>OY987207.1:25445781-26082693 GCA_963920795.1 Eutolmus rufibarbis
CCAGAATTGCTCATAAACGGTTCGATATTAGGTGGATTATCAGTATCAGACCACTCTGTTATTTCTTCATCTTCACTTTCAAAGTCGCTAAATTGTAACGGAAGCACCCGATTTCTTGTGCGTACAAATATTTTGTCGTCACTGAAATCACTTTCACTATCAAATTCTGGCAAATCTTCTTCACCCGAATGTGCTGATAAATTATCGGTGAACACGTCATTATCACTCTCGTAGTTTTCAAAATCCATTTTAAATAAAGTAATTTAGGGAACCGTTAAATCGTTAAAATTTGTAAGAAAAATTACAACAAACAATAAGAGTGCTACGATAAGACTGAACGATTGGAAAGAATTTCCGTTCAAAATTCTGCCTGTTCTAAAACGTAAAGAAAACACCTTAAAGATAAGGACCTCGAACAATTTTCTAATAAAGAAATAAAACTAGTAAACATGCAGCCGTTGCAGCTCTGTGTTACCCAAGATTTAAAAAAAAGTGGCTAGTATGTCTAACTGCCGCTGATCAAAAGAAGTGTATAAACATTTTTAAATCAGTCGTAAGGAAGGAAATATCAGAAATCCCAGAGCTTTTAACAGTCAACAATGCAGCCAATAACACACGCCACCAAGAAGACGAGTTTTTTGATTTCAATTCCGACTCTGGCAGTGAAGCGGAATCAATTGATGCTAAAAAGAGAGCGGATATGATCATTTCAAATTTTTTTGCCGAGGGAATCCAAGAACGAGAGCTTCTACAAAGTTATCCTGTTATAGGCAAAGTGTTTATTAAGTACAATACACCAATGCCGTCCTCTGGCTCGGTAGAAAGAATGTTTTCTTTTGCAACTATGGTAAATAAACCTAGGTCACACAAATTATCTGACGACTTATTTGAAAAAAGAGTAGTTATGAAATGTAACTTGAACATCAAGAAATCAGAAATGTAAAGATCGGAGGTTAGTTTATTGAAAATATTCTTAAAACTTAGAATTCAGTATATTTGAACGTTAGAAATTATTTTTTTGTTCTTTGAATAATTCATAAAAATATTTTCAGAAATCTGTGTCATTATTTTCCATAATTTCTTTTACATAAAATTAATAACATTGATGAATGTATTAGTTTAATCAGGTTAATCAATTAATGATTAGTGATTAATGATTAACGTCTATAATCATGATTAAGATTACTTTTTTAATCATGATTATTCTAATGTTGTTTGAAAATTTTCGGGGTCTTCTGTTCCATTTACTGTTTGTGGGTCCGGGGCTTCTGTGTTTTCTGCATCTTGCTGATAGTAGGGGTAATATTCATCGAGCTGTTGGTATGCTTCGTTCGGTGGGGGTACATAAGGGTAACTGTCCATGCTTTCATCGATTTCGTTCACATTGAACAATTCTTCGGCAACGTATTTTGGGGGTCCGCTTTGATTTGCGGCGTTTCTAAAATATGGGGTATAATTTGGGCGGAAAGTTGCCGGTTGTTTCGAATGTCCTGAAGTAGTATCCATGGGTTCGACTTTAGGGAGTGGATTAGGGTTAGGCTTGCTATTGCCATTACTGGGTTTATTAAGAGGCATCGAAGGCGCTCTGAAATTGTTAAATTGGGCTCTGGAATTGTTAAGGGGTCTCGGTTGTTGGAAGCCGTTGTAGGGTCTTTGTTGTTGATTTTGAGGGTGTTGGGGTCTTTGATAGGGGTTACTATAGAACGGGCTGGTTATTGGGCTTTGTTGAAATGGGTTGAATGGTGGTCTATAGGGAATAGGGTTGAAGGGCGGCCTATAAGAGTATGGAGAAACCGAGTTATAAGGGGGTACGGATAGTGGTTTGAAGGGGGGTGAATTTGAGGAGGCCGAAAATTTTTTTGGAGGGTTCTGGTTCGTCTGAAGTCTGCTTTGACCTGATTCAGTTTTCATGTACGAAATATTTTGCTCTTTCACGCAATACGTTAGTGCCAATGGTAGGGATTCTGGTCTCATGGTTCTAATTGTTGAGCCAAGAGGTTCTCTCAGTCCTGTCAGGAAGGTATTTAAGCACATCTCGGCGAATAGGGTTTTCTTGGCCGTGATTACGTTCGCATCTACCTCATGAATTAAAATATTGTTGTACATTGTTGCTTGTAGCTCGATAATTTCACTGTAAAATTCCTGCACTAATTTATTGCCCTGTCGTAAAGTATGTAGGTCCCTTATTAATGACGTCTCTGTCCTTTTGTCTGAGTAGTGTAGTATTAGGTTATTTTTGATACTGTCCCAGATTAGTGGCGTACCGTACATGTTCAGCACTTCGTTTGCTTGCCCTTCAATCTTGTTACGAATGGCTCGCAAAAGGATTGCGGAATATGGGGTTCCATCAATGGAACGAATGTATCTCAAAATTTCCTCCACATTATTGAGGAATTCATGGAGCATTCTAGGATTGCCATCGAAACGTGGCAAATCTTTTATGGCATCCGGAATTCTGAGGAACTGAAATATGTCCGGCGGGGTCACAGCAACAGGGGCAGGACCACACCGAACTTGGTTGCTGGTGCTCGCGGTATCGTTATTCATCATAGCTTCTAAGTTTACGTTCGGATATAGCTTAATTTCACTTAAATTTAACTGAGATGCACTTATGTCGGAAATATTTGAAATATTTGATTCACTATTTGGTTTTTCAAAAACTGATTCGAGACTCTTAAAAATACTTCTTACTTTGGGATACGGCTTAATATTCGCGGATTTACTTGGCTTACTTCTTTTGGGATCAGACATAGGGTAGGTATACTAACTAAGTAAGGAACTAATATTCAAATCTTAACTTACATGCATTCCAACAGAGCGGTTATGATGAGGATCATCTCCATTAGGTAGGCGGCAACGGGTAAAAATCCTCCAGTCTCCTGCGGTCTCTGTGGTGGTGTCCTACACTCAATATTCCCTCGATGTTCGCACACACAACACAGCCACTCCACGCACCGAACTCACGAACGTCACTACTATTAGTTTTCTACTAATATTGCCGTATCTTCGGTAAACTCCCGTCGATTTCAGCACGATCGCTCGATTTACTACTTCGGGTTTTCTTCGCGAGATAGGACTGTCCGCCTATCCTACCGACTGCGCCAAATATGTAACCGGGCTCCGCGGAAAGCAAAAAAAAAGAACAAATTCGGAACTAACAAACAATTTTATTCGATTAAAGGTTGAACAATTAATGCGATCGCTCAAGAGAGCTTTCCTAATTTATTAACTACAATTGCTGACTTATGGTCTAGACTGCTACCGGTCACGGGGCGGTCGCTGTGGTCACGTTGCGATGCGTCGGCAGGTGAACGTCCGGGTCATGGAAGGTGTCGAAATAAATGCTAGAAATGTGATTGCTGACTTTGCTGTGCTTGCTTATTGGGGTGCGGGTGATCGGGTGATATAACTCGCGCGCGTTGTCTCGTTGCCATCGTCTGTACTCATCGGACGGCTCTGCGTTTGCTGCAGGTGCGGCAGGACACAACCGTGAACCGTCAACGATTGTAAAAAGGCACTGTTCTTTCAAACAAAGTTCGATTTGCCACTTCCACGTTTCCCATTGAGCTTCGTTCGCTAGCTTGCGAATGCTCGCCAGAACACGACCACTCTCATCCTGTTCTTGTGCGGGTTCAGCCATTTTTTTTTTTTTTTTTGCGAAAGGTCTAGTCGAGAAAACCGAATTGCACACAAAATTACCGAAAAAAATGAACACAAAATTCTATTTCAATGCGCAGTGGAATCGTGCTGCGCCCATAACCTGTTGTGGGAAGCAGGATTCGATAATAAACAACACGAGAGTTCGCTTAATGAACAGGTTTATTTAGCCGATGTTTACAGCGTGGTCGTGAAAGAAAACTAAGTGAAGTTACATCATCACAGAGTACCAACATAAGAAAAAGAAAACTAACCAATACAAAAGTGACATCTGTCTGAGCAGTTTAAACTTTAACATTACCCCTTTCAATATTCGAGATGCAGTAATTTGAAAACTCCAACAAGTTGGTTGTGGTCGATTTCCCTTTAAGAAAACCGTGTTGAAAAGACTGCAAGAAAGGCTTACAGTGAAAATAAATGGTGTCACAAATCAAAGACTCAAACAATTTAGCTACACAACATAGATTAGCTATAGGACGATAATTAGATATATCACACTTAGAGCCTTTTTTGTGTAGCGGAACTATCGTCGACATTTTCCAAGACTTCGGAAAGACACCACACGAGAGAGACAGATTGAATAAATAACAAAGAACAGGGGCGAGAGGCACGGCACAACGTTTAATGAAAAAGGCGGATATGCCATCAGGCCCATTAGAAGAACTATCAGCTAAGCTTGAGATTAAACTCAAAATCTTGGCTTCGTCAGTAACTAAATCAGCAGCCGTTAGAGAAGTTGGCGAAAGCGTCGTCAAGTGTGAAAAAGCCTTAAAACTATTATCACAGGTAACGGAATCACAGTCTGCCAAAAAAGCAGTCTCAAAAAAGTCACCAAAGAGATTAGAAATCTTCTGAGGATCGTCACTAATAAGATCACCGAGACCAAGTAAAGAAGGGAATCCATCAGAACCAGACTTTGAATTGACAAAATTAAAAAAGCGCTTGGGATTTTCGCGCAAGGAATGCTTTACGTTGTCGAGAAAGGAGTTGTAGGAAGACTCCAATTCAATGATGTACTGACGACGAAGAGAGCAGTAAGACGCATAATCAGTGTCGTCCCTTGAAACACAAAATTTCTTCCAGGCCTTATTTTTCTTGTTCACGGCTACGTCAATATCACGCTCTTGAAGTACAATACTCCAATCACAAGTCAGGAGCCAATTGTTGAGGGTAGAAAAAGCAGCCTTTTTAAAATTGTAACATAATTCAGGCTGGAATTCATAATTTAAAAAGAATGGATCCGTAGATAAAATGATCTCAAGAGCAGGATGGAGGCCAGTCTCGGTGGTAAGTGGCGTCAAGCAATGTTTCACCGTAGTGGATTCAGGATCAGTTGAAAAAATCAAGTCCAGAAATCGTCCGCTGCTGTTTGCAACACCACAAGTTTGAGTAAGACCAGAAGACGCCAATCCGTCTATAAAAGTGGATGAATGCTGAGGGGCAGCGGTGAGATAAGGCACAATGCAGTCGTCATCGGGCGAGAGAGACCAGCCAATCGAGGGCAGGTTAAAGTCACCGAAGACCAAGAGCTCGTCGTGCGAATCCATAGTTCCAACAATCAAGTCGATACTAGCGGCTAGGTGCTCATAAGTCGCGGGTGGAGCCCCGGGCGGAATGTAGACCACGACGAGGTAAATCCTTCTTTGCTGGAGCGTCAAAGCCACGGAAAGCAGTTCGAGCCCGTCGAAATCAGCAACATCGACTCGGCAGCACGGGATATCACTCCGAACCGCGCAAAGTACTCCCCCGCCAACTGGAGCATCAAGCGCAGCGCCATGACGGTCACGACGGAAGACCAAATATCCCGAACAGAAGAGTTCAGCATCGGAAATATTACCACAAAGCCACGTTTCTGATAGGCAGATGGCGTCAAACGAAAAGTACGCAGAACCTTTGTAAAGGTGCGTTGTCTTAGAACGTAGGCCTGTTACGTTGGCGTAGTAGAACGAGAGCTCACTGATGCGTTTTTTGATGGTGGTAAGGTTTTGCCCTTGTGGCAATTCGTGAACTCACGAACAATGGTGTTGTAAGGCCATATGTTGGGAGACACCGATGCGGCGAACAAGTCCTCAGGAACCAAGACCTTAAAAGACGCGTAGACCGCAGCATTCTGGTTGCGCTTAGGCGTTATTCGTCTACAAGCGACTAAATCCCGAGAAACACCAACATGTGAAGAGACATGATCCACAATCTCCTCCTCGGTCGTGTCCGGATGGAGCCGTGAGACGAAAATCTGGCGCGGAATTTTGGCTGGGCGCAGCAAGATGGTTTTGCCGGTGGCAGAAACGGGGGGAACGGATGAAGCCTTAGGTGGTGGCGTGGGCACCGTGGCAGCTAGTGGAAAATTATCACGGTTTCCATTAACCTCATGCCGACGTCTTCCACCCCTGCGCCGGCGAAGAGCCCCTCGTTTAGCCGATAAATCCCTAACCGCAACATCATCGTTAGCGTTGGCCGCGATCGAAGAAACGCTCTGAGCAATCGACTCAGGCGAAGTAATCAGTGTAACATCAGCAGCCCCAACATCATTAGCACCAGCCTGAGACTCAACCAAAGGAGGCGATGAAGAAGGCGATACACTCGAGTCATCCATCCCCACGCCCGATTTGCGGATCGAAAGTGACTCGATGCCAGCCGCAATGGACCCCATCAGCTCCGAATTAGCAGCCGCCTCCGCAGACCAGCCGCCCAGGTCGTTCTTTACCTGCTTCATACTGCGGCGGATGTCCTCGACCACCGGCATAACAGAAGCCGGCGAATCACACACCGAAAACGCCGCATGCAAGTCCTCCAAGGTACTGGAGATGAGGGACAACTTAGAAGACAGCCCATACGATCTCTCGAGGAGAGCATTAGAAGTCGATTCCGCAGCAGAGACTGTGTTTAAGATCTTATCAATCTTGTCGTTTATCATGCTTAAGTCGTCAGAAACAGACTGCAAGCTGCCCCAATTTGAGAAAATAGGCTGTATCTTATTCGCCAAAAGTGAATGCTCCTTGGCCATGAAATCGGCTATAGCAGCCATCGATTTGAGAACATGGCATGGTTTAATCTGTGAGCACTCAGCACACGTTGAAGGAGTCAGGGCAGCCTCAGAACGCGCACTGCGTTTCAAACATGCTGCATGGAAAAACAGCTTGCAGATTCCATCGCACTCAATCAACTCTCCAGCAATCTTGCCATTGCATATCTTGCAGGCGCTCATTCTCGTCAGATGTGGAAACAAATGCGCGAAAAAAAAAACAATAGAGCAGATAAATAACACGACGGCAATAATGAACAAAAAATAAATAAAATAAATAATGGACAGTCAAAAAGGTTAATTAAAATTAACAAAATCAAAGTCTCAGAGTCAAAACTTAGCCGCAATCCGCAATGCTAGAATATCGATTGGAACAGCCAGACATCGATGATGAAAGTCACAGCTGATAGCAGAAACGCCGGGCAGTGACGACACTTGGGCAATAAAGGCGCGACCAGCAGGCAAATCAGCACTTAGAACAACAACAGTGCACAGTCACAGCTTATATCGAGCAAGCACAGATGAGTCACGGAAAAGGGCATCGACCCGAACGCGGACCGTAAGGAAACCGGCAAGGCCGCAGAAGGCGAGGTTGACGCACTGGCCCAAAGCACTCAATTTAAACGAAAAATGTCACAGGATATGCGCACAAAAGTTAATAAAGTATAACACTGCAAATTGTATAAAGTAAGAAAGTCACTGCCACTGGTTTTCAGTCAAAAATATGCAACAACATTGAGAAAATAAAGCCTGTACGGAGGCAGAAACTGTAAACACATCCGCACTGCTAGACTGATGCTATTCTTATATTTATGGTAAATCTTCCCTTCCAAGAGTTGATGTAACGAAAGCATTTACTCATGTTGGTATTGATTATGCAGGTCTTTTTCTTATAAAAAGTTCGCCGCATAAATGTGCTCAAAAATATAAAAGTTACATTCGTGCATTTGTATGTATGGCAACTGAAGCTATACATTTAGAGTAAGCTTCGGATTAGACTTCTCAAGCATTTGTAGCAGCAGTCAGAAGATTTGTGGCTCGCAGAGTCAGCTCTATGAAGGTACAGACATTTTTTCCGACTGCGGAATTAACTTCGTCGGTAGAAAGAAACAATTAGATAAGGATTTTGAAATAGCAATAAAAGAAGTTGATAAGAAGGCTGGTCAAATATTAGCATTACTCGGGATAAAGTAGCAACACCCTCTTTCAGCCATTCCTAAGCCAGAGGCCTATGCACTTCTAACACAGCGTTGGAGATACATCCAGGCAACATCAATTGTGGAACAAATGGAAACGGGAATATTTTCACCAATTACAGCAAAGACCAAGTGGTTAACTACACAACCAAATTTAAATGTTAAGGACGTTATTAACCGCCGAGTACACCCTTCCAACACATTGGCCCTTTGGTGTTATTAAGGAAGTATACCCACGCAAGGATGGCTTGATAAGGATAGTAAAGCTACGTACTCAAAATAATGAATTTACATGACCAATACAGAAGATCTGTCGTTTGCCCATCGAAAAATCACAGGACTCTGAAGCATGACTGTTCTGAAATTTACTTGCCTTCATGTCCTGTGATGTCGTTCTGTGTTTATTTCACATTTGATTCGCGCTAATAATTTTTTATTTCAGATGGATTCATACAGGGACGATTTTCTAGAAAGTTATGAAGAAGTAGATCTAAAAAATTACCTGTTCTATTCTAAATAGAGTACAGAGGGAAATTTGTATTGAGATAACAGGAGCTGTCAGCTCGACCTCCGATGCGGCCCACAACGCAATGCTGCAGAGAGCTGCACTCTTTTGAACATGCCGACAGATGATATAACGCAATTTACCATGTTCGGAAAAGGATTTCAGATCAATCTCCCGGCAAGAGAAGAATGAAACGACGCAGATAAATTATTGGATAGATTAAACGACATCTTCTATACAGACGGATCGAAAACCTCAACTGGTACGGGCGCTGGATGGTATTTGAACGAAGAAGTTCAGATACGGCAAGTCACTCGGAAAGACCGCAACGGTCTTCCAAGCTGAAATATACGCCATTCTCGAAGTGGCTAACTGGATAATTGGCATAACAAGAGGATTGGCATCTGCAGCGACAGTAAGGCTGCGCCCTTCTAAATGCCGGCACTAGGTCAACGATTATCCAAGAATATAATAAAACACTAAACTCTGTTGCTAAGCGCAACCAAGCCCTTCTTATCCGGTCACCAGGGTGTCGAAGGCAATGTGGCTTCAGACGCTCTGGCGAGAGAGGGTGCAAACTCTCCCCCTTTTGGACCGGAGCCCATTATTGGTATCAGCTGTGCAGTGTGGAAAAACTGGATATCTCGACATGTGGACTCAATCCACGAGCAGAGATGGTCCAGTATATCAACAAATTCACCAAGTAGTTCGTTAGTCACCCAGACAGGAATACTGCGAAACTTTTACTTAACTTACGTAAAAAGGATTGCAGAATGCTGGTAAGGATGATCACGGGGCATAACACATGTGGCACTTGAACACCTTAGGGATTGAAGAGAGCTTTCACTGTCTTCTAATAAATTCAGCTTTTAGCTTTTATTATTCTTCTTACATAAATAAACAGCTTCTTCAAATAATTAAGCTATTTTTATTTTTTATATTTAATTAGGCAGCACAATATATTTTATTTTTTAAGTTTTTAAACAACCTTTTAGATCAGGAAATATTTTTTAACTGAAAACAATATCAGTCAATAGCTACTTCTATTTTTTTATTTTTTTAGAACGCCTTCTCGCTTTTTATAATTTTCAAGTAAAAATCTCAAACCTACTCTACTCTTTCCAATACACTCAGAAATAAGCAATTTAAATAAACCAAATAAATTCCGCGACGGAAACAAAGTCTAACATGGAAACAACATCTATAACATCGACCACCACAATACCCCCCCTCCAGTGATTCACCCGAAGCACGATATAAAATTCTGATTCAAAAAATTTTAAATAAAAAACTTTATAGGAATCTAACTTTTTTTTGTGATGGATTTTGTGGAATGGGGATGTTAGTGGTTCTGAATGTTTTATTCGCTATAGACACTGGTCTATGACGAAAAATTTGTTGAGTACGAACAGACGCTGGCTGTTCCGTTGAACGTGAGCTAGCTTGAGTAAAATTGATGGTATTTTTCTCAATTGGATTAGAGTCCTGAAAAATTGGAATAAAATATGGTTTTAAACGAGCTAAAGAGACGTTAATGTCTTTATTTTTAATTTTGACCGTGAAAAAATCTGGGTGACGTTTGATTACTGGAAACGGTCCATTGTAACAACATCTAAAAGGTTCCTTGGTTGCATCATTCCTAACAAGAACATGAGAACAAGTCCCTAAATCCTTAAATTGGAAAAATTTACCTTTTGAATGATTGGAAGCCGAAACAGGACGAATATAATTAAAAAATTTCTTTAAACGATTTACAAAATCACTTTGAATATAATTTTGTTGGTTTGAAAGAATGAAATCTCCTGGAAGTCTTAGAGATTGGCCATAAAGTAATTCGGCTGGTGTAGCGACAAATTCCTCTCGAAAAGCAGTTCGCAAACCAAGCAGAACTGATGGCAGGGAATCTGACCATGACGACGCATCGAAAGTTTTAATAGCCGTTTTAAGCGTTCTATGCCATCGTTCTATGAAACCATTCGATTGAGGATGGTACGGTGTAGTCCGATTATGTCTGAAACCTAAGAATTTAGAGAGCTCACTGAAAAGATTAGATTCAAATTGCCTTCCTTGATCGGTAACAATAATTTTTGGGATACCGAATCTGGAGATCCAATCACGAAAAAGAGCTTTTGCACAGGATTCTGCTGATATATCCGTTAAAGGAATCGCTTCAGGCCAACGAGAGAAACGATCAATGATGGTAAGGCAATACCTGAAACCGTTCGAAGGAGGAAGAGGGCCAATAATATCTAAATGAACTATCTCAAATCGAGATGAAGTGAGTGGAAATGAGCCAAAAGATTTTTTAACATGACGTGAAATTTTGTTCTTTTGACATGTAACACAACTTTGAGTCCAATTATTTACATCCTTATTCATGGATGGCCAAAAATATTTCGATGTTATCATCTTATTTGTAGCACGAATACTGGGATGTGAAAGATTATGAATTGCTTTGAAAATCTGAAAACGGAATGGTTCCGGAATATAAGGACGATGACGTGATTTTTTAATTTCGCAATAAATTTGTTTACTACTCCCTAAAACGGGTAATTTAGCAAATTTAAAAGAAGAATTGTTCAAAAAATTTTTAAGCTGGCTATCTTTTTCCTGAGAAATAGCTATAGCTTCAAAATCTATAGATGAAGGTAGATGAATTTCTTCTAAACGCGAAAGGGAATCTGCAACAACGTTATCCGTCCCAGAAATATGTTTGATATCCGTAGTGAATTGTCCAATGAAGTCTAAATGTCTTGCTTGACGTGGGGAGGCTTTGTCAGGGTTCTGTTTAAAAGCGAAAATTAAAGGTTTGTGATCTGTAAAAAGTGTAAAATTCCGGCCTTCCAAATGATAACGAAAATATTTGATACTCTGATAAGCTGCTAATAATTCTCTGTCATAGGCACTATATTTAATTTGCGCTGAATTCAATTTTGTGGAAAAGAAACCAAGGGGTTGCCACAAATTGTCAACCCATTGATTTAAGGCTGCACCAATTGCTTTATCCGAGGCATCCACAAATAAAGCCAAACGGGCCTTACTGTTAGGGATAGCAAGAAGGGTAATTTTCGCTAGTTGAGATTTAATGTTCTCAAAAGCTTTAATTGAATCCGAATTCCAATCTATTGGTTTAGAGCCTTCCTTCTTATTTCCTGTTAAATATTGGTTTAACAGCGAATGATGCTCCGCTGCATGAGGAAGAAATCGGCGGTAAAAATTAACCATGCCGAGAAATCTTCTAAGTTCTTTAACAGTAGTAGGTTGCTTGAAATCTAAAATTGTTTTAACCTTTTCAGGCGACGGTTTAATACCATTTGAATTAATAAAATGACCGAGAAATTTTACTTCTGGAAGCATGAAGTTACACTTCTCGATGTTAATAATCAACCCATGATTTTGTAATCGCCGAAAAATTTGTTTTAAGTGATCCAGATGTTGTTGCTCAGAATTAGAGGCTACCAAAATATCGTCAAGATAAACGAAACAAAATTGGCAGTCTTGGAGAACTGAATTTATAAATCTCTGGAAAGATTGAGCCGCATTGCAAAGACCAAAAGTCATTCGAGTAAATTCAAAGAGACCAAAAGGAGTACAAATTGCGGTCTTGGGAATATCCTCTGGTTCAACTGGAATTTGATGATAAGCTTTGGTTAAATCCAAAGTAGAAAAAACTTTACAATCTTGAAGTTGGCAAACAAAATCATGAATTAGAGGAATCGGGTAGCGATCTGGAATTGTAACAGAGTTAAGCCGTCTATAATCGCCACATGGTCTCCAATCCCCATTAGGTTTAGGGACCATGTGTAAAGGAGACGACCAAGGACTGTTGGATGGTCTACAAATTCCTTGACTAAGCAAGAATTCAAACTCTTTCCTTGCTATTGTGAGCTTCTCAGGAGATAGACGCCGAACTTTAGAAAAAATTGGCTGACCAACAGTTTTAATTTGATGTGTGATATTATGTTTTACTGGCTTGGAAAACGTCGATTCGATAGTAATACTCTGAAATTCACGAATTAATTTTTTAACATCGTCATTAATTGATGATTTAATTAGGACGGATAAAGTTGTAGAAGGACCTGTAAAAATACGGCCATTTGAAGTCAAATTAGTAAGCGGATCAATAAGAATCCGTTTAGAAAGATCTACAACTAATTTAAAATGGTACAGAAAATCAGCGCCTAAAATAGCTTTCTCAACATCAGCCATTACAAATTGCCATTGAAAATTTCTTCTTAAACCAAGATCCAAATTCAGAATTTTATTTCCGTATGTACTAATTGGCGAAGAATTGGCGGCCGATAATTGTAAACTTGAAGGTAACAATTTAGATGAGGGTGGCACTGGAATGACAGAAAGATCTGCCCCTGTATCAATTAAAAAAGATTGACCCGAAGATTTATCATAAACATGAAGACGACAGTTACGCTTACATGTATCACCCGTCGTCATAGATGACACACACTTTAATTTTTTGGTGTCTCAGAAATGTTAAATGAACAAGGAGGTATACACTTGGAAGCGTTATGTTGGAATTTAAAATGGTACCAACACAAATTAGAATTACCAGAATTTCTCTTAGGACTCGATTTAACCTGATGCGGAGAAGGAAAACGATTTCCCGAAAAACGCGAACTATGCTGCGAAGAACGACTTGAAGAACGATCCCTGTATTTTAATGACCTTATTTCATGAGTCAAATCTTCCATTTGCTGCTTAATTTTTGAAATTTCAGATGTTAAATTAGCCAAAATATTATTGCTACCAAAATTTTGACTAGAAGTATAAGCAAAAACTGAAGGTTTACTACTTACTTCAAAAATTTTGTCCGCACAATTAGCTAATTCAGAAAGGGATCCTGAATTACATGACAAAATAGCTTTCATGTAATCAGGGAGACGCTGCAACCAAAGAGTCTTCAAAACATCATCACTGAAACTTCCACCTGACAAATTTCTCATCTCTCTTAGAAACTGAGATGGAGATCTGTCACCTAAAACAACATCTCCGAGAAGCTTATTTAACCTTGATGTTTCACTATCCGAGAGACGAGATATTAACGCCTCTTTGAGTTCGGTATATGGATGACGTGGATCCGGATTTTCCAAAAAGTCGCTAAGTACGAAAACAAGACTCTCATCCAATGCCGAGAGTAAATGATTGTATTTAGCTTGTTCGGAAGAAATTCTGGCTAGCTCAAATTGTGCCTCAAGCTTTTTGAACCAGAATTTCGGTGCATTCCTCCAAAAAGATGGTGCGGAAAAAGAAATAGTTGAAATGGATGAAGGTGGTATTGTGTTAACCGCGCTACGTGGTTGCGGAAGTGGACCGGATGAGAAAAAATTATTCTCATCAACAGTACCACTTAAGTTTCCGCGACTTTGGTTCCCGGGAACCACTGAGATTTCTGAAAAATCACTCTCCGAAAAACTCATGACTTCCGAACGAAAGAGAACGCGGAGTGTATTAGAAATTTACAAAAAATCAACTAAACTATTTGAAAGAAAAACTTATCTTAATGTTGATTGATATACTGCGGGTGTTGATTGATGAGCTGCGGGTGTTGATTGATGAACTGCGGGTGCTGATTGATGTTGTTGAAAAGCACTGTGATGTCTTCAGGGTGGACTTTATTTTAAATATCTGCTTTGTTGGAATTAGCACAGCAGGAGGAGGAAAAATTAACCTACACTCGTAAAAAAATAAGCCTGTTCACTAGGCTGTCGGGGTCACCAATTTGAAGAGAGCTTTCACTGTCTTCTAATAAATTCAGCTTTTAGCTTTTATTATTCTTCTTACATAAATAAACAGCTTCTTCAAATAATTAAGCTATTTTTATTTTTTATATTTAATTAGGCAGCACAATATATTTTATTTTTTAAGTTTTTAAACAACCTTTTAGATCAGGAAATATTTTTTAACTGAAAACAATATCAGTCAATAGCTACTTCTATTTTTTTATTTTTTTAGAACGCCTTCTCGCTTTTTATAATTTTCAAGTAAAAATCTCAAACCTACTCTACTCTTTCCAATACACTCAGAAATAAGCAATTTAAATAAACCAAATAAATTCCGCGACGGAAACAAAGTCTAACATGGAAACAACATCTATAACATCGACCACCACAGGATCATCAGCGACCCAACTTGTCCTTCGTGAGGGGAGGATGAGGACAGTACGAAGCATTTCTTCTGTAACTGCCCGGACTTCTCTCGTGCGAGCAGGACGGCGTTTGACGCTGTTGTTATAAGGATGGAAAACTTAAATTTCTATCTGATGTTTATCAGGGAAACTGGGAAAATTGGATAGAGTAGGGGACGAGTGTAATGGACTCTTTATTGTCTGAACGCTCGAGGCTATCACCTCCCCTAATACACCAATAATATAGGATGTTTTTTTAGAGGTTTGGTTTTTAAATTGCCAACACTGTTTCTGATGACTGTCAATTTGACACAGGGGCGTACGCAGGGGGGGGGGGGGGGGGGGGGGGGGTTTCGGGGTTCAAACCCCCCCCGAAATCGGATGAAAAATTTCCAAAAATTAAAACTTTTCCTATTAATATTTTTCCCATGTTTTTATTCCAATTATTTAATGGGCGAGGAGAGGTTGAATGGTTTGGCTTTGTTAAATGCAATGCGAAACAATTATTGATATGATGGCCAAAGAATCGAGAAGGATGGACCTGCTTTTATAAATCAATATATTATTCTCTGTGAATGAAAAATTTATATAATGGATAATTATTAATACATCAGTATTGCTTAACTTATAAATTATTCAAATAAATCAATATTTTATGTGCAAATATCATTGACACGTGTTTCATACAAATATTTTTCTATAATCCCCCCCCGAAACTTATTTCTGCGTACGCCCCTGATTTGACAGTTGACTGTTGATTTGTGGTCAGTACGTTTTGCCATTTTACCATGAATAGACTTACTTCAGAACAACGCTTGCAAATTGTGCAAATTTATTTTGAAAATCATGGATAAGTTGCGCTACGTCATTTTACGGTCGACATAATCGTCCATCCGAGCAAATTATTCGGGAAAGCATAGATCGTTTTCGCACTGCGCACACTCTAGTTGATAATACGCATCCACTAAGACGCCGCACAGTGCAAACAGAAGATTGCTGTATTGAGGGGGACCCGAATGAGTCGATTCGCCATCGGGCACAGCAATTAGAGCTGTGCCAATCCACTTCGTGGAAGATTTTGCTCACAGATATTGGTCTGCGAGCTTACACGATCCAGCTTGTGCAAGAGTTGAAACCGCGTGACCATTATGCGCGCCGTACTTTCGGCGAATGGGCCGATAACAATATTCAGCTTGATCCTCTTTTTCAACGTAAAATTTTATTGAGCGATGAGGCTCATTTTTGGTTGAGCGGCTACGCCAATAAGCAGAATTGCCGAATTTGGAGTGAAAAAAATCCAGAAGTCTTTATTGAGACGCCCTGGAAGTCAACATTCGTCGCATTATTGCCGATATACGGCCCCAGTTGTTCGACAAAGTGGTCGAAAATTTTACTAACCCGATTACGCTTCATTTGAACCAGCCGTGGCGCCCATATGCCCGAAATCATGATTGAAAACTAATGGCATAAAACTATCTTTTAAATAAAGCCAACATCATGACCATTAATATTATTTTTACGTATTTTATTTCATTTTAAATTTGTATACCTCTACAAAAAATACCCTATATTATAGATCTTGGTCCGACGGATGATAGGGCTCACTTGTTCGCCGGTTCTCCTAGACCCGTGGAAACTCAAATTTCCACAGTTGATGTCAACGAAGTTCCTCCTCCGGCAGTTTTCACCTAAGGAGAGTTCAGTTATAGGAAGCATATACATTAGGGTGGAGTGAACATGTATGGAGAATTATTTTTTTTGTTATTTTGTAATAGCATAGTGGTAAAAAGCTGCCTATGGATGAGCAAATGAAGTATGTTAAATATCATTTATGTATGTATTATAATGGTTTGAGGTGTCCCAAAACGAAAGAAATTTGAAAAAAAGTATAATTTCATTCATTTTTGACAGCCTCATTCAGATGTATATAAACTTTAATAATGTATCGGAATAGTATTTATCATCTTGTTTAAAACCTATATTTTTATGTAATAATAAAAATATATATAAAAGTTTGGAATTTATGGTACCCCAAAACCTCCTAAAACAAAAATAAATCAAGAATTTTGCAATAAAACTGCGATTCATATTTATGAAACATTTACGAGAAAAATGTTACAAAATAGCCAATTAAGTAGAAAAATCGCGTTTAGTATTATAAAAAGGCATCATCTGACATGATGACATCTGGCCCTGATAAAACCATCATTTTATGAAGTTTAGCATTTGGTTTTGCACTATCGAACATTGATAAGTTTCTGATTTTTTTTCAAAACTTTGTCCCAACCTCTAAATATAACCAAGACAAAAAATATTTTCGCTTTTGCTTATTGTGCCTATCACGCAGCTTTTTGCGGGTATGCCATAGTAAATATATGTATAAAAAAATAATTCACTCCACCCTAATATACATACTACCTGTATATTTAGTTATTTCGCATTAGGCAAGATAGGCGCCTTCAAAGCGCGGTAATTTTAAAAATTGTATTTATTTTTAATTGTATAGTTGTTGTGGTCAGGGAAAAATATTCGCCAGAAAAGGCACAAAAATCGGCGTTGGAGACTCAAGGAGTGGTGTAAAACCCAAAAATCTCCGGCGCGGTGGCTCCGGCCGAGCAAAGAACAGCGCAGAAAATCCATCAAGTCCTTCGGCCGCACGCAAAAATTCTCGGACCGAACGACGCTCGCTTCATGACAAAATCTTCATGTCCCTCGGTCGCATACAAAATTTCTCTGACTATACGCACACATCACGAAGAATTCTCATGTCCCTCGGTTCCATACAATTTGGTTTGGATCAAGCTACGCGCCAGTTATATTTTTGGGATATTGGGGCAAATCGGGTTTGGATTGACAACACTTTTTGCTTTTGATTTTAAAACACTTTATTATTTCTTTTTCCTCTTTACCGAATTACAAGGGAACTCACTAATCATTTATTTCACAATAACTTTTTATTTTATGGGTCTTTTCTTTATTAAGATCCTCGACAGACTGCTTGATGTGCCCAACACCTCGTTACCTTCTCTCTTGTTTCTTTTTTTGCAGCATCATGATTTTTGCGTTTGTGGGAATAAAAGGCTCGCGACATTTGTTTTGACTTCGCGATGCAATCCGATGCATCATTCTCGTTACCAAGCCATTGGCTTTGGTTTCGCTTTATTACATCTCCAGTCATGGAGAAAAAACGAAAACCGAAAAAGAATAATAATCCTAAATCCAGTCCATCTTTATCCTCCCTTGACATTGAGTTTACCTCTCTCTCATCGGAACGGGAATAAATTAATCTATCTGGCTTCCTATTAAAACTAAAAAACATGAACAATTTACCTTCTGATGAAAATTTATGTTTTAATATATTGCAGTGTAACATTAGAGGCCTCTTTAATAATCGCTGCGATCTAGATACTCTAATTTTACAATATAAGCCGAAAATTATTGCTTTACAAGAAACAAATATTCTTTTGGAGGAGCAGCCAGAGCGGTTGCGTCATTTCAACTTCTTTGGTTCTAACGCTTCCAGAGAATATAGGCGTGGAAGTGTAGCTATTTTAGTGCACAACTCCATTCCGGCTGTCGAAATTAATTTAAATACTAACCTTATGGCTTGCGCCGTTTCGGTGGGATCCTCTCGGAAGTTTACTATCGCTTCAGTCTATCTGGAGAATCCTGTTGATGTTACTACAGCTCATTTGGTTGATCTGTCCCAGGCTCTTCCCTCTAACACGATTTTCTGTGGCGATTTTAATGCGCACAGCCCTCTCTGGGGCTCGCCGCGCTGGGATCGGAGGGGGAGGCAGGTGGTGGGCTGGATTGAGAGCGCACCTTTATGTGTTCTCAATACCGGCGTCCCCACCTTTCTCTCGGGATCTGGGTCTCTTTCCCATATTGACCTAACACTTGCTCCACCTGACATCACTCCACAAATAAGCTGGGTCACTCACAATCAAACCGAAGGAAGTGACCACTTCTCGATTATAATCAAAACCGGATTTAGACTAGCTCAAAGTATCCCTAGTCAAAAATTTTGTGAGAGCCGTGCTAACTGGGAAAAGTTCTGTGAGATAATATAGAGCGGGAGTCGGCATGTCGACCCCAGTCTCAGAATGTTAATAAAGAGGCCGCGCAATTAACCAGGATTATAAGATCCGCTGCTTCCTGTAGTATCCCCATGTCGGGACCTTTTTCGAAATCGCAACCGACTTGGATGAGTAGCGACATAATCGCAAAAATCCGGAGCAAGAACAGGGCTTGGAAGCGATTCCAGAGACATCCGACCCAGGCTAATCTAATTGACTATCGAAGAAATTCAGCGATAGTCAAAAAGACGATAAAAGATGCCAAGAGAGTATCGTGGGCCTCTTTTGCTGAAAGCATAGACCCTAGCCTGAATATTCCGGACGCATGGAGGAAAGTGAGGGGAGTTTCAGGAAATATGCAGAGTAGTGTCATCACTAGCTTAAATGTGGACAATGCAATTGTCAGCGATTCTATGGCGATTGCCGACCAGTTATCTACAGCATGGACATCATATGCCTGCGACGATACTTTTCGTCCTGATCAAGTATCAGCAAGAAACAACTGGTCTTTCTCGACTCTACCTAGCAGTCCTGGAAATCGCATTACAATAACGTATCCGGTATCTTTAACAGAGATTGCGCAGTCGCTCAGTGGGTGTAAGGGATCAGCCCCTGGGCATGACAAAATATCATATGGAATGATAAAAAAGGCCCCAATAGCTTTCAGAGATAGACTGTGCGACCTGTACAACAACATCTTGAGGGTAGGTTTTTCCCCGCACGCCTGGAAAAATGCAATCCTGATTCCAATAAGGAAAAGGAACGTCTCTGCCTCCACATCTATGTATTTCCCCGAAGGACCTGCGGACTATTTCCCTAATTTCTTGTCTGTCGCGTCTGCTTGAGAAAATTCTAGCTCGCAGACTAACTAAACTCACTGAACAGCTGCTCCCGGAGGAGATCCACAGCTTCAGGAGATTCCGAGGGATATCTTCGCGTACTCCTGGAGCAGGAGGCTGACTTAATGCACTCTTTGGCCCAGAGGAAAAGCGTCTACCTACTTGCGGTAGATATTGAGAAGGCTTATGATCGAGTCCGCAAGGACGTCGTTGCCAATCAGTTGCATGGCTGGGGTTTCGACGAGCTATCTATTAAGTTAATTAACAACTTTTTGTCATCCAGAACCCTTCAGGTAAGGGTCAATGGGGTCACGTCGGGCAGACAAAGCGTTTGCAATGTCCTCCCGCAGGGATCTCCGCTGTCCCCAACCCTTTTTAATGCCTATATTGCCTCCCTTATATCTAAGCTGAAAGAGATCGACGGACTAAGGACTTACGCCTACGCGGACAATATTTTAATTACATCCGACTCTGACAATCCGACGGACTACGGGCATATGAAACCGAATACCTATACCCAAGACTGAGGCGATTATCTTCTCGAGAAAAAGAACCCCTCCCCCGTCATCTATTGTGGTAGCTGATCAGCGAATAGAGGTCAGCAAGTCGCTGAAAATCCTCGGCGTCATGTTTACTAGGGACCTAAAATGGAGTAAACATTGTAATATGTCCGTGGAAAAAATCAACAAAATCAACAATGTGATGAGAGCAATAGCAGCACGAAAACTTGGTGCTCCTGTACACGCTACTGTCAAGATCGCTCGTGTCCTCCTTGAGGGAATCACCAACTACGGCCTTGTCCTTTTCTCTGCAACTGCTGTAAACAACATCGTCAGGATCCAGACAGTAATCAACAAAGTTCTTAGGACCGCAACAGATGCCCTCAGGTCAACCCCTCGTCGTGCTCTCTGGGCTGAAAGTGGCTGCTTTCCGCTGCAGGACAGGGCAGAGAGAGCGAGGTGCAAACTCGTTGTCAAGAACTGGCTGGACCCGAGAAGACCACAACACCAGACGTTGAGGCACTTAAACTTAACCACCACTCAACCCAGGACGACCCCGGCGCTCAAAATAGGCTTAGGCATAGTTTTAGCTTTAAGGCCGATTCACACATATCAGGGTCCGAGCCTTGTCAGCTCCGTGCCGTCTCCGGACCTATTAAGCTCCCACTTGATGTGAGCAGTTACGAGGCGGAAGTAGTGGCTATATGGAAGGCCATTGAATTCGCGGTTAAAACAAAAACGCCATCCATAATTTTCACTGATCTCGATCCACACTGGAGGCCATAAAAAACACCGTGTGAAGAACCGGTAATGAAATTATGCCAGGCCCAAATCATTAGAAATAAAAATATCATCTCCCTTGCCTGGGTCCCTGGTCATATTGGCATACCAAGGAATGAAACCGTTAAAACCATTAAATATGTCAACGTGAAAAGAACAAAAATGTACTGTTAATCGTAAATTTCAAAAGGAAAATCTGTTTGTAATAGTTTTAAGCTTCTTTTGTAACTTCATATAACTATACCATGATGCGCCATATGGGCTATTGTACCCGAGAGCGCTTTAAGCAATTTATGTATTTAGTTTTACCTGCTACATAAATAAAATAAATAAATAATCTATATGGCAGTGGGCAGACCTATTCTTTTACGTCAACGGAATGACGAGACTCTTAATGGGCATTCAGAAGCTACGCCGTTCTACAACCCTGAAGGAAATTGAGATGGGGATCCACAATGACATTCAACGCTTTTTTACTAAGAATCGATTTCAAAATAATTCAAAGACAGTGTGATGCCCGTTCTCCAATGCGCCGACCAACCAACCAAAGTGCTGAATTAGCTGAATCCCGTGTATAGTACAAGTCCTTGCCTTTAGTTGTGGCTATCGGCTGTCAAAACACCCTCGGACATCGTCGGACAACTCGAAAAACCGCTTAATTTTACTTTTAGTGCTGGGGTGGAATTACTGCACACATTTTTACAGGTGCTTTATGTTATAATTGGTGTAATGATGTTTTGACAACTGGTGGGAAAGCTGTGGCGCTATCCTAGTATAAAACAGTTGCTGAATGGGTGACTATTCCTCTTGGTTAAAACGCACACATGAAGAAAGTTAGCTAGATTGACCAAAACACGAGCGAAAGAGAATATGACGCAAATAAGAATAAGGAACGGAATAGCGCGATTTTGGGTGGTTCGTGAGGTCTGCTTTCCAGACTGCTTCCAAGTCAAACTAAAGGTAAAGAATGATGGATTTGTAGTATTTTCGGGCCATAAGAGGAAGAAAAAAGAATTTAAATCAAAAAGGCAAGCATAAAAAATGCCAATAATGTCACGTTATGTTGAACTAAGTAGTTCAACGAAGGGGAGAATGATTGAATTTATCATTACATAAAAGAATTTGATTTTTTTTTTATCTCATAAAAATACGTTTACTTACTTGAGTTATCCTTCCTACACTTTTTCTGGTTCTCCTTGGCCCTAGCCTAAAACATCTGGATGGTGTCCTTAAAAGAAATTATTATCATAATGTTTGAATAAATAATTGATTTAATTTTATTTACTTACCTAAACTACATTATGCTGCAAACTATATTGGCACATTAAATTACCGCCAGCAGTCTCCTTTAGGTTGAAGCAGGCCTAGTTATCTGAAAGGTAAAGAATTTAATGATTATTATTAAGTTTTTAATCGAAATTAAATGAATTTGTTCACCTGTTCAGTTTGACATTTCTCCATCGAAGAGAAATTTCCTTATGAAATTTTTCCCATACCAACACTTTACCTGGGAAGAAAAATTATAAAAAATTATAATTTTTTGTAGATCATTCAATAATTAAAAAGTATTACTTACTTAATCTCACATATCCGACAGGAAAAAGAAGGCTAAGCTAATAACATATAGGAATGGACCACTCAATTTGCTGTCTCACACTCTTTTCACAGTTCTCACGTAAGGAGAGTTCAGATATAGGGAGCATATATCTGTCTATTTGTTTCGGATTACGAGGGATAGCCGTCTCCAAAAGGCGCAAAATTTGAAAATTATATTTATTTTTAATTCTATCCTGCACGCTTAAATCTAATACCCCCAAACATAACATGAAATATAAAATTATTTTGCAGTGAGAAGTTTCTGGATTAACACATTTTTCATTGAAAAATTCTCAGCAAAACGTCGAAATGCTCACTTCTGGTAATGCGGTATACATCGTTAAACAACTGTTTTAAGAACTCAGAAGTCATAATAAAATAATAAGAGCACTCTTGTGCTTTTTCTATAGTTCCCACTTAATTTTAGTTACAGTTAAAATATATAAGTGCAATTAAATCCGAATTAATTCGCCACATTATACCACCTAGAGTTTTTTCGGTTTTATTTATTTATTTAGCCAATAGACAACCCTGACTGTACAATAGTATGTATATATACATACATTAAAATATAAATAAGCAGAAGCGAATATTAATTATTTTTAAACCTATTTTTAAGTTGTAATTTATTTACATTAAAGTCTATCACACATTAATTTTTATTATATAGAGTTATAAGTGAGTTAACTGGACCCGACCTGCCATCCATAGTTGGTTTGATGAGTCCTATTTTGTAAAATATCAATTCTTTGGAGATTATATGGTTTAGTGCTAATGTTAACTGAAGAAAGCAACTCAGGACAATCAATTTCACCAATCAATAATTGATGCATAAATATGGTATTGAAGATCTCACGTCAGTGCTCCAATGTCTGCATATTCAACAATTTAAGCCTATTCAAGTAAGGTGGCAATTCCTGTGAATTGCCCCACGGCAAATTTCGCAGGGCGAAACGAAGGAAACGTTTTTGTACTGCTTCACTTCGAGAAATATGGCACGCGTAATAGGGAGATCATACCACACTAGCATATTCAAGAATAGGTCTCACAAATCCAACATATAATGACTAAAACATAATGGTCGCAAAGTTCCCTAGACCAACGCTTAATGAAGCCTAAAACCGAATTACTGTTATTTATCAAAGAAGCAATATGAAGTCCGAAATCGAGCTTATCGTCAAGAAGAAAACCAAGATCAGAAACATGGTCAGTATAAGATAAAAATGAGTTAGACAGACGGTAGTCAAAACTAAAATCCACAACCTTACGAGAAAACGACATGATAGAACACTTATCAACATTTAAGAATAAATAATTAAGATCACACCAATAAACGAAACGATTCAAATCGTCTTGAAGCAAGCTACAATCGTCAGGACAATTTATTTTTCTAAAAATTTTAACGTCATCAGCATAAATAAGGATTTCTGAGTTCAATATTACATCTTGTAGGTCATTAATGAATAAAATGAACAATAAAGGGCCAAGATGACTACCCTGAGGTACACCAGAGGTAACATGAATTGTTTTAGATAGAGTCGTCTTAAAAAGTACGTTCTCTGAACGATCAACGAGATAAGACTCCAACCATAATAAGAGCCTCGATAATATTCCTATTTTAGAAAGCTTTGTCAATAAGGCCTTATGAGAAACCTTGTCAAAAGCCTTACTGAAGTGAAGTCTGTATACACACAGTCGACTCTATTTCCATTTTCCATAATGTTTAGATCAAAAGAAACGAAAGAAATCAAGTTGGAGGGAGTGGATCTACCCTTAACAAAACCATGTTGTTTTGTAGAGATAACAGACTTACAGCGGAAATACATATAATAATAAACAATTGATTCAAACTCTTTGGGTATAGATGACAATTTAGCAACTGGGCGATAATTGGAGGTTAAGTCACGTTTACCCTTTTTATGTATGGGAATTATAAATGCCTGCTTCCATAGAATGGAAAAGTTGGACGATTGAAGTGACAATTTAAATAAATGAGTGAGGGGCAATGCCAAAGTGTCACAACAATGTTTCAAAACACAGGTAGGAACTCCATCAGGTCCAGGCGAGTAATTATTGTCTAATTTACATAGATAGGTACTTCCAGACCTCCAGCTCAGTTATAATAGGAATATCAAAGTTGAAGATAGAATCAACAGAAACACAGTCAGACAAATTAGAGACATTTACATCACTCCAAGAAAAAGCCGACTCAAAAAACTCAGCAAACATGTTAGCAATTATAGAAGGGTTGTCAGACGATAGGGAACCGTTAGTCATAACACCAGGAAAATTATCAGATTTTCTTTTAGCATTAACATATTTCCAAAATTGTTTCGGATAATCTCGAATTCTTAATCTCATTGAACTCATATAACGGCGATAAGCAGAAGCAGCTTCAGCATTGTAGCACCGACGCAAGATCAAGTATTGATTATAATGGAAAACTGAATTGCGTCGAACATATAATTTCCATGCTTTAGTTTTTCTCTTTTTAAGCCGGATAAGGTGCCCATCGAACCAAGGCGGAGTAGATGACTTAGCATTATAAGGTAAAAATGGAACAGCATTGACAAAACAATCAAAAAGTATACAGTAAAATGACACTAAGGCTACATTTAAATCAACAGTATTAAGCACTGGGGTCCAATCAGAGTTTAAGAGCAACTGCTGCATATGTGAAAAGTTTGCCTTACCAAAGTTAAACGAAAATACTTTTTCTGAAGTCAGTACATTGCTACAATTCAGCAGTGTAATATTACAAGCCAGGGCGGGATGATGGGAGTCTTCCAATACCATAGGTTGTTCGCAGCGTGATAATACTAAATGTTCATGGCAAGTAGTCAGAATCAAGTCCAAAATGCGCGAACGCTGATTCACGATATTGTTAATTTGATGAAAACCAAATCCTCGTATGCTATCGATAATACTCGATTTCATGCTTGAGGATGTCAGAGGAACCACACAGACATCAATATCGCCAATCCATTGAACGTTGGGAAGATTGAAGTCACCAACAACAATTACCTCATCATGCTCGGAAGAGAGATTCATAACGTATTCCATCGCAGACAAATATCGTTTATAAATATCGAAAGATGAACCAGGTGGTATATAACTGCAGAGGAGCAATAAAATTTTCTTTCCTCCTTTAGATTTAGTGCATATAAGTTCAAGATTATCTGAAGATGGTATTGTAATGCTCTGTGATGGGAATGAGTCTCTAATTGCAATTAACACCCCACCGCCCTTGAAGGGCATGGAATCAGAAAAACGATCACGGCGAAATATCTGATATGAGTCATTGAAAAGTTCAGAGTCACTAATATTTCTATTAAGCCAGATCTCTGGTAAAGTAATAATGTCAAAGTCAGAAGAGGTAGAACTATTAACAAATGCACCAAACTTAGTTCTAAGGCCGTTAACATTTTGGTAGTATAAGGTCAATTTCTTTTTTTCAGTGTCAAACAATAGAGTATTTACTTTCGGTTTAATCGATGACTTCCGCCCCGAGGTAAAAAAGAGTTGTTGTTATGGGGTTTAAATTCACGTAAAATTATCCCGGCAGGCCAAGAATCCAAACAGCTCAACACTTCATAGCAATTAGCCGGCACATACAGTTTAAAAGACGATGAGAACGCCACTTCACGATTAGGATTTATTTTAATGCATTTAATGTTGTTAAAGTCAGCAGGGACACAGAGCTGATTAGAGTTTATGTAATGAAGGATATCGTCGACAGTAGTGGAAGAATCCAGACGGGAAATAAATAGCGTCCTGGGAGGAACGATCACTTTCAAAGCCGATAAGCTATTAGTGGGATGATCGATCAAAGAAACTCCATTAATGCCTACCGAATCAGAATGGGTCAGCGTGCTGATTTCCAGGGCAGGTGTAATTGAAGGCTGATCAGGATTGTCCGTAAGAGAACCAGCGGATACCGAAGGAGTGGATGTAGTTTTCCTTGAAGACGAAGCAATACTATTTGCGCACAAGGCATTGCTAACTGGTGTATTTCTCGCAGCAGATCTCAATTGCCTTGACTGGTTGGAAACAGAAGTTTGATTCCGATTCGGAGGAACAGCAATGCGATGACATGCCGTAGGAGTTTCATCACCAGAAGCGCCAGCTCTCGCACCATCGGTGTTGGGAAGATCGATGCTCTTGATTTCCCTCACAATGTCATTGACCTGTGTAGAAATATCGCAGAGCGCTGATTGCAGGGCGATGACCGATCTTGACAATTTGTTTAGCTTGTTCGCGAGAACAGCAGTTGAGTTCGATCTGCACAGATCACAAAACCACTGGAGGCCGTTATTAGCAGCCTTAAGAGCATCACCAACAGAAGCAGGTAGTCCGATGCATTTGCAGTGGTACAGCCTAGTGCAAGCTCCCGAGCAGCAGATCGTGGGAGATTTGTTGGAGTGGTCAGCACAACTCGAACCAGCAGCGCAGCGACTCGTTGCCATAGTGATGCAGCAGAGAAACCAAGAATGGAGCCACAGACGAGCCACAGGCAATCCTCGAAAAGGCGCCAGCCAAACAAAAAATTTTAGCGACTGCACAACTATGTCCGGCGGAAAATTATAATCCGTAGTGGAAAACAGATCAACAGGCAACAGATGAACCATTAAGAATCGAAACCGCGACAAGAAATAAATAAAAACCAGAACAAATCAAAAACAATCAGACACAAGAGTAAAGTACACGTCCGAACTCTTTCGCGCCTCCACAACTACTCATCTACTACTTTTCACCGGTAAATCAGGCATAAAATAATAAGAGCAATATGGGATACTAAAAGATTAAGTTTTATAATTTAATAATAAAAATTTCTGCTGAAAACTTAGAAATTGCGTGAAATTTAATTGTATCTCAAAGTGGAAAAAATCATGTTTACATTTCTTTTAAGGGACTTAAGATACAAAACGAATTATCTAATAATTAGTTTATGGGTTTATTCGTTAAAACTGATTAGTTCTCTAAAAATGCATTTGACAATAATTCAAACCCACAGCTGACTGCTCAAAATTTGTTAATGGTGTGAGCAAGAGAAAACGAAAAGTGTACCATTTTGATATAGACTTTTCCATTCCAGTAGCCCATTTCTATGTATCAGTGGGCTAAAAATAAATAAAACAATTTGATAACTATGCAGAATTTCGAAGATACAAAAACTTTAGTACTGCCCGACCATGAGGATATTTAAATTTGACGCAATCCTCGTACCTTATCCAGGAGTTTTAAATAAGATTTTATTGAATTTAAACAAAATTAAATTTGCTAAAATGAACAAATAATGAACTTTTCGTATCCTATTGGTACACAACTTAAATGAGGAAAAATGTTAGCATTTATTTATAATGAATTCCACAAAACTGTTCCACATTAAAACTATCAACATAACTTGATATCAACTCATATTGTCCGTTGTTTACCTTCAATAAAATCTTTAATACGATAATACGAAATTTCAAAATTTTACAGAGAATTTTATTTAGAACTTTCAATAAAAAGAATAATGAAGTCTTCCAACAGTATAGTTTCAATCGTGTAACTCAAATTGCCAAATTTTGAAGATCACTTGAAGCATACAGAATAAGATTCAATCGCGGAATTTCACGCCATAAACGAAACTACAAACTAACGAATCGTACCTTTACGTGCTCTATCATAAGTTGCATGACATCTTCTGCTGCGATATGACTTACTATGACATGACATTCCGTCTGCTGCGACTATCTGGACCGATCTCCAAATAGAAGATAAGCAAGTTATATTCAATGGCTGTTCCCAAATCGCGTACATAATACGCCCAATTTAGGATATATTTATCATTATAATAATCCCCTGACCAGCAGCATTAATATTAAGTATTTGTTAATTAATTCCCTGTAAATCATGTATTTCCTTTAATCAGCAACCAACCACAATCAATGTAAATAATATGGCTAATTTGGTTATATATATCTCTCTCTATTTTGTTAAGTAAGACAAGTCTGTGCATCGCCTTCTGTGACACAGAATATGAGAGTAATATTGTAATGTGTCGAACTATGACGAATAAAGACAATATTAATCTGACATTCCGTCATGCCGTATCATGAAGTGAAGTAACATGACGACTGTTCGTCAGAACAAGGCTGGCATTTGTGTGTTCGCCAAAATAAGGTTGGCGTTTATTCTGGAAAGGCACATCAAAATAAAATCCGGAATAATATACATAGGCATTAAAAGCCAAGAAACCCCATAAATACATTCGTAACGACGATTCCAAAGAAAAGTAAATTACATTTTATTTAGCATTTTCTTATGCAAAGATTTTATTACTCTTAGCTTTTTTAAGATGACGATGAAAAACCTTTGATAACAATTTTCTTCATGTGTTTTTTCTTTTGCTGGAGTATTTATTTTGAAGTACAAAGAACATGTGAGTTAAATCCAGTTTTTATTTATGTAAATGTTGGATATAATGTATTATATAATATAACATATATGTATCTTACTATCTTTAAAAGAATAATTCTAATTAAATATTAATAGAACATACTTATATAAATATATTGCATAAATTTTAATTTTTATTATTTTGTATATGATGCTCGATTAACCCTTAGCTGGAACTTAGGGGTCAGATTGAAACAATCCTCGGAATTCCCACTTTAGTACCTTAAGGTTTTTACCATTTTTAATCTCTTTTTCGCATCTCATTATTTGATATTTCCTAAATTTCAATTTTTATCTATATCATTACACAAGTATCGTAAATTTTATTGAAGTAAAGCTGGTTTAAAGTAAACATTTTCGTGGTTGGGGTCACGCGGACTACACAATACCAGCTATGTCATTCTGTAAAAGTGTGCCAGCTAAGAGTTAAATTGTGGGATAAATTTGAAAAACGTCTGTTTATGTAAAATTATGACAAGGAAAATAATCTTCAAAACATATAATTTGATGAAAAATATATTATTCTGTGATTGAGTATTAAATTGAATCACAACTTTTGGTTTTTTGGATTTGTTGAAATCATGAAGTTGTGAACATTAAACTTACAAGAAAATTTTAAAGGTAAGGCATATACATGAAAAACAATAAGAAAATAATAAACTGATAAATATTAATTTAAGCTAATTAACACCGAACACAAACTGACAAATTCCATGAATATCTCTTATGCGATCTGGTCCACACTGTTCTGTTGCTCCAATTAATTTAAGCCCCAAATCAATAAGTTCTTCTGTTCCTCTTGTTTGATATTCATTGACATCGTCCATGTTTATGCTGCCAAAAAAGTCGGAGAAAAGTTTATTATCAGTTGCAGTAAAATCTTCATAAGGCTCGTTATCAATAGAACCCTTCTGTTCATTATGTTCCAATTCAACGAGGTGTTCTACAATTAATTGTCATGCCGAAGCACCGTAAATATAGATAAAATAATTACCTTGCTTTGGCGTGATCAAAGCAGCTTTCTTCACAATGTTTTGTTCAGGATCTAAGTGATATGGCTTCATAAGATGAGAATGAAGAGGGTGTGTTGGGGGAAGAACTTCGACCTGAGGATGTGGGTGTGCTTTTGGAAATTCATTTTCGCTTGAAATATCTACTCGATATGGTGTTCTTCCCTCGATATATTCAAAATATTCAGAGGGTTGCGATTCTTCCGAATATTGCTGCTGTGTTTGGTAATTTAAATTGCCTTCCCCTTTACCTGTTTTAGTTATTTTATGAAATATGTGTTTTTTATGTCCCTTATTAAAATTTGATCTTTGTACTGGGGATCTCTTAAGCAAATCAATTAAATTAACACCCGCAATAGGATTAGGTGGTACCACAACAATCAAAAAGTTTTCCAGATCTGCTCGTACATTGTACTGACCTTCTTGCCGTTGGTCATAAGTTACGCGAATCATATCATTTTCAAAATATGGCTTTGTCGGTATTTTTGAAGTTACCGGAAGTTTTGTATGAGCATCAATTAAACTATTCTCTGTAGTTGATGTAATTATAGTGCTTAAGACAAGATCATTATCACTGTTCACACTTTCCTTCGCAGATGTTTCATAAAACGAGATCACGATTGTAACAGCTAAAATGAGCGCGGCTTTCCACATCTCCATAATACTTATATACGAAACTTCTCTCGGCCAAGTTTAAGTGAACACTGATTCGGGTTTCATTCAATTAGAAAGTTATTGGGCATCGTGAGTTGCTTAAACTTTCTGGAGAGGGAAATGCATTTTACATCTTCCTTCACAGCGAAGAGGGAGTGGATGGGAAGGAAGATAATTGAAATCAACGTTCTGTGACCCAAACATATTATGTATTCTGGATATGTACTTTCATTCCTTTAACAGTGTTCTTCGCTGAAATGGTTCCGGTCAATTCTAGTTTACAGCAAACTGGAATTTGTAAGAGTGGTAATTATATTGATTTAACTATGTACTTCTTCTGCAGATACCGTTACTTACTATTTTTAGAGAAGTTTGATACAGGTTAAAATGCCCGTTATTACTTCGTTTATTTGACTTACTATTCTTTTTTTAAATAGAAGGTGTTATGTGTTCTGAGTTAAGTAAATTTTATTTTATTTAGTCGATATTATGTATATAAACATTCATAGAGGTTTTGTGTTATGCAATACGAAATATTAATATTCGGTTAGATCTTTTGCTAGTTCATAAAGTTTTATATCGGAAAAAATTGTAGCCTAGCTAAGACAGACAGAATAGTATTACGCAATAGGTGATATGATTACTCGAAATATGTAAAATGCAGATACTCTAGAATTAGTAGTCTTTTTGGACAGAATATAAAATGCAAGTTGTATTTAGTTTAGACCTTTAGATATTCTCACAATTTCATGCGCATTATGCGGACCAATTCTGATTTACTGACTGCTCACGCCCGCGTTTCGATTTTTTTACTGCTCATATTTTATCGCCCAATATGTTACTGAACATGCATTTTGTATTTTCATTAATAATACATTAAAGCCGCCTTTAAATCGTAGCCATTTTCAATTATTCTTGAGTGAGCAGGTTATAAAGCGACTTGTGCAATTTAAGAACAATGTCGGATTCTTGTTCCTATAAATATTGCATGAAGGCATATACTTCATGCTGTTCATTAAGTATTTTGTTCAATTCCAAAAAATAATAAAAAATCTGTTGGATTTAAGATGTGGTCAGCTCATTGACGTATAATACAATGGACCGCTCACGTACACGATTTCCTATATAAGCAGACGGTGCGATTTTTGTTCCCTCTTTTTCCCACTGTGGCAGTGACAGTTCGTGAAATGACGTAAAATTAACGGTATAGACTCTATAATGTCAGAGATTTGTCAGCGGGCTGAATTGCCGTTAAAGATTTTCTCTGACAATTCTCTAGAGAACTGTCAAATGACTGCTAATTTGGTTAAGACAGGAAGTTTAATTGAAATATCAGTGCGAAACAGCGTGATTATATGTTAACAGATCAATTTGTTTTATTCCAGGCATTTCAGGGAAACTACTGCAATTAATTCCAGAGCTGATTTTCGCCCAAGTCCTCATTCCGAGTGAAATTAAATCAAAAAGAGGTTATAAAATTCCTCTGGTTTGATTTCCTAAAATTTCAATTTTCTTCATGATGGCCATTTCGTCGACAACTAAGGTGCAAATACATTTTTTCTCTGCATCCTCCATTATAGAAACTTTCGCCCTTAGAGTGTTAAAAGCCTCATCTAAATAGCCAGGCTCATAATTAACACTTGAGCTCCACCTTCGAACTGTGGATGTATGTGGCAAACTTTTGTTGAATACTTCTCTTACATAATTATACGCTTTTGGTGAATAAAAATGTAGAGTAGTAGCAAATTCTCTTAGTTCTTCATTATAAGAACCAGTGTCTCCCGCCATTCTAAGGAGTAGGGCTTTAGGAATCTTCATTTCGGCCCTTTGTAAGCAACTTGCTACTCTTTCATTTATAATATCTTTTGATTTCAATTCGGCAATCAAATTTTCGTTATTTGAAATCATTGTTTGCCTCCTACATAGTTTATTTTTTAAATTTGGTTTTGTTGGCTTACTTATTTTTTTTTTTGCTCTGCATTGACCTTTGAAAATAAGAATAATAATTGAAAATATGTACAACTGTAGGATAAAAATACGTACATTATTAAAAAAAAGTATCTTTCTGGAATTCAAAGTATTGATACTATTGTATATAATATTATTGAGCGAGCTTTTTGACTCAACCATATTTTAAAATGAATAACGTGTATCGCTTTTTTCATTATTTTTATTTTAATAAAAAGCACGAAGTTATCATTTTTCGTATATATGTAGTTCTTCAATTAAAAAGACAATGTAAATTGTGTTTATTTTGTTGGGCTTTTATTTTATATTAACTCGCACTATATATAGTTGTCTACCTGTTTTTCGGCGAACGGTGTGGTTCCTTTTTTTGAAATAAAGGAAATAATGAACCGTTTTATTTGCAAACATATTTTGGAAACGCAAATGTTGCGGGAAGTGCCGCTTCGATGGGTGTTTCCACATGATAATGGCCCGTAACACACATCGAAGCTGGTAAATGAGAATGGGTTCAAATTCTTGGTTGGGTGGCTCAATCACCAGATTTGAATCCCATTGAAAATCTCTTCAGGATCCTTAAACGGCAAGTCTTAAGTCAGCGTTTCCGGAATCAAACAGAATTAATATAATTAATTTAATATTAATATTATATTAATATAATATAATGGACACACTGAAAAAAGAATGCGAAAGCATACCTCAATCTACTATTTATTATGAATTTAATAGCGTTTATGCCACGAAAGTGTACTGAGGTTATTCAAAATGAGGACTACCATACGAAGTACTATGTCGGAAGGCAACTAAAATGTTGCTTAGTTTTGCAGACTAACATGTACCGAAGTTCGTTTTTTTTTAACTTATTTTAATTAAATTTAATTGGAAATTTGTTGCGAAGTCAACTATTAGAAATGTTTCATTAAAGGAGAAATAGGATATAGCTTTTTATTTTCCACTACATAAAATGAGGATAAAACTAAATTACGTATTTGTACTAGAATGGTTGCTTTAGTTTTGCACAACACTGTAGCTCTTTAAGTAGGAAAATATAAATAAATTAAATTAATACATACAAAAAACACAAAAGTTCTACATAAATTTCCTAAATTGACTTATTCTTAGGGTCGTTTTGACTCCCTCAACGTTAATATTATATGAAAATATGAGCCGCTGATTTCATAAGCCAAGACATATCAGTTTAAACACATCTTTAGTTAAATCATAACGCGTAGACCGTCTTATTTATTCAAAAAATTTACTTATACAGCTTTGGAAATAACGCCTAGTATTATAAAAAGAAAAAGAAAATGTTATTCAAAAATTACTTACATCTATGAAATCGTTTAAAATTTCATATGCTAGGCATAGCCATTCTCTTGAGGATGGCTCTTTTGTCTGTCGTTGTTATGTCCTTTTCGTCAAAATGCAATTTACAGACTTTGGGGCGGCAAAGCATCTCCACGTCGTCGATGTTCAACGCCAAGGTATTGCACCAACTTTCCCTGTAAATCCTTTTACCTGGGAATCTGTTAATATGAATATATGTTTAATTGTATATCGTTAGAAGAATAACACAGGTCAAAAACAAATTTGCGGCCAAACAAATAGCACATCATTTCTATAGGATATTTTCCGTAGATTACAAATTTGGAAAGAAAAATACTCAATTGGCTTTAGTTTTCAATAAAAAAATCGGGTCAAAAAGTACAAAAATCCCTATTTGTCAGGGACCGAAAATAACCGTTATTTTGTATTTTTAAAACCAAAAAATCACAGAGAAATAATGATCTGATCTTGTTGCATCTTTGGAACAATTTTATCGCCGTCAAGTGAATTATAGATTTCAGGCCTGATTTTAAAAAGTATAACTAATAAAATAAAAATTGCTCAATAATGGTTAATTTTCATTTAAAATTTATTGGTTAATGTTTAACCATTATTTAAAATTTTTTTTTTTTTGGTTATGAGATAAGAGTTATCATTTAACTTTTATAATTCTTATCTCAAATAACAGTTATTATCCAATTTATTTTTATTGGTTACCGGGTAAGAGTTATCGATCAACCTTTATAATATTTCTCAGTAATGAGAGTTATTTCTGGGTTTTATTTTTTTGGTTACCGAATAACCATTATTCAGCAATTTATTCCTTTTTTCTCATAAAGTTCTCATTTGAAAGCGATTGCGAACAATGGCATCAATGTGGTCTTCGAACGAAAAACGGCCGTTTAACCAGACACCAAGATCCATCGTTTTGTCAAGTCGATGCAGTGAGCATTCGTCAATGGTGTAATTGAAAGTGATGATGCTTTTCCCACGTGAGAAGCACATATAAGTGCACTTACCTATGTTTAAAGGTAAGCGGTTGAGCACGCACCACTTATGAAAAGCATCAAGGTCGGAATTTAAAAGAATACAATCATGCTCGCTAGTTATAACCCGAAAGATCTTGGCGTCATCAGCAAAGCAGAGAATTTTAGAGTCTGATAGGATCATCGACACATCATTAATGAATATGATGAATAAGAGTGGACCGAGATGACTACTTTGAGGTACACCCGAGATATTAAAAATTTCCCTGGAAAGAAAGCCTCGAAATAGGACTCTCTGTGAACGTCCGGACAAGTAAGAGAAAAGCCATTCGACAAAGAGAGGAGGAAATCCAAGAAGGCTACGTTTATAGAGCAAAATTCGGTGATTAATTCTGTCAAAAGCCTTGCTGAAGTCTGTAAAAACGACTGTATTTTTGTTTACCCCTTTCAATATTCGAGATGCAGTAATTCGAAAACTCCAACAAGTTGGTTGTGGTGGATTTCCCTTTAAGAAAACCGTGTTGAAAAGACTGCAAGAAAGGTTTATCCTTACGCCTAACTCTATAATAAAAACAATTTAAGTAATAAAATCATTAGCAATTGTATAGATTTTAGAAACTTACCGATTTTCGTATGCTTTTATACCAATTACATAAAGTTGGCGCTGGCACATCCTAAATTTTAACGTTTGCTATAAAGAGCTTTTATTTCCAAATTCTTTAATTAAAACTAATTAAAACACAATATATGTTCAATTGTTTATGTTTATTAACAAATATATGGTACATCGTTTTTAGGGTTCCGTACCCAAAGGGTAAAAACGGGACCCTATTACTAAAACTTCGCTGTCTGTCCGTCCGTCTGTCACCAGGCTGTGTCTCAAGAACCGCGATAGCTAGACAGTTGAAATTTTCACAAATTATGTATTTCTGTTGCCGCTATAACAACAAATACTAAAAACAAAATAAAATAAATATTTAAGGGGGGCTCCCATACAACAAACGCGATTTTTTTGCCCTTTTTTGCTCGATATCAATAAATGGTAACAGGTAGGCACTTGAAATATTCACAAAATACTTAATTGTATATTTACTTTAATAATAAATAATAAAATTAAAATAACAAAAATATTTAGGGGGGGCTCTCATATAACAAAAGTGATTTTTTTTGCCGCTTTTTGCCCGATATTAAAATCAGCACCAGGTAAAGGCTTGAAATATTCACAAAATATTTAGTTTTATTTAACAATTAAATATTTTACAGAAAATTTACTTATATTTAGTTATAAACTGTTATGGGAGCGCTGCTTTACCTAGTCAATGGTACGCAACCCTTCGTGCGCGAGTCCGACTCGCACTTGGCCGGTTTTTATAATTTAAAATTTATCAATCACAAATTCTTGAAAATATTGGTAATTTGACAGAGAAAAAAATTAATTTATTTATTAGTGGCATTAATAATGATTTTTATTTCCATTAATTGAATTTACAGTATATATTTTCAAAACTTTTGTTCAACAAATATTTAAATTCAAATATTTTTGTCAGCACTCAGCAATTCAGCACTCAAAAAATCTGCGGAATCGGCCTATCCATGCAATGTGATAAAAATAGACAGCGCTACATAAATTCTTATGTATCTCATCTCGTCCCACTGTGGCAGTCGGTTGTCAAATTGGCGGCCGCGTGAGATAGGAGATCGAGCGGTCCATTTTTATGTATGACTGTGGTTCAGCTGAAAATATTCATTCAAGAACACTTTTATGAAAATTATATCCTAATACGAGAAGGAAAAAAAGTATTCACTCCAACATTCCAAAAAAAGCTGATCTCTTGATTTGTACTTGCTCTGATTGTGTTGCAATTCCGATATAAAAAAACAACTAACCGTGTGCCAAAAGAGAAAACTCTTTCTACTTGTATTGCAGTTGCTCCTGAAACTCTAAAGAAATTTTTTATTGGATATTTTTCAAAGATGAGTTAGTTGTTTATAAATCTAAATCTGGTAATTAATCTGACAGTAAAATGTTAGAAATACCTTACCAACCTGAAATTACTTATATTGATCTCAGAAGCAATTTCCTTTTTCTCCCAGAAGAAGACTATCTATTGCATTCGAAAACCCTATAGAGGATTGAAGAGAAACGAAGCCTCTATACAGTTTTCCGTAAGGAGGAAGGAAAGATGAAGGTCATGCTACTTTTAAAAAAACACTGAATGAACTATTGGTATAAACCTTACGAAGTCCAATTACATATTGTTTAATTCTTCCAAACACCATTGAAATGAAAAAGAAACGAATTTTGCTTTATATATACATATTTATATTATCGCCAGCAGTTTATAAGATATTTTTTAAAACCAGTTTTGTGTCCTTATAGTCTTTAAGTAAAATGACTGTGACAGGCGGACGGACGGACAGACGGACATAGCGAAATTACAAGGGGTCCTTGCTTTGCTACGAAACGCTAAAAAACGTACTTTAATAAGCATTTCCTATTTTGTATTTATGTTTGCTCGAAAAATTTAAAATTTACGCACACTTAAATTTTCAAATACATGCCCTAATGAAATCGGTACGACAAAGTTATATCACAATCATTTACATTCTCACACTTCAGTTATATGTATGCTAAAAATGCTCAATTCGATCGAAATTACATTTCGAACTTCAGATTTGTCTTCACTTAAAATTACGGGTTGATACAAGTATCGCCATCTATATTGCTAATGTCAACTCTTAGTTGGCACATCTACTTCTTTATATAATCAATGCCTGCACGTTATTAGCAGTGTTTTGATAAGCACAGAAAAATATTTTGTGAATTGATAAAGTTAGAGACAAAACTTGGCAAGTTTTCATTAAAGAACTGGGCTTAAGTCAAGCTCCCGGGAAATTCACCGATTTCAATGAAACTCTGCAAAAACATTCCATTTAATGCCAAACGGACGAATATGCAAAATTTTTTTGGCGCAAACCAGTAGTTTTCGAGATATACTACTTTTAAAAATTTAAGATTTTCCTTTTACAAAATGCCTACTAACTAAAGATTTTCCTTTTACAAAATGCCTACTAACTAAAGATTTTCCTTTTACAAAATGCCTACTAACTAAAGATTTTCCTTTTACAAAATTCCTACTAACTAAAGATTTTCCTTTTACAAAATTCCTACTAACTAAAGATTATTTTGCCACCATTAAATCTCGAATTCATGTTCAACTTCCAAAGCAAATTGACAGTTCCAATCAGCTGTTTGTAGGAGGGAGAGAATTCAGGTAAATTGGAAATAATGATAAATTTAGTCTTTTCAGAGTGTTGCAGGGCGCAGAAATGGAAAATATGGGGTTTAAGGAGTGTTGCGAGTGCAGTGTAACTGAAAAGTTAAGTGAATTTAAGTGAAATTTTGTAAAAAGCGCGTAAAAAGATGGCAAACATTTTTGACAGCTGGAAAAATTTTTAAAAGTAGTATACATATTTCGAAAACTACTGGTTTGCACCAAAAAATTTTTGCATATTCGTCCGTTTGGCATTAAATGGAATGTTTTTGCAGAGTTTCATTGAAATCGGTGAATTTCCCGGGAGCTTGACTTGTTCCAAGAACTGAACAATATTGAGACCCTTGACTCCAGAAAACAAATAGCTGTCACTTGACAGCAACAATTTCTCTCTGCTGCATGCAGAGCGACACGTGCATTACAATAAACAAACTTATCATGTGGATTGGAAAAATGTTACGGATAGGAGGGAACTAGATGTTTAGTGCTGTCCCCGTCAATATAAGATTGATTCTGCAGTTTCATCTCCTTCCAGAACCTCCTACGCGGAAAACGACGTCCAAGGGTCGAGCCTCGGGTGGGAGCTGGATCACGAACTGGTGGACACTCGCCATTACTCACCATTACTTGCCTAGCGAGGCACCGCGGTTACCAGCCCGAGGGAGGGAGACGCCGTATTCACTACCGGAGGGAAAAGTTATATAGTTGGTGGCTGCAAACACCACTAGATGAAGGAGTTATACAAGTTGGTTGCTGCGAACACTCACCGGGCAAGGAAGGTGTATAAGTCGGTTGCTGCAAACACTTACACATTGGCTACAAGTACTTACCGGACGAAGGAGCTGCTTGCGAACTGTGTTATCTGCTGCTCACCGGACGGAGGAGAACCCGATTCAGAAGCGGTACTTAACATAGAATAGAATAGAACGTGGATAGAGAATATTGAGTAGAAGAAGTAGAAGTAGAAGAAGGTTCAGTAACAAGAGGAAATAGGTGTAGGAAGGATTGGTCAGCCATCGAAAATTTGATATGGAATTACTTACCTTATAAATTGTTAAGATTACTCATACTTACCTTATAAATTGTTAAGATTGTTGTACGTCGTCCCGGGGGAGCCGACACTCCCGCAGAATCCAATTTAAGCGGCGAAGAGGGGGGGAAAATTTGGTTCAAACACGATTGCCGTAAAATTGAGTTTTGAAGACGTAACCGGTTCCGGTTCCTCTCGAAGAAGCGACGCCACCACACGGAGCACTTTATCCCGGCACTACACGACGCCCTTATCTGCGAGGACTATAACGCCGAGAGCCAACCGCAACCCGAGTCCTGGCCCTTGACCCGGTGCGACTCCAAAGCCGGATGCTTAAAAAGAAAAAAAAGAAAAAAAAAGGAAAAAGAAGAAAGGGAATTCCAGATGGAAAAGGGCATGAATCAACCACTGGAGGAAGCACGGACAAACAATGTGGCAAGGCCGGAGAGCCGGCTAAAGGCGCAAAATGGACTCGGTAGGCGAAGCGGGCGGCTCTCGAGCGATGAGTCAGTCGAGGACAAGCCTTGAGGTGGAGAAGTATCGTGACAGTTAAGAAAAAAAAAGGTGCGTGCCCAGCCAAGAAGAAGGTCCTCGGAGGAAAAGAAGCGAAGGGAAAAGGAAAGGGAGGCAGGCTGTGACAGGGAACAAGAAATCCCGACGGGACCCGGCAGAGGAAGCTGGCGCTGGCCCACAAAAGGAAGATAAAACCGGAATTCAGACGGATGGCGGCGAAGTCTGGAGATTCCCGAGGAGCCACCCGCGGCGTCGTGGACGAAACGAGGGAGCTGGAATCGGGCCCCGTGGGCCGCGAAAGATAAGTACCCGATTTTCTCTTCCTCTTATTGAAAGTGCCCGAATCAGTTCTCTGGTTCTTTTTTTTTTGTGCGCAGAATTTCTGTCGTGTGATCGCGTGGTCGGCTCGCCCTGTTCGACCCCGCAGGCAAAGGGGCCCTTGATGAATCTCCAGTCAGACTGGAGCCTTTAGTGAATCTAAAATTTTCTGGCAGTCAAGTTCCGATATATGAGGTCCGCACTTTTCATTATCGATAAGAGGCCTCCCTTGTGGGATATGTTCCTCTTTTGAATTGTATTAGAAGCCTCCGAAAGTCTTTCTTTTTTTTTTGGTTATTATAGTTGCTGACCTCAATAGGGGGACTTATCTGTTCCGTATCCTAGACCTGAATTTTGAGTATAGGTATGATTTTGTATTCTATTTCGGAACTTGGAGTATAGAATAATTTATATATATATATATATATTTGTATTAATTGTGTATCCCATTGTTGAATTCAAATATAGGGATCTATTACAGCGAATAACCGGCGTTTCTCCTCCCACCGCTCCCCGTTGGTCGAAGGTTCTCGGTGAGCCAGAGGAAAAAAAAACCGAGTGGCGCCCAACCCGAGTTTTTTTTTTGCTCGAGGGAGCAACGACAGGGACCAGCAAGGGGGTTCCCTTTGGGGAGGGGTATGGGAGTTGATCAGTAGGAGTTCAAATTTTTTTTTTCATCCCCATCCCTGACCCTAGGTCCGGCAACACCTTTCTTCTGTGGGGTCAGAGATGCGGGCAGCGCCGAAAGGCCAACTTCACCTGTACACTGGTGAACGCCGGGATGAATTGTAAACGTGTACAGCACATATTAAGGGTTGTTCAGTACGAGGAGGGTAGGATTTGATCCCGTAAAGTTTTTTTTGAGCAGAAGAAGAACGTCGTTAATTCTTTGTTTTTGTCCAAGTCGCATTCTGGACGGATGAACTGCTTTCTATGGTGTTGGGATCGTGTTCGCACGAAGTCCAGTGGAACGCAGGTCATCTCACGGCAGCGGAGGCAGAGGACTCGGCACAGTTCGTGCCAAATTACGAGTTGTGGGAACTTCCACCCCCCGTGTGTTTTATGGTGTTGGGATCGTGTTCACGCACGAAGTCCAGTAAAACGCCGATGGGTTAACTGGAGAGGATTTGCCTGGTCGAGGTCCTAGCGGGTATTTCCCCGGATATTAGTCTCCCATAGCCAGATTTCCGTTTAAACCTAGAACTATTCAGAATAGGGCGGCTTGGGTTTTGGCATGGTTTGGTTTGGTTTGGCATGGTCTCTCGAACGAGATTTCTACGAAATCGCCCGGAGGAAAGGGGGGTGTGTTACGGATAGGAGGGAACTAGATGTTTAGTGCTGTCCCCGTCAATATAAGATTGATTCTGCAGTTTCATCTCCTTCCAGAACCTCCTACGCGGAAAACGACGTCCAAGGGTCGAGCCTCGGGTGGGAGCTGGATCACGAACTGGTGGACACTCGCCATTACTCACCATTACTTGCCTAGCGAGGCACCGCGGTTACCAGCCCGAGGGAGGGAGACGCCGTATTCACTACCGGAGGGAAAAGTTATATAGTTGGTGGCTGCAAACACCACTAGATGAAGGAGTTATACAAGTTGGTTGCTGCGAACACTCACCGGGCAAGGAAGGTGTATAAGTCGGTTGCTGCAAACACTTACACATTGGCTACAAGTACTTACCGGACGAAGGAGCTGCTTGCGAACTGTGTTATCTGCTGCTCACCGGACGGAGGAGAACCCGATTCAGAAGCGGTACTTAACATAGAATAGAATAGAACGTGGATAGAGAATATTGAGTAGAAGAAGTAGAAGTAGAAGAAGGTTCAGTAACAAGAGGAAATAGGTGTAGGAAGGATTGGTCAGCCATCGAAAATTTGATATGGAATTACTTACCTTATAAATTGTTAAGATTACTCATACTTACCTTATAAATTGTTAAGATTGTTGTACGTCGTCCCGGGGGAGCCGACACTCCCGCAGAATCCAATTTAAGCGGCGAAGAGGGGGGGAAAATTTGGTTCAAACACGATTGCCGTAAAATTGAGTTTTGAAGACGTAACCGGTTCCGGTTCCTCTCGAAGAAGCGACGCCACCACACGGAGCACTTTATCCCGGCACTACACGACGCCCTTATCTGCGAGGACTATAACGCCGAGAGCCAACCGCAACCCGAGTCCTGGCCCTTGACCCGGTGCGACTCCAAAGCCGGATGCTTAAAAAGAAAAAAAAGAAAAAAAAAGGAAAAAGAAGAAAGGGAATTCCAGATGGAAAAGGGCATGAATCAACCACTGGAGGAAGCACGGACAAACAATGTGGCAAGGCCGGAGAGCCGGCTAAAGGCGCAAAATGGACTCGGTAGGCGAAGCGGGCGGCTCTCGAGCGATGAGTCAGTCGAGGACAAGCCTTGAGGTGGAGAAGTATCGTGACAGTTAAGAAAAAAAAAGGTGCGTGCCCAGCCAAGAAGAAGGTCCTCGGAGGAAAAGAAGCGAAGGGAAAAGGAAAGGGAGGCAGGCTGTGACAGGGAACAAGAAATCCCGACGGGACCCGGCAGAGGAAGCTGGCGCTGGCCCACAAAAGGAAGATAAAACCGGAATTCAGACGGATGGCGGCGAAGTCTGGAGATTCCCGAGGAGCCACCCGCGGCGTCGTGGACGAAACGAGGGAGCTGGAATCGGGCCCCGTGGGCCGCGAAAGATAAGTACCCGATTTTCTCTTCCTCTTACTGAAAGTGCCCGAATCAGTTCTCTGGTTCTTTTTTTTTTGTGCGCAGAATTTCTGTCGTGTGATCGCGTGGTCGGCTCGCCCTGTTCGACCCCGCAGGCAAAGGGGCCCTTGATGAATCTCCAGTCAGACTGGAGCCTTTAGTGAATCTAAAATTTTCTGGCAGTCAAGTTCCGATATATGAGGTCCGCACTTTTCATTATCGATAAGAGGCCTCCCTTGTGGGATATGTTCCTCTTTTGAATTGTATTAGAAGCCTCCGAAAGTCTTTCTTTTTTTTTTGGTTATTATAGTTGCTGACCTCAATAGGGGGACTTATCTGTTCCGTATCCTAGACCTGAATTTTGAGTATAGGTATGATTTTGTATTCTATTTCGGAACTTGGAGTATAGAATAATTTATATATATATATATATATTTGTATTAATTGTGTATCCCATTGTTGAATTCAAATATAGGGATCTATTACAGCGAATAACCGGCGTTTCTCCTCCCACCGCTCCCCGTTGGTCGAAGGTTCTCGGTGAGCCAGAGGGAAAAAAAACCGAGTGGCGCCCAACCCGAGTTTTTTTTTGCTCGACTTCCCGCGTGAGATCCCACCCGTCTCCCAGCTGGCCGGGGGAGCCCCGCTGCGAAGTGAGCGGGTAACAATTTTCTCTGATATATGTATGTATATTGCAAATTGTTGATGCTCGCGCTGTTTGAGGGTTCCACGAAGGAACGTGCCGTTTGCAGAAAGGAATACTGTAACGTAAATTCTGCACCGAGAAATTGAATTTCAATCGTGTTCATGAAAGAGCTCGGACTGAATTTTATAAAGATTTTATGTATTTTATGAGCTATTTTGCAAAGATATTATTAAATTCATTACAATTATTAATATTTAATCTTTATTTTAATCGTAAGAGTATTTATATATTATATTATTGAATTATAATATTTTGTTTTGTTTTGCATAGGTTAATTAATCATGTATCGTATATCGTCGCTAGTGTAAACTGCTGTTAAACGATTAGGTGGAAGGTGTTTCTTTAAAACTGTGATGTACACGTCCCTCGCGAACCACTAACAGAGTGGCCTGCCGCTTACGAAGAATGAGACCTGCGCTTAGGCTCACTCCATCGCGCAGATAGTTCAGCGGGTGTCTAATCGGAAAAGGAATTGGTCAGGAAGCCGCCATCATGTCATTCTGGTGCTTGCTGTCATGCGGTGTGGACGCATGGAACAATTGTGAATAATTCGCTGCGCAATAAAGAAAATAATAGTAATCGGTACGCGAAGTGACCCCCCCTGGAGAGGAAGAACCCTAAACGGCATTTATCAAGTAAGTAGCTCAACGATTCAGCGCGTCACAAACCTAATCCCTGTGTCGGCAGGAGGCTGCTGCCCACACATTTTATTCCTTTTTTTGAAGGAGCCCTGGGGCTCACTGCGCCCCCACAAAGTGGCCTGAGCCACTAAAAGGGCGATTCGATCAGCGCTTTTGTATCTAAAAGCCGGAGCAACAAACCCCGCTCAGCTTTATCTGTCGGCCCAGAAATATTTTCACCGCCCGACCGGGGAACCGAACAACGGGATTCGACCCACGTGGGAGGCCTTCGCCATGCCCAGCGTACGCCCTGGCCACTTTGCACAGCAAACCCGGTCAGGAAGAAAGCAATTTCAGCACCTCCCGAAACCGCCCAGCTTCGCCCCAGCGACACCGGAGCGCCTACAACATTTTTTTTGGAGAGCCTGACTACGTAGGAATCTGGAGTCTTCCCTAACCACATCTTTATCTCAGATCATCACCCATCGCAAATCTCGATCACCCTCAACATCTATTACTGTTTTGTTAGAAATTATAGTACTATTATTCTAGTTTAATAGCGATTGTCCGCGGAACACATCCCCGCCCAGCGGGTGGATTTTGTACTTCCCCCCCCCCACGCCTCCAACTGTTTTAAAGATACACCTTACTTTTGGTAGCCAACCCCCACAGGAGCTGCAGCACTGGCGATCGATCGGCAGCGTTCCGGCGACAGGGAGGAAAAGGTACGTAAAATTTTATTGACTGATTTACCTATAACATTACGCACGGGCAGTTGGAAGGGTGGCGCCCACTCTTATTACTTTGTCAGATATTATATTCCTTTTATCCGCATTAGCGAGTCCCTCGCAGGGGATTTGTTCTGCCCCTGTAGTTTTTTTATTATAGTACGCTAACAAATACGAACAATCCCAAATAGCTTTGGTCCACGTACTTATAGGGTGAGATTAACGAAGTACACCTTTTTTTTGTATAATTCAATAACTGTATGGAACCTAATATTGTTATCTCCCTTTGACTATACCGTAAGAAATACCACGAAGCGCGAATATCTCTCTTTGGTGAATAGATAGATGCCTATCTAGGTTTTTGTAATATAGTTAAGGACGTTCTTTCTAATAGTGGACTATTGAGTCATTTGATCTGAAATATCTAGAGATTCTGGCGTATGAACTCAAACAAATCGCGTTCTTAATTTTTTTTCTTGTCTTTTCGTTGTATATGTTGAGCGCTTTCGAAGTCGTCAACAGCAATAATTTGTATCATTAATTTCAGTCAGTGGGTAGTTACTTTCTCAATTTAATTTTAAATATTTGTGCCTTTTCGACCTTAATGTTATGGAACCTGCCCTTTCCTCCTTCATAAATAACGACACTATTTTTTTCCTGCACTTTGTACATTTTTATTGGAAAGTGGCCGTAGTTCCGATCATTTAAATGAATTCATCCCAATTTATAACGAAGTTAGGAACTTATATCAATCTATAGTCGTAGAGAAAAACTTAAACATAAAATTTCTATTTGTAAAAAAAAAAAAAAGAAAAAGAAAGAGATAGGAGAATAGCTTAATGTAATGTTTTGGAAATGAAATAAATTGTTAACCATGTGTAGCTAAGTTTTTTAAACGCTTACGACTGATCGTCCGACACTCCCCTCTCCTATACGGTAGGGACGCTCAGACCAGTAGGGGAGTCTGATCGTAGGAGGTGGGTTGACGAGTGATGTTAAGGGGAAGGCATTTTTTCTTTGTTTGTCTTATTTATCACTCGTATTTTTCCCCGGGGTTAAGGTGAGAACCCCCCCATTCTGTCGAGTCCTTCTCGGACGCCCCGACTCATCTTTATATTCCCTTTCCCATCACTGGCAATTTTTCTTACCGCCAGTTTTAATTTTTTTTGCGCGCGAATACGAACAAGTAAGGGATCTCAGCCTGGGACTCAAGAACCCTCCCCCATCCGCAGAGCTCAGCACGTGCTATTCAGCTAGGCGCGCAATGAGTCCACTCCTGCTGAATCCCCGGGAGGCCCCCACAACAAATTGAAATTTTTTTTGTAGTGTTGAAGGAGGCCCTTCGACATCAGATGTGCTTCTTTTCCTGATGGGTTTTTGTGTGAGCGCACGTCTCCTGATGATCGAGTAAAAATTACATTACAAAAAATGGCGCCCAACGTGGGGCCCGACCCGATGATGATCTAGTATAACGATAATAAAAATCGTTTGCTATTAGACCTGCACGGTCTGTACATTTTCCTTTTCTCTTCGCCCATTCCATTGGAGCAACCTTTCGCTTCACTACCGCAGCGGTGAGGCGCATGCATTTTCACCTTTCATTTTTTTTCCTGTACCCTGTTGTAAAATTTTTTTTTCCTTCATAGCTGCATCTGATCTGTGGTAGTCCGCGCATGGGTTTCGCGATCTTTAGTAGGGAGCTCTCTAGGACACATTCAAGGGGCTCGGCCTCCTGACTGTTGCGGGGATTTCCCCTGCTCAGGTTTACGAAGAGTACGCGTGAGTGGACACCTGATTGTCCGGACGTATCTGGCTATTCCGGTCCTTACGGAGAACCAGCGGTGGTTGGTTTACCTACCCCACTGAGCCCGAAGGACACGGAAGGGCGCAGGTTGTCCCAGTATGGCGTGTGAGCTTGCAAGGAGCGAACACAGAGAACGGTGATCTCAAGGCCCAGTCTGAGTCACTAGCCTGGTTCTTGATATGTTGGCTCGCTTGTCATCGGCTTTCAGCTAACCCACAGTCGTAACTATTACTCACCTATATTTACCTATCCCCTCCCATTCCTTTTAAATATCCGTTTTAAATATACTTCCCCGTTCTTCGATTCGAAAGAATCCATTTAGTGAGGAGAGGGAGAGGACAAGTCAGTCGTATTTTTGAAGTTATATTCAATTTTGTTGTTTAGCGAAACAATTTTTTTTGGAAATCGTATAGACAAGAAAATTATATTAATTATTGGAGTTTCAAGACAATTTTTTTTACTTATATTGAACACGTCGTTCTGAATTTAGGACGTATATCTTTTGTACAAGTCTTCTCAATTGCGTCAATTATTATTGAATTCCCCTGACCACAATTGACCGATCTTATCATGCCACTTGAACGTTCCCCCCCTACGGATAACCCAGGCGCGTCCGGTGGGAGTGCTGACGGCGAACCTCCAGCGAGAGCCCGGGTAGGAAACGAGGATCGACTTAACGAGTCCATCGACACGTTGAGAGCGGATTTAGAAAGTATTCGCGAAAGCATTAACGCCTTGCATGTAGCAGAGGGTAATGCCAGACAACAAAATCGACGAGGTCAGAGGAACCGACCAAGAGGAAATCGAACCGGATTACGAAGCCAGGGCCCAGTTAACGGTAGTGACATACCCCGACCTCCAATATCCCGGGTTACCATCCCCTCCGAACAGAGAGTGGCGCCCTCTGGCTCGAGAGAGACTCCTCTCGATTGGCTACCGCCTGCTGGCGCGATTAATGCATTTGCAGCATCTTCTTCTGCGTCTCAGAGTAGAGATACCTCACATGCTCTTCCTAACACTCCTTCTAGGAGTTCCGCAACGTATACGCCAGCAAAAAAGTCCGTGATCTCCACCTGGAACTTTCATTTTAACGGCGATCCTCAGGGAACGGCCGTTGAAGATTTTTTGTATCGTACCGAATGCGTCGCGCAAGCTAATGGTGTGAGTGATGCTGAATTATGTTCAAATCTACACTTCTTACTTAAAGACAAAGCCGAGAAATGGTTTTGGTCTGTATTTCGCAAGGAAAATCGTGAATTCACCTGGCCCACCTTCAAGACTAGCATTAATAGCAGATTCCGATCCTTACAGAGCAACCACATGGTGTTACAGGCTTTAATGACGGCAAGACAAATGCCCGAGGAAGCATACAAAGATTTCGAGCAACGAGTGCTGTCTCTGCAATATAAGCTCGTTACACCATTGGCTGAGTCAGAGTTGACTAGTGTACTGAAGGATGGCTTAGCCCCTTATTTAGCTCAGATGGTATATGTACAGCCAACCCGTACCCTCGAGGAGCTTCGTAGTTTCTGCACCCAGGCGGAAAGGCTACAGATTCATCAACAATCCACCGTCTCACATCGCCAAAACAAAGTACACGAGTTGGAGTTTAATTTATCCCCGCCCAAAGTCAGTCGCCCAGCGGAACCAGTGGAAGCCTTCTCACCATCTGACCATCAAGCTCAATGTTGGAATTGTCGTCGTCCAGGCCACCATTTTCAAATGTGCCCAGACGAGCAACGTCACCTATTTTGTTACAAGTGTGGTAAGACCAATACCACCACACCACGCTGCTCAAACTGCTCGGGAAACCGATTTACGGGTCATACGGCCACCGGAACGTGTCGCCCAAACCCCTCTTCTCCGGGTACTTCAACGAAGTAAACGATAATAACACTCCACACTCACTAAACACTCCACCTGTCGACAACTGCATCTCTGAAGGTAATTTCTATTCCACTTCTACCCACAACGAGCCTGCTGAAAGTTCAATACCCTGTCGTGAAGCCTGCTCGGGAAAGAGGAAGTTTCCTCGATTTTCCTCTTTCCACGAACGTTGGCTAAACTATCAGAAGGTACGTGATCGTATTTTTAACTCTAGTCTTGCTACCAGTCCTCCCAACCACAAACATAAAGCATTATTGAGAGTGCGAAGGCTCGCTCGCGAGAGAAAAAATATTTCGTCACCAGACTTATCTGCTATAACAGCTCTTTCTGGCGATGACCGTCCTTACCTAAAGATCCAGTTAAACGGCATATCTATATTAGGACTCCTAGACAGTGGCGCAAGCGTCACCTGCTTAGGAAAAGGTTTCGAATGCGTTCTGCAAACGGCGAATTTGACCCCACTCAAATCACACAAGTTTGTCCAAACTGCCAATGGCGGAAAAACCTCGATCACAGGATTTGTGAGAGCCCAGATTACTTATCGCGGTATCACAAAGTCCTTGGTCATATATCTAGTACCAGAATTGACTCAACCATTGTATCTCGGGATTGACTTTTGGCGAGAGTTCCAAATAGCCCCTCATATCATCTCAGAATTGTCCACCTTATCAGGTCAAGAAAATATGGTAAAATGTCATCTGAATCCGGAAGAAAAATTGCAACTGAATCAGGTCATAACTAAATTCCCGAATTATGCAATTCATGGACTAGGCAAAACACACTTGGAGAAACACGTTATTGATACGGGAGAAGCTCTACCCATCAAGCAACGTCATTACCCCGTCTCCCCAGCCATTCAGAAATTAATGTACGAAGAGTTGGACCGTATGTTGAGCCTAGGCGTAATTGAGGAATCAAATAGTCCCTGGAACTCTCCTGTCATTCTTGTCCGGAAGCCAGGAAAGAATCGTCTATGCTTAGATTCGAGGAAAGTGAATTTAGTGACCGTCAAGGATGCATACCCGTTACCGCATATCGATGGCTTATTGGGTAGGCTCCAAGACACTCGATTTATTAGTGGGATTGATTTAAAAGATGCCTTTTGGCAGATTCCATTAGAGACCAGTAGCCGTTTGAAGACCGCTTTTACAGTACCAGGACGTCCGCATTACCAGTTCACAGTCATGCCATTCGGGTTGTGTAATGCCCCACAACGAATGTGTCGCCTGATGGACAAAGTGATACCTGGACACCTAAGGGAAAATGTATTCGTCTATTTAGACGATTTACTTGTCGTCACCCCCGACTTCCCATCACACTTAAAAATCTTGAATGAAGTGGCAGGTCATCTGAGAGATGCTGGTCTAACAATCAATGTCAACAAGAGCAATTTTTGCGTTCGCGAAGTACGATATTTAGGCTTTATAGTGGGCGACGGGACCTTAAAGAAGGACCCAGATAAGATCGAGGCAATCAGAAATTTCCCAGAACCAAAAACCCCTAAACAATTACGTCGCTTTTTGGGAATGACTGGGTGGTACCAGAGATTTATCAGGAACTACGCTACGGTAGCTGCTCCTCTCACTAACTGCTTAAAAAAGTCGAAGTCTTTTGAAATAACCGTCGAAGCTCGACAGGCTTTCGAGGACCTGAAAACTTCGCTAATCAACGCCACCGAGTTGGTTACCCCTGATTATCGCAAGCCCTTCTTCATTCAATGTGACGCTAGCACCTCAGGGGTTGGCAGCGTATTATTCCAACAAGATGAGGAGGGCAATGAACTCCCGATTGCTTTTATGTCGAAAAAGCTGAATCCTACTCAGAGCAAATATAGTATTACCGAGTTGGAGTGTTACGCGGCCGTACTTAGCGTCAAGAAATTTCGAGCCTACGTGGAAGGCCACCCCTTCACTATAATTACCGACCACGCGAGCTTGCGGTGGTTGATGAATCAAACGGACCTAACCGGACGATTAGCTAGATGGAGCCTGAAACTCCAAGGATATGATTTTAACATTGAACACCGAAAAGGCAGTCAATGCGTAGTGCCAGACGCACTCTCGCGTGTACATATGGCGGAACTAAGTGAAGCAGAAACTACCCCATGTGAAATAGATTTAGATTCTCCATATTTCACCTCGGAGGAATACACTGAACTAAAGGAAACTATCCAATCTAGTGGTAGTCGCTTGCCAGACTTACAAGTTTCTGAGGGATATGTATATGTACGTACCAAGCCACGTCAGGATGATCCCGAAGGAGACGAAACCTGTTGGAGATTATGGATTCCCCGCGAATTAACACAAGCCCTGATAGCTTCGGCTCACAACCCTCCACAGAGCGGACACGGAGGATTCCATAAAACCCTCTACAGGCTGAGGCTAAAATATTATTGGCCAGGAATGGTAACACAAGTTAGAACTTATGTTAGCTCCTGCGAGGTATGTAAAGAAACCAAAGACGGTAATCAAATACAGCGACCTCCCATGGGTAAACAGATCAGTGTATACCGACCCTTCCAATTACTGTATATTGATTTTATGGGACCGTACCCTCGCTCCCCGCGCGGTAATACATGTATACTAGTAGTCCTTGACAGCTTTAGCAAGTTCGTCTTCCTTAAGGCCCTGAGGGCAGAGTCGGCAGAACTTACAGTACAATATTTGGAAAACGAGTTGTTTAATACTTTTGGAGTACCTGAAATTATATTTTCCGACAACGGAACCCAATTCATTTCTCGAACCTTCCAGAAGCTTTTATCAGACTACGGGATCAAGCACCTAAAGACTGCCAAACATTCTCCGCACCCAAATGCCTCCGAGAGAGTTAATCGGTCAGTCTTAGCTGCGATTAGGGCCTATCTAGAAGATGATCACCACCATTGGGACTTGCAACTACCAAAAATCGCTTGTGCTTTGCGCAGCACAGTACATCAAGCCATTAACAGCGATCCGTATTATGTGTTATTTGGCCAACACATGGCGTTGCATGGCTCAGTTTACCCTCTTCTACAGAAAATCCGGAAGTTAGGAGAAGACTTACAAGTGCTGCCCACTTCGGATAAATTGAGTCTCATCCGAAATCGAGTCCTACAGCACTTAGAAGACGCCCATGCTCGACATGAAAAGACTTATAACACCCGGTGCCGAGATGTAACCTATGTGGTCGGACAGGAGGTGTACCGACGCTTGTGGCCCCTTAGTAATATGCCCCAGGGTCGAAGTGCTAAGCTCGGAAGAAAGTATGCTAAAGGACGAATCACCAAAGTACTAGGCAGCAGTCGATACGAGGTGGAAGACATGAGTGGACGATCATTGGGAGTTTACCACGCAAAGGACCTACGGCAATAAAAACAAAGAATGTGCGTGTACATTTTTCTGACTAATTCTTAGGGAGGACCCCGCATAATTAGCCAGCCTTGTGATGTACACGTCCCTCGCGAACCACTAACAGAGTGGCCTGCCGCTTACGAAGAATGAGACCTGCGCTTAGGCTCACTCCATCGCGCAGATAGTTCAGCGGGTGTCTAATCGGAAAAGGAATTGGTCAGGAAGCCGCCATCATGTCATTCTGGTGCTTGCTGTCATGCGGTGTGGACGCATGGAACAATTGTGAATAATTCGCTGCGCAATAAAGAAAATAATAGTAATCGGTACGCGAAGTGACCCCCCCTGGAGAGGAAGAACCCTAAACGGCATTTATCAAGTAAGTAGCTCAACGATTCAGCGCGTCACAAACCTAATCCCTGTGTCGGCAGGAGGCTGCTGCCCACACATTTTATTCCTTTTTTTGAAGGAGCCCTGGGGCTCACTGCGCCCCCACAAAGTGGCCTGAGCCACTAAAAGGGCGATTCGATCAGCGCTTTTGTATCTAAAAGCCGGAGCAACAAACCCCGCTCAGCTTTATCTGTCGGCCCAGAAATATTTTCACCGCCCGACCGGGGAACCGAACAACGGGATTCGACCCACGTGGGAGGCCTTCGCCATGCCCAGCGTACGCCCTGGCCACTTTGCACAGCAAACCCGGTCAGGAAGAAAGCAATTTCAGCACCTCCCGAAACCGCCCAGCTTCGCCCCAGCGACACCGGAGCGCCTACAACATTTTTTTTGGAGAGCCTGACTACGTAGGAATCTGGAGTCTTCCCTAACCACATCTTTATCTCAGATCATCACCCATCGCAAATCTCGATCACCCTCAACATCTATTACTGTTTTGTTAGAAATTATAGTACTATTATTCTAGTTTAATAGCGATTGTCCGCGGAACACATCCCCGCCCAGCGGGTGGATTTTGTACTTCCCCCCCCCCCACGCCTCCAACTGTTTTAAAGATACACCTTACTTTTGGTAGCCAACCCCCACAGGAGCTGCAGCACTGGCGATCGATCGGCAGCGTTCCGGCGACAGGGAGGAAAAGGTACGTAAAATTTTATTGACTGATTTACCTATAACATTACGCACGGGCAGTTGGAAGGGTGGCGCCCACTCTTATTACTTTGTCAGATATTATATTCCTTTTATCCGCATTAGCGAGTCCCTCGCAGGGGATTTGTTCTGCCCCTGTAGTTTTTTTATTATAGTACGCTAACAAATACGAACAATCCCAAATAGCTTTGGTCCACGTACTTATAGGGTGAGATTAACGAAGTACACCTTTTTTTTGTATAATTCAATAACTGTATGGAACCTAATATTGTTATCTCCCTTTGACTATACCGTAAGAAATACCACGAAGCGCGAATATCTCTCTTTGGTGAATAGATAGATGCCTATCTAGGTTTTTGTAATATAGTTAAGGACGTTCTTTCTAATAGTGGACTATTGAGTCATTTGATCTGAAATATCTAGAGATTCTGGCGTATGAACTCAAACAAATCGCGTTCTTAATTTTTTTTCTTGTCTTTTCGTTGTATATGTTGAGCGCTTTCGAAGTCGTCAACAGCAATAATTTGTATCATTAATTTCAGTCAGTGGGTAGTTACTTTCTCAATTTAATTTTAAATATTTGTGCCTTTTCGACCTTAATGTTATGGAACCTGCCCTTTCCTCCTTCATAAATAACGACACTATTTTTTTCCTGCACTTTGTACATTTTTATTGGAAAGTGGCCGTAGTTCCGATCATTTAAATGAATTCATCCCAATTTATAACGAAGTTAGGAACTTATATCAATCTATAGTCGTAGAGAAAAACTTAAACATAAAATTTCTATTTGTAAAAAAAAAAAAAAGAAAAAGAAAGAGATAGGAGAATAGCTTAATGTAATGTTTTGGAAATGAAATAAATTGTTAACCATGTGTAGCTAAGTTTTTTAAACGCTTACGACTGATCGTCCGACACTCCCCTCTCCTATACGGTAGGGACGCTCAGACCAGTAGGGGAGTCTGATCGTAGGAGGTGGGTTGACGAGTGATGTTAAGGGGAAGGCATTTTTTCTTTGTTTGTCTTATTTATCACTCGTATTTTTCCCCGGGGTTAAGGTGAGAACCCCCCCATTCTGTCGAGTCCTTCTCGGACGCCCCGACTCATCTTTATATTCCCTTTCCCATCACTGGCAATTTTTCTTACCGCCAGTTTTAATTTTTTTTGCGCGCGAATACGAACAAGTAAGGGATCTCAGCCTGGGACTCAAGAACCCTCCCCCATCCGCAGAGCTCAGCACGTGCTATTCAGCTAGGCGCGCAATGAGTCCACTCCTGCTGAATCCCCGGGAGGCCCCCACAACAAATTGAAATTTTTTTTGTAGTGTTGAAGGAGGCCCTTCGACATCAGATGTGCTTCTTTTCCTGATGGGTTTTTGTGTGAGCGCACGTCTCCTGATGATCGAGTAAAAATTACATTACAAAACTTCAATAATTTTTTGTTCAGAGATTTCCGTTAATCGGATAGTTCTTCTTTGCTTATTTTTTCTAGTACTACTTTAGGATTTGCATTCGATTCTTCTAGGATTAGTTGCAAAGCGAATTCGTTCAAGGGTCTTTCTGGAATTGGTATCCCGTTGTCCATGTTTTCTTGAGCGGAGTGAATGGAGGATCCGTCAACACCTTCTTGGGATACGTTGCTTTTTTCAGTTTCGTTTTCTGTCACGTAAAATTCTGATTTGCGAAGAATTTCTGGGTCTTCGGTTAATTTTATCCGACTAAGGGCATCTGCGTTGGAATTTTGAACACCTTTCTTATAAATGACTGCGTAGTCAAACTCCTCGAGTTTAAGTCTCCAACGGACTAATCGAGAATTCGGGTCTTTTAAACTCATGATCCAAGTCAAAGGCTTGTGATCGGTGACTATTTTGAACTTTCTTCTGAACAAATAGGGTCGAAAGTATTATATTTGGTGGCCCAAACGATGGCCAATAATTCCTTCTCAATAGTTGAATAATTTACCTCAGAATCGGTGAGGGTCCGACTTGCAAAACATATCGGCTTGTCACTGCCGATGGGCCCTTGGGATAAAACAGCGCCAATGGCGTAATTGCTGGCATCAGTTGTAAGAACGAAAGGTTTTGAGAAGTCCGGATACTGAAGTATAGGGTCGTTGATCAAAAGATCTTTGCAAGTTTCAAAAGCTTTTATATAGTCATCGGTGAGTACAATTGATTTGTCCTTTTTGAGACATTGCGTCAACGGTTTAGTGAGCTTCGCGAAGTCCTTGATAAATTTCCTGTAATACCCTAAGAGACCGAGGAATGATTTAATCTCCTTCTGAGATTCTGGTATAGAGAATTCTTTGATTGCTTTGATTTTTGCGGGATTGGGCTTTATCCCGTTCGTTGTCACTATGTGCCCTAGAAAATCGATTTCTTTGTGCAAAAATTCGGACTTATCCAGTTGCACTTTAAGGTTAGCTTCCCTCAACTTTTTGAACACCTTTTTGAGGTTTTCTATATGCTCTTGTAGTGATGTAGAATACACTATAATATCGTCAAGATAAACAAGGCATATAGAACCTTGCAATTCCTTTAGTACATTGTCCATGACCCTTTGGAATGTACTTGGGGCGTTCTTTAGTCCAAAAGGCATTCTGATGTATTCATAATGCCCTCCTTCCACCGTAAAAGCTGTTTTTTGACATCGTGTGGGTCCATCTCTATTTGATGGAATCCACTAGCCAAGTCCAAGGTGGAAAAGTACATACATTTTCCCAATTTATCTAGGATCTCAGTAATATTTGGAATCGGGTATCTGTCGCTTACTGCTTTTTCGTTTAATTTCCGATATTCTATGACCAGTCTCCACTTCTGTTTGGTTGCTCCAGATAGAGATTTTGTTCGTGATTGAGAGTTGGTAATCTCCACTAGGCTATGGCAATCTTCAGCAAGATAAATTTCTTCTGTAATGTGTAAGTTATGGGAGACCTCTGTTTTACTAATGAAGATGTCTCCATCTTTTACATCGACTGGTAATTTTGCAATGAATTTTGAATAAGGGGGAATGCGGTATTTGTTCGACATCAACTTGGGTTTGAATTTTAAAGGGATTGTAGCATTGTTGGTGATTAACAAATGATTAGCGAGGTCGACTTTAGCACCTAATGATGTCAAGGAATCAAGTCCTAACAGCCCATCAAAGTAATTGTGAAATCGGAAAACAAGAAATCTTGTATTGCCCGGTTGAGCGAATTCAGAAAAATTGGGGAGTGTTACTTCTTTATTTAAGGTATGTTTATTCAAAATTGTTGTGATTATAGTGAGCTTAGTTTCTTTAAGATCGTCGGGATGAACATATTCTGGGTTGATAAAAGAGAAGGATGCGCCAGTATCAATCAGGAATTTTAAATCGCGCCCAAAAGGTGAAGAAATATTTATGTAGGGAAGTATAAATCCATGTTTGTTATTATAATATCTAGTTATCCGATTGGTTTTCGAGGCAGGTGACTGAAAATTCGAATCGTCTAGTGAACTAGAGTTTAGTTCATTTTCTAACGGAACATTATTTCCAAAATTTTGCTGGCCTGCTGATCGAAAATTATTAGGGAAAGTTGGTGCCTTATTTTGGGGTTGAGGCTGGTGGACCCTTACGTTAGATGCTGATATATCCATCGGTTCGGGTTTAGGTAAAACTGAATTGTTAGGGTTATTCGTTTTATTGAGAATTGCGGTCTTTGCTGTGTAAAATAATTACCAGATTTGGGCATTCGCGGTTGCAATGTGAACTTATTATTTTGTGCAAAACTATTGTTTTGTAGGATATTAAAATTTTGTGGGGATCTTAGAGGTTGTGTGGGCAATAGGTTCGGATTATACATTTGAGGTGGAAAATTTTGTGGGAAAGGTCTGAATTGTAGTCTTAGTTGAGGTACAATGTATGGTTTATTCACACTCGAGGATGGAAATGTTGCCGGTTTTTGGCTTAGCATTGATTTATTACTTTCTGTTTTATTGTAGAACATATTCTGTTCTTTAATACAGAAAGCGAAGGCTTCAGCTAACGTAGAAGGTTTCATTGCTCGGATTATAGAGCCCATAGGTTCTTTTAATCCGGTCAAAAATGTATTTAAGCACATTTCCGCGTAGAGATTCTTTTTCGCGCTGATAACACTCCGGTCCTTTTCGTGAATATTAACATGGTTAGTCATACTAGAATGCAATTCTATGATTTCGCCGTAAAATTTTTCGATTGTACTATTGTCTTGTTTCAGCTTATGGAGATCTCGTATAAGAGATGTTTCTTTTCTTTTGTCGCTATAATGGAGGATTAAATTTTCTTTAATTTTTGCCCAATTCAATGGGGTTCCGTAAGTATTTAACACCTCATTTGCTGGTCCAGTTATTTTGTTGCGTATGGCTCTTAGTAATATCTGTCCGTATCGAATCGAATAATAAACGCGAATTTCCGTCAAATTTCGGGAGAACTTTAATACCGTCAGGAACTCTCAATGAATTAAAAATATCAATAGATGTTACTTCATTAGCATTACTTGTTGCCATCGTTCCAGGTTGAGTGTACATTGGATTTTTTTCAAATTGGTTATTAACTGAATTTATTAAATTTTCTTCGGATTTGAAAACGACACGACTTTCTCTTGCTTGTTCACTTAAACTTTTACTTGATCTTATTCTAAATAGGCTTAAACTATTCTTAAAAATTCTAGAAACGGGGTAGGGATTAGGGATGGAATTCCTCCTTTTATCAAGAGGCATAGGATTTTTAGGGATATTCAATTTCGACTTACAGCCACATGAAATGCCACATAATTGACGATGTTCCTTTGTTGATGATGGCTTGATTCCAGCGATGTGCCTTCGTAGGTTGTGGGTTGATCTTTGAAATTATCTCCTTCTCGTGCTCGAAGTTTAGAACAACACTTTTAACTAATATCGTTCGAGTCCGATAAACCGTCGGTACGAAATTTATTAATTAGTTAATGTTTCTCATAAACCGATAAACCGTCGGTATGAAATTAATAAACTATCGACACGAGAAAAATCCGTACAACTGCGCCATATAAAGATCTTAACTATTCATTTAGGAAAAAAAAATTAAAACAACGGAACGTAAGACTTTACAAATTTTAATTCTATCAATATCGAGGTACAAGCCGTAACTAACTGCTACAATGGTTTTTGGTATTACTTATTACCTAAAATTGCTGATGTTATGTCTAGAGATAGGTGGTCAATGATCTATAAAAATGATGGATCAGGGAACGTGACAGCGGTCAATGCATGCGTCGATAATGAGGTGTCAGCAGGATGTTGCGGGGTGTACTGTTGCATGCGGGTTGCATGTGAACTTGTAACTCGCGTAGCTTAGTCCGAGAATTTTTGTATGCGACCGAGGGACTTGATGAATTTTTGGTGCTGTCCTCTTGCTCGGTCGGAGCCACCGCGTCGGATATTTTTCTTTTTTATACCGCTCCTTGAGTCTCGAGCGCCGGTTTTTTTGCTTTTTCTGGCGACCAAATTCGGCCACCCAAGGAACGGTACCTCCTTGCGGTGCCCGCCAAAGCCGCCGTGAAATTTTGCCTAAATTCGACGCTCGCCCGAGTTCATGAGCCCATAGGCGGAGGCAAAAATTAAACGAAAATTTATAGCGAATATTTTTCCCTGACTACAACAAGTATCACGGTAAAGGTTGCATATCCAGAAATTAATAGGACCAATAAAATAACGACTAAGCCCCGAGACTCTCTTTCAGCTTATAAATTTAGCACCACTCAAAATGAAGTGATAAAAAAATCTGACCGGTTGCTACCGGGTAGTCACCGAAAATCCAGCAGAAGTCGACTCGTGTTGATCTTCGTTGTGCTGAAGTTTCAAAAAGAAGATTATACAAGTGTGGAGCTTTCCGCCTCACGACTCGCGACCATCAGTGTCCTCCTCCAGATTACGCTTTTCCGTTTTGTTAAGTTTTTTCTTTCTCCCTTCTTTTTTATATCACACGATTCCCCCTTCAACACTATCTGTTAAATGCGAACTACTGATTAACGGAGCCCTAATACTAGAGTCCTACAAGATGAAAACTTTTCTAGGTATAGCTAAATTAAATTAACATAAAAATTAAATTGTGGGGTTAAAGGTGTCTTGAGCAGATGTAGGGCTGATTCGTTTAGCGATAGCACTTTGTTCTCCGGAACTTTGAGGGACAATCCTCCTGCAAAGTATTTTGAAGCTCATATTCCCAGGAGAGCGTGGGCATCAAGTTCCGTCATCGCTTGAGGCCGGTTTATATGGGGAGGGAGATGCACTACGGGCTTTCGTAGTGGGGCACATCAACGCACTGTGACGTGACGGGAATTGAGGTTGAGGCTCCCTTGACGTCACGAATTCCTTCGTAGCACTGATGGGTATTTTCTAAACAAAACTGAAACTTTGCCAGCAGCGATGGTGAGTGGTTCCTTACCCCAAGGCAAACATTTTGCAGCGTGGACAGGAGCTATCCTAGCGCAAAAGGAGGACCAAGGCACTAAGCTTCCACCGCGCTGCTGCTTGTACCAGTAGAAAATTCCTCAGGCTCTACCACCAGGGTATTAAAGCCAAAGAGATTGTAATTCCTTCCGCGCTTCGCTGGACCACGTGCGGAGTGTTGGACCACCGTGGTCCAACACTCGTAACTTACGTCTACATCGACGATATTATAATCTTCGGTAAAGACGAGGGAGAGCATCTCAAAAACATCGAGCTTGTTTTTAATGCATTAGAACCAGCCAATATGAAGGTTCAAACAGACAAATACAAGTTCCTCAAGCAATCCGTGGAATTTCTCGCTTTCATTGTCTTCAGAGATGGCATCAAAACCAATCCAATAAAAGTTGAGGCAATAAACAACTTTTCCCCGCCAACCACACTCAAAGAACTTCGCTCCTTTTTAGGATTAGTGGGTTATTACCGCCGGTTCATACGCAATTACGCAAGGTTAGCAAACCTCCTAACATCACTTTTAAGAGCGGAAGAAGGGCGCATTTCAAATAATCTGTCCAGTAAAAAGTAGACCCAAAAACGTTGGATTCATTCTCGAAAATTAAACGTTCGCTTGTATCCCAGGATGTAATGCTATCACTCCCTGATCTTAGTTAAATATTTCGAGTTAACCACAGCTGCATCACAGGACGCGATAGGTCGCGTACTCTCTCAAGAGGGCAAACCAATAACATTTCTTTCAGGAAGCCTCAGCAAAACAGAAGAAATACGCCACAAACGAAAAGGAAATGATGGCGATAATTTGGTCTTTGAATTCTTTACGGAATTACCTTTACGGCTCTCGGAAAATCAAAATTTTTACGGATCACCAACTGTTAACATACACTCTTAGTAACAAATATACTAATGTGAAAATGAAACGCTGGAGAGCCACTTTAGAAAAATACTACTACGAGATCCACTATAAACCCAGCAAAACTAATATTGTAGCGGATGCCCTTTCAAGAATCCAAAAAAAAAGCAATTAACTCAGTGACAGCTAGCGCTCATAGTGACGACTGTTCCTCCCACAACTTAATCCCCACAGTCACAACTCCTATAAACGTCTTTAACCCATTCGCTGCCAAGCTTAAATTATATGAAGTTATTCCCTTTGACATTTATATTTTGAGTGGTATTGTTTACCAAAGTTCTGTTATTTCTTGGTAAAAACACATCATACATAATCATTTTACATGCATAAAATCAAAGACGAGTATACTCGTCGTTGGCAATGGGAAGGCAACGGGACTCAACATCCTTTTTCGTATTTGCATACTCTTAAGTAGAAAAACAAATCGAAAATCGCGCAGATGGATGAAATAATAATAAGTCCTTTTAAAAACAAATTTTTAAAAACAAGCTTTTATCGTTTTCTACTCGTTGAACCCTTTTATTTGATACCCATGTCAAGGGGGTTGTGAAGATAAAGGTAAGCTGTCCTATTGGGGTGTCCGCCATTTTAGATTTAGAACGATATTAAATATACTATATTGCATTGTCTTCGGATTTATATAAGTGTAGATATCAAATTTCATCTTTTTCCCATTACGAAAACTGGTTCAAAATTCAGATTAAGTTAAAATAAATATTACTCGTGAGTTTTCAGTGTCTCGCGATAATGTGTTCGGCACGTGCTTCTCAAATTTGATGGAGTTGCATACGGATATTAGCTAGAACCAAAGTACTCAGCAAGACGTATCAAACGAGCCCAAACTCGATGGGGTTGTGTCGTTTTATTGCGGAGTTCCTATGGCCGCCTTCCAGCTCCAGTATCAGATCAGCTCCATGTCATCTTAATATTGCTTTGTCACGCGATATACATATGCATGCAAAATTTCAGCTCAATCGGAAACCGGGAAGTGGGTCAAATTTAACTTGCAAGATTTCATTACAGACACCGGGACAGGTGAAACTAAATAAAAGCTTGTAAAAATGCAGTAAAACAAGACACAACTTCCTGTAAATTAGCAAAAGCGAGATATTCACTATTGCCGATAACACAATTGAGATTAGAGCGTCGCAGAATATAACGGGATAATGTAATATAGCGAAGCTTGATTTTAATAGCGTCGAGCTGAGTTTAAATGCAAAATCTCTTATCAGTAATCAGAATAGTTTTGTAGAGTGAGAAGTTCAGATCATAGTTAGGAAATAAAAATTTGAACAAATTTTGCCCAGGTATATCATACATCGTTGTACATATTAGGAATACTTTCAACGTCAAAATTCTGCTCAGTGGTTATAGCTTATAGTTACATATTTATTTTATCCCTTTTACAACGCAATTTAGTTTAAAGAATGGACGACGATATATGTATCAACTGACGGTAATTTTGATTCAGGAGAAGAATATTTGTTAAGTGATTTCGAGACTGAATCAGACGACAGTCTAAGACGTATTGTAAAAACAAGGCCACGAATAAATGTGATTCCAAAGAATCAGAGAGAGAATATAATGTTCTTAGTACTTCGATCAATGTGCAATTTATAAATGAAGATACCGGAAGTGGCAATATTTGGACAGAAGTGAACAAAGATCCTCCAGTTTTTTAATTTTGTGGAAAGGATCAGGGCTTGGATCTTCCGGCAAAATTAAGAACTCCAGGTGAACTTATTGACATATTCTTTTCCAATGAGTTTTTTGATATGATGGAAACTAATCAATATGCTGCAGAAATAATAGGACAAAAACGGAGGCTGAGAAGTTGTTCCAGATTCTTAAATTGGGAAGTCACTAATCGCGGAGAAATGCCAAAATTCTGGGCATTGATTCTTCACATGGTATCCATAAATTTGCCTACCATCCAACATTATTGGAATAAAAGCGATTTTTATAATTTGCCATTTTGGAGAACTCATATGTGCCGAAACCGATTTCAAATATTATTACGGTTTCTGCACTTTTCGAATAGCATAAACCACGAAAATAGTAGGCTACACAAGATCGAATCACTTGTTAAACATTTTAGTAACGTGATGAATTGTGTATATAATCCTGGAAAAGAGCTAGTTATTGATGAGTCTTTAGCATTATGGCGTGGCCGTCTTTTCTTTCGGCAATATATAAAAAAAAAAACAAATTTGGCGTAAAATTATAAGAACTACATACATATGTGAATCGCAGGGTGGAAAATCGGAAATTCCGTCAGACAAGCGGAATCACAGTACTTCTGTTGTGCTTTCTCATATGGAAGGATTTCTAGATATTGGCCATGTTTTGTATATGGACAATTTCTACAACTCCGTATCGCTGGCAAACGAATTAACATTGCGCACGACATATATTTATGCAATTTTACGATTCAATCGTAAAGGTAATCCGAAAAAATTGGTAAAAAAAAAACTGAAGAAGGGCGAGTACAGCTGGAAGCGATCCGAATCGGTCATTACTTGTAAATGGAAAGATAGAAGAGACGTACTGACCATATCAAATATGCACAAAGCTGAAATGGTTGAAGTTGCTAACCGAAATGGAAAACTATCCATCAAACCCAATATGGTAAGGTATTACACAAAAGGTATGGCAGGTGTCGACCGTTCGGATCAAATGATGTCCTACTATAGTGCTATGAGAAAAACTCTTCGTTGGTATAAGAAAATAGCCGTACACATTATGGAAATGGCTGTGCATAATGCATACATATTTTATTGCCAGCAACTGAACGCAGAAAAAAAACATCTCTTCAATTTAGAGAAGATGTTATAAAATATTTGCTAAACGAAAGCCAATATGCAGTCATTCAATCGCAGTCACATACGTCAATCATACCCCAGGAACAAAATTTCCTTCATTATCTTGATGCTGTTCCTCCTACACCAACAAAGAAAAACCCAACTCGCAAATATATAGTAGAGTTTGTGCAACGAACAACATTCGCAAGGAGACTCGATATTACTGTCCGATCTGTCCTGATAATCCTACATTATGTATTGGACTTTGTTAGAAATCCTATCATAAAGATAATTATGTGCATAGTTGCTATAAAACTTAGTTATAAATACACGATGAAGTTGATTTTTGCTTAATTTAAATTTGTAAAAGAACATTTTCTTTAAATAATAATTTAAGTATAATTTTTGTAATAAATTTTATTTGTAGTATTTTGTCAAGTTTTTTACATTTGTATATTTATGTCTGTGGCCGCAAAAAAATTGCCAATTCAAAAGACTGTATGTTATAACATATTGAAAGTAGGACGAGTAGCCAGCGAATGGGTTAATCGCACAAAAATTGTTTAGTTTAGGTGCCGTGCTTACTTTGTGCAATAATTAAATAATTCACTTCCCTGAAAAATTGTTTCCCACGCAGATATGGTGAGTTGTTGCCGCAGTTCTTCCCCGAGTACTTCATCACTTGTTTGCTGAAACAAAACTAAAAGCGCAAATATAACTGAGCAGACAATAACACTTTTCTAATTAGTTTTAAAGATTTATTTATTTATTCTATGTAGATAATACAATAAATTACCTATTTTCATTTTATCTCTTTCCCTCTTATGTGAAACAAAATACCGATGAAGCACTAACCACATTATTAATTACTGCTGCGATTGCTTTCGACGACATAAAAGGATCTTTTTTGCCAACAGCACTATACAAGAGTCGGTAGTTGGGTTAGTTTTTCTTATCTACCTCTCGTTTTTGTTAATCGTTTTGCTTTTAATGCATTGATTACAAAATTTATTGATCGCCCTAACATATTAAAGTAAAAAAGTATAAAGTAATTTAATTAAAAAGTATAGTAGAATCCATTTCCAAGAAATTATTTAGTATAGCTTACATGCATTCGCCAAAAATCGATGCAATAACCTTTTTATGCAATTAGCAATAGAAACTATAGTAAACAAACAAAAATTACCCATTATTTTTATCACTGTAAAAATGCAGTACATACCTACTTTTTTTATCTTTACCATGAACTTGACTGATTGACTAACTCTCCGTATGATAAATAGTAAACACTTGGTCACTTAAATAACGATACTAATTACATTGCAGAAAGAAGACATTTTAAACGCGAAATTGATATTTAGTCTACTTTTCGGCTTTATTACCTATTATTTTGATTAGCACTGTATGTCGTCGCGGGAAGTTGAACGTCTCGTCTTTGTACTGAGTGCATACAGTACTATTATCTCAAAAAAGGCAGTATGTTTTTTTTTTTTGTTTCTGTTTTGCAAGTACTAAGCGGGTTGGCGAACTATTTTGCATCGGAGTAGTAGCTAAAATTTAATATTTTAGCAAATAATTCTTCCCTAAAATTGTTGAGTCAAATTTAACCGGAACTATCGTAGGGTCGGCGTGTATAAAAATTGCACAGGGAGGCTGTGATCCGTGTTGACCCCCTTTTTCCCCTTTCTAATAGTTTCGGCGGCACTGAGCACATACACAAAACGGAAAGTTACTAATACATAACGGGAATTGCTTCAATTAAATTTCCGAATGTGTAATGTCTAATGTTCCATATAATATAGAAGGTTTCGCCTGTACACTTTCATCTGAGTGCTATCAGCAGCCTGCAGAAGGTTCCTATACACATAGGAAAAAGATTTCATCGCATTAACAAGAAGCGCTTTCACGGCCGGCGGGTTACCACGCTCGTGATGACGGGTTTCAATCCCACAGAAAAAAGCTTTTGCTGATAGAGTGAGTCGTAAAATGTATCACGATCCGCCATAGAAAATTTTTCATTCTTGTTATTATAGATGTTCTTTGATAGTACTTATGATACACCGGGTTATTCAAATAGAATTTTATAAATTGTATTCCGTTTTTCTCTCACTTTCATTAATGCTTTAATAAAAGAATACACTTAGGATGATTTAAAAGTATTACTTTATTTGTTTTGATAGCGTTTCTGTTACAGTAATGATTTAAAAACAGATGAATACTAAGTCAAAAGCTTTTTAGGGGAACATGAAGTAATAATAATCTCTAGATGGATGGTAACTGAAAGATGATAACTGATAAACAACTAATTACATAAATTCTAACGCTATTATCAAAATTATAATTTTTTTTTTTTAGATTTTCGTCGATCTAAAGCAACTTTTGCATTTAAAAATTCCAAAGGATGCAACGCTAAAATTAAAATTCGGTTATAAAAATTTATTGTATTTAAAAACATTTCTTTCAATTAACGAAAGCGTTATGTTATAACAAGAAACGTAAGCTTTTCATTTAAGTAATATTTCATTAAAAACTATATTCTCTTCCAAACCGTATTGCTCTAGCAGATTGCGCGAAGTCAATTTAAACTGAAATAGGAATATTGATTTATAATGTATATTTATAGAAATAAAAACACTGATATACAATATATATGTATAACGAATGCCGAGCAAAACTTACTTTCTTTATTATTTCTCCAAATGATTTGTAATTGTTAATTATAGATAAAATTTCTTTAACATCATTTTGGAACCCTGTAAAATCGTTGATCACATCCACATCAATTTCATAGGGTAATCCATAGCTACTTACATCAGAATGCAAATCTTTAGGCATTATGTATATACATCTATAATTATTTTCAACAATAGTAATATTATTTAAAAACATTTTCACAGTATTACCTCAGCGTCATATTGACACAACTAAGTATGACTCCTACTAATGGCCGATTATTGTCTAAAGAAAATTGCAATTGCATTTCTTTCTGTGTTTCAACATCTGTTCGAGATGGATTGGCTGGAAAAACTGGATGGGAGTGAAACCACCCTAAGAGTTCATGTCCTTCAGAAAGTAGTCTAACAGACTGCTTTACCTGAGAAACTAAAGGGGCCAGTTCAAATCTTTCTTTAATTAAAAATTTACCTGGGCACATTTCACACATAACTATACTCTGCTGCGATGTACGGCAAGGTTTGTAATTTGTCAAATGTAACTTGTCTCGCCCACCCGATATACTCCGATGACCTCCTATGAAACCCATTACTTCATATTTTGAAGATAACGAATGTAAATGAAGGCATAGTAAAGTAGACAGGTTTATTTCAACTTTAAATGGAACCTGCAAAAAATATCTGATTAGAAATAATTCTGAAATTTTTTGTTTTCGGCTCACTTCATTGGAAAACTTCAAGCATTTAACGAGATCAGTTGGAGCTTTGATACGGTTTACTCTATGACGAGATGTATTATTACTAGGCAGCTCTGGTTTAAATACTCCATCAATGTGTGTGACTGTGTAGTTGACATCGTGCGACTGTATTGATATAAAATGAGAAATTATGTTTTAATTATTATTTTAATTAGTAATACGTCTTACTTTTGTTTCATCAATAATTTTAAGATGTGGAGGTACCCTTTTCCGTCTCTCCATCCTTCCAAAATCACCTCTTAAAAGAGACGCACTCATCTGATTTCGCGGAGATTGCACTAAAGTTGAAACGAATAACTCTAAAGGACGTATAAATTCAAAATATTCTCCTTGATGGCCAAAATTAATAACACCTAATTGCTCTAGGAGCTTATGTATTCGACTTATACAGTTTACATCTCCGGCGTGCTTTAAACCTGCTCGAACAGCAGTTTTACTTATATAATTTGGTTTTGATGTCTTCCACATGAAAATAATATGGTTTCTTATGCGAGAATATTGCTCGGGAGTTTTTGTTATTCGATTTTCAAAAAATTCAGAATGTACATATTTCTCTAATGGAGTGATATCGACAAGATTTAAATTAACTTCTGTTTGTGGGACACTAATATCTTTTAACTGCTTATCAAGTTCATTGCTTAGATTGTTCTTTAAATCATGTTTTCTATTTAAAATTTCATGCTGGGAAAGGTCTTCGAAATTTTGTTCTTCCATTTCCATATTTTTATTTTCTTCCACTTTGGGACAACTTTTTTCACTGCATATGTCGGTTTCAATTTCTATATCTATATCGCCATCTGGTTCACACGTTTCCAATTTCACCTAAAATTCAAATATTTCAAAAATATTAATTTGACTAGGTCTTAACAATGAATTTCTAAAGAATATCAAAACAAAAATTTTTAAATTTTATAAGTAACCTTACAAAGGTCTGGAATTTACTTCTTAGATATAAAGTCCAGTGACATGTATTTATTATCCATGAAAGATTTATTTAACATTGAGGAATGGTCAGTTGCTTCAGAAATCTTCGGAAATTTTAAATGACCGGTACAGCCAAACAATTTTTTTGGGAAAAATATCCCAAAACAAAATAATTTAAAATTAAAATAAAATAAATTGAGCCTTACTCCTAAAAAACTATAAAACATGGAGACAAAAATTTTAAAGCCTTCTTTAACTTATTCGATTCCCGGGTTTCGTATAATGTATCTGACCATAACTAACGTTTCCCCTATCTCCCCACCCATCCTCTTAACCGATTCACCCCATTTACGAATTTACCTGAGATATAGGCGAATTATGATTAGGCAAATTTTGATCAAAATCGATTAAGAAATACGGCATTTATTCGTTATATCCCAATATATGTATATACAGGGTGCGCAATTTTTTATGTCGGTATGTAAACATTGAATAACTGAAAAAAACAACCGATTTCTATATATGAAGTATTTTTTTATTCAGTTTGGTCCTTTGCAATTTATTTATTCAGTTTGGTCCTTTGCAATTTATTTGGACTAGTTTTTGAATACAACATCAATCAAGTGGCCGCCTTTAGTGGCCACAGCAAAATGTGCCCTTTTTGCTGCGTTTTCCATTACCTTTTCAAGCATCTCGGGCGGTATAGCCATGATTTCGGCACGAATGTTTGCCTTGAACTCGTCAATGGTCTGAGGCTTGCAGGCGTACACTTTGCTTTTCAAATGACCCCACAAAAAGAAGTCCGCAGGAACAAATCTGGAGTGTTATCAGACGGTGCCTGTTGACCACGATATTTTCGACGATATGCATGTTGAATTAACTCAACTGAACGACTATTTTCAATGTACAGCGCCACTATTTCGGCGCGTTGTTTCGGTGTGAAGCGATTCATGGTTAAAATTGTACTGAATTGACGTTTCAAAAACATGTCTAAACAAGTCAATCGGTTGACAAATGTCAAAGCTATTCAATGTTTACATACCGACATAAAAAAATGGCGCACCCTTTATATTAGTACAAATGCATATATATATGTTTGTATGTACAAACAAATTATATTTTTGAAGTCTATAACCTCTAAAGCAAATTTAGCATCATTCATTTCTCTCTATCTAATCTATAATATATAATACTAGCAAATGCCCGCGACGTGACTGTGACATAGGCTATGAATCTCAATTGAAAAGTGTGGGGAGGAAGGGATATGTTGGGCTGGTGCGACGCAAAAAGTACATATCCGATTGATATGAAATTCAATGGGCATGCAGCTCTTAACCCCCTGAGTTACCTTTGGCAAATTTCAAATCGGCAACGTCACATTTTTATTAAAATTATAGGGATAGTTGTGGCCGGGCAACGCCGGGGACGGGTCAGCTAGTATTTAAATAAGAAGGTTCGGCAAACATTTATGTAACTATTAATAATAGTCAACTTACCACTGTCTCTGTCCAAAATAATTGCTTTTTATGCCGAGCAACATCAAGATTAAATGATGGCTTCTTAGCTTTGGATCGTGTTTTACCATCTTTTAACTTTACATTTTTGATATTTCCAAAAAAATGTGAATCTTTACGCAAAGTAGATGCTGATATATTGAGTGTTTTTTTGAATTTTTTTTCATCGTTCCGTGTATATTTATCATCAGGAATTTTCTTCGACATCGACAGAAGTTTTGAATATTCTGGTATTTTTAATAAGTCGGATTTCAATCGTAATGTCTTTTTAAATTTTTTTTCTGGTTTCTTTAGATTGGATATTGCATTAATTTCAGATGTCATCAGTTTGTCATTAGATTGACTTTCTCTACTTTCTATTTTAACTTTCAATACACTTCTCGGATTTGTGGGCCCAATGTATTTTAAATTTTTAGGAGCAGGATGAACTTCAAAAGCTGCCAAATTCCATCCATCGTTACCGTAATTTTCCTTTCTGCTGCATTCAGATATACGAGTACCTGAGAAAGTTTCTGTACTATTATTCCCATCCACGATTTCTTCTACAGTAGCTGGTATGTCATTTCCAAAAATTAAATCATTTTCCAGAGATATCTGTGGATAACCAAAACATTATATATTTAGAATCAAATACTACGAAACAAAACTATTCTCATTTTAATATATTAATATTGCCTTTCCTGGGCTTAATAAATATTACATTTAATTAGATTAAGATTAAGTGCAGGGCAACTCTATTATCGACATGGAAACTGTATGTTACAGTGTCGATTTTGCAACCGCTCTCACTTAAAAATATGTGCTTTTACAAGTACGAATTGATAGCTAATATACAGAGTGTTTCGTTAAGGTCTGAACAGGGGTATACCAATCAATTCTACATAGCCTCCTGATCAACATTTGTTCGGAGAGACATCTCTCAAATTCAGTCATTTACCCCTAAAATCGCAATCGAAAATTTGGAGGGGTGAACTCAGACAACACTTTATATTGTTAATATTGGACATGTAGTCCATGGTGCTGAACACTTTAAGACGAACAAACGTTGATCAGAAGACCATGTAGAATCGATTGGCATAGCCATATTCAGACCTTAATTAAACATTCTGTATACATAAATGCAGGGAATTTTAAAAATTCTGTTCACGTTTCAGAAACATAATTTACATATATTACTTGAATAAATAAGCTCAATTAAGTTCGATTATTTTAATGAAAATAAACAGATCAGTACAATCGATCATTGAATATTATTTCGCAATTAACGATTAGCGGAACAAACCAGTGCGACTCAATCAATTTACAAGCATTTGTGCTAAGAGGAAAAGTGTTTAAGTGTAGGGCCCTATTCTTAGATCCGTTCAAAACGAATCGAAAAGAGCTTACAAAAGTTCCTTTTGAATTAAATTCCATAAAAAAGCTCCTTAATTTGTAACAAATTCATTTCATTTACTTTCGATTTCAATTAATTTTATCTATCAAAGTGGTTAAAATGATTTGATAGAAAAATCCAATCGAGTTCGTATGACGTTTTGTGGGGAAAACTAATTCAAATTATTCAACAACAATTGTTCACGCCAACGAACGGAGTTTTATTTTTAGTTTTCATTCGCACCGTTGAGCGCTTTTTACAGTTCATTGCAGTTCACTTAGATCGTCAAAGAGTATGTAACTTCTTTTTCCTACAACGAAAAAAGCAGTTTAGGAACATTTTTAAAGAATATGTATCCGAAAAAGGCTTTTGTAAGCTCCTTTCAATTCGATTCAAACGGATTCAAGAACAGGGCCCATAATTCTTTTAAGGTACACTAGTACACTTTTGAATTTTCGAAAAATTGATTTTTTTTGTTTTGCATTTTTCAACTCCTTATACCTTCAAAAATGACCTCCTCAAATATTATAAAGAAATTCGAATTTTAAGTTAGTCAAAAACAGTATTGAGCGCACGCGCGTTTTCGGTACTTTGCAGCTGTTCGAGCCATAAATAATACGAGCAAAAACTTTAAACGCGTTTTTCTCGAAATCACTTTTTTTCGCATGGCCGACAGTTAATCTTCGGATTGGCTGGGCCGATTTGAATAAATCTTGGCGCATTTTACTTGTTAACATGTCTTACGCGTGAATTTACCTCAATTAGGCCAAAAAATAAAAAGTTAAAATTTTGGGGTAAGAAAAATGATGGAAAAAAGGGTGAATTTTCAACATTTTTTTTAAAAAGTCCAATTTTTTATTTTTCATGTTTTTTAATAAATGGAGGTAAATTCATGCGTGCCAAACCTTCCTTTTTAAAATGCCGTTTGAATTTTTTGTTTCAGGTTTGCCGATCCGAAGATTAACAGTCGGCCATGGACGACGATTTTTTTTGGTCTTGACTTTAGCGCCCTCTATAAAATAGAACAATGGTTCAGAAGAAAAAAAAAATTGTTGTATAGTGCAAGACTTAAATAAATGTTTGCAAAAAGTTTCATTTTGTAATATAATAATGGAGCCGAGAAAAAAATTATTACAATTATGCCTTTTTTTGCACACCAAAAGTGTACTAGTACCTTAACGCAAAAAGAAAAAGAACTACATGGATATAAAAAAGAATAATTATTGTGATTTCAATTTCGATTAAGACTAAAAAAATTAACTTTTTAATGCACATTATACAGAATTGGACAATTGCCAGCGGGGAAATTAAAAACATTTCAAAGTTTCAAATTCTAATTATCACTATAACAAAGATTGTTTATAATATTATAATAAATAATAAAATGCATAAGCACATTTTTCAAGAGTAATAGTTGATTTATGTAGTTTTTTGAATTCTTTAATTTATTTATCAGAAATTTCTTTAATTGATGTTATTTAAATTCATTTATCGGGTAATTAATATTGCATCCGATATGGCGTTTTTTTAACGTTTTTATAATCACAAATATTCATAAGTATGTATCTTTTCCATGTCTATAGCGTGGACAGAAACATAAGCATCGTTTTGTTTACTAAATGCGTAATACTTTTACAATGTCACTACATAATTATTTTATTATTAAAATTATTGTAGAGTTTTGGTTATCAAGCTATACATGGAATAACTGTTTTTACGACAAATGAGGATTAATACAGCCATTAAGAACATCCCTAGTAGTACAATAGATAATACGCGCTATAATCCCGCTTACATCCACGCAAAAAACAGTTTTGTGTGCGAATAAGTGCGTCCATAAAACAAAAACAAAATAAAATTATGACACTGTACCTAACCCTTTTCAAATATTAACCCATAAACATGTTGACATTTGTAATATAAAGCAAATGGTTCAGTCACTTATGGAATCGCCCTGAAGAAAATGCATGTGCTTACCTCTTTATTCCAATCCAAATCAACCAAAGAAGGAACAATTTCTGGTTCTTTGATGGTAACTTCTTCAGATTGTAGGACCTTGATATTATTCTCCAGGCTATAATTCTTTGGGACGCTGAATTTGCCAAATGTTATATAAATATATAATATTCAGATCACAAGCAAGTTACCTGTTGGTCCAGAAGCTGCCACCTTCTGAATTTTCATTGAGCCAATTAGGGTGTACAGTATATTCGCAGGAGAGCAACTGGCCTGAGCTGATTTTAGATCTGAAAGTACATTCGATATCCCTAAGATTTCCTTTTGTTAAATGTGTGCATATATTACTCACATATCATCTAAATCCCCTAATATATCCACATCTTCGTCTTCGTCCATAGCGTAAAAATTATATTTCCTTACGTTACGTTCCGATTTGTTTATTTGACAATTTAAATAACAATTATGAAGTTTCACTCACAGCTGTAACCTTTGAATACAAAGCCTAAGGAAACGCTTTATCGTGCAAAAGCCCTCTACGTGGGCGTAGTAAGAACGGGGGTGCCCATAGAAAGAGAAATACGACTTTAATAAATGCGAGGCAAAGACAAGTGGCATGGGCTCTCGTTGACTTCGCACGGTTAGGTAATTTTTGGATTAGTCAGCAGTGGAGCCATGAATAAAACAAATTTTCTTATGCACAAACCCCCCCCAAAAACTATTTTTCAACACCGTCTATAAAAGAGCATCCCTATACCGTGCGAAGTCAACGAGAGCCCATGCTACTTCGCTCTTTCCTTCTCATTTATTAAAGTCGTATTTCTCTTTCTATGGGCACCCCCGTTTTTACTACGCTCCATACAGGGCTTTTACACGATACAGCGTTTCCTTACGCTTTATATTCAAAGTTTGGACTATTCGCCAAAACCACTGACATTTAGCAATTGACTGACATTCACAGCTGACTGGAACTGACATTTCGCTTTGGAAGTTTTCCATCTTTCGGACGCGTTCCGTAAATGAAAATGATATGTTTGGTACTTTTTCGCAGTACGAAAAGTATAATTAAATACCACTTCAAAAAATGGTTTGAGGAGTGTAAGGTAAGTTTAAATATAGCTATCTATTAAATATTCCGGATTTCGATTCTTTAAATTTAGACATAGAGTAGATAATTTTATCACTTTCGAAATCCATAAATATGTGATTCCAGACGACGAGAATATATCGCCGAACAGAGACACTATCGCCATAGAAATATCTGAAGATGAGGGAGAACCGTTCAAAGAACCCGAAACAAAATCAAAACCAGCAGATAAATATGCCCACTACGGTTTACCTTGCCACCAGAACCAAAGGGAAAAGTGCATTCAAAGATAAACATAAACTAATAACATAGATATGAAAGATAAACTAATAACATAGATATGAACAAAGTTATCCAGGAGAGGAAGGACTTCCGGAAGAGAGACTTTTATGAAGAGTTGGCGAAGGCTCAAAAAGTCGAAATGAGCAAAGGAGCGAAAGGCGACTGATAAAATTGGGCAGGCAACAGCTGCAGCTAGAAAAGCAGAAGAGGAGGCGAAGAAGAGGTAATTGTTGATATTTAGTTATTGTTTCCATTAGAGGCATTTTTGAAAATTTCACATTTTTCTGCAGAGTAGTTTACAGATACTTTCGAGGGGAGTTAGCGCCCAAGCGGAAGCAATTGCCTATGCTCGAAATAATTTTTCAAAATTTGTCATTCGTTTTGAAAGAGAAATTCAAAACTTAGTGGGAATGCTGATTTATTTGCCCACTGGCATTCAGAATTCTCCATATAAGCATTTAATATCGCCAGAAATGTGGATTGAAGCATCATACATTTTTCTTAAGGATGCCTGCAATACCTTGGGTATAAACAAGGACTCTTCGCTATCTATTATAATTTATGCCGGATGTACGGCCCTACCCGCTTTATTGAACATCAAACAAGTTATGCTTTCTCGTCAAGTCCTCGGCATTTGGAGTGGGAGAGATGAACTTCCAGCAAGTATTTAATTTTTTATTTGGAAGCACATTCGATTTAATTAGTTCAAGTAAGAATGGTACGAAAATTAGCACGTTCATGTATTCCAGATTGAAATAGATTTGGATCCTGAAAAGAGATATCATTCTATATTTGCTTGCCCAATTCTTCGGCAACAAACTTCCGAAGATAATCCTCCGATGAAATTGACTTGTGGACATGTTATATCACGAGACGCACTTAATAAACTAAGCAATGGGCCAATGTAAGAACATTAAAATTAAATTAAACTCATTCCTAATTATGTTTGATTGCAGTTTAAAATGTCCTATGGAACAAAGTCCGGACGATGCAAAGTTTATTTACTTTTAATAGAGATACATTTGATTTATAAAATGTTATTGTATTTATTGAAGATTTTTTTTTGTGACCAAAGTATGTTATATAATATAATAAATGAAAACAAAAACATCATAAAAAAAATCTTGACTAAGCTGTAAACACGGGAATATCAAATCGATAGGCGTTTTATTAAAGGTATTGCATTAATATTAATGTGCTTAAAATTAAATATTTCTAAATAGATTGCATATTTCTAACTGTAATCGAATTATTGTTTGTACATAAAGCTTCACATATTAGTAAGTAAACATGCCTTGTAATTACAAATTTATCCCCGAGCCGACAATCTACTTAGGAGATCAAATTTTATATGAGGCGGTACACTCATTACTGACTCACATTCAGTAACATAATTTAGTCCAGACATATTTGGAATTCTGTGAAGAAAAATTGCCAGCAAATCAATTTTTATACGATTCCGTTCAGGAGGGGGTACTATTTCCTGGGGTTCAATAGCTCGGTTTTCCTATACAATAGTTTTGATTTCTAGACATTGTTTGAAAAAAAAGGAGATGTATTTCTGCTTCTTGTTCTTTTGTATTTTTATGAACTTTTAGGACAGAGCTTAGGTTGTGGAAATAATTTCGTTTTTTTATCGCCTCAAGCAGATCCTTTGTAGTTGGCTGTATTTCAATTGTGCTCAATAAACTGTAAAGTTATTGTTTATTAATTTGTTTATTTAACCCAATTTGTGTTTTAGACTTACCTTTGTATTAATCTTGAAGACTGTTCATTTAATTCTGGTGGAAGGGTTCCTTTTCGTGCTTCTTCAATAGTGCGACAACGTTCCATTTCAGTGCTGAACTTCAAAAGAACCTCAAGTAATACAATACCAAGACTGTAAATGTCGCTCTGAAATAGAAATCTGAATCTATAGCAATAATAAATTTAAATAAAATAGGAGAGATAAATGCAGTTAGGTTAATAGCTTGAACTTTTATTTTTTATTACAATCTTTTATGAGCGTAAGCCAACCTTCTATATTTTTTCTTAATTCGGTTTGAAATCTTTTAAGTTTAAAAATTGGAAATGCTTCACTCATTTTTTAAACGAAATGAAAGGTATATAAACTTTTGTAAACATGTGTGAATAGCTTTATGTGGTTTTATATAATTTATAACAACTTACCTTAGGATCACAATCTCCTTTCAACTGCTCTGGTGCAGCCTTCAGCGGCGTTCCCAACTGAATTCCTCTGTGTTCTTCATTGACTCCGCAACAAGACATCTGGGCCATGAGGTGATTCCACATGAGCGTTACGGCGTCAGTGTGCTCAGCGCTTGAGTAGTACTTCGTTGTATCCAGCTGCGAGTCCTCCCACAGTCACACCATACTGCAAAAACAAAACACAAAATTTTGGGCTTCCTTTTCAAGAAAATCAAATTATAGCAAAGAGTAAAAATTATTTAAGATTCGTTCATCATACCTTCAGATTTTGGTATCCTTTTGAACAATTGTTGACATTTCCAAATGACCCAGGAGGTAGCCAGACCATTCGTTTTTATTGACGGGGTATCGCCAGTAGCCCTAATCCCCGAAAAATAAAATTGCACTTACCCGATCTTTGTATCCAGCTGTATCATGAAGAGACCATACTGCAAAAACAAAAAACAAAATTTTGGGCTTCCTTTTCAGGACTACCAAGACTAAAAATTATTTAACAAGACTAAAAATTATTTAAAGTTCATCACGTCGTCACTTCAGCAATCAGCTTACTCGTATAAATCGTACTCTTCACTTTGTTCCTGGGACTCTTCACTTTGTTCCTGGGACTCTTCACTCTGGGTTCCTTCTTCATTTTGCTGTAGATATAATAACTATAAGTATTATCGTTGGGAAAATTATCAGAAAATTCTTACCTCAGATGTTTCTCCTACTTGGTATGGATTGTATAACATTCCTGCTGCTTTGAAAAATTCCAAAGTTGGATCCAACTTTCGGAACCTGCAGAAATGGAGGAACATAAATTTGGCAAGATACCCAGCAAATAAGGACTTCCCCCGATTGTACTCGGGCAATTTTGCTTTAGCGTGTCGCCAGAGACCTTCGGTGGTATTGGTATGAGCGCCCGTTAGCGGACCTTTGAAGTTAACCGAATGGTTAACTGTCAAATGCTGGAACATCTCATCCACACCGGCGTACGCTTTCCAGCAATCGCTGATAATTATACTGCCCGGTGCAATCCACCTTTTAATAAGTAGAATCAACGTTGCTGCGTCACGACGCTCAACGGGCACCAGAAACATATCTCCGGTCTCTCGGCATACACCACCAAAAACCCATTGCCCTTCCACGTGGTGGCCCCTGTGATACTTTCTCTTGCCAAATTTAGATTCGTCAATTTCCACAGTCATGTTGGGACCACCTAAATTTAAGGAAATAGAAAATTTAAATGTTAATATAATGTTATTTATATTCATACCAATGGGTTTTTCCTGTCTCAAGCAAAAGTCAAGGGCAACTTCGAAGCAGAATGAGTTCCAGGCCACAGCTGTCTTTTTCGACATCCGGGCTTCGAGCTGGATGTCCTGGATCTGCATATTGTGCGCCCAGAAGTGCGAAAAAATAAGGATCTGAAATTAATAATTGTTGCTAGTTTTCCAGTAATATGAAAAATTACATTTAACATATACCTGCTGTAAGCTTAGCTGCGACTTCCCGAAGAAAGTGTTTTTGCGCAGCGAATGTGACGTCCCACATATCACTGGCTTCTTCTTCGGTACTCTTTTCTTATTTCCGCAATTCCACTTGAACCCGTCTTTCCTCGACGCGTCTTGTACGAGTTTCATCACGCCCCCGCAATTAGGACATTTGAGGATGCCTTCTTGTTGAAGAAGTCCCCATTGTCCTAATTTTCCAATCAAGGCTTTTGGGTCCAGCGTTAATAAAACTATATCTGCGTTGTTCAAATGTTGTTGTTGAGCCTAGTAAAGTGAAGAATTTACAACTAAAGATTTTCCACAGAGATTCCTTTCATGGTGTATACAAGGAATAACGAAGGCTATTTCGAAATTCAACCCCTAAAGGGGTAAAATGAGGGTTCAAAATTTGTATGGAGAAAAAATATTAAATAAACATTTCGACTTGAAACTTCACCGTTATTGAGGTTTTTTGGGTCGTTGATTACGAAAATGGCATTTATTAATGCAAAAATCCGATCAAAAATTATTATTTTGAGAAAATAATTAATTAATTTAATGTAATTGTTCAGGAAAACGACTTACTCGTGAGATAGTTCACACCAAAGTGATTTATTCAAGCAATGGGTACAATTCAATACATATAAAAGAAGTTGTAACAAGTACATTCCGAACGAAAATGTCGGTGGTTGTTGATTCTTTATTTCCTAACAGTAAGAATATTTAATAGTAAATAACGCCCAACTTTATAGGGTAAACTTGGGTATCGGTTGCCCGCGCACCGTTAAAATTCACTCTCATCATTTTTTCATAACGCGCCTAAAGAAGTATAACTTCAATAAAAACTTTTTAACAAAAAAATTAAACCGCCGAAAAAACTGAAAAGCAAAAAATAATAAACCTTTTTTATTTAACCTTAATAACTAAACTAATGTAAGTAAACGCACGTCCTCAATTCAAGGACTTAAAATAAAAATAAAAATAAAAATAAAAATAAAAATAAAAATAAAAATAAACGTAAAAATAAAAATAAAAATAAATAAAATAAAATTTATCGTTTGCCGCTAAACACAGCCCTAGAGCGTACTTAGTTTTGTTTAATTTCAGTTATTTTGAATTGCGTTTCGTAAGCGCTTCTTTACTATTGAGAATACAATTTAAACTGACGGTAATCAATTAAAGTAATAAAATTAATATCATAATGAAATGTAACTATTATGAAACAAATAAAGCGTTCATTTGCTACAAACAAAAATTTGTTCTGTCATGTATTAATGATAAAATTAAAAATTAATTTTTTGGACCTCCCTTTACATACACAGAGTGAAAAATGCAATAGAAAAATGTTGGACCAACTAGTATAACAATGTGCATATAGATTTCAGCGAGATGCGATACTCGTGACGTATTTCTTTATTTAATTTCGACCTTGGCACAGTTACCCAAACGAACTTGAACATTTTGCAAGAAGTAGGTAGTAATAAGGAAGTCATGTATAAGAAAGGGATAAAAGTTTGAGAGGAAATTAAACGAGAATTGAACACTTCTACAGGGTGCCTCTTTATTACGAAATACCACTTTCTTCATTTTCAAGTCGAAAACACTTTGGAATCAATTTCACAATGTAGCTTGCGATGCAAATTATTTAGGGATATGCAACAATTTTCGTAAAGCTTCAGAATATTTCATTCGTCAATTTGAGGCGTTGTTTTCCTTTGTCCTTTATTTGATTAAGATATATCCTCTTTTTTCGGGATTTCTGGATGCGAATATGCTTTTGTCTTTAACAGGGCAATTATAGCTGACTTTTTTTCATTGCTGTCTTATCTAAAACTTTCCCGTTTTTATTTTTTGCAACAAATTCCTTTAAATTTCACTGTACTGATCAATTGTGAACAAAATACACTAATTCACACAAATTTTATTTTAACTTTATTCTAATTTTATTTTAATTTTATTTTAATTTTATTGTTATTTTATTTATTTATTTTTATTTTATTTATTTTTATTTTATTTATTTTTATTTTTATTTTTAATTTATTTTATTTATCTTTATTTTATTTTCATTTTATTTTTATTTTATTTTATTTACTTTTATTTTATTTATTTTATTCCGTTTTTCCTCCATTTATAGTATGGATATTATATTAAAATGAGGGTTTTTTCATAATAATCATACTGTATATTGAGGAATGATAAACTAATATTTTATACTTTTATATATAGGATAAACTTATATTTTACACTTTTATATATTGTAGTATGCGACAATTATGTAGTCATAAACCCAGCGCAAGCAATATGGAATCAGGTCCACATAATGTGCATTAACGAAAAGTACTATGCCTGACCTACATCAATCACGATCGGTAATAATTCACCTACTTACGGGTACCCGATCAAGTGTCACCACATGCGGAATGCGCCCGGCCGACCTCCGCAAGTGCAACATAAACAAACAGCGCGGGAGGCAACGACCGCCGGCACCTAAAGCAAGTACCAAACGAGCTAACGCAGCGCAAATCAAATAGGTCAGAAAAATATATTCTCGCAACGCCCGGAATCTGACACCCCTTATGTTTCGGGGGCAGTTTGAATGAAAAAATTACTCAGCAGTCAAAAATGCTTAAACGATTGGGAGTGTGGCCATCGAACCTAATTTTGTCAGGTCAAACAATTTGTATAAATAGGGTAAGAAATTTTGAATAAAGCAGGATTGTTCAAGTTGAACGTGAACTCTTTCACTTGGTGTCTGCTTTTTAGCTGCACTTAACTACAATCCCGAGGAGTTCTGCCTAAAGGCTGGCTCCGAACATTCTCTGATCCCCCAGACTCACAACCAACATTACAATATAGGATAAACTTATATTCTGTATTCTATACTAAAAAATTTAATAATAACTAATGATATAATCTGTCAAAATGAATCCTTCCGATATTGCTGACTAAAGTTATTGTTCCGAACAATTATCGGAAGGATTTTGAATTACTTTTGTGTATTTATATACACACGAAAAAAGGGAAATGCAATACATACCATTTTAAATCTTTAACTTTGTTTTAAACTTTGCTAAATTATCTTTATCAATCGAATAAAATTTGCCGCACTCAGTCGATGGACGTTTTGACAGCAAGAAAGAATTGACCGTTATTTAGCGTTGTTGTTGCTAAATACCTTCGATAAATTTGTCAAAAGGACCAAACTTTAAATACCTTCGATAAATTTTGAAAAGAAAGGAACTTTTATGAATATTTTGCATTTTTATTGAGTTCTTTAAAGAAAACTATTTGTTATTTACAAACTATTGCTAACAACTCTTATTTTTCTAAAAATAACATATAATTCTTAAAAAGTATCAAACATATTCATTTATTTTGCCAGAAAATGACGACAAATGTTGAGAGAAGAGCTCATTTCTAGCATTTTTCTTTAAAACTGAGGTGGAATATTTATTCCTTTAACCCATTAACGACCAAAATCACGGAATTTTCGGCTCATTTTCGAGCCTCGCTGACAACTCGAAAAATGGAAAATAAAATGATCAAACCTACTTTACTTACAATTTTGGGTGTTCTCTTTCGATTCACAGGGTCAAAATTACGTTTCCATGCCTTACAAAAACAATATGGCGGATTTTATTTGGAAAAGTACAAAATAATTTGAAACTTTTTTTTTTGTCTATTTTTTTTCAAATCGATAAGGATTGTCTATTCATTCCAAACTATGGACAAACGTGGACAAAATGGTTTTAGTTTATGGAAAAAATTATTTTGTCCAGCTCCATCTAGTTTAATATTTTCATAATGGCGAAAAACATTTCATCATTGCCGTATTCGGAAACTAATTCCGGAATCGGAACGAGGAACTACATTTAAGTTTAGGCGAGTTCCCGAACAACATGGAATCTCTTGACATTTGTATATAAGTAGTGGAAAAATTATAAAACCGCGCGATTAATAATTAATCTCAAAAAAAAAAAAAAAAATACATTTTTCTAAAAAAAAGAGTGTTGATAGAAAAAACCATTATAAATCTTATTGGAAACATTGAAGTTTGAAGTTCAGCAACAAAAAGAACTGATATATGCGGATGTCTTCATTAACAGCTGGATATGCGTGTGTTTTCATTCACCGTTGGAATAACGATTTCAAATAAAATCATTGAAATTAAAAAACGGCGCGTTATCAAGTTCACAAAAATATTACACTTTCAAATATAAGTGGGATGGAGAGGGAGGATACATTACACATTAAACAAAAAAAGTGATAAAAAAATAAACGACTCGCTTCAAGACTATCGACAGCCCGCTTTTGCGTATCCTTTCCTGTTTTAACCTAGAATAGCTAGTAAGAAATCTGTAGTAGTATCTGTGTTAAAGTAGACTTGTTTTAATTGTATGAAATTTGTTATTCCATAATATTATTATAATAAATAAGTAACACACCGACAATAAATTGTTTTCAAATTTATCTCACCAAATTACCCTTTTTTCATTTCTTTAGAACATCCGTAAGTGTCGGAAAACATTAAATATATCTATGCTTTACAAAAATGAAATGAAATGCAAAAATTATTCTTAACAATATGATAAATTTTTGCTAAAGTATATGTTTGGCTTTGAAAATATACGGAACTTTGCACTTCACGAATTGACTTTATTTAATGTCTTGATATTTTGTTTAATTCAAATAAATATTTTATCAATTGCTGTTGGGGTGCCCTTGCTGTTGGGCGCTGGGCTGGATTACTTGATCGCTGGGCTGCTGCGTCTGATTTAATCCTCTGCTGCCATTGACGTATAACACAATGGACCGCTCACGTACACGATTTCCTATAGAAGCCGACGGTGCGATTTTACTTCCCTCTCTTTCGGGCTGTGGCACTGTCAAATCGTGAAATGACGTAAAATTAACGGTCTATGCTGTCAGAGATTTGTCAGCGGGCTGAATTGCCGTTAAAGATTTTCTCTGACAATTCTCTGGAGAACTGTCAAATGACTGCTAATTTGTTTATTGCAGGAAGTTTAATTGAAATATAAGTGCGAGACAGCGCGATTAAATGTTAATATATCAATTTGTTTTATTCCAGGCATTTCAGAGAAACTACTGGAATTAATTCCAGAGCTGATTTTCGCCCAAGTCCTCATTCCGAGTGAAATTAAATCGAGAAGAGCTTATAAAACTCCTTTTGAATTGAATTTGTGTAATAAAATTCTTATGATTTTAACAAATTCATTTCACTTATCTTTGATTTCAATTAGTTTTTTCGTTCAAAGTAGGTAAAATAATTCGATAGAAAAATCCAATCGAAATATTTTGTAGTTTTTGTAAAAAACTAATTGAAATCAGAGGTAACTGAAATGAATTTGTTACAGCTTTAAGAATTTTATTAAGGAAATTCAATTCAAAAGGAGTGTTGGGAAGTTTTTTCGATTTTATTTCACTCGGAATGCAGAACATGGGTATTAGTTTATTTTATCTGAGTGATATTCGTTGGGATTCTTAAAATTTAGCTGTCTTATGCTAAATAAACATATTAACCAAATTGATCAGAATTTTAAGAATCCCTTAAGCCTTCCAACCACGACAAGGTTTCACTCACTGGAAGGAACTGGACTGAAAAGGAAAAAAATATCAATATATACATATATAAAATAAAACATTTACCAAGTTAGGATGCTGCTTGTTCCGCCTGGTTCCATTGCGTTTGTCCTTTTAACGTCTTTTTCGACTCATCCCAAAGAGCTTTTATTTCCAAATTCTTTAATTAAAACACAGTATATGTTCAATTGTTTATGTTTATTAACAAATATATGGTACATCGGTTTTATAACTTAAAATTTATCAATCACAAATCTTTGAAAATATTGGTAATCTGGCAGGGAAAAAAATTAATTTATTTATTTGTGGCATTAATAATGACTTTTATTTCCATTAATTCAATTTAAAGTACATATTTTTAAAACTTTTGTTCAACAAATATTTAAATTCAAATATTTTTGTCAGCATTCAGCAATTCCGCATTCAAAAAATCCGCGGAATCGGCCTATCCATGCAATGTGATAAAAATAGACAGCGCTATATAAATTTTTATATATCTCATCTCGTCCGGCTGTGGCACTCGGTTGTCAAATTGGCGGACACGTGAGACAGGAGATCGAGCGGTCCATTTCTATGTATGTCTGTGTCTGCTGCTCTGACCGATTACCATAGACTCCTAGCAAGTCTCGCTTATCCGTTCCCCTTTATCTTGGACTAAGAGAAGTTTGTGATGCTGTGATTATACCAAGATCAATAGATCACGGTCCATATTCTCTTCTAGGAAGAAGACGTGTGACTTCTGGTTCACGTGTGCTACAAATGGGCAAGGATATCGTATATAAACAATACATTTAAAACAATTTACAGTAAAGAGATGGTGATGTTGTGATTGTTGATTTTACTGTTGCGTTCTTAAGTCCTCTAAAAGTAAAAAAAAAATAAATCTGCCATATTTGAAATAAAAAGAAATTTGTTTAGACATCCATAGATGATTTATTTTATTTTTCTAAAATTAGATCTTATATATACATACATGTATATTTTTTTCTATATAGTGTAACAATACTCTTAATATTTTCTTGAAGATGAAGGATGAGATGAGGGACAGAAATACTATTTATTTTATTTTTATTCATGCTTATTTGCTTGCAATGATTACATTCATCCAAGAAAAGTATTTCTTTATTCACGGGAATGAAAAAATCCCGTTAAATAATAAATCTTAGGAGTTAAGGATAAAATATAAAGAATAAAATATGTACTTACTTAACGTCACAGATTCCAGGGGACCCTGTAGTCAATTTCTTCTAAAACTACGGAAAGAATAGCATTCGCAAATAATTCGCAAAATCGCCAATTTTGGTGGAAATCGCATAAACTTCAAAATTTGACAGTCCGCCAGCTTGAATTCGTAACTTCTGACAGTCGGGTTGAAATCAGCGACCCCGAAAACCCCCATGTACCAATTTTGGTGGAAATCGCATAAACTTCAAAATTTGACAGTTCCCCATCTTTAATTGGTACATTCTGACAGTTGGGTTGAAATCAGCGACCCCGAAAACCATCTAGTACCAGTTTTGGTGGAAATCGCATTAACTTCAAAATTTGACAATCCGCCATCTTGAATTTGTAAATTCTGACAGATTTTTTGGGCCAGGAACCGTCGCGGGTGTCCCCAGAACACTCTATCAAAGTTTCATCACAATCTAATCAATGGTTTTGGAACGCATAGAGACCAAACATTTAAACATTAATTTTTATATATAATAGACTCATTAGTCAAATCAAATAGCGCGCGCTTCCCTGGCTTCCTGTTACACACTTCCGTCCCATTTCACGAAATCACTCCCACAGATTGCAAGAAAGCGAGAGAAATGATGTTACACATCAACAAATTTTCTTATGCACAAACTCCCCCAAAAACTATTTTTCAACGCCGTCTGTAAAAGAGCACCCCTAACCGGGTTTTTGCACGATACAGCGATTTCTTGCGCTTTATATTTAAAGTTTGGACTATTCGCCATCTGACGGCCAAATCACAAAGCGCGCGCTTCCCTGGAAGTGTTACACACTTCCGTCCCATTTCACGAAATCACTCCCACAGATTGCAAGCAAGCAAGCGGAAAGATGTTACACATCAAAAACATCAGAACAACACAAAAATCAAAGCAGAAATATCGCTTGACAGTTCTTTTGCCGAATTGTCAATCTCACTAACTCAAACATATCACAGACTCATTCCTTTCAACCCCATAAAAAAATAGAAAGGGCATAGATGGATTTAAATCCGAATTAATTCGGCACATTACACCACCTAGGGTTTTTGTGGATTTTGTGCCATTTTCGTCGGTAAATCATGCACAAAATAAGAAGAATTCGCAATATAAGATACTAAAAGACTAATTCTCACAATTTATTATAATAAAAAAAATTTCTGCCGAAAACTTAAAAGAAAGAAATTGTGTCAAATTCAATTGTATCTCAAAGTTGAATAATTTCATGTTTGCGTTCGTTTTAAGGTACTTAAGATGAAAATCGAATTATTTATTAATTTTCGATGTATTTACTTAAAAGGTTTATGTCATTAAAACTTAGTAATACTCTAAAAATGCTTTGATAATAATTCAAGCCCACAGCTGATTGCTCAAAATCCGTTAGTGGTGTGAGCAAGAGAACACGAAAAATGCACCATTTTGATATAGGTGTTTTGTATAGGACGAGTAGTCCATTTCTATGTCAGTGGGTGCCACATTTCCTGATGGGTTCGAAATCGCCTTGTTAGTAGTGGTTTGCAGTGCAGTCGTAAATATACAGAAACTATAGGAGGGCAGTTCAAAAACTAATAATAATAATAACTTTTGTAAAATAATTCTAAAATAACGACAGCAAATGAAACAAATTCATAGAAAATTAATCACATACATGTAAAAATAAATTCTAAATTTCCTGGCATAACTTTATGCCCTCCGCATGTAGGCTTTGCACGCCACCATTCACGCGATAAGCTACCCTGCGGTAATTTGCTTATGTTGCGTCCCTCTTGCACATTATTGCTGTACTCTACGACAAGCTACTTTGGCGTGGTCGCTCGCTTACAGGGTTTTTACACGGTAAAGCCATTCCGTGTTAGCTTATGTTTCTATGAATCAAAGTTCCTATCTGCCTGTCACATGTGATTGACAGTTCAAACTTCAAATCAAAAAAATTAGGTTTAGGCATGTGGTGTAAAAATTTTATGTTTTTAAGTATCAATTATTCGGAACAATAACAATAGCTTTCTCACTTATGTTACATCAATTCTGTCGACAAATTACCTCTTTGCAAATTTGGTATTTTGTTAGATTAAAATCTCAGAAACACGGAACTAAAAAACTGCTTGAAATGCCCAAAAACAAGAAACATGTTGAGGAAGCCCAAAAAGAAAGAATACGAATTAAAGAAAAAAATGCAAAGTACTCTCCTGGTACTGTAAATATACAAATACTGGGTTCGGGCGCTCCAGGATCTCCAGCAAGTGTATACTTATTTACAGACCAAACAAGGTAAAATTTGGATATTGTTTATCAAATTGTAATGTAATTTTTCTTAGGTATTTGTTTAATTGTGGAGAAGGAACACAGCGCTTGGCGCATGAACACAAAACTAAATTAGCTCGTTTAGAGCACATTTTTATGACTAGGACTTGCTGGGAACGTGTTGGGGGCTTGCCCGGTTTAAGTCTGACTCTGCAAGATGCGGGAGTACCAAATCTTACCTTGCACGGGCCTTCGGGATTAGTAAGTATAAAGCATCTATCGCAAAATCGTACATAATCTTAAAAACATTCTTTGAAAGGCTGAGATATTTTCCGGAATGCGGAGGTTTGTAGTTCTAAAGCATTTGCGTGTGGATTATGTTAACTGTGAACATGGAGGACGATTCGAAGATGAAGTGATGAATGTAACTTACATTCCACTGAAAAAGTAAACACAATAAAATGAATCTTCATCCTTACGATTGTAAATGATTTCAGATCATCTAATTTGGTTAGAAGATCAGAAAAAATCACACATTCAGCAACTTTACAAGTGGACGAAACCGATTACTATGCTCATGAACGTAAGTAACACCAAAATAAAAATACCCAGACGCGTTAGTCAAGTGATGCCTCCCGATTTGTATTAACAGGCATGATTAACAAAGAACTCTTGGCTAAATTTAGTAGATGTTCGTATAAATAATTTGTGAAATATTTAATTAGCAGGTAGTGATTGCAGAATTTAATTTTCAATACAGCAAATAATAATTACTTTTTATCATTCCCATTTTCGGGGTTATACAACACAACCAAAACGGAATCTTTTTATTCAGCATGCCTCTGATCATCCTATAGATCTCATCTTTTGATAAAAAACTTAAGCACTCCATTTGTCGATAAGTTGAACCAACCAAGATGTGATGTTGTGTAATCACGATAATCTTGGTTTCCTTTTTTTTTTTCATAATTTCATAATTTGTCAGTTATATTTCATTCTTCATTTAAGATAATTAAGTGCAACCCAGGCAAAATAAATATGGTATAAGAGTTGCACTAGTGGCAGACAGTTTAAGTCTTTTGCTGTGTGGGCAGAGTCTTGCTTTATTCAATTAGTTCTAGGAACTGGTTTTAACCTACCAGTCTGCTTTCATTTCGGATCTGTTTTCATATTGATGAATGTCCTTTGCTAAGATGAGCCTTATTGGATTTTGAACGGTGATTTGAGATCTTGTATATAGCTTTGGCTTTTTCTATCTTTATAAGCTGATTGAGGATCAGGTTGTTGGTTGTGTTGTAAAGTGAGTCAGTTGATATTGCTTCAAGGTTCTTAATTGTGGTCCATACAAACTGGAAAGTGATAATCCTTATTCTGAGGAGTACATAAACTTCAGTTCTGTTAAAACTTTTCTATTGTTCAGGAGATACGAAAAGAAACAGTGACAATATAATATCCATGGACGCAAACAGTCATTCTTCGTATTTTTATGAATCTTTTCTTATGGATTAGTAAACTATGGACCTTAAACTACAGGTTATTATTAAAATAAAGATAATAAAAGAAAAAGAAAAATGTATGGCCTTTTCCACTTTTACGAGGAATGATCCAGTAACAGTCTTCAGTAGCATCACACATAACCATTAATTTTGTTTGTTTGCATGAGTAGCTGAAAGTTCGTGTTAAGAGTACCAAGTTTATCGCTGTGAAGTAACAGAAGTGCTCTATTAAAATAAATTTAAAAGTGTTTTTCAATTAAAAAGACTTGTTGGTTTTTTATACATGTGGGGGCGGGAGAGGAAAAGTCGGACTTTATAATTTCACTTTTATTTAAAAATTAATTCAAATAGTTAATTCAGTTTAAAATGATTGAGAATATAACGCGGTTTAATATAATGCAACTGAGGCTCGGCACGGTCAGCACGGTCAGCACAGTCAGCTTCTCTCAGCGGTAGCTTGGCAAGAAGTGAAAAAAGTTGCGGTGCTGGAATCGAGCCGGGCTTAGAGTTCGCTCTAAGGACTAACGGTCCTTGGAACTGGACCAGCTGGCTGCCCTAAATCCCACATACATATTAGTAAGTAACATAGAAATGTATTTTGAAGGTTCAGTTATTGACTCACTGACATAAAATTAATCGGTCGTAGTTCGCTAATAATCATGTGGATTGGCTTTTGAATAAATGACGAAATATTTTGTGGGCCGACGAAAATAAAATTGTATTTTTTGGATCAAAAGTTTGCCGGCAAAGAACACCATCATATGGTCAGTGATACTGATATATAGACTAAAAACCGGAGAGGATTTAAAAGATGTAAACAGAGATTTAGTAGAACTCAATAAGTGGTTGCAATGTAACAAGCTCATGTAACATTAAGAAAACCAAATACATCATATTTAAAATAATAAATAAGCAGGATATAAATCCGTTGATTCAGATAGAAGGAAGGGAGCTAGAAAAAGTTCCTCACATATAATACTTAGGGATCAGTTTGGATCAGAATTTAAATTGGAAGACACATTTATCAACGGTAACAAAGAAAATCATACCAATTATAGGAGCAATAGGTAGATCTGCTAAGTTAAATATTTTTGTTGCCAGGCTCGTGTATAATGCTCATGTTCTTGGGCATATTAAGTACTTAAGCATTTGGTCCCAAACGCCACAGTGTAATCTTGAATGAGTACAGAGATTAATGAACCAGGCTCTCAAAGTTTTATACCGTTTTCCTTGGGATACACCAACGGAGGATGTCTATACTATAACAAATAACTAGGTTAAAGAAAGTAATTTATATAGAAAAAGCAAAATACATACATAAAGTAATAAATAAAAAGATAAAAAAAACAATATTGCGCTGACAAGAAACACAACTGCACAACTATAATACGCGAGAAAAAGAACTCATAAGGAAAGGGCCTTATTACTAGCGCAAGTGACATATTAAAATAAACTTCCAGAAAAAAATAAGGAGGATAGGAGATTTACATAGATTCACAAGTGTAATAATGGATCATGTTAAACAATGTAAATTAAATTAAATAAATTAGTGCAATTTTTAATGTTAGAAACCATATTGTTTTACGCTGTTATTACCATCACTGTCTGAGCGGCTTTGGGGTAGCTTAAGCTTTTTACTTTTATTGTGATATACTATAGGATAAATGATTAGAGCCACAGAACCTAAACCCTTACTCCTCTTTTACTGCATACATATTTTTATTTGCAAGTTCGGTTGACAGTTCCTCTAAAGTAGGAATGTACTGAATTTAATCGTTTAAGATACGGTTAAGATTACTAGGGTCGAAGCAAACTTGAATTTTGTTGTTGGGTTTTTCTATTTATAATAACTAAGTTTGAGACCCAGTCTGTGGGTTCGTTAATCGGTTCAATAATATTGCGCTTATACAAGCTTTTCAACTCGTTTTTTAAGATTTTATGTAGTGTCAGCAGAATTCGCCGAACTACGGGCGTATAGTCTGCTTTAAGATGCATTTTGAAGTCTTTTATAAAGCAACCTACACCGTCAGAAACGTCTCTGTTTTGATTTATCAATTCAGAATTACATTTACTTTGAGTGGCGTTTTTTACATGTTGATTTTTATCTTTGCTGACATTGTTAGGGAAATTGGATTTGATTTACCACTGTTGTCCTTTTGCTGATTTTCCCGCTTTTGTTTCTGGTTCTGTACAACTGCATCTACTGATATGTTTGATTCACTGCTCATTTCACTTGCCTGCTTCAAAGTCAATAGCATTTGCTAAGTAAGTCCAGTTTTTGGATTTCCAACAGCTTTTTCTGCAAATTTTTGTCGGTGACTCCAGAAACTATTCTATTACGCAGCATTTTCTCCGCATCATTGTAATTGCACTGCTGTACCATTTTATTTAGCTCCATTAAGTAGTTGTCGAACGACTCCTTCTCCATTTGATTTCTCCGTTGAAATAGGAATGACTCGTAGATTTCATTAGACTTGTCTTTACAAAACTCCTCGAATGATTGTACAACTTCTTCGAACACTCCAACTGCTTCGAACACTCCAATTATTTCGGAACTAATTGTGTTGAGGAATACCGCTATTCGCACTGCCTCCGCTTTTTATCGAGCTCCATTGCCACTCTCATTATTTTAAAATTTTGTCGACTCGATGTTCAATTATATACTTTTATTACTTAATAGTTCACTAGGCTGGGTACAAAATAGATGTACACTTGATAAGAGATATCCGGTAAATAGGCTGATAATACAGTGGGCAAGATCTCAACTGCATGCGAAAATTCAAAAAATGCACCAGCTTCGGCAGCACTAATCCAACGCATCAACATGTGTACGTCTTTTCTTTCCCGGTATGAAAAAAGTCAGCTCTTTACGAATAAATTTGCCATGTCTCGATTCGATAGGTTGGAAGGAAGCTTCTGAAAAACTGTTTTTTCTCCTCTTTCACCATGATTATCGACTCAGCAGGAGCTGAAAGTGATGCTCGGGAACTTTTAGCTTGTTTTTGGTGTAGAGAAAGGGTAAAAAGATATTTTGTTTTTAAATAATGGGAATTGGTCTTTTGGTAACTCATATTACGAATTCTGCGATGAAACCCAAGAACCAAGGTGACGTGTGCAGCGATTTAAATCTGATTTATTTGCAATTATTTTATTGCAGCTAAAATTGAATGAGGATTATAGCACTAAACAAACTAAACTATTGTGCGTTTGAATGAGTTATTAATATGTATTCAATCTATTGTATATTTTTAGGAAGGGATGTGCAACAATCGCCATTACCAGCAATCAGTAGTGAAAAGGAAGAAGAAAATGTAGTTATGTGTTACGTTTGCAAGTTAAAGGTAATATTTTCATAACAAATTCATTTTAAGTACTATTATGATATTTCTAACAAGCCAAGGCCAGGAATGTTGAACCTAGAAAAATGTGTAGAATTTGGTGTTCCACCGGGGCCTCTTTTGGGTCAATTAAAAAATGGATTTGATGTAATTCTTGAAAATGGCTCTACAGTTCACGCTGGTGACGTTCGGGGACCCACAGATCCAGGAGCTGTATTTATTTGTAGGTTACTGTCAACTTATTGCATTACTGAAAATTCTCAAGAATATTATTTCAGTTATTGATATTCCTAATGAAGATTATTTAAAAGCTCTTGAAGATTCTAGTGAAATTTTTGAAAAATATCAAGCAACAGCAATTGACCCATGCAATGTTGCATCAGTAGTCATTCATTTTTCACCACCAGCGGTTTTCAAAACCGAACTTTACCAACAATTTATTAATACATTTTCACCAAGTACGAAGCATTTGGTGTTAAATTCAACAAATAAGTATGTAAGATAAATCAATTTTTTTTTTATACTGAATACGATGTTTACAGCTTTTCGGGCTATTTGGCAGTTCACAGAATACAATGGCAATTAAATTTAGTGGACAAAGATATATTTCCTATTATCAAGTAAGTATGATATATTCCCTTTGATGGTGATTGAGATACTCCTTTTCTCCGGGACCCAGATTCCATTATTTGGGGCGGCCTTGGAACAATAAAGTATCACTTGTAGATATAATAATTACAATAAGAAAAAGACAAATCCAGTTAAAATAATTTGGGCGTCCTCAACCACGTCCAGAGCCTCCGACAGTTTGCAAAATTCTTACCTTTTTTTCCTTTGCGGTCTTCCTTTTTCTTTTTGAATGCAATCCCAGCCTACTATTACTGTTTCCTTTTCTTCTTTCTATCTCGTAGCCGCCCTTGCACTCTCCAGTGAACGCCAGTTTTTATTAATAGTGACGCCCAGTGCGATGACTCAACTAATCTACGACATATATACGTAGGTATATATGAATAGCGCTTGGTTTCAAAGCTGAAACATTTTAACCCCTTAAGTAAAAATAACTAGACCAGCCGCATATAGGCGGAAAGGCGACCATAAAATTACTATGCTAATTTCTCACAAAATAATATTCTTAGGCACCAAACAAATGAATGTAAATAATAATAACGAATAGAAAGACATATTAATTGAGAAGAAAGGACAATTTTATGTATAGTTCGATTATTTAAACAATAAGTAACACTGCAACAAATGTTCAGGTAAATTTATTTTTATTATACTAGACATTAAATTTGAAGTATTAAAATAGTGATATTATATTGAAGAGTAAAGTGCATTAATTTACTCATTTCCAAAGTAAACAATATTTATTATAATATATTTATTATATTGTTTAGAAGAAAAATTATAATATTTACATATTTTTAAGTAAAATTTGATATTTAGTTTAAAACTGTTAATTATATGATTATTATTCATACTTTTAAAAGCACATAATCAAACTGTATGACATGCTAAAAGCAGTGGCGGCTGGTGATTAAATAATCAAGGTGTGCACTGCCTTATCTGTGTAACATAATCAATTCAACCAGTGGGGAAAATATCGCTGTTGTTAGTGTAGTTGATAATAGAGTTACCCTTCTAACACAGAAGGCACACAAGCCGAGAAACTATTTACCTATCCCAACAATGACTAAAGTGGGAAATTAGGCTCAAACCAACATGCAATACAAAACCTAAAGAAAGTAGAGTCAAATTAAATTTGAAAATCCCTAAAATTAGCACTGGAGCTGCAAGTGCGACTTTCAATTAAGTCAAAGCCTCAAGTCAATTGAACCAAATAAACGTTGAAATAAGTTGAAGTCGTGGTTCTCTATTTTCATCGCACCACTTTCAACCGAAAGGAAATATTCCATTGGGAAATGGGACGGAATTACAACTAAAAAAATATTAGGCAATTCTAACTAAGAAAATATTAGGCAACGGAGAGCGAGTTCGACTCTTTAGTCGTTTCTAAATGATGGCTCTTTATCATATCCGATACTTTCTTTGATATGAGATTCTCATACGTCGCGAGCGTGGTGGGTATATTTCTTGCATAGAAACTCAAATCTGAGCAGCCGCCAAGTCCTGACGAGTTTAGTACAAAATTCCTATATTGCTCAGGTTCCCTAGTCATCAAAGAACCCACAGCGAGAAATATTAGAAAGAGAGGTAGGGTGGTGCGTTTACCAACTTTAATGTGGGTAAATGCTCGCTACTCGGTACAGAACTCAGGAGAAATGGGGTGCATTTGCATTTAAATATTATGATTCACATTCATTGTTCACTAATTATTAAAGAATGCTTCGTATGGAAATGAATTTCGTTTCTACGACAGATTTTATCTTACAGTTTGTAAATACTAAATGATATATCATTGATTGATTTTTAAAAGAAATTATGCATGCACGCCGAACACCTAGAATACCCTGAGCAGCCGCCACTCGCTAAAAGCAGCTTGCCAGATATTAGTATCAAATTTTAAGGTGGCAAGCCATTTTTTTCAACTAGAGGATTAAAAATTTGCAATTTGACATGAATCTTATACATATTTTTAGGATATATTATGGTTATCATTATTTTGGTTTCCGATACCATATGAAATTCTGGTTTATATAATTTAATCGTGTCAAGTAGTTCCATTGTTCTATAATTGCTTATCAGAGATTTCGTGTTAAATTCTAAACAAGTAATTTCGTTATATAATTCAATAATGAAGAGTATCATGGCTTGTCTTTTGTCATTCAGATCCTTAATCAAAAATCATGAAAGACTTGATTTTATGAAGAAAGGTTTGAAGAGAAAACCAAAGAATTCCTTGTATAGATTTAAAAAACCCGCAATTCCATTGTTTATGCCCCTCAGCCTGGCCGAGGTCGTAGCAGTCTTTGGAGGTTTGGCATTACCATTGTTGTCTAGCATTTCTCCTCTCTAGAAATTTCATGTAGCTAGGGCAACCCCTTTAACTAGATGGATGTCCAACCTGTCCACAATTAGTGCATGTGCGTGGTTTTTACCCATTTATTTTTTAATAAACAATCTTTAGTCTGGTGATTTTCTGCACACCTTCTGCAAGTAATGGTCTTTCCACAGTTTAGCGCTATGTGCCCAAACTGTTGGCGCTCAAACCATTGTACTATTCCCTTACCCAAGACTCTTTCCCATACTACGTATTGATGCAGTAATGTCCTACAGTTAATAAGCTATGAAACATTCTCCCCTGGTTGAAATTGAACAATAAAGAACCCATGATAAAAATTAATTTTTCTTTGTCAATTAAGATTTTCATTAAATTGTTCTCATTATTCCCGCAATATATTTAATAATTTAATAGTATTATCTTCTCTTTTACTTGTTTTTGAATTAATGTTGAATTTCTGCACTTTCTTGAACACGCCATCTCATTCTAATGTACCATATAATTTGTTAATTGAATTTCACTTTGGGGTAGGCATATAGCGCTAAGAGTTCTGTAACTCAAATATGCTAAATAAAGATTTATTATTATTATATATCTCTTGCTTACACCTGCCTTGGGATTTCGTCACGATTTAGATTTCGAATTTAGAGTCTAAATTCTAAAATTCGAGTACTCCGCGATTCTCTAACAAAAACGGTCTAAAACACACCAGCAGTTCTAAGTTAGAGCAAAAGGCGACAGTGGTGCTAACTTTCGGTAATTCGGTAAATTCAATAAATGTACTGGTTCATTCTAAATTTAGAGGAATATTGAGATTCTCTAAACATTTACTACATGACGGATTGAGAGAACGAATCGAGATTGGATTGATTTTTCGATCTGCGTATTTGACTACTTGGGATTAAGGGATAGAATCTAAAGTGAATCCAATGCCGAGCTTTTTCAATGTCTCTTCGTGTTCCCAGAAGTTTCTCTTTCATTGTTTTGTTTAAATAAAATAACTTTTGCAGGCAAAACAAATCCGACAAAGAAATTAATGCTCTAGCAACATGATTAGCGGCAATTGTCAAATCGATTGCTCGATCCGCGTTTGTAGCTGTTATTTCGATTCAATCCAGCCAGCTAAGTCAGATTGGATCCATTCGATCCGATTTCAATTCAATCTGCGTATATGTATGTATATGGGATTGAATCCGGATTCAATAGTAATTTTTTCTCTAAGTTAGATCGCTTTTATTCACATATCAATTGTATAGTGAGCAGTTATATTCGTTGAATCCGAGGTTGAATAATAATAATGGAAGTTTGAATTTATTTAATACTATTGCTTGCCATAAATGTGAATTCCAATATTTACCGGATTGATGTTTTTTTTTTTTTTCTTTAAAGGGAAACTAAAACTAATCGGAAGCAATTCATCATATTGGTGAAATAGCCATTCGGATTAAACGAAAAACTTATTAAACTTCTTTGTAGTCGTAAATATGGTTTGAAATTAGTGTTTAAATAATTGAACAAATCGTTTGTAATTCTGAAGAGTTCTTTGAACCTAACAAGTAAAATTTAAAACGCCTCATGTCAAATAAATAATATGTAATCTCTTTTTCGGGCATACTAAAAGGATCTCTCAAATGTTTTCTTAAAATTGTGAAATTTCGCGTTTCCAGTAATATTCTTCTCATTTAAAACAACATAATAACTTGTTCCAGCTTATTCGAAAATGTCACTCGGAACTTTCACCGCCTATTTTCATGCAAAAAAGTAATAATTGTCCGATAATTTAGTACATCTCTCTAAGTGGTTTAGAGAACTCCAACTTGCTCTAAGTTAGAAAACTTGTGTGAGTTGGAGAAGCTTTAAATTATAAACTCTAAATCGTTACTGAATCCCAGTGCTAATCTGTTGTTAGTAATTGTCACTTTTATGCCGTTATTTGTTAAAATTTGGTTTAAATTTTTGATGTTACAATCTTTAACTACAATGGGGGAACTCGCGGATTCCTCCCAATATGTCGGGAACCTTCACCTATCGCGCTCGATTCATTTGCTTGTGCAAAGCCTGATTTATAATTATTTCTATTGCTACTTAGATTAGGATGACCATTTCGCTGACTTACAGAAAGTTCGATCGTACCTGTTTTGGATGTCCAAGGTCGTTCGGAGTTTTTTTGATGCCGAAGGGCTACCCTTCTTTTCCATACGATTGCCTGTTGGTAGCTGCCAATCACTGTCACTGCTCCCTGCTTGGTGCTGTGGAAAATCGTCATGTGTTCATCATTGTTTTACCGTTAGCAACGGTACTTTCTTGGAGCTTACGTTATGTCCGCTGTATCCGCATGTGAATCATCTCTGCTGGAGAAAGTAACGGCTCCGCAGCTTTGTGTTCGTTCAGTTCAAAAGAAAATGCAGCTTCGTGATTTTTAAAGTTATTGAAACAGCCTGTTGCCATTTCTTTGTCTTGCCACTTAATTTCTGAATCCTCTTGGTCGCCTTGGGTTTTTCTCATAGCAAGAAGAATGCAGCTTGCTGATGGGGCTTGGGAGGCTTCACCTTACTTGGTATATATTTTTTTAGCAGTCACCTTCGCTTTTGTAACGCCCCCTGACTTGCGGTATAAATACCGTTACTCAAAATATTTGAAGCTTTAGTTGTCTGCGCAGCTGGCTGAAGCGCCCTTCTCTGATGGCTGTTTGAACAGAACTCCTGCGGCGCTGTCACTTATTCTATTGTAGTAGAAATGGTTGCTGAAAGGATGACAATTCCTCTTACTTAAAATGCACCCATGAAGATAGTTAGCCAGGTAGACCAAAACACAAGCGAGAGAGAATATGTGGCGAACAAAAAAACGGAACGGGATATGACGATTTTGGTTGGTTCGTCACTACATTGGCATTAGCGGTCCACTTCCTATGTGTCAGTGTATACAACACTCGGTTCGATATGTTTTGAAACAATTCAACGATAAATAATTTAATGCATTTTTAAAGACAACTTACATTGATTGAAATGAGAGAAAAAAAAATAGAGTTTGAAATTTCATTAATTACCCCCACTTTTTTTTTATCTACCTGAAACAGGTTGCCCATACGATGCACATTATCGACATGTAATTAAACTAACTAAAAAAAAACACGGTGCTCAAAATTTTTCAAGTTTTTTTTTTTGTTGTTGTAGATTGCACTTGGCAAATTTAATTATTTTTACTTTTACATTCTTGAATTATATTATCATTGACCTTAACTATATGCATATACATAATTACATATTTTATTTATTTCACATTTTATAGAGAAAATGTTTCTGTGCCTACCCTTACAAATGAACGGAAAAAAATTAAACTTTCATCAGATAAACATTTGGAAAAAGCAGTAGAAACCAAAAATGATAACTTATGCTTGGATCCCGTTTCTGCATTAACCTACTATCATTTGCGTCCAAGAAAAGGTTTGGATCGAAGTATGGAAGCAGTATTAACACCTGAGGATTATATAAATGAAAGCAAAGCGATTGAAGGGTTTTCACAATCTTTATCAGAATTGGAACAAAATCTCAAGAAAGTTAGAAGGCATAACAGTTGTTGGCAATTTCCTAAAATTATTTTTCTGGGCACGGGCTCCTGCATCCCAAATAAAACGAGGAATGTGAGCGCTATCTTAATGCAAACATCAGATCAATCTTTTGTTCTCCTGGATTGTGGAGAAGGAACATGGGGTCAGATTATTCGGTTTTTTGGTCAAGAAGCAGCAGTTCAAGTTTTACGTAATTTAAAAGCTGTGTATATATCTCATTTGCATGCTGACCACCACATTGGTATGTAATATGTAAGTTAATTTTAACATACTCTCACATTAATATATTTTTTTAACAACTTTCTAGGTCTTTTAGGCATTTTCAAAGCACGAGAAGATATTTTTGGGCAAAACGTAGTTCCGTTGATTCTGCTAGCACCTAAGCAAATTCAATCTTGGCTTACTTTATATGATTATAAAATCGAATCTATACAAAATAATTACCAGCTAGTACCTAATGGTGATTTGGTAAGAAACATTTATTTGGCAGCTTTTATTTTCTAATGACTATCTTTTTAGCTTACACAACCACTGGTTAGCCCCGATTTAAGTCGTTTGGGAATATCTTCAATACGAACATGTCTAGTTCGGCACTGTCCTCATGCCTTTGGGGTGTCATTTGAACTAGATACCACTTTAAGGAGCGAACCAATTAAAATTACTTATAGTGGTGATACAATGCCGTGTGATGATTTAATTGAATTAGGAATGAATTCTACTATTTTAATACATGAAGCTACAATGGAAGACGATCTTATTAATGAAGCGAAAATGAAAATGCATAGCACCATTTCGCAAGCAGTTCAGCAAGGTGTAAAAATGAATGCGCAATACACAATTCTTACTCATTTCAGCCAAAGATATGCTAAATTACCTCGCATTGAAACTGATCTCGCCTGTAATATTGGAATAGCATTTGACAACATGCAAGTAAGGCTATAAAATATTTTAATGTTATTTTAAAAGCGACAATATAATTTTTAGCTTACTGTGCCTGACTTGGAATGTATGCATATGATGTATCCAACATTAAAGATTCTATTTTCGGAACATTGCGGTGAAATGGAACAGAAAGCTGTTAAACGGGCCTTAAAAAAGGAAAGAAGGAAATCTCCGCTTAAAGAATGAGGTGTTCTCTCAAAAAATACATTTTGTTATAAATACATAAGAATAAATAGTGTTGGGAGAGAGATTTTTTGATACAAAGCTGTCTCAATTTCAATGACATTTATTCTGAAGCAATAAAACTTGGAATTTATTCGGTTTACCTGTCACAGGGTCAATGACCTTGACCTTGAGGTCTTTCTGAGCAACTTTGTCCACGGACATATGTTGCGGAAATGCCTCCTTCATATTTTTTTTTTATGTTGAAATTTTTCATTTCTTAGATATTACGACGCATTTCTCCGTAACATTTTATTATTTTATATGTGATTGTCGATATTTTTCAGCATTTGCAAAGCGGATTACTTGGTTCTGTAACCCCCGACCCGTTGGCGCAAGGATGGGATGGGGGAAATGTCCGATTGATAGCGTGTAGAATGTATGAGTTTGTTTAAATTTTTTTAGAATAGCAACAAATACGACCGGCAGTAATTCGAATTCAAGACGATTACCAGAGTTAGAAACGACCAAAGGGGGGAATGTATTGTGGGCAGAACCAAGTAATCCGCTTTGCAAATGCTGAAAAATATCGACAATCACATATAAAATAATAAAATGTTACGGAGAAATGCCTGTCGTGATATCTAAGAAATGAAAAATTTCAACATAAAAAAAAATATGAAGTAGGCGTTTCCGCAACATATGTCTGTGGACAAAGTTGCTCAGAAAGACCTGAAAAATGACATATTTCAAGGTCAAGGTCATTGGCCTTGTGACAGGTAATCCGAATAATTACCAAAATTTTAATATATAGGCGACCGCTTATGTTTTTTTGTTTTTAAATTATCTTTGCAAGCGACGATTTTGTATATACAGTGTTTGTTAGTGGACATGTCAAAATGAGTGGAGTAATAGATCTCACCTAGCCAAACAAAAAATTGTATAAAAATAAACAAAAACAGCTGAGTGTAGTGGCATTGCGTTCACCAGCTAAGCAACAGCGGATAGAACGTGCGCGCGCAGAGCGAGGGAGAGAGAAAATGTCTATGTGTGTGTGTTCGAGACAGTAAGTGTAGTCGTGCGCTAATGGAAGGCGAAGTTAAGGGTGACGATCACGTTTTTTCTCGATTTACTCCCCAGTGGCCGAGCGCACAACGACGCTATAGAGAAGATTTCGATTCTAAAATACTCCAGTTCAGATATTGGCCAACTTCAAACCCAGCCGCCTTTAAATTCGAAAACGCCAACTATTGCCAACTTCAAGTTTTATCCCCTAGATGGGGGTTTGGAGCCTCACTTTGTTTGGGTATGTCGAATTTATTAAGAATTAACGTTACTCGGATTTTAGTTTGTTAAGTCCTGAATTAAGACTGGTATACTATTTTTCAGAAATTGATAATTACAAATTTGCGCTCTCCGTAATGCGTTATATTTCCTCCCTTTCCTGTGTAAAAAACTAAAAAATTGTCAGAAAAACAACTTTTCATGGCCGTCGATTAGAATTTCTTTTTACCTCGGCAACGGCCGCAATGCTAGTCAAGTACTCAAGATATTAAAATTATTGTTTGAATCATAGACCCAACTAACATTGATTTTAACCGATAAAAGTTGCATTCGGATGCGGTTATTATATCAGTAGTCGTAAGCAACAATCCTAATTCATAGGAGGTCACAGCAAAAACTATTGAGTGAACAATGATTGCTAACTCCAAGACAACAAAATAATTTCCTTAAGTTTACCATAATAATTTACATATAACTCTGGTAGCCCAGTGAGCATGACACTAAGTCTGAAGCGGTTAATAACTTCATATTTGCAATTGGATATCTATCGAATGAAATTGAGTTACATATTTACAGTCCCAAGGAATGTTAGGAAACGCTTCCGTACCGGCGGAAAATTCAACGCACGAATGAGAAAAGCTTTCCAGAGCTAAATGCCTTAACTATTGCTAAAAAGATTACTTCAATTTTATGTCTATAATCTATTCAGAAGGAAAAGGGAATTTGAAAAATTTAAGAGTTCTTTATGTCTTTAACATGCCACCACCCAACGTTATTAAGCTGCTCGTCTACAAGTCTATATACAAATTTTTTTCGACTATGATACATTTTAAAAGTCTTGGCGCCAATTTAGCTGAAAACCCTTGTCTTGCATAAGATATTACATAATTGCGTTTATAAATCACGTCTCCAATTTCAAATTTAACTTTGATTTTGTTTTTGTCGAAATGATTTGTATTAACTTCGTAAGTTTTAAGGGCTTGTCCGAATCCAAGTCTATGTCTACGTCTTCGTCTCGTTATAACAGTTCGTGACGTCGCATCGACCTAAGCTCTGTCCGAATTCATGTCTATGGCTGTAAGCTTAGCTACGTAGTGTAACAGTTAAGTCAATTGCTTAGCTTGATGAGCGAGTCAAGGCTCGCGTTGACTTCGTGAAGTAGACAACGTGCAATTGGTTGTGAAATAGGACTTTTTTAAGAAAAATTAAAAATGTCACGTACAAAATGTAAGTAAAATGAATTGCAATTGTTATAGACATGTTCTAAAGAATAATGTTTTTATTGCAGGAACTAAAGAAAACGTATTAAAATTAATTGAACTGCTGTTCAACCAAAATCGGCTCACGACTTGCATAACAAACATGTTTGCATTCATATTTTCTTGTACTCTTCCTTCCATTATTAATTTATATTTTGAACGCTACACTTTTGTCCTCCTCTTAGGCACAGACAAATAACTTAGGTTAGGTTAACTTCAAACTTCAAATTTCAAGCTAAGCAAACCAATTCGGACAGGTTAGCTTTGCCCACGGTATAGAAAAGACAAGGTATGCCATTCCGGCAATTTGACAGCTCGTGACGTCATCTTGGAAGCAAAATGTATGTATGGCTTTGTGAAAATGTATCTATGTATGTATGTATGCATACTCTTTTCACACAACATTTATCCAAAATGACGCGCAAGATGGCGGACGTTCCGTTTCGGAATGTCATACCTTGTCTTTTCTATACCGTGAGCTTTGCCTTCGTCTTAATTGTTATAATAGCTCAGCTTGTTCGCTGACATCATAAACTGTCATAACGAGACGAAGACGTAGACATAGACTTGGATTCGGACAGGCCCTAAATATGCTTTTAGAGACGTCATCATAAATTTTGCTTAGATTATTCAGATGCAGGGTCCTTGATTCAATCACTGGTTCATTGACGGGCACAATTTCAGAATTTTTACGAAACTTTGCATGAAATTTTGCAGGGATTATTTTTCCCTGACCACAACAAACCCTCAATTACTGTTTGGTCGAAATCGCATAAACTTTAGAATTTGACAGTCCGCTATCGTGAATTCGTAAATTCTGACAGTCGGGTTGAAATCAGCGACCCCGAAAACCTCCCAAGTACCAAGTTTGGTGGAAATCGCATGAACTTCAAAATTTGACAGCCCGCCATCTAAATTCTGTCAACTAACTGACCCTTTTGACAGTTCTCACCTAAGGAGAAATCAGATATAGGCAGCATATATTTATCTTTCTTTCGCATTAGGCGAGATAGGCGCTTCCAATAGGCGACAAATTTAAAAATTGTATTTATTTTTAATTGTTTCCTGCACGCTTAAATCTAATTCCCCTAAACGTAGCATAAAATCTCAAATAATTTCGCAGTGAGATGTTCTGGAATAGCACATTTTTCATTGAAAACTTCTCAAGAAAACGTCAAAATGCTCACTTAAAAGTCATAATTAGAGTACTTTTGTGGTGTTGCTATAATCCCCACTTAATTTTAGTTGCAGTAAAAGGAAATAAAATGCAATTAAATCCGAATTAATTCGCCGCACCACCTAGGTTTTTTGTGGGTTTTGTGCCATTTTCGTCGGTAAATCAGGCATAAAATAAGAAGAATTTGCAATATGGGTTACTAAAAGATTAATTCTCATAATTTATTAATAAAATTTCTGCCGAAAACTTTGAAATTGTGTGAAATTCAATTGCATCTCAAAATGGGGTAATTTCATATTTGCATTTCTTTTAAGGGACTTAAGATTAAAATGAATTATTTAATAATTTTCGGTCTAATTACTTGAGGAGTTTATGTCATTAAAACTGTGTAATGCTCCAAAAATGCATTTGACAAGAATTCAAATCCACAGCTGATTGCTCAAAATCCGTTAATATTATGACCAAGAGGGAACGAAAAGTGTCAATTTTGATTTAGGCTCTTTGTATGAGACGAGTAGTCCATTTCTATAAGTTAGTGATTCTGATAGTCGAGTTGAAATCGAACCTCCCCCCCCCCGAAAACCCCCAAGTACCAAGATTGGTGGAATTCGCTTAAATTTTAAAATTTGAAGGCCCGCCAACTTGAATTCGTAAATTATGACATTTGATTTGAAATCGGCGACTCCGAAAACCTCTAAGTACCAAGTTTGGTGGAAATTGCATAAACTATTATAACTTAGAAAACTTGTGTGATTTAGAGAAGCACTAAATTCTAAACTCTAAATCGTTACGGAATCCCAGTGCTGGATTGGCTGATTAGCTCAAAAAAACTGCAAGTAGTAATTTATTTTTACTTTTTTATTATAAAAACTTTAAAATCGTTTTGATCAAAATCTTAATTTTAAAACAGTGGGCAAATATCTCAAAAAGTAATTATCTGATCAACTTGGGTTTTGGTGAGCTCTCAATAACTAATATTTCATATTGACTGAATCTATACTGAGAAAACTTTCATCCTTCTTCTTTAAAATGTGACCCAGATGACGGCGGTATGTTTATGTTTAATCGAGTTATTAAAGTTTGAACCTACTTCTACAAAACTGGCGCTGATTTGACCGTGATTGCCTCCTCACATCTCGAATCGATTGTTAAGACATTTTCACGTCAAAAATATTCTTTATGCTCATTACGCCCCGGTGATGGGCCACAATGGGCGTACAAAAATCAGGTGCAGAATGAACATATGTGAGTGGATTCCTCGTCAGCTTTTCACATGATCTTCACGAACTCATCCTTCTGTGGATTGGGAATACCAGCTCCTACAATACAGGAACTCTTCGTCATCGTCTCTCCATTCTTGTCGCGAAGTCTTTTTCACATAATTCCGAATAATTTTAATAACAATATTTTGTATGTACTTCATTTACATTTTTTTTAAAACTTTTAATAGCGTGTATATAGCACCTTTCGAAAAAAGATGCAGCTTCCAAAATGCGGGACGACATTTGATAATAAACCATTAAAATAAATATACTGCAAAATTATGGGCCATAATGGCCTAATGAAGCACCATGTGTCTATTGAATGAGAGAGTGTACCACGAAAACGAACGCGTTGATTAAGGACAGATAAATATGATGCAATCCAGTCAACAAAAATAGCAGGAAATCCCAATATAAACAGTTTGTGAACAGGGATACAGTGATTGATCCTATCAAAAGCCTTGCTGAAGTGTGTGAAGATACAGTCAACCTGCTTGACGGACTCTATAGCAGATAAAAAGTCATTAGAAAATTCAAGCAGGTTTGTTTTAGTAGATCCCTTCATAAACTCATGTTGGAATGGCAATAACAAGGGTTTGCAGTGAAACTGGAGGACCTCAGGGACTACAGCCTCGAACAATTTAGCCGTACAACTCAATTTAATAATAAGTCTGTAATTGGAGATCTCGGATCTATTACCCTTTTTTTCAAGGGAATAATTTCCGAGAGCTTCCATGATGTTGGAAAAAACACTAAATAAATAACGAAGAATAGGAACTAGAACTGATCCACAAGGGTCTTAATGTTGCTCAGTTCTTTCATGAAAACTTGCCAAGTTTTGTCTGCAAATTTGTTAATTCACACAGTATTTTTCTGTGCTTATCAAAACACTGCTAATAACCTGTAGGCAAGGAGCTTAGCCTAATTGCTACAGTGCAGTTATTTTTTTTTTTTTTTGGATAGCAAGGGTTCTGACGAGAAATTGGCCTGTTTTTTTACATGTATGTTTTTGGTGGGATTCCATAACTTTTTCTTCAAATACTTAGCCAGACTAAGGGACCGCTCAGTACAGCGCGCCATGCGGCACCTACGCACTTTAGTTCATAACTTCTAAAGGAATCGAGATACCATTCTAAAATTATTTGCATAATATTTCTATACTATAAGCTATATTTTTTCGTAAAAATAAAAAATTTAAAAAAATGCCAAGTTGGAAAAAATCAGATTTTTAATGTTAACTTCCGGTTTACTATACAAAAAAACAATCCAATTTCAAATTTTAATTAATTTCTAAGAAAATCAATTAATATCCTCAAATAAACACGATTTACTTTTTATTCAATCCATTTGATTAACGGTTTTAATAGCATTCGAAAAATCCGTTCCTCAAATTTTGCCAATTCTTTGAAGTCGCATAAATTGGTAACTAAGCTAAACATATAAAAATAATCATGTACATTTATTCAGGTCCCATAGAAGTACAATTAACCCAATTATGAACAAAATCCAATACTTGACATTTTTTTCGTTGTCCGCTTCACGTGAAATGCCCCTAATAATGAAAATCTGGAAAGAAATAATAAATCAAATAAATTTCGGTGATATTTACTCCTAGCAAAAAATAGCTATCACTTCACAGCAATAATTTTGCCCTGTTGCATACAGAGTGACATCTGCATTACAATTTGACACAAGTAATTTGAAAAATTGAACTGCAATACTGCAATATGATGATTTATCAGTTAGTCAGTGATCTTGGAAACTATTCCATCTAGATGTATGAAATTTGCAATACTACTTCTTTTTGGTAACCTCAACCCACCATTAAGCGTAATTAGGCTCGATGATAGAGGGGCGCGGAAAGAGTTTGAAATGGTTCTTGAAATATTGCACAATGCAGTGGTCAGTTTTGCGAGAACTTAGCCTGGCGCACCTTGTCCGCTTATATAAGATCGAACGAGACAAAAGTTGCCAGCCACAAAATGCTCACTTACAGCACTTACACTGTAAAGAATAATGCACACACACTAGAGGGTGGAGTTTTATTAAACAAAAATTGGGGTGAAATGCCAATGACATTGAGTGGTGATTTTAATATAAATTTCGCCAAGCCATAAACACAACCACTGATCGCTGTCTTACATAATAAATTCTAATTGAAGCTGAAAAATTATAAAACAATAGCAATGAGAATATCTGGAATAACGGCATACGCAGTATTTTAGTAGATATCTTGATAAACTTAAGTCTCCAACGTGTATATCCTGGTGTTATATTTGCCAGGTGGTTCCCTCAACACAAAAACACTACTTTTCTTCCTTTTTACGAACTTTATGCCAATTCCACTTCTATTTTCACAATTCCTCTTTTTAGTAACCACAGACGATGCCTTTTTCGCTTCACTTAGGAAATTCTCTTCTTTTTCTTTCCGATCGGGACACTTGCGGGGCACTAGTCAGTTTTTTAACTCTCAACAACTCGGCGATCTCACAGCAACTGCCCTTTACTTTTTTAGCCAAAAGTAAAGTTCCCAGCCGGCCGCTTCGGGAATTGCGCTGAGGGCGCAATTCCCACGCGCAGGGTGCGTTTCCCCAGCCGCGCATTTCCCACGGGCCGAGCGGTGACGCCGCTGGCTCGGCGCATTTTTGCACGAGCGTCTCGAAATCCGAATCGCCGCCTGGGCTGGATTTCGTCTGGCTTTGTTGCTGGCTAGGGGGTTCGGTTGCATAGCGGTACCCATCGTTACAATTTAAATATTATCGATATTTATCGATATGTACCGCTATGTAACATTCCTTCCCCCTGCGAAAAAGAGAGTCATTCTTTGAAGAGGAATGACTCTCAAGAAAAATATTGCGCGGGCATCGTCCGTAGCTTTTACAATTATTTCCTATAATTATTTACATTTTGTTTCTCTTACTTTCTAGTGTTGATCGGGTGCTTTTTTGTTTTTCTACTTTTATATAATTCCATTATAGTTATTACTTCAAAAAAAAAAATAATCTATTAAACTTATTTCTTTTATATATAATTAAAATTCCCTTTTTATTTATTTTATAGTTTTTTTTTTTTTTTCAATTTAAAAAAAGTTTATTATTCTTTTTTTTTTTTTTTTTTTTTTTTTTTTAATTTGTCTTTCTACTAAAAATATTCCCTATCATTTGTTTGTTTTGGCTTTGATTATTCACATATATATTTTTTGTTTTACAATTGAGAACGTTTTCTCTTTTCCTTTTTTTTTTATCTATCTATCTATTCTCGTTTCTCTCTTTTTTTTTTTTCTAAAAAGAAAAAATTTTTTTTTTTCTTATTTATTTTGTTTTTTTTTTGTTCATAAAGGTTTTTTTTTTTTTGTATTTTACAATTGAGAACGAGTGTTTTCTCGTTTCTCTCTCTTTTTTTTTTTTTTTTTTTTTTTTTATCTATCTATCTATGTATCTATAAAATTTTTTTTTTTTTTTTTTTTTTTTTTTTATTTTTTTTTTTTTTGATTATTCAGTTTTTTTTTGTATTTTACAATTGAGAACGAGTGTTTTCTCGTTTCTCTCTCTTTCTATCTATATTAGAAAAAAATTTTTTTCTTATTTATTTTTTTTTTTGATTATTCATATATTTTTTTTGTATTTTACAATCTATCTACGTTTTTCTTTTCAAAGTGTTCTATGAGGGAATCATTCCGAAAATGCCTACGAGGCAAATGCTAGCCCTATTGGGTTTCAAGATAAATCTGGGTCGTCCGCGGCGATGTTTTGGCTATTTATCATAGGAAATGCTGCTGTTGCATTTTTTTTTTTGTGTTGCTTCGTGCGGTACTTGGACCAAGTGCAAGTTCGTCTCGGAAAAAAAGGAAAGAGGGAGAAAACTGTGTCTCCAAAAAAGAAAAGAGAAAGGGATAATAAAGTCATTTTGCGCCTATTTTCTATTGTTTTGTGGTGATTTGTGGGAGCGGGCGAAAGTTAATTGTTGTTTCGTTTTTCCCGGTCCGCCAATGCCTGTTGATCTTTTTCTATTTGCTCTAGTCGACTATAAATTTCTTTATCGTCCGAGCTATCCATTGTACCAAAGAGGTAGTGCAGGGCATTCCCTATTCCACCGAATAGGGACCTCACCACTCTTTGTTTAGGGGTCGCCTCCCTTTTGGCCGCTGTTCTTCTTTTTAAATTTTCCATCAATGTTGGTAGCTTTTTAGTATTCCTGTCCATGTTATTATTTTAGTTTCAAAAAAAAAATGGGGGGAAAGGCAGAGCCGCTTCCCTTGCCTACGCTACTCCAGGTAGGGTTTCAGGCGATTATTATGTACTGTTTTTAATTTCCTACCCATGCGTATCGTGCTGTTCACGGATGACGGGGTAGCGGTTACCAGGTAAGGTCCTACCCATAATTCTGAGAGTTTGTGCCTTCTGCTTTCACTCTTCAGGAGGACCTTATCCCCTACGTGAATAGATAGGGGTTTAGCGTCTTTATCATAGTATTCTTTTGACCTTCTTTTGCTAGCCAATATGTTTTTTCTAGCTGTTGCATATGATTTTTGCAATTTGTAACGGAGCATATGATAATAGCTCTCGTGATTATATATTGGCTCGGGGTCCCTTTTGAGATTAGAGGGGACATCCGCCGTGAAGCCAAATAGGCAGTCCATAGGGGTCAGTTTTGTCCCTTCGTGTGTACTATTGTTGTACACAAATGCTGCCGTGCGTAGATATTGATCCCAACTTTGGGGATTCTCGTCTACTATGGTTCGCAAATATTCAATTAGCGGTCTATGGGCACGCTCGAGCGCGCCATTAGATTGTGGGTGGTATGCTGAAGTTTGCAGCTTCTTCACCCGCAGCAATTTACATATTTGCTTGAAGAGGTCGCTCAAGAAATTAGTACCTTGGTCGGTAACTATTCTTTTGGGAATGCGATAGCGCGTGACGATTTCGTCGAAGAAAATTTGCGCTACTGTTATAGCCTCTGCATTTGGTATTGCATACCAGTCCACAAATTTGGTCAGGTTATCCTGGAAGGTTAGGATATATTTATTTCCTGACGTGGACTCTTCCAATGGTCCAACTATATCGAGGTATACCTTGTCGAAAGGTTGCTCGGCTATGTCGGTAATGACCATGGGCATCTTATATTGGGGAGAAGATTTCAGTTTCTGGCACTTCGGGCACTTCTTGATATAATTTTTTATATCGCGCAACATGTGCCTCCATCGAAACTTGCGTTTTATCTTCTTATATGTTTTAATCACGCCCTGATGGCCTCCGAATGCGGAATCATGATAATCATGTAAAATGATTTTAATTTCCTCGGGGCTCGAAATGATTTCAGGGGTAGGTCGTGATCCTGGCGTTGGAGAGTTTTCTACTACTTCCGCAGGCTTAGGACGCGTTTTTTCTCGATCAAGACTCGATTCTTGAATTGGTTTCTTCGCCGGTGGTGCCTCTTGTGTATCTGGGATGGTTTCGGCAACATTTTCTTGGGCTTTCTTTTTCTGAGCCCTCGTAACTGCGCTTATGTTTATGGCGGGGTTATTTTCCTCCGCATCCCAGTCCATGGGGCGATGGACTTGTGCCTTTACCGTTAAGGTTGGGCTAATCTGGTCTTCTTTATCTTCCCGAGGGATGCGACTCAAGGCATCCGCATTTGTATTATACTTTCCGGGCTTGTACTCGATAGAGTAGTCATACTCGGAAAGTTTGTGGTGAAATCTCACCAAACGGGAAGTCGGGTCTTTTACATTAAAGACTCCTTTTAGAGGCTTGTGGTCCGTGTAGACCGTAAATCGTCTACCTTGGAGGTAGCATCTGAAATTTCTCGTCGCCCAAACAATGGCCAATAACTCTTTCTCAATTGTAGAGTAATTGCGTTCTGCCTTGTTTAGGGTGCGACTAGCATATGCTATGGGCTGATCTTTTCCTACTTCTCCTTGAGAGAGGACAGCTCCTATAGCCTCATTGCTTGCGTCCGTGGTTAGATTGAAAGGTTTATTGAAATCGGGGTAAATTAGGAGAGGGGGGGAGACTAGTGATTTTTTAATGCTCTCAAATGCTTCCTGGCATTTTTCTGTCCAGTTAAATTTAACATCTTTTCGGAGCAAATTGGTAATGGGTCTCACTATTTTTGAGAAACCGGGGATAAATTTGCGGTAATAATTGGCAAGTCCTAGGAATGATTGGACTTGCCTAACAGTTCGTGGAACTGGGAAAGTTTGGACGCAAGCTGTTTTGCTAGGGTCTGGGAGTGCTCCTTTACTAGAGCATTTGTGTCCCAAGTAGACCACCTCTTTTCGGAGAAATTGGCATTTCTCCGGTTGTAATTTTAGGTTGTTCTCTCGCAACCTATTGAAGACCTTACGCAACTTAGAGTTATGATCTTCTAAGTTTTTACCGTAGATGACGATGTCATCCAGATACACGAAACATTCCAGGCCTTGTAGGCCTGTAAGTATATAATTCATGAGGCGCTGAAATGTGGCGGGGGCTCCCTTGAGCCCAAATGGCATTCGCTTGAACTCGTAATGCCCATAACTCGTGCTAAACGCCGTCTTTGGGCGGTCTTTGGGATCGACTAGCACTTGGTGATAGCCACTAGCCAGATCGAGGGTAGTGAAATACCTTGAATGACCTAATTGGTCCAGAATATCTTCGATCCGAGGGAGAGGGAAAGCGTCGCCTATCGTTTTTTCGTTTAATTTACGAAAATCCACAACTACTCTCCATTTTTTCTCGCCATTTGGTCCCGACTTTTTGGGGACTACTAGTAATGGGGAATTCCAAGGACTTTTGCTTGGTTGAACTATTTCATTTTCGAGCATGTCTTTTAACTGCTCATTGATTACGTGACGCTGAGTCTCTGGTAACCTGTATATTTTTTGATTAATGGGTGCTTGATCTTGCACCACTGGGATCGGATGGGTGATAGCCTTCGTATGCGTGAGGTAGTCACCCTTTAGGTGGAATATGTCGTGATATTCCTGACATATTTCCAGAATTTCCGCCTTTTCCTGGCTATTTAAGATTGGGCTCAGGTTGAGTTCTTGCTCTAACCTGGCTATACGTTCTTTTTCGACGTTCGTTAGGTGTCGATCCGCCTGTGGGGATCTGACGTACGCTAGCTTGGCGGTCTGGTCGCCTGCACCGTGTTTTATATGTCTTGGAGGGCTCTTACCAGCATTCATATCTTTACTGGCTTTACTTTTATCGCCCTTTGGGTCATTTGTACCGTTTTTTGGGGTCTTTGCCCCCGTTTCGCGAGCGCTGTGGCTGCTTCTATTTATAATGGGGCTCTTTGGCCCTTTTTCGTCGGCGCCGTGGCCGTTTTTGCTTACATTCTGGCTCTCTGGCCTGTTGTCGCGAGCGCGGGGGCTGCTTTTATTTGTATTTTGGCTCTCTGGCCTGTTTTCGTCGGCGCTTTGGCCGCTTTCGTTTATATTTTGGCTCTGTGGCCTATTTTTGCGAGCACGGTGGCTGCTTTTAGCTGTGTTGGAGCCATTTAATCCGAGAAAATTTAATTTTAGATTTTCGTTGGACCCTTCTGGAGCAAACTCCTTTTGGTTCCCCTCTCTGGGGTATATTGGCGCTAGAGTGTAGTTTTCTACTGGCTCTAGCTGCAAGGTTAGGCCGTTTAGGGCAATCGGGGAATTTGTAGCATTGAGGAGTCCAATAGACACTTCTTTTTGTTTAGAGGATATGATACTATTGGCCAAGAAGACTCCTGCGTCTATCTCTTGCGATAGACAGAGCATCTCTTCTGGCAATAGCAAAGGGACCTTAGCCACCATCTGTGATCGCGCAGGTACGCATATGGGCTCGTTCAGAGTTATTATATGCCGCCTGATTTCGCCGATCTGAGGTGTATTCGCTGAGGTTTCCCTACTGTTTCCCCGTGGTCTACTTACCACTTGGCAACCAGCTTCCGCATTTGGGGATGCCTCGATAACATGGCAGGTGGACAGCTTAACCCCTTCGGATTCCATCTCTTCTGCATGTATATCGGTTTCAGTTGCTGTTTGGGAACAGTCACTTTTCGTATCCAATACAATTGGTAACGAAAATTCCTCTAAATTGATTTCCGTGCGAGGAAATCGAAGTTTTCTACTGGGGCCCTCAATGTTGCAGTTTTCTGCAAGAAAGTCATTCCCTAAGAGTCCTTCATGGGACAGGTCTGCATTGTCCTCGATCACTTGGAGAGTGCAGGGGATTCTAGCCTCCCTCTCGTCGGGGAGTTTTTTGACAATAGTTCCCTGACAGCTTCCCAGGGTATGGCCTTTGCCAAATGGAGTTTGCAGGGTATAAGTCTTCTCGGTGTTAATATACTCGAGAGACTTTAAAGCTCCTTTTTTAATTAAGCTTATCTCAGCGCCCGTATCCACTACTAGTGGGGTCTTTTTGTTTCGACCAATATCTAGTGGGAGCTCCACGACGGGAGTACTAGGTTTGGGCTGCTGAGTGTACCCTGAATTTTGATTATTACTGTTTAAAGTCGAGTCGGGGATTTCGGGCTCGACTGAGCTCCGTTTCCCTGACTCTTGGATTCCCACCTGCGTTTGTGTTCGCAGGTGTCCATGGTGTGACCTCGACGGCCACAGAATCCGCAGCTTTGCCTAACATTGTAGGCCCGTCGCGTTTGGGCACCATTTGCTTCGTTATTGCGAGGGAGTGCTTGATTATATGCCCTATTTTGGTTCCCGTTTCTTTGGTTGTGAGATGAACCATTCGAGTTACCCTGTGGGCCGGTAGTCGACCTTCGGGTATCGTTTCGGCGGCGACACTCAACAGTGTCGTGCCCATACGCTCGGCAATGCTCGCAGGAGGGAGTATTCCTCCTCTTGAAACATTCCGCATAGGTATGTCCCGTTTTCTTGCAGAAACTGCAAGTAATCCTGGCGGCAATTTCCCTTTGTTGGTTAGGGAGTTTTGCTACTGTGGTGGACGGGTTAACTGTCGGTGGTGCGACTATAGCGGTACTTCGCGGCGCGGGTACTGGCGGCGAGCCAGAATTTAACGCGGAGGTATATCCGGGTACAGTTTGGTACCCGGTGGCCTGATTATTCAGACTCATATGTGGCAGTTGTGCCTGCAAATAGGGAGAGGCTTGTTGCAGTCTCTCCATGTCTAGAGCTTTGTTAATAGTTTGCTCCAGAGTCCCTTCTGTCTGCGTAAGAAGGTACTGGCACAAATGAGGATTTGTGGTCCCGCTTCTTAGGGCATTCACCGCGAAATCCTCTAACTGGGGTTTCACCGTTACTGCCACTGATGCGCCATACTTCTTCTCGGCCGCTTCCTTACACAAGGCTAACGCTTGTTTGATTCTCGCCGTAAAGGCGTTGAGACCTTCCAGGGGGTATTGCCGTATGGTAATCAACTTGTTTACCAATTCCTGGTATGTCTCTCGGGGAAGATACGCTCGATTTAGGCGATCTTCAAAATCACGGAAGCTGGTTGGAGGTTCCGCGATAAACAATTGGTACGCTCCTCCCCGTAGGCGGGTGAGCAGGATTCGAGGGAAGGTCACTTTTTCCTCCTCCGTGAGGCAGGCTTCAACCTGGTGGCAACAACCCAAGAAAGTTTGGAGCTCCTGGCTCAAATGTGGGCTGGATTCGCCCGAAAAAAGTGGGACGATCTGGGTCGTATATTTAATGACGTTTCCGAGATTTGCCATTCTTGGGACTTGCCCTTGTTTCGTTTTCGCGGGGGTTAACGGGGACGAAAGCCTTGGACCGAACTTAGGGCTACCGAACGATTCGTCAGACGATTCCGCGAACGTAGCACTTAACCACCCGGACAGACCGTGAATTACTGATTCTAACTCACTAACACTTTCACTTTTTAGACTTAAATCTATAGCACCCGACTTATCTAATAGGTTGAAAGACTGCGAGCGTTCTCTAAATTTCCTAATTTCCTCTCGGAATTCCTCCGAGTCCTTTTTCGCTTTTAAAACTCGAGCTTCTCTTTGCTCGCTCACTTCTTCAAATTTTTTGTTTATTATATCGAAATGCCGACTACTAAATCCGGCTTCCGACGCTCGCACTCTTTCTAACAAAAATTTTAAATGATAGTCTAGACTTACGGGTAAGGAACGGGGAATCACGGTTCCGCTTCTAAGCCTGAGTCCTGGGTGATGTGCTGGCGCTTCAGGGGGTGTTGAGGTGCTGGGTTGCTCCCTCGATGTTGATGCTGAAGCGCTGAGGTGCTCCCTCGATGTTGGAGTTGCTGCGTTGGGGTGCTCCCTCGATGTTGTTGATGAAGTGCCGGGGTGGTCCCTCGATGTTGGAGTTGTTAATGTTTCCCGCGGCGGTTGAGAGTTTTCCTCCTCGGCTGGGATGTCGGCGGGTGCGTCCTCGCCTGACATTCACTTCCTTTGGATGTTCGCTGGTTAGTCCCTCGTTGGTGCCTTTTTGCACAACAGGGAATCTGTGGGGAGATCGCTTGTTCGCCTGGAACAGGGGCGACTATAGTTGTTCTCCCTTTATCACGGGGTAATTGCTTGCTCGCCTGGAGCAGAGGCAACTAAAGTTGAATACCCCGGAGCGTTGGAGCTTCGCAAAGCCCAATGGTTCGCAGGATCAAGGGTTTTCAAGCTCTTATAGACTTGGCTAGGCTTCCTTGATCCTACCGGCTGCGCCAATTTGTTATATTTGCCAGGTGGTTCCCTCAACACAAAAACACTACTTTTCTTCCTTTTTACGAACTTTATGCCAATTCCACTTCTATTTTCACAATTCCTCTTTTTAGTAACCACAGACGATGCCTTTTTCGCTTCACTTAGGAAATTCTCTTCTTTTTCTTTCCGATCGGGACACTTGCGGGGCACTAGTCAGTTTTTTAACTCTCAACAACTCGGCGATCTCACAGCAACTGCCCTTTACTTTTTTAGCCAAAAGTAAAGTTCCCAGCCGGCCGCTTCGGGAATTGCGCTGAGGGCGCAATTCCCACGCGCAGGGTGCGTTTCCCCAGCCGCGCATTTCCCACGGGCCGAGCGGTGACGCCGCTGGCTCGGCGCATTTTTGCACGAGCGTCTCGAAATCCGAATCGCCGCCTGGGCTGGATTTCGTCTGGCTTTGTTGCTGGCTAGGGGGTTCGGTTGCATAGCGGTACCCATCGTTACAATTTAAATATTATCGATATTTATCGATATGTACCGCTATGTAACACTGGTTTATTTTAAGAAATGGATATATGTAAGTGAATAAAGATATATATATTTTCATGAATATGTATTTTCATGAATGCAATTTTTCGTACTTCAAAGTCTGGAAACAATACTCCAAAAATATTCTAATAATTATTTTTCTTGAAATTTCAATCCCTTGAAGGTCTTCAAAATTCGCTTTCTTAAATTCCATCCTCAAATTTTGCAATGCAAACGTTTTTTGTGTTTACGCTTCCAAAGTTCTGTGGGAATACAGCATATATCTATCACGTTGCCACAAAGCGTGAAACGATGTTGCTATGTCATCATTATTTCCTGGTAACGCAACTCCCAACTGGGAGTCTTTTTCTGGATGACCGAATATCACGATCGTGTTGTTGTGAAATTTGTCTAAAAGTAAAATTTGAAAAAGTTTTAAGATTAAATGTTTTGTAAAAACGTTTGTAAAAGTTTTAAACCAATTTAAATATAAAGTGAAGAAGTTTTTAAAGAAAAAGAACAATTATCGTTTCTCATTTATTTTACCCCGAAAGTCATGAAGAAATGTCGCGTGGCGACCGTGCACCCAATTTTTAAATGTTTAATCGAATTATTAATGAGCAATGGCATTATTAGGTAAGGAGTTCTCAAGACACTGTTCAAAAGTACGTATAGCAATAATATATGTATGTATATACATAATTAATTAAATACAATTAATAATAAACAACTTATACTAACATTTAATTGTATTGACATAATTTCAGTCATGTATAATGCTGGTGCATCTTGCAGGTTTCATTGCCGTAAGTAAACAAAGTGCTGATCAACAATTTATGCTTAGCTGAATGTGTTTACGCGAAATATTTACTGATACATATTTATGCTTAAGGTGAATGAATTCACGGGACTATTTACTGATACGGCATTTATGCTTGAGGTGAATGAAATTATGTCAACATGGTGTATTGATGATGCAAATTTCAAACCCTTGTTTTGGGAAAAAGTTAATAAGTTTCAAATTAAAATTGTCTATTGATCATCAATCAACTACGACAGAATCAAAAGAGTACGTTAAAAGAAGGCCGTATGATGTAAGGTCTCAGGAAAAAGAGATGCCCCGCAGCGCGTGACCATAATTCCATCAGGGTCGCAAGAAAAAACGAAGTTCACAAATTTATTATGAAAGGAGACAAAGTTGTGTTCGTCCGACGGATGGGATGTTGAAATCGCAACAGCATACGGAACCTGTGGATGGATCTAGATCAGTCAACGAACAGACATATTTACTGAACTTTCTTGATGTAGAGTGGAATTTGCAACTTGAATGTTTTTCGTTAAAAAACATAAGATTTATGTTAAAATAAAATTTCTCGAAATTGCGACAATTTTTAAAACATCTCGAAAGATAGCCTGTACTGTGTCGATTGACATATAAAATTATAGGGTGCATAGGTAGGGTTGCCATACGTCTCGTACATACGGGACTGTTACCGTATTTCAGCATTCAGTCCCGTATTACTCTTTGTCCTGTTTTTGTCCCGTTTTCTCATTAAACTATACATGAGACAGCCAGCGGCGCCACGGATCTTTCAGCCAGTCTCACGGTATAAAAAGATGTGAGGAAATAAATAAAGACAGTTATATATAAATTATTGTGTTCAATTTTATTACTACAAAAAAAAAAAAAATTTTAACTTTTTAAAGTAAAATAAAGCTGTTATATTTCATCAGTTTAAGTTATAGTAAAAACTCCAGAACAATGTTATTTCTTAGTTACTTTTGCTTTCATTCAGTTGGTTTTTATTCTAAAGCGCCAAAAATATTAAAATTTTATTTTTTAACGGATTGTGCAGAAACAATTCCAAAATTAATTATTTCATTTCTCGAATTTCGACTTGTTTAATCTAATTTAGTTTAAATTTTTAAGTATTTGCCTCATGACGTAGACCTGGGCAGTCGACTGTTAAATTAATAAGAGTAAAATCAACTTTAAAATATGACTGGGCTAAAAAGGATTAGCCTTCCATCTTTTTTATTGTTCTACGTGTTCACTTTAATGGATTGCTTAAACTTTAATAATGTTTTATCAGATTAAAACCATCACCTACATACTTTTTTCATGTGTTATTATTTGTCACTTAAACGTCCCGTATCAATGCTTGGCAATTATGGCAACCCTATGCATAGGTGGTAGAAGACTACAAAGTGTTATCGCGGCATACAACAACGAGTTTAATCGTATGTTTTGCTCCCAAATGTTAACATAGCAATACGCGAACAATGTTCTTTGTTCAGAAAAAATAAAAGTTGTTTAGAATCGTAAATAAAATATTTATATTAATAAACGGTTTTTTAAGGAAATTATATTACTAAATGTTTTTAATAAATAAATCCATTTATTCCGACACTGCAATAGTTATAAAGAGTTCAGAAATGTTTTACTCGGCAAATAATACATAAATGTTTTTTTTACAAGCATCAATACAGTTTTATAAACATATGTATTTAATATTTTCTGATGAAAAAGTGAAAACAAAGGCATATAGCTGTAAGTTTTATATTGTTCAATAAATAAGCGTTATATACATGTTTTTTTTTATAAAATAATTTTGGTCGACTGTTACGGAATTAGATTTATCTTAAGCTAAGAAAAGTTTTATAAATATATTCGATATAAAAGATCTAGTGAATGATTTTAATTATAATTAACAAATTATTTTTTTTAATTTTTTAATCTGTTACAAGCATGAAAGCTAGAAAGTATTTTCGTAGAAGCACCTATATTTTTAAATTACATCATTCTCTTTTGTAAAATGTATGTATATATGTATAGTACAAAAAAATTAAAAAAGTGGAACGTGCAGTTCAAATACTGTATAAATATTTTACAAAATGTGAGTGCATGATTGTTGTGTTTTGTAGAATTCTATCGAGGATTTAATAGGTATTAAAAAGAACCTACGATTAAATTTGCAAGCATTTAAGAAAATATGTATATTTCACGTATTTTTATTACCTCGGTTAAATTCATAAATGTAAAATTTATTTATACCTATCTAATCAAACAAACTTTACTTGCTAAGACTTCTCTGTAAATGGAAAAGAAACAATACTTATTAGTTTTTACACGCTTAAAACAGTATATTTTGTGTTTTAGAATAGACTGAATAGTAGAAAAGAACTTTTTTTTTACAGTTTTTTATTTTAGTATATTAAATTGTTTTTTTGTTTTTTTTTTAACTTATTAGGTTTTATTTAATTTTAGTTTACCCTTATTTCGATTCTCAAATAGTATAGTATATAAAATTTCATGATTTTAAGAGAAATATGTATGTTCGATTCTTATTCTTAAACCAAATTATAAAATGTGAATATATCTATAAATTTTCCGTTATAAAATTTACAAGGTTCTTGGTGTTAAACTTGATTTTGGTACAAAAGTAAAATTATTAAGTACCTACTTGTTCTAAACCAAAATTTTACCCCTTTTGCGAAGCTCCCATTCGCCGATTAAGGTTGATTATCAATTTGTTTGAAAATATAAACTACGCGACAGTGAGCACAGTGTGGCAGGAAACAAACTAAAATACCGAATATACTAAGTTGTCCGATATAAAAAAAAAAAACCCTGCAACCATTTATGAAACCCCAAAATAAGTCGTAGTAAAATATTTTATCGCTCAAAAAACCATAAGTGTAATAACGATCCCACCAAAAACATTCTGTAAAAAATTAGCCAAGTCTCGCTGGAGCTGCTTGTTTATCTCTAAAAAGTAATGAAATCTAGACAAAGTCGTGCCAAGTCTAAGGTTCCTTACTGCGATTTCTTTATTATTATAGTTAATGTTGTGTGACTTGGCCGTTGAAGGGTACACAAGGGTACAAAACCAGGTGCTCCATGACACCATTGCACCAATCTGTCGCCAGAACCGCTACCCATTGACGATGGAAAATTGCCACTTGGAAAACGTTGATTCAATAACCAGTCAATTGTAGGCTTGATAAAGCTGCGTATTTCAATAATACTTATGTATAGGCGAGCCTGAAACAAACAGTATAAAAAATTATTTCCAGTACAGACGGACTTCTAATCATTGATAGATGGTTTTGTACCCTTGTGTACCCTTCAACGGCCAAGTCACACAACATTAACTATAATAATAAAGAAATCGCAGTAAGGAACCTTAGACTTGGCACGACTTTGTATAGATTTCATTACTTTTTAGAGATAAACAAGCAGCTCCAGCGAGACTTGGCTAATTTTTTACAGAATGTTTTTGGTGGGATTTCACTTCTTTTTGTAGAAACGTTTTGACACATTTTTTTTCTTTTTAGGAGTAGTTTTTTTATCATTACAAATCTTTCTTTTCTTTTTTTCCGGTTCTGATTCTTGTACAGTAGCAACAGTTTTTCGTATTGCCCATTCGCGTTCATTATTTATTCTTTTAGACGGTTTAGACGGTTTAATTTCTGAAAGATCGGCGCGGTATTTACGCCTAAGCCGGTTGTATTCGGTGATCGCTGAAGCTTGAGCTTTTATACTCTTGAAGTCAACATTTATGAGGTGCACCCCATGAAGATTGGTTACTCGTGAAAGCGCCACGTAGGCTTGGCCACAAGAGAATATGGAGGTGCCAATGTCCATGAGGATCTTCGATTATCCTAGTTTTTATAGTTTTCCCTTTACGTGGCCATTAAACCCTAACTCTGTACCAAATTTCAGCTCTCTGAGTTTATGGGAAGTACTAGTTCTATTCTGATGATCATGAGTGAGTGAGTGTCATAAATGCGAAACTTTGCTTTCGCTTAACTTCGGAACTAAATGACCTACAGACTTGAAATTTTGGATTTTAAGTATGTGATTATAGCTTACTGGATGACGGAAATTTCTGCGTTCTGGTCTTATCCAGAGGTTCTCAAATAGGGGCCTGAAAATGCGGCGAAATGGTTCCAGTAAAGGATGGTACGGCAGTGTTTGCTTCGCGCTCGACTTGGCGGGGGCACTGCCGTGCCCCCCGATCTTATGTAGTCGGTCATAGCTTAAGATGAACACGATTATTAATGGTAAGTAAAAATGTTCCAATGAAGTCTCATTATATTTTTCTTGATTCTTGAACCAAACGAATCGTCACTTATACTTCATCTCCAATGCGAAGATCAAACAACCACGAACCAACCAACCAATTTACTGAACCGACTTAATCACGTGCAAAGTACAAGTCCTTGCATGAAGTTGTGTTAGCTGTTGCCAAAACATCGTGTGACAAATGTTTGATCGGAAAGAGTTTTTACCATTTTTTAGGTGAAAAACTTCAATTTAGCTTATAATTTTGGGATAGAACTATCGGAAACATTTTTATAAGTTTTTTATTTTATAATTAGTGAAATGAGTTTTTGACAACCGGTGGGACATCTGCACCGCTGGTATTTATTTTAGTGCAAATTGTTGCTGAATGAAATGCCATGGTTTTGGTTGGTTGGTCTTCGCGTTGGAGACGACGCTTTATGATTCCATTTTGTCGGGACGTAGTCTTAAAAACATAAAAGTTTTGCAACTACTTAGTATGTTTTACCTTTATACTGACAATATACTACACATTATATATACCAGAATATACTGCAAAAATAAAGTTTTCATTAAAATGGACCATATTGAATTATTAATAAATGTTATTTTTTTAATGTGAATTTCGGTAACATAGGCTTGTTTACCATATGGGCGAGTAGATGCAGAAAGTCATAATCTATTATATTTTTAATTTTTTTAAGCTTTGTAGATTTTTATAGTTATGTTACATGGCTTTTATAGTAAACATTTCAATTTAGAAAAATATGAAGTGTGTTTCAATTCAAGTTGAATAATATTGTATTATAATTAGATCCTATAAGGGACGTAAGTATGTATATGAGTGTACTGTTGGTGAGGTTAAACAATTAAGATGAAAAATCGCAGTTATTTACTTCAATAATTATTTTCTGCGGCATCCGATCCCAAAATTCTGTTTAGACCAAACGCTTAATGAATAATAACTACTCATACAAACTTAGTTGAAGGGATGAAAATAATATAATTGTGCATGTAGGAGTATATAAATTTTATGTTTGGTTTTAGCATAAACCTTAGATTAAAACAAAGTGTTGGTGGAACATGAATCGCCAAATATTTTAGTTGAGAGAATCGAAGTAAGAATTAACAAATGGTATAAATATCTTTATAACAATATGTTATTTTACAATTCCAAACAAAGTGCGTGGTAGCCTTTAGCTATAATATTAGATTAGTACGTTTAGTTTTCGAAGAAAATAACTATTTGGTTGCATTACAATATTGCATCCATTTTATGTTAATTTGGTAAATAAAATTCGCTTTTTTTTGGATAGACGAGTATCACTTTGTACAAAATGTTCTATTATATAAGGTTATGTTTTGAATAGTTGGCCTTCATGCCTAGGGCTCTTTACAATACAATAAAGCGTCAATCAAATGATGGATGAGTGCAATGTATGCTATGCCTATTTAAATCAAAATTCTTAAATCTTCAATACATCATCATCATTAATGAAAAGAGGTTTAAAAGAAAAACTAGGAAAACTAAAAACATTAAGATAAAATTCAAAGTTAGGATCTAAAGCTACTAATTGTAAGTAACATCGAAGGAGTATGAAATACATAATTCAACACATTTCATGCCACAATTTTCAAGAAAGTTTTCGTGGGAGGATTACATGCGAAAATGCATTTGACGAGAAAGATCTGAATCTGAATCAAGCTTGCATAATTTGTTGCGCCAACATTTACCTGCATTTTACTAAATGCGTGGTGTACTACTCAAATTTTATGAGGACACATTCAGTTTTAGCCACCTACGGCAATCCATGCAGTGCAGATCAGCTTGGAAGCGATTCAAAGGTTTAGTTTTGAGGAAACTTTAATACAGTGCTGCGGGAACCAATCGTTGATTCTGGGCATATATTCTATTCCCTAGCCCTTCACTTGTTGATAAGGAGAAGAGGGATGGTGACAGCGGCTATACATGAAATCTTTGTCTGTCCTTAATTATTTCATAAAATTTTGTTTTAATTCGTGTACTAATTGTAACAAAAATGAGCAAAAACTTAATACTATTATATTATGTTCAAAATTATAGGACCAAATGTTCTTACAATGGGAAATACCGTTTTTTCATGATAAAAATTACATGGAAGTTTTTCGCAGAACAGTTTGTAATTCAAGTGTGTGTCACTGTGTGATTCTAACCGTTGTTATTACGTGGTGAAGTATAAAGAAAAAATTCAGAGCCTACCCTAAAATAATAAAAATATTGTTGAATTGTTCCAAAAAGGGTAAAAAAAATCAGTTGAGGTGTCCAAATTATGGCAGGTAGGGAAACTAATTGTGAATTTTGGTAGGTTTAATTTACAATTTAGGCCATATTTCTATAGCACAATGTGACAATTTTACAGAGCGTCAGATGCCCAAAATCAACGTTTGGTCCAAACATTGGCGGCAGTACTGTATAAAGAATTCCATTTATAAATTTTCTTGATTTGACATGATGCCTTGCAGTCAACTTCCAACTGAAGATATTGATTACATAATCATATTAACTGATCCCGGACAACACATACATATTTTATGACGCAATAAAATGGAATATATGTGCATACATACTATATATTTGCATGGTAAATGCTAAACTTTAACACTCAGTTCAAATGCTAGTAAATGTAGGCGCAGAACATGGCTATTATCCAGAACGTAACTTAAAGTTGCAATTGGCACAATAAAAGCTAAAACACATAAGGTTTTTAGGTTTGCTAAGACCATAATGAAGGGCTCTACTCATACTTTTATTTAAATCGTTTTATCAGCACGGTAAATTATTAATTATGTCTTCAATAATTTGACAAATTCTTTTATTACTTTATACTGTAGTAGAGCGTTTTTTTCTATTCATAATCTAAAAAAAAAATTCTTTATTTAACTTTTCTTATTTACAATAATAAAATTCGGTTGACAGTTATTTATTATGAAAGCTATGGGTAAATTGAATGCATTAAAATATTTTAGAATCACAGTTTTTATTCAGGAAAAAGGGAATTTGTTTCATATCGCCATACCAATTTCGGTAAGAGAAAATTGATGAATATATGCAATAAGTAGTAAATAATGAAAATATAATACACCCTATTGCACAATTTACATTTACTAAATGCTCGCATATTCAAAGTCGTTACATAACTGTTATTTTTGTGCTATGTTTGATTAGTTTCGCAAACGTTAATTATCAAAAAATATATACAGAAAATCATACACAAGCATTTTATACTAAGCTTGGAAAATCATCTAGCCTGGATAACAATGGACGAAATTATATCCTGGTGATGTTCATAGATCCAGCTAAATGACCATTGCCTATGAGGAGTTTTTTGTCGTTCCCCATTGGTGATATTCCGGAATTCCGATCTTCACCGTAGCTGCTATCTTCTTCTAGAATTTTCTCTAATAGCATCTCTCCAGAATTTCCTAGACCTGTTAGGGTTGAAAAGGAAACAATGTCTCAAACATTTTATTGAAAAATTTTCGACTTTATGGTATGCTTTTTGGGATAAACTTTACAGTTACCAACTGGTGTAGTAGGTGTAACCATTTCACTAGTAACAGGTGTTAAATTTGAGTGAGAGAGATTTTCTGAGCTGCAGTTGGTTTGCATTGCCAGCGCTTTGCGTGTGTGGCGTGTAGTCAAAACACCGGTTTCAACATCCCGCTCTAGCCTGTGACCAGATCGAGAACGTGTTAACTGCCTTTGCACGTAATCTTCCAAATCTTCTTCTTCTTTACGACTTATAAGACAGTTAAGAATAAGCAGGAATATTCCCAGACCTAAAGAAAACAGGCCGGTACAAGTCACTTCGTTCCACCAAGAATTGCCCGATCCTGTAACAAAAACAAAATTAATTTATAAAAATAGATATATGTATAAATATATTATATTATGTTAAACCTAAAACTGTACCACAATCGGTATTTTCTTAACTAGTTAGACTATACATTGAAGTACGGACATCCAACGCTTACAAAGAAAAGTATAGCTGAGACTTTTTTCCTTACGAAATTCGTAGGTTAAAGAAAAAGGAATTCAAACTCTTTAAAAAGCTGACAAAAAGTTATGGATATGTACTATACATACATTGTCAAAAAACTTAAAAAACGAAAAAATTAACTGATAATGATATAGTAATAACAATGGAAGTTTTTTTTCATTTTTAATCGGTACGATTCATTACATTTATATCTATTACGACTGCGATGGTAATAAACTGCTACTGAATGAGGCGCTAAAATAAAGTGAGTGCGCAAAATATGACAACTGCATTTTTTCAATTGATATAAACTCAGAAGAGCCCAAATATTAATATTCTGAATGGGGACAGTCATTTTATTTGTTTTTTATTCCTTTTATACTAAGTATATAGTATGTATACTTGTATAATATATTTATGGGAATCGCTCGAAAAATGCAACAACTTTGACCAGGGGCAGCATTTGATCCTGCGATCTTCGCATTGGCGCTTCAGTACTCCAATCATATGAGCTACCTGTGGCCACTTGTTGCCGATGCCTTTCGAGCAATTTTTTGTTCTGATGAGAAGAAAATTTCAAAAAATAAATAAATAAACTCAGGAATTGGAAACAACGTGAAATAGAAAATCCTTGAAGCAATCGAAAACTAATCGACAATGTGGTAGCTATACTCCAAAATGTATGCCAACAAATAATAAAATGCAATTCGAGACATACTATGTCTATGAACACATCTTGTTTCAATCTGTGAATATAAGAGTTGTAGCTACATTTGTCAGCATTTGCTCTACCTGTCGATTAATTTCTTCTTTATGAACTTCCGGAATCCGGTAATTTTTTGTGTATACTAGAATATTGTCGGACAGTTCTATGTTTTGCTGGTAGAAGTTATTTGTTGACAGTGGTTCGTCTTCTAGAGCAAACACGTCGTGGTATTGTCAGCATGCATCTTCAAATTGTGCTTTAGCATAATTTGGGATATCATTAAAATTTAGTTTGGATATTACTTTATGAGCTCTGTTCGAATTATCTGGGATTGTTTTTACAATGTGAAAGTTTGCTAGTGGTTCCGTATTTATTTTTGATTCTTTTATAATTACTGCTCTGCTTACGACCCGAAGGAAAATGATAACATGCGGTGGAAACTTACCCCGAGTAATCATGGGATTTTTCCTGACGAACTGGGGCATATGTATATTTACATAAGTTCACAAATGATTCCAACGAGCCGTGAGTTGATTTCAGTCAAGCAAACTGGACAGTCACCGACTTATAAAATTGCAGAAAGACAGTCGCGGGTAGTCAGAGTGTTGAATAAAATATATTTACCAAAAGCATAAATAAAATTAGGCTTTCAAAGTGGGAATAGTTTATGTCCCAGTCTGTCGCAGTCTGTCTGGAATAAAAGGTACTCCCTGGCATCAAACGAGATAGTTCTAGAGAAGATATATGTATATTTATATAAACTTGTATAAATAAATATCAAACAATAGTAAGACTATCTGGCGACGTTACTTCCCACATAAGTTCAAAATGTCCACAATAAACAAAAGCGTTAAATGTTTTAATGTTTTAAGTGTAATAAATTAAGTGTAAAAATTTGGTAAAATTGCACCGAATTGTCAAGTCAACCTCTGCAGTTCATGACTTGAACCTTGTGCTTATAGTTTACATTCAAAGTCATGAAGTAGAGGGTTTAGTTGGAAGTAATATCTCTCTGAAAAGAGAATCACTTACCAAGCGTGAAAGCGTTTCTGAAGAAGAAAAGGGTCCAAGCATTCCACACTGGGTTGAGACAAAATGTAAAGAAGACGCATAGCTGATTTGTAACTCATCTTAGGATACATCATGAAACGTATACTATGAAACTTCATATTGCGTCAGGCTCTTGGGTACCTCAAGATAGCCTTATATGAAAAAGTCCTCTAGGAAAGGATAAAACTGAGGATGAAATTTTTTTAGAGAAAATTAAGGTAAAACAAATAGTTCTGTGGCCATTAGTGAACTCCAAAATTAAATTTTTCAGTAGAGGCGTTTAAAAATTCAATTGTTAGGTACACATACACATACGTTTAAAAAACCAGTTGTTACGCACCGAGAAAAGGTTGATTAATTTTATATATGGTGGAATTGTTACAAACTTTCTTACAAGTGTGCCAAAAAAAAAGTGATGCAAAATCTTACTAATAAAAAAGCATCCTCAATTTCGGAGTTATCATTAGTTGACCAATGGCCACAGAGTTGAAAGGGAAGTAATATATACGATTTTGAGTCTTTCAGGAAATGTTTTCGAGCTCCATACCGGTGGATGATTTTCATCAGGACACCGAAATATACAACATATCAAAATATGGGTTAATTTCACCGTAAGCCAATTTCCCGTATGATATGTGAGGGATCCTTTGTAGCTTGTAGGATTTGCTTAGAGTGAAGAGTGAGCACCCTCTGTAGGTAAATATGAACATACCCTTGTAAAATTTCGATCAGCTGGTTAAATGACAAAACAGTCCGTTGATTCCTTGAAAGATTTTGAGTTTGAACGATGAACAATTGAAAATCGCAGTAGCCGAAGGCAGAAAATATTACAGGGATATAATATTCAAAATCTAGAGGCAATTATTTACTTTTACATCTAATATCTAATACAATATGTGTCACGTGCATTTTGTTGTTGCACATTGTATTTAAGTACAACGTTGGAATAATTTGCTATGATACAAGACCAAATACAATGAAGAGTGCAATATTATACACAAGTACATATACATATGTATATTAATAATAATAAATTTGACATAAAACCAAAAAAGACTAGGGGGCATAATGCGGCGAATTAATTCGGATTTATTTGAATTTATTTCCTTTTACTGTAACTAAAATTATGGGTTTATAGCAAAATACCAAAAGTGCTTATTAGACACTTAATATTCTTAACACAGTTGTTTGGCGATGTAAACTGAATTTGCAGAAGTGAGCATGTGCACACTTCGCTGGGAGTTTTTTAAAGAAAACTCCCAAAAACGAAACGAAACGAAAACGATGAAGCGTGATGCAAATACTATCTAGGAAAAAGAAAATCGTTTCGTTTTTGGATAATTGCACTATAGTGAGCGACTTTCGTCTAGATTCTTTGTGAATATGAGGTTTTTCAAACAGTAGAAATGTCAGCTTATACTCAACATGTAATTTTAAAGTATTAAAATATAAATTGTATTATTTATTAACATAATTTGTTCATATTTAGGTCAAAAATAACAAATTCTAGCCGGTGTGAGGTTTTAGTGAGACATATGGAGAATTTCCCCAACTTAAGGAACGCCGAGGGCCGAATAATCGCGGAAAATATATGGGCGAAGATAGCACTGGATAGCAATGCTGAGAGACCTTCAGCTATGTAGAGATGTTAACGCTTGGAAGAAAATTTTGATTTAAAACTAATTTAAATGGAAAATAAGAATAATATATTAAATTATTGTGCGGTCAATGTTGGTTGTTTTAAATATATTTATGACTCCGTATGACAACACTACAACCATCTGATAATCGTTCTCAATAGTAGTGAATTTGCTGTCGTTTCGTCTCGTTTCGCTTTCAGGAGTAAGGTCCCAGTATTGTTCCATAAACTTTTCACTGCGAAATTATTTGCGATTTGATTCTAAGTGTGGGGGAATTGAATTTAAGCGTACAGATGTTAAAAAACTCAAACTTAATATGTATTATATATACATATAATATGTAAATAACTAATAATAAAATTGTCTTTTTTTTTCGTTTAAAAAATGCCCTTAATTTCATTAAAAAAATTATGTTGGCGACTCTGTTATTATTTAGCCATTATCTTTATGCAATTTAAAATATGTGCCTCCGAGAATACTGATTCTATAAACCGTAAATGGATTCCATTCTTTATTATTTTATTATTTTTATTATAAATTAGTAGTCACGATAGGGCGGAGAAGGGGGTCTATAAATGATGGTTTAAACATCTCAGAGACAGTGGCACAGTATTTCAGGAGCTAACAGATATAGAAGAAGATGTCGCGGGAGTTAATGAGCAGAGTTTGGAAGAAAATTTGTCAGAATTGCGAACGGGTGAGGACGAGGAAGTAGAAATAGAAACACTGAGAATAGAGTAGTCAAAAATATTTGCCATAGCGGGTATAACGGAAGAAGATAGAGAGAGGTTAGTAGATTGATCGGATAAAATAGAAGTAGATGGAGTGGAGTGAGAGATGCTAGCTTCATGTGAATACGATCAAGAGATGGAGAACAGCTGGCTGCGATTGCAGGAGAAATAAAAATGGGGAAAATGACGACATGATTTTACGAAGTTAGGGTATTCAACCGCGGTACTATGGGTAAAGTTGAAGAAAACACCTGCTTTAAGCTGCCAATTGGAGTTAGGTTGGGGGGATGATAGACGGGATTTGGTTTGGCGGTAAGGAGCTCCTTTAGGCTGAATTTTGTTGTTAATGGGAGTGACAGAATTAGATTTCATTTTGTGTGGTTAGGAGTGTAGGAAACATATTTGAGAGAACTGGTAGAGCGGACAGAAGAGAGGATGAGTGAACACCGAGGGTTAATGCCACCTGTTTTCATAGATCTAAAGTTAGGCTTAGAAGTAGTAGGTGTTGCTTACAACCTGACGGATTTAGTAGTCCACCTGGAGATACAAACGTTAAAAATAAAGAAATAAATATATAAACTGCCACTTGAGTGATTGAGGAGCCATGTGTATTTTGAGGGGATGAAGACCTTGAAACTAGACGATTTTCCGCGAAGGAAAACCGAGTGATAAAGAAATTCCGGACCCATGATGCGTTGCTTGTTTCTAAACTCAACTACAGAATCGTCAAGATGGTGAACACTAATTCAGTTTTAGGCTTAGAGTGAGAAACAGGTAATCCCCTGACACTATGCAAACTCTGTTTAGCCGAAAAATCCACCCGCGAGCTATTTCCAAAGAAGTCACGGGGTAATATGAACGAGCGAACGGTATTGGTGGATCTCGTACACTGTGATCTAATGGAACCAATTAACAACATTACCGAGCTTGGGTTTTAAAACGATATGTTCTTAGTATTATCGACGATACAAGCTGTTACGCTGCAGTCAGATTTCTAAAAAAAATTAAGAAATGGGTAACTGAGGCTGAGAAGCAAACTAGTAAAAAGTTGAAAAGAAATCAGCACGAATTGGTCTTGAGTTTTCTTTCTGGAATTGGGATAGTTTTTGCGAGCAAAAAGGTATTGGGCACGAAACGACAATGACATACACCCCAGAGCAGAACGGTGTAGCTGAGCGGTTCAACAGAACTCTGTTGGACTTGGTGAGGTCGCAGATAATTAGAAGTGATCTTCCGAAAGAATCTTGGGTCGAGCTCACGTACACAGCTGCATACATCTGGAATCGCGTAACAAATAATCATGACAGGAAGAAAACTCCATACGAATTGTGGACAGGAAAAAGGTTTAGTGTGAGACTCCTCAGAACCATCAGGTGTGAAGTTTTCATCCATGGGAACGAACCGATACGTGAAGTTATCGAGATGCCATGTGAAGATCTGGAGTCCACTGGTGGCTTGACTACTACAGCGCTCTAAGTCTTGATGAAACCACGCAGGAGGGGGGAATGCCAGTTAAGTGCAGATGGGTTTATAAAAAGAAGCAAGTTGGCGCAGTTTAGCGCTTCAAGGCACGCCATGTAGGAAAGGGTTACAGTCAGCGGCATGGTGTGAACTTTAATCAAGTTTACGCTCCAGTCTCCAGTTTTAAGACGGCGAGACTACTTATAGCGGCAAGCGTAGAAAAAAGCTGAACTATCGACCAATACGACGTCAAAAGTGCATAACTGCACACTCCTTTAAAGGAAATTATTTATATGGAACAGCCAGAGAGTTTTCAGCAGTACAAAGAGATGAAACTCATTTGTGAGTTCGCTTTGGGGTTTGGTGGAGAACGGACCTATTCTGTATCCTGTAGCGTGAAGTTGATTTTGGACCAAACAAAAAATTTTGTCTAAGGGAGCTATCCCTGTTGGAATTGGTGGTGGCACGTTGAAGCCGATTGATGTCCCTGGAAGAGTGGAGGCGCAGGATAGTGGGAAAAAATTAGGGAAGGGCGCGTTAGTTGCGCCCTCTCCCAAAGGCATTACTAAAAAGAAGAACCTAGGCGGACATATTGACTGGACCAGGAAAAAAGGAATTGTTGCTGAACCGAGACTGGCGCTATTTGTTGAGGAGGCTAGCAAGAGGGTAGAGGTTGCGAGTGAGCTGGTGACCATGGAGGAAGACGTAACGGGATTCCTCCAGGAGATGAGGAATAAAGTAAAGGCGGCTAACGGTAAAAGTTCTGGTACCGTTAAAAATAATAAGTCTGAGCACGTAGTGGAAGCGGACATTCTGAACAGTGCTGAGGGTTCTGTTGGTCTTTCCCTGGCGGCAGAGCTGGCGTTGGCTGGGGGCGCTGGAAAACAGACAGGGACTGGTCGGTGGACTGGCGAAGCAGGGGTGAATTTGAGTCCCTCCTTGGAGGAGCAAATGGATACGACCCCGGGTTTTGTGGGCGAGTCTTGGAGATGCGCTGGATCCAAATCTAAAAGGACTGCACCTGGTGGCGGCGCGGATGACGGTGGACGTGGACAGCGGCGGCGGGTGATGATCAACGAATCTGGTAATGGTGCTGATGGGAGTAACGGTGCTGACGGGAGTAGCGGTGGCAACAGATTTGGCCTTCTTGCACAACATGGTGCTGAAGTAGATGTAAGTGATAGAATTTCTTCTGGTCCTCCTAATTTCCAAAATAGGTCTAATGTTAAAAAAAATCGCGAAAAGGAAACGGTTAAGATTAATGTTAGTAGGGCAACCGGGAGAGAGGACCAGAGCGCTGTTAAGTTGAGGACGCATAAGGTTCCTCCCCTCATTGTAAGGGAATGTAATATAAAAAGTTTGACGGAGTATTTTAATGAAAAGAAAATCAAAGCTCGAATTATTAATTTTAAAAATAAGGTGAGCAAAATATATCTTAATTCAACTCAAGAAAAAAACGATGTTTTGAAGATCATCGGCGAGAAAGGCGTCCAGGGCTATACTTACTATTCGGCGGAGGAAAGGCTGATTAGTGTCTTGCTAAAGGGACTGTATGAGGCATTTCGGGTGGAGGATGTTGAGGAGGAATTCCAGAGATTGTTCCCGGATATAGTTCCGATTAGGATTTGTAGATTCCAGACTGAGCATTCCAGGAGGAATGGTGTTGAGTTGGACTATTTCTTGTTTCAGTTCAGGCCCGGGGAAAACATTGATTTGGTGATTGGTAGAAAAGATTTCTTGCATCAGAGGGTGTCGTGGGAGAGAGTTAAAAGCAGGGGTCCGGTACAGTGCTATAGGTGTCAGCGGTTTGGCCATTTGGCCCTGTATTGTACTGGGAATGTTTCATGTAGAAGATGTGCTGGTGGCCATGCCACTAGGGACTGTCCGCTGAAGGATAATGTTGAGGCGGTGAGATCATGTGTTAATTGTGGGGAGGTGGGACATCCTGCTAATTTTAGGGGCTGCCCTAATTATGTCAACTTTGTTAGGAAAAGGAAGGAGAGATTGGAGAGGAGTAAGCCAATTAGGGATCACAGTACTGTACGTGGTGGCCTCGGAAGTGTGCGGCCTAGGGAGCCGAAGGGCGGCTTAAGCTATAGGGATGTTTTGATGGGTGATAATGGTGGTGGTAGATTTCGGGGAATGGAAGATAGTCGGTCTTTTAATAATTTGGATAGCCCCACGGGCCATAACAGGATGTTGGACTTCTGTGGTCTTTCTCTTGACCTCTTTGGTGTTTCAATTCAGACGTTGTTCGAGAAGGTTAATGATTTTTTTAGGTCTTTGGAGGGTTGTCGTACAGTCCAGGAAAAGAGGCAGTTGATGCTTCTGTTTGTACTTAAAATGTCTGATGGTAAATAGCAATATAAAGTTGTTAGAGCTTAATGCCCAGTCTTTGATTAGTAATGCAAGGAGAGTTGAGTTGCAAAGTATGCTGTTTAGATATAAACCTGATTTTGTTTGTGTATCCGAAACTAAATTAAAAGATAGACATAGAGTTAAATTTAAAGGCTTTGTTACCCTGAGAGACGATGGTGATTCGGGTGTGGCGCTGTTTGTTCGGAGCGACATTGAGTTTTCTAGGGTGTATTTGGATGATGTCTCTGTGCATGTTGTGTTTGTTGAGGTCGGGATTGGTTGTGGATCTCGGAGGAGGAGGGTTCTTGTGGGTAGTGTGTATGTCCCATCGAATCTGCCGCGCGAGGAATTTGTTGGATTTTTGGAGAGGATTCGGGAGCTTAGAGAGAGATACGATTCATTGTTGATCGGTGGGGATTGGAATGCAAAACATCACCATTGGGGTGATGTTGGGGAGAATAATAATGGGAGGAATCTTTATAATTGGATCGTGAATCGTGGCGCACAAATGGACATCGATGTAATTTCTCCTGGGACGCCGACCTTTCCTAGGGGTGGCTCTGTGCTTGATTTTTTCCTTTGTACGGAGGCTACTCCTGCGCCGCTTTTTGGGGCATATACCTGCAGTACGGTGCACTCCTTCTCGGACCACTTTGCGGTTAGTCTGAGGGTTGATGTGGGGGAAGCTGAGATAGTGCTGAGCCCTGCTAGATTGGTGGAAAATTTTAAGAATGTTGACTGGAAGGGTTTTAGAGTTGACGTGACTGCTGAGCTTAGGATTGCTCCTCCTGTTGACCGAAATCTAAGTAATGAGGAGATTGATGTGTTTGTTGAGGAATTCACTAGTGTGATAAACAAATATAGGGATAAGTATATTGAAAGAGTGACTCCTGATAACGGAAAGTATGCGGATTTGCCTCCTCTTGTTCGGGGTTTGTTGGGGACAATTGGTAGATGGCGCAGGGACCTTAAAAGGCTTTATAGCAACACTTTGAATACTGATAGTCCGGAATATAAGGGCCTTGTTTCGAGAATCAACTGTCTAAAAAAGATTATTGATGATAAGATAAAATTACATATTGATGGTAAATTTAACGATAGATTGTCGAAAATCGAACCTGGTCCGGAAGCTTTTAAGGAGATTTTCAAGATAATTGGAAGAAATAGTAACAGCAATATTGAGGCGGTGCAGGTCGGCAATGAGACGATTCGGGGAGCGGAGGATATCCTTTTGGCATTTGAGAATTACTACAGGGACTTATATGGTGTGAAACGCCCCATGCATGATGCTCAGCTGTTGGCTGAAGTTGAGGCTAGGGTTGATCAGTTCGTGGCTACTAACTCGTCTAATGGTGGCTCATTTTATTATCTTACGGAATTTTCGTCTGATAATGATGCCATTAAGAATGATAATAACTTTTTCACCTCTATGCGAAGGCTTCACAGTATAATTAAGTATAGAATTAACAGGAAAAAGTCTAGTGGTCCTGATGGAATATCCAATTTCTTGATACGTAAATTCCCTATGAGTGCGGTTAGGTACCTATCTGTTCTCTTCAACCACTGCCTCAATAATAGTTATTTTCCTGATGCATGGAAGACGGCTAAACTTATTCCTATAATTAAAAACAATAATTCCGTTAATGTAAGTAACTTTCGGCCTATACAACTTCTTTCTAATGTAGGTAAGCTCCTTGAAAGAATCATCGCTGATGAGTTTGATGATTTTTGCGAGCAGGAGGAGATAATTCCAGCGTTTCAGTTTGGCTTTAGGAGAGCCCACTCCACCAATCATGCACTCTTTCGGTTGCATGGCACCGTCACTGGGAATCTCAGGCAGAAGAGGTGTACGGTCTCGTGTTCTTTGGATGTCGAAAAGGCTTTCGACAGCGTTTGGTTGAAAGGTCTAATATATAAAATGATGGCTTACTCTGTCCCTGTATCATTGATTAAATTGTTCTTTAGTTTTCTATCTGATAGAAGATTGGTAGTAAGCATTGATGGGGGTACCTCCGGATTGGTCGAGATTGGCTCTGGTGTTCCACAGGGCTCTATTACTGGCCCAAAACTGTATAGTTTTTTCCTCCTCGATTTTCCGCATTCTAGAACTGATGTGGATGGTGTGACTCAGTCGGAAGCTATGCTGTATGCGGACGATACATTGATTTATGCTGATGACAGGAATCCCTCGATTGCTCTTGGCAAGGTTAAGGAACATCTGGGAGAGATAGACGAGTATTATAAGACCTGGGGGATTAAAATAAACATAGCTAAGTCTAGACTCGTATGTTTTAGGAATGCGTCAGGCAGAGGTTGCCCGGGAGTTCCGAGCTTGAGTAGGGGATTGGTGTTGAGGGTCGGTGATTCTATAGTAAAGGTGCAGGATTCTATTAGATATCTCGGTGTTTCTTTTAATAGCCTTTTTAAGGCTAATGAACATGCCCGGAGGGTGTTGAGTAAGGCGGTGAAGGCTTCCAGGATTCTTATGCCTTTATTAAGGCATAGCAAATTAAAGGCAAGGACCAAACTTCTATTGTACAAACAATTAATAAGACCAATTATTTCATATGGTTTTGTGAACTGGTTCTCGATGTCCCAGACGATGGCTCAGCAGATGGAGATATTTGAACGCCGAATAGTAAGGATGTGCATTGGAAAGTGTTATCAAAGCAGAACTAAGAAGTACTCGAATGAATACATATATAGCTCCGCTAAAATTCCGTCCCTAATGAGATATATGATAAGTTGTGGTATTAGATTTTTGATTCTCTGCCTGATCACAGTAATTATTTGGTTAGAGAGGTCTACAGAAATAATGCTCAGGCTAAACTTAGCGATTACTACCTCTCGCCGGTTGCCCTAATAAATGCCCTAGACAATAATATGTGTAGCGATCTATTGGATAATGTTAGTGAGAAATTAGAGCTACCAAAGTTTTATAGGGCATCTCATTCGATAAGACAGAATAGGTAGATTAGAGATTAGTGTATACCTTCCTCCTAAAGTACAATTTAAATGTGATATCTTGATAATAACATATAATTGTGGTTGCAATATATAATTCTGTTTTAAAACTGTTCTTATAACCTTTGGTTACCAGCGAACCTAGGTATTCGAATTATTTAACCTTGTACTTTGTTAAATGATTACAGTGTACATATTTTTAGCACTTATGTTGATCGTATAATTAATATCGTTTATTTGTTGAGGCATTCAATTTATGTTATATCAGCTGTAGGTTTCATTTCAAAAGAAATTTGCGGGAAATGGATTTTAAAAGTTTTTAAAAGAAAAATGAAAATAATTTCGTTACTGACTGTACTCAGCTGGATGTGATAGATTGAATCACACTCGTTCCCATACATGTAACATTGTAATGTATGCGATCGGCATCATGGTGATTCACTCCTTTAGTGTAGGTAGTATGTAAGCGCTGTACATAGACCAATCGAGTCAAAGTGTAGGCCTACACACGGCGGTCGCAACCTTGTATTCTTATAAACATATACCTACTGTTTGAAGAGCAATCATTATAAAAGACGTTTTATATTAAAACAATGTAATGGTACAGGAAACCTTGGGTATATAGCTCATCATTGTCGTATTAAATAAGCCTAACTCTGTATTCTAACATGTATATTCTTAGTCGAATAAACTTGAGTTGAGTTGAAACTCATTTGTAAGCTTAATAATTCCTATGGATTGCGGCAAAGCAGAAGATGTTGGAATGGTTTCCTCAATACATCACTTACGGGATTGGGTTTTATCAGAAACAAAACAGACACGGGTGTTTATGAAACCAACATGAAAATTGGCAAAGCATCACTATGGCCTACGTAGACGATGTGTTTACAATCGTCGAGAACGAGGAAACAAGGATGCGCATTAAGCTATTATTAGGGAAATGTTTCGAAGTGAGGTATTTTGGCGAATTTTGTGAATTTGGTGAATTTTGAAAGGGGACAAGATGGAATTTTGTCTCTTTCACAGGCAAGATATATTGACCAGCTGTTACATTGTTTTGGGCTTCAAGATGTAAAGGGAGTCAATACTCCCATGGAAGCGAGGCCGATCTTTCTCAACGACAGCGATGATGACAACGACAAGCTACCCTACCGCGAAATCATTGGAGGACTACTGTGCTTGTCTCAAAGAACACGTCCGGAAATCGCATTTGCGGTTGGCAAATTGGCATAATTTTGTTGCCGATACAACAGGAGTCATTGGGATGCTGCGAAGAGGGTGCTGCGTTATGTGAAGCAAACTAAAGGCACAAAATCACGTACCGGCCGACTGAGCAACCTTTTTCAGCGTATTCGGATGCGGATTGGACGTCATGTACAGAAAGCCGAAAAGTACTTGTGGCTGTGTTGTATTTTTAGTGGATGCTTCAGTTCTTTGGAGAAGTACGAAGCAAACTGTAATTGTTCTTAGCACAATAGAAGCAGAATATACATATCTCACTTGTTGCTTGTGTGTGAGAATTTTTTTGGATGAGACAACTTTTGCACTCCTTACACCTCGAAGACATTGTTGGAGGAGCAACCCTAATGGCTGCGACAGTCAAGCGCTAATCTAAAACCAAACATATAGAGATAAAACATAATTTCGTAAGGGAACAAGTTATGATCGAGCAAAAATGTTGAATGTCTCCAATTAACGTAATAATCATTAAAATGATTCTTCATGTAAACTTGTGTGGCATGTGGCAACACATTTTGTTTTTTAATAAAATGGGCTTAAGGCGACCATGTTGTTCTGCTCGAGATTGTCCGCCATCGCCACCACATCACGGACACAGATATTCATTGTTACTTTGTCAAATACAATTACCTTGTGGTATCTCAAAACTTATCTTTCTTTTATTTGCACCAGTTCCTTTTAACAGTTTTATTTTTTTCGAACATGATTTTTGACCGCTTTTCGCAAGGTAGGCCCCTTAAGATTAAAAATTATAAAAACATCATGGAATGTGCAAAGAAACGTTTAGCATAATTAAGGATGCAAAATTTAAAAGGATCGATTAGATGTGTTTAATATTATAGTTACCAAAAATATTCCAAGATGGTGTGTCGTCTGGAATAATTCCAGCTCCTAATAGAAATACCCCGAACACTATGAACACCACTCCGATGTGAAGCATTCCAATACTTGTAACCACCTAAAAGTAAAATATAAATATTAGTTTCCTCAAGCCTCGGTTACGGGACGTACAACCGGAAACCAGAAAACACCACATGCAAAAGTTAGATAAATAAAATGAACCCTGAATTGCGCTGAATCGCGAATATAATATTGACATTAGGTACTGAATACGATTCGATACAATATTGACGGTTGATTGGCAAACTGACCAAGTGAAAAAATCAATTCAGAGAAAAGATGACTTTAACAGTTCAGAAGTTGTGATAAAGAGGATGTACACAGAGCGCTCAGATTTGATTAAGAAACACATAGAGCATTCCTATCATGTCATGGTTATGACAGTCATATGAAATGTCAAAACGTATGACTTTTAATTCGAGTGCAATCGGCTCATTCAAAAAGGGAAAGCATGTTAAACTCATTGTTTTCAAAATATATATTTTTATTGCTTTAAACAAAACATTTTCTTTTATTTAACACAAATTGTTTTGGTTATTTGGGTATCCATTTTCAGTCCATCATTCAGCACAGCCTTAAGTATTCACTTAAAAAAAAAATTACATCTTATCCACCATCTGCTGGAAGATGTTCAAGAATTTATTGGTGGCTTCCCTTCTTTCTTTGTGCCGTCTTTCAACAGCACCCTGGTTATCCATCCTGCGTTTTCACCTTTGCCTGAATTGACTACCAAAATACGAGATTGGAGGACTGTTGGTAAGATCTTCAACACGCACCTCAACATCATCGGTCGAAAGGACGGCTGGAGGATATACTTCAGGGGCCTTAAACAGGATATTGTCAATTACATCGTAGTATTCCCACGTTTTTTTTATTGCCCCGTGGCACGATTCTCCTCCTTGACCCTTTTGAATGTTCTTTTGAGGCCCTTCCATTTTGAATCCACTTGCTCATAAGAAACGTTGATTTGAAATTCCTTACTCAGCGCTTTCGCAATGTCCTGATACGCTGTTTTTTCTACTCCATTTTCCAGGCGCTGGTAATTATCCTGGATTTGGACAATTAAAAACATTATGTTTTTTGTCCACTTAAATCCAAAAATTAAAGTTAATACATTAAACTTATTTACAATTATTTGCTAAATAATTCCTTCCGCACCAGAACAGCTCGTCCATCATTTTTCCAATGTTCTACCGCCAGTTAAACGTCAAATTATATGTGCACGGTTCCTTACTCCAAATGCTCGGTCAAATTTTTCTGAGCGCACTCTGATCATGCTCTGAACTCAAAAATAAACACAACTTTCTAGCTCTGACAACACTGAGCAAAAAAAGAAACACGAACTTTTTTTGACAACTAAAAAATAAAAACGCCTAGTTTGTAAATTCCATTTTGAATGTAAATAAAACTCATTATTAATGCCACAAATAAATAAATAAATTTTTTTCCCTGCCAGATTACCAATACATATTTTCAAGAATTTGTGATTGATAAATTTTAAGTTATGAAAACGATGTACCATATATTTATTAATAAACATAAACAATTGAACATATATTGGGTTTTAATTAAAGAATTTCGAAATAAAAACTTTTTATAGCAAACTTTTAAATTTAGGATGTCACAACGCCAACTTTGTGTAATTGGCCCGCCAACTTTGAAAGCTTCCAGGATTTGTTTATTGTTATTCACTTGACTTAAAGCGAAGAGCAAAATCTGAAAATTGTAATTCGATTTGTTTGAAGATTTTTTAAATTCTGACTGTAGTTTTGGAATTATTATTCTAAAATTAAGACTTTTTAAGACTTTTAAATTGGTATTTCGGGTGCAGTGTTTTCTTAGGTGTAAAAGCATACGAAAATCGGTAAGTTTCTAAAATCTATAGAATTGCAAATGATTTGATTACTTAAATTGCTTTTATTATAGAGTTAAATAAAGACCTAAAGGATGGATTATTGTATCGTGCCAGGATGCCCTAATGTACAAGAGAAGAAAACAGCAGGACCCTTGTTTAAGTAAGTTACTTATTACACAGGGGACCCATTTTTTTTTTTTTTTTTTACGGCAAGACACGTGATAGGTCATTTCTAGAGCACTTTTTCTATAGATTATGAATTCTCAAACGAAAATTTGCTCCCGTTTTTGAGACAAATAAATTCAAAGAGTTGACAGAATTTCAATCAAATGCTGTGGGGTATATAAGTGGGTATGTAGTAAAAATGGTTAATAGAGTCACCAAATGCGGAGAATGCAAATATGCTCTATTAGCTGAAAACTTTGAGGAGAGATCTATTTATAATAATCGAATAAGCAAGAAAAGCAGAGGCGATCTCCTTGTTGCTTCTCCCGATGTAGTGCACATATGCCTCCATACAGAAAAGGCTGTTAAGTCGTTATTAAGATAAGATAATTTTAGTCTTAATAACAAAAACCTTATAGAACAAACTACAATCAAAGTTATGAAAACATTAGATATGTCTAGCTTGTTCATGGAACTGAATGAACATATTAAGGAGCTAGAAGTAGATAACAACCATATCTATAAGTTGATAAAGAATATAGTATACAGCTATTTAAAAATAAAGCTGTCCTATATAATAAAACAAAGGAATTTAAAAAATAACCATATGATTCGATCCCAGTTATCCCGATATATAATTTTTCGGAATAATTGAAATCAAATTGAATGTTTAACTTACATTGGACTCTCAACATAGTTGGGAGAACTCCATTTAAGTTCAACTTAAATTTGATACAATGGATAAATCGAAGGTCCCATCAAAAATCCCCTTGAAGGAATTATCCCAAATTTGATTGCACAGCCAGCCTCCTTTAACATTATTGTATATCGACTAACAACATTTAAGGTAAACAATTTTGCTTAATATCATAAGTTTTCAAAACTCTGTTCAATTACTTCTTTATAGATTTCGATCTTTTGCAAGTGGAATGCATTTCAGCAGGCGGTTAAAATGGATTAGTGTTTACATCAGAGGTAGTGATTTAGCATATAGTACGCTTTAATCAACACAACTAATTTTTCTTTCTAATAGGATAGAGAAATATGTAAAAGATAAAGAGGCGACAAATAGAGCATTGGGCGAGAAACCACTTTTTGAAAGCTCTGTGTGAAAGCTAGGATGCGATCTGAAAGCACTCAACCAGCCATGACTGGAGCGCAGTGCGTAAACGTATTTGCCTTTGCGCTTACACGCGTTCGTCTTTCCTCGAAATCCCTAGCCGCTGCTTATTTGTTGCCTGCATTCGTCCTTACACTGCAGGTTTTATATTGGAGGTTCTACGAATTATCTGGCTGTTTTTCATTTCCTTAGCAGATTTGAATTTGGTTTACGATTGGACATTTTGTATATTGACCTTGTAGTCAAAATATATATTAGTTGGTTTTTTTGTTGACGGCTGGCTGGAATTTTTGACCTTCTTTGATTTGTATTCCTAAAATGGAAAAATATAAGATTTGGATGGCAAGTATATGGTACCTAGTTGCAATGCAATGCAACTAAAGGAGCTTCACCTTATTTGCGGTTTTTTAAATTTCCGGCACAAGGCACAGATTTGTTTGTTAAATGGATGAATACTTGTAATTTAAATATTCCCCCCCTTTACCAAAAATGCATACGTGTGTTTCAAGCATTTTACTGCTGATTGCTTTGGAAAGAAAAACTTAAAAATGAATTCTGTACCTTCTTTACAATTAAACCAAAACTCTAATATAACAAACACTGTCGAAATAGAAAATAATACGCCTCAAAATGAAGACACTATTTTCTGGAAAGACCTATGAAGATTCTCAACGAAATGATTTAGGTTTTGAAGATCTCATTGAACTTGAAAGATCATGTGTTATTAAGGGATCATCACAGTGTGACCCTCCGAAAAATCACTGATTTTCGCGATTTTTTTTTCTATGCTTAGGATAAACTAATCGGTCTGGTTTTTTTTTTACAAATCAAAGCAGTGATAAAGAATACAAAATAATTTTTTTTAGGTTAATTTTTGTGTTTAATAATAGTATAATAAATGTTTTAAAAGTGTTCTTTAAAAAAAAGGTCCTGCATGGTCGGAAAGGTCGTGGCCTTAGTTCTGTTCTGAAAGAAAAATGTCAAAAAGATTATTACTCTGTAGGAAGGCGCTATGGTGCTATGGAGGCTTTTTTTTTTTTTTTTAATTTGACAAAATGGCGGCGGTTTAAACAAAATGTATCGAATCTACCCTTTTTTTTCCACAGTTTTTCGTAAAAAAAAAATAGGAAGATGTAGGAAAAAAAATAAAAGCTTCCATAGGACGATAGAGAATGACGTTAAGAATGTTCTGTCCAAATTTGAAATGGATAGCTTCAAAACTCTACCTTCGAAAGGTAAAACCGTTTTGAAAAATACCATTCCGAGAAAAACGCGTTTAAAGTTTGAAGTGACGGACGAGGCAGGTGTTAACGCTCCGTTCCCTTTTTCTAAGAAATGCTGTAGTTACCGTAATAATTCGAATTTTGGTTTAAAATTTTTAGAGAATGTTTATAACAGTGTATACTATCCGATAATGCAAAAAAAAAAAGATTTTTTTAAAATTCCACACTGTGATGATCCCTTAAGGATAATAAAGGCAATGGAGAAGATTATGTTTCGACATGTGAGCAATGTTTGCAATCACAAAAAAATTTGCAATTTTATAGGCTGAGGTAGGTATATGAATTTATTAAAAAAATATAAAAAATTAAAAAGCAAGTTCCAAAAGAAGTCGGTAGCAGTAAAAAAAAATAGATTTGCCTTTAAAAATAAACTTGAGGAATCAAAACAGTTGAAAAAGGAACCTAAGATTCCTTTATAAAATGTAATTGATTCATTAGTTAATATTAATAAAGAAACTAAAACACTAGCCAAAATGGTGACATCTTCAAGATCAAAGTGCCAAAAATGGCCCGAAGATGCTAAACTTTTAGCCCAAAATCTTCACTATAACTCGCCAGCTTGCTATAGATATATGTACATATGCAGGAATATTTAAAAATTGGTCTACCTTCTATCCGATCAATAAATCGTTGGTTGCCTATAAAGTGTATGCAGCCTGGTTTTAATCCAATACTAACCCATAATTTAAAGGATTTAATATCAAGCTGGAATTTGAAAGTACGTCAAGCAGTTTTAGTATTTGATGAAGTAGATATCCGTCGCAATTTAACTTTTGATACAACTAAAGATGAAATTATTGGATACGTCGACATGGGAAATGAAAAGACCATTGAATTAGCAAAACATGTTTGTTTGTTTATGATTCGTGGTATATTTTTAAATTGCAAAATAGTAATTAGTTATTTCGCAACAAGTAATGTAATGAATAGTGAGCACCTTAAAAATAAAATGAAAAACAACATAAGTTATTTCAATGAAATTGGTGTCAACATTAGAGCTATAGTTTGTGACCAAGGTTCCAATAACAGGTGTGCTCCTTGAAACCAATTCCGCACAACCATATTTTTATTTTAATTAAAAAAAAATTTTTGTTATTTATGACGTTCCCCATCTTTTTAAGTCAATACGAAATACTTTAATTAAATCTGATATATCCTTTGAGGCTGGTATTGCAAGTTGGAAAGTCCCGGAAGAAATCTATAATATAGAAAAACATCAATCTGTCAAAATGTGCCCCAAACTAACTACAAAACATATACATATATCCTAACACATGGCAAAAAATGAAAGTTTTTTCAGTCAGTCTTATGAGTTATGAGTCACACTTGAACTTCAGCTATACGTACAGTAGATAGTTTGGAAAACTTTAGTAATAGCGTCAATTCAAAAGTAATATCAACCGCTACTTTCTGTGAAAAACTGAACCACGCTTTTGATTGTCTCAATAGTAAATCACCATTTAATCGCAATATCTACAAAAGCGCAATAAATAAAGATGGAATTGTTAGAAGTTATCTTGAAGATATAATTACATTCATAGAGACTTTTTCTACTGCGAGAAAAAATTACTGTTTCGATGGTTTAATCTTAACAATTCGCAGCATAGTTTTATTAACAGATGATAGTTGGTAGTCTTGATAATTTCCCACAGAAATCTTACGTTTTACTATATAAATTTAATCAAGATGTTGACGAAAATATGTTTTCATTGTTAATATCATCAGGTGGAAATAATCAAAATCCATCCTTATATGAGTTTAATCATTTATTATAGGGAAAAATCTCTCTATCAAAGTCTTGTCGCTAAAATCTAAAAAAGTAACTGTGAAGAGGACGAAGAAGAGTTTATATTTGAAAATAGTGAATTACGAAATTGTTTCCTTTCCGTTGCCCAAAATGATGCAGACACTGGATCGATGAATTTTAGAAGCACATGTATTGACGAGAGAATTGACGTCGAAACTGATAATCTAGATAACTATAATTTTGATGTAATTAATCATAACGATAGACCAGTTGAGGATTCTTCATTGAGATATTTTGTTGGGTTTATTCTTTATAAGCTCGATCATAAATATAAATGTGAATTGTGTGAAAATTGCATGAAACGTGTTGATGAGACAATATCACTCGAGGATAAGTCTGAGCTATTTTTATTTCATAAAAACTTCTCCACCAATTCTGATTTTGGTAAATCAACAGCGCCAACTGAATACTTTTTTCAAGTAATGAAATTTAATTACAATATTTTTGTTAAAATTATAACGACTATCCCTAATATTAAATGTTTACAAGAAACAATAAAAAATAAAAGTATTGCACTTACAAAAGAAAGTGTTGAATTTAGAGAATGGTTTGAAGAAAATAATATTTGTTTTCAACATAGAATAAATGCACTTGATTATTTCATAGAGATATTATTAAAAAAACATTGTCGGTGGGAAAGCGAAAAAAATAATATGTACTACAAAAAAAGCAGGCAAATAGGAAACTTAATATTATTAACACATAAAGTTCTACATGACCATAATAATTTAATTATAATTTTGTTGGAATTACTTTTATCTGAAACTTTTAATTTTGTTAAATTTAATGTTAAATTTAGTTCTGTAGGCATTAAAAATTAAACGCCAATAAAAACCTAAACCCAATCTCTTAAAGGGGATTCCCAAATGCCTACGTCATTATAAGAAGTCAAAATAAACCTGCAGTGTAAAAACGAAAAGTATCTACATACGTGCACGCAGCAAATAAGCAACGGCTACGGATTTCGAGGAAAGACGAACGCGCGTAAGCGCAAAGGCAAATACGTTTACGCACTGCGCTCCATTCATGGCTGGTTGAGTGTATTAGTGCATTCGAACGGTGGCTTACTCAAAATATCGCATCGCCAGCAAAGCCGCGAGCGAAGAGCTTTCAGATCGCATCCTAGCTTTCACACAGAGCTTTCAAAAAGTGGTTCCTCGCCCAATGTTCTACTTGTCGCCTCTTTATCTTTTATTTTTCTACGCTAATACCCATGTTCTGCATTCCGAGTGAAATAAAATCGAAAAAACCTCACAACACTCTTTTTGAATTGAATTTCCTTAATAAAATTCTTAAAGCTGTAACAAATTCATTTCAGTTAGTAACTGACAGTAACTGACAGTTACCTCTGATTTCAATTAGTTTTTTTACAAAAGCTACAAAATATTTCGATTGGAATTTTCTATCGAATTATTTTAACTGCTATAAACGAAGAAATTAAAGATAACTGAAATGAATTTGTTAAAATCATAAGAATTTTATTACGCAAATTCAATTCAAAAGGAGTTTTATAACCTCTTTTCGATTTAATTTTACTCGAAATGAGGACTTGGGTGAAAATCAGCTCTGGAATTAATTCCAGTAGTTTCTCTGAAATGCCTGGAATAAAACAAATTGATCTATTAACATATAATCGCGCTGTTTCGCACTGATATTTCAATTAAACTTCCTGCCTTAACCAAATTAGCAGTAATTTGACAGTTCTCCAGAGAATTGTCAGAGAAAATCTTTAACGGCAATTCAGCCCGCTGACAAATGTTTGACATTTATCAAAGCTGCTTCTAAAGGAAATCGTGTACATGAGCGGTCCATTGGATTATACGTCAATGTGCGAGGGACACTCGCCAAATTAACGTGAAGTGCCGTATCTGTTCGTTATTCCTCGTGGTCCTGTGCATTTTTTTTTTATATTTTTGGAATTTTCCCTAACTTTTATGTGTTCAATGCGTAATTGAGATAAATCAAAATGCGAGACGATCTCCCCGACACCCAAGGAGGTACGCAGAGCCAACAATCGCAATTTTGGGCGAACATCGGGAGTCAACCCATCGAGAGCATTGTCTGGGGCAGACTTTACGCGAAGAATAATCACCTAAAATCACTCGGTACGAGAAAATATAAAATTAAAATTATCTGGCTGCTTCAGGGTGCTTTGTGATCAACTCGTTAAAACTTTTTACGTGTTTTCTCTAGATCTCTGCAAGCCCATCTTTAAGACAGGCAGGGCCGAGACGAACGACTTGATCCTCACAGCCAAAGAGCTGCCGGAGGCGGTTCTGTGCAGGATTTCGAAAATTCACTTCCGAATCACCCGGGAACTGAGCGACCTCTCGAACCCCGTCTATATCCAGGTAAGATGTAAGCCAGAAACCGGCTTATTCGCAGCATTTAAATTAGAGCGGGATTATTTTTGTGTTATTTATGTGATGCGGCGCGCTACCTGGCACACAGGTGTGCTTGTGGAACTGAGCGCTCTTCCCGGTTTTTTTTTCACAAAACTTTTGTTACCACGATTTGCAGGTACCCGGGGGTAAAATAACTAATTTGTCGCCTTTCTAACGAGGGCATAGCGTAGTTACTCAAGGCCACGGTTTGCTACAAAATATCTGCTGCAAATAATGCAAACTGATCCTCATTGTAAAAACAAAATCAGGAAATTTTGTGGACACATTTTACGTGAGCGAATTTTGAGGAAACAATCGTCAAGATTTGATTTTCTAAATCATCTCATCTTTTTTATTTTTATTTTTAGGATTTCTCTAGAAATGGTACCTTCGTGAATGGAGAAAAAATTGGCCTCAACAATAAAAGAATCCTTCAAAATTATGATGTTATATCTCTTTTCCATCCCCGGTATAAAGGTAAAATACCGGGAAATAACTGGAGATACCATTATTATTTATATTCCATTATTATAAACAGCATTCGTTTTCAAAGATCTCGGTCCAAACGAAGCTCAGGGTCTGCCTACAGAGATCTGCTCGCAGTACTACATAAGTCGAAAATTGGGCTCTGGGGCGTGCGGCGTAGTCCGACTGGTCTACGATAAGCGTACTTGCAAAGAGTACGCTATGAAGCATGTCCAAAAAAATCAACTGGCAAATTCCACCGGAGTTAGAAATGTTAACGATCCCGAGAGGGTGATGAACGAAGCGAAAATAATGAAGGCTTTGGAACATGTAAGTTTTTGGGAATATTTGTTTGCTTTTTAACTAGATTTAAAATACTACCTGTGTGTAGCCGTGCGTTATTAAAATGCATGATATAGTCGACATGCCTGACTCACTTTATATGGTGCTCGAGTTTATGAAGGGAGGAGATCTGCTTTCTAGGATTGTTAACCAAAAAAACAAAAGGCTTTCAGAGAGGACTTCGAAGCTATACTTCTACCAAATGTGTCACGCTGTTAAATACCTTCATGACAAAGGTGAGTTTTCTTATTTGTTAAGGAACCAACAGAAGTTAACAAATTACATCAAAATAATATTTGATTTTAGGCATTACCCACCGAGACCTAAAACCGGACAATGTACTTTTGGAGACAAATGACGAAGAGACTTTGTTGAAAGTCTCTGATTTTGGTCTCAGCAAATTTGTTCGAAACGACTCGGTAATGCGAACTCTTTGCGGCACTCCACTTTATGTTGCTCCTGAAATTCTTGCAACAGGAGGACAAGGTGCATACACAAAGAAAGTTGATGTTTGGAGCCTTGGAATTGTTTTGTTCACATGGTAAACATAATTAAGTAATTTGATAAACAAGTATAAATGTGTATTCAATTTTTTTCAGCTTGAGTGGTACACTTCCATTCTCCGATAACTATGGATGTCTAGCATCTGAACAAATAAAAAAAGGTGATTTCAGCTTTAGCCATCCGTCTTGGAAAAACATCTCCACAGTTGCGCAGTCTTTAATTAGAGATATGCTGACTGTTAATCCAAGCCAGAGGCCCTCTATCAACACTATCCTCCGACACAAGTGGTTTCGGGATCGGGAGATCGTCAAGAAGGCGAATAATCTTATGAAGCTCACAGTCACATCCGATTCGGACGATGAAAACTTTCTGGAACACCCTGCAAAACGTATGCGACGATAGTCAGTTTGGGAGCGAATCAAACAACATAAAACATTTCTTGATCTCCCTTCTAGTTGTGATTATCGTGATAATTTCAACTTTTCAAGTATTAAGCATTACTTAAAAATTTCATGTAATTCAACAATAGGTTTTGTCCTGATTTATTTTTCGACCGGAACTGGTCACAGGTCGCCTAAGGTGTGTTTACGGTATTTAGGCATCTTTGTTCTGACCTTTTTCTTATTTATATATTTTTTAAATTATGTAGTAATAACAAGTACAAATTGTCGCGAAGTTCCAGTTAAATAAGTTTTAGGATTACTTATTTAACTGGAACTTCGCGATTTTTATATGGACGGTGAGTATAAAATATCGATGTAAGCCATTACTTGTGCCAATAGGCTTTTTGATGTGCCTGTTTTTTTCTGTTTTCCACAGCTAAGTTTGTTAACAGAGAGAATTCTTTTGAGTTTATCATACCTTTAGATGTAAGAATGATGTTTTTTTTTACATATAAAAATCAATTTTTTTTGTTGCATTTTTCGAAAGTATCCATTGTCATGAAGGTATTTAACAGCGTGGCACATTTAGTATAGCTTCGAAGTTCTCTCTGAAAGCCTTTTGTTCTTTTGGTTAACAATCCTAGAAAGCAGATCTCCTCCCTTCATAAGCTCGATATATCTAAAAGTATTGTCAAAAAATTAAAATGATCGGAGCAGTCTAAACATATTATTTTGTGACTTGTTCGTAGCAACTTTTACTACCTGAGTGCGCTCGCCCGTATGCCTAAAACTTTAAACGCGTTTTTCTCAAAACTATGTTTTTACGGTGGGCGGCGGTGCTTTCTCCGAAACCGCTGAACCGATCTTCATGAAATTTTAACCATATATTGTACACATAAACAGCTCTAGCGTTAACTACGATCGAATATAAATTTTGATTTCTACTATAATATTTTGTTTGGCCCAAAAACAGTAAAAAAAACGCAATTTTTGAAATTTTTTTTTAAATGCCCGCCATTTTTTTATTTATTGGTAAAAATTAATATCAGTAGTTCACGCTAGAGCTACCACATACTAAATGTAAACAATTTTGATTTTTTCATTTTGGATGAGCAATTATCGAGATATCACCGCCGCCAGCGAACTACTTTTTTTCACGGAGTTACCGTCACTCGCCATTTCACGAGAATTCCTTGGACCATCGTTTTACAAAGCCTAAAGCAGGAGCCTTATTATGAGAAACGATACGAATCCTCAAACGAAACGAAACGAAATCGCTTTCGTATCACAAGAAACGATCGTTTCGTTACTTAAGTATTGCCATATCCAAAAGGAGCTGTTTGTATGAAATGTAACATTTGACAGCTTCTAAATATCATTTACTAATTTCTCTTCTTCAATCTTGTAAATTTTTTTAATCCATTTTGAATTCTCTTTTGTTGCACAATTAATTGACTCCAAGGAAGTTGATATTTGTTTAAGAACTTGAATTGGCTTTATTAACGATGTGATCGATATGGGAGCGGAAATTGAGTTCGCTATCACAGATAACTCCCAGGTCGCGTGAGAAACTGACAGAAGGAACGGGTTGTCCAGAAATATTATAAACCCGAGGACTAGAGGGGAGACGTTTACGGGAATAGGTAATAGATTGACACTTGGAAATGTTCAAATCCAGAGTGTTTTTCTTGCACCAAGTGGAAAAGCTGTGGAGGTCGTCTTGAAGGAGTAAGGAGTCGGATGGGTTGGAGATACTTTTAAAGATCTTCATATCATCGGCATAAATTAGAACTTTTGAGTGCTTAATTACCAACTCAACATCGTTTATGGACAGAATGAAGATCAATGGGCCAAGGTGACTACCTTGCGGGACGCCTGTGTGAGATGTAAAAGGGGTAGAAACCGCTGAATCGAAACGAACCCTATATTTTCGATTATTAAGGTAAGAGTTGATCCAGGAGATAAAGTGGGGTTGGAAGCCAAGGATGCTAAGTTTGAGGACGATGATTTGATGGGAGATGTTGTCAAAGGCTTTACTAAAGTCAGTAGCGATAACGTCGGTCTCAACCCCGTTTTCCATACCATCAGGGCCAGGGTTGAAATCGGATGTGAGAGCTGATCTTGGCAGCAACATGAGAAGCATCGATTTCAATGGATGAAAACGAGGTTTGGGAGCAATTGCGCAAGAAAGAAAAATAGTTCAAATCAGGATCCGGAGCAGGATCGTTGAAGGATTTACTGAAGAACTCAGCGAAAAGGTTGGCGATGGCAGTAGGGTCAGAAGATGAAAAATCTCCGAGTTTGAGGGTCAATGGGTATCCATTGGATTTGGTTTTAGTATTGATGAAATTGTAGAATTGCTTAGGGTCGGAGATAAGCTTGTATTGCATGCGATCCAGGTATTCGTTGTATCGCAGCGTTCGGAAAAGAGAAGAGATAGCAAGGTAAGAGAATGGTCCGAGTCGGATCTAGAGTTTAGGAAGCGGTGCCAAAGTTTATTTCTTTTGTTACGAAGCGACCGAAGCTCTTTATCGTACCAGGGAGAGGAAGAAGAGATTGTTTTCCTAGGTTCGAAGGGAGTACATTGGGATATGCAGTTAAACAGAATGTCGTAAAAGATATCGACAGCGTTGTTGATTTTTAATTGGGGATTGATTAGGGTGGGAGATAAGTTTGAATTGCTTAGGAGAGAGTGAAGCTTCTCAAAATCAGCTTTATGGAAATTAAAGTCGTAATGGGTTTCAGAGACGGTGTGAGTGCTAGGATAATCATGAAAAAGTGTAAAGAAAAGAGGAGGGTGATAAGCATCTAGGGTGGATAGCAGGTGGCTGCTTTCTGCAACGAGAGAATTAATGGGGTTAGATGAAGAAATCAGGTCGAGTTGACGGTCCAGGTAATTTTTGACACCACTGATTTGACAAAGGCCAGAGTTAGAAAGGTGATCAATAATTAGGGTTTCTGACACTGAAAACACGTTGGTGGGGTAATAGGAGGACTCATCGTCGGAGAGACACCATTGTAAATGAGGGAGGTTAAAATCACCCAGAACAATAATGTCGTCAAGCGGGTTGGAAAGAGCAAACAAGGCGTCGATTGCATCGATTGCATGCTTATAGGCGTCAAGAGGGTGGGCAGGGCGAACATAGCAGCATAAGATGAAAAGAGAACGACGAGAGTTGAGGGTGATTTTAATGGAAATGGACTCAAACAGATGTGTAACTGGGGAGATGACTTGAGAGGTATTGAAACGGTTATGAACCGCTAAAAGGACGCCGCGACCAGCAGGGCCAGAATTACCGCCATCGGAGCGAAAGATACCGAAGTCGGACGAGAATAGTTCAAGTCTATTAATATCAGGAGATAAGTTTGTTTCAGTTAGGCAAAGATATCATAGGGAAGAGACTGGGACTTTACGAAGATGTGACGAGTTTTGGAGCGTAACCTACGGACATTTTGGTAAAAACTGATGTAGCCCTCCATCCCTTTGGCCGATCACCACTATTTTGATACACGGGTTAGAACTATAAGTTGTCAATGCGTTCGTTGAGTTTGTTCGGTAGCGGTTAAGAAATACGAAAGATTTGGGGTCCACACCATTTTTATACAACTTAGCCTCTTTATCCCCACTTCCTTGACCGACCCCTTCTATTTATAAACTTAGACGTGATATTAGCGGGATAAACGTATAGGCGAAAATGGTCAAAATCGATTAAGAAAATTTTATATGTAATTTACCTAATATATTGGAATAAAGTTGTTGATTTAACACCTAATAACGGTGAATTGAGCATTGAGATGTTTGGCAATATGTTTAGATAGATGATAATTTTCGATAATAATCACGTATATGCAATTAAAATTAGGTTTAATGTCCTCCGGTAATGCAATGTACAATAGGAAATTAAAAAACTTGAATACTCATATACTTACTTAACATCTTAACATAAAAACGCATTTAAGCAGAAGAGGACAAAACCCTTTCAGATATGGACAGTCGTAGCAAAATGACTTTTGGACAATGGTTCTATATCACATACTCAGATCGTTACTAAAATCTAGGTAGTCAATAAAGTGAAAATCACAATTTTTGTACTTGACCAGTTTTAAAACCAACCGACGATGCAAGGTCAGAGTCAAAGGGGTGATAGCTAGGGTATGATCGCCCCATTTTTTGTTGGGATGAAAATGGCTACATATTTTATTTGAATATACAGGGTGTTTCATTAAGGTCTGAACAGGGGTATGACAAACGAATTTACATGGTCTTCTGATCGACGTTTGTTCGGAGGCCCATCCCTAAAATCGGTCCTTCACCCCTAAAATCGCAACTGAAAATTTGGAGGAGGTGAACCCAGAAAATGCTTTATAAGTTCTGTAACGGACATCGTAGGATTTTGGTTGATAACGTGTTAGAAAGCTGAGACTTTAAGCTTCTCATACGACCAAATTCGTCAACAACAAGCGAGAGAGTCCGCGTCGAACTTCGAAAAAGTCAATTTCAATTCCCAAAATTTCATTTTGGTCCTTCGTTCTGCCGATTTGATGTATGGGAAGATCAACATTTTTCCCAAGGAAAAGCTTCTGTCTTATGGTATTCTTCAGAAAAAAAAAACGCAATCGAATCCGATGTCGCATTATGAAGTTATTCGTGCTAGAGTGTGTCAGCGCCAAATCCTACGATGTCTCTGAAAGAACTTATAAAGCATTTTCTGGGCTCACCTACTCCAAATTTTCATTTGCGATTTTAGGGGTGAAGGACCGATTTTAGGAGGGGTCTCCCAATAAACGTTGATCAGGAGACCATGTAGAATCGAATGACATACCCCTGTTCAAACCTTAACGAAACACTCTGTATGATGTACTCCATTTATATAACAAATAAGGGTATTATATTAGGTAGCTTAGAATTAGTAGTAGTTTAGGGTAAATAGGATTAAGTCTTCCTCATGAGGTTTTTTTTTGTACAACTTTTCCTCCGCATATTATATTATTAAAATTCAACATAATATTATTTTCCTAAAACAATATATTTTAAGCTGTATAGAATAAAGTCAGACTTTCTAAACTCTTAAACTTAGCATCTACACTGTAAACTGCATAAATGTTATGATAATAAATAATAAAATAAAATAACAAATAAGGGTTTGAGCCCCGCCGAAATTAAGGTAAAGGTAACATAAATGTGAATGTATTATATGAGGAGCCGACGAAGTGAAACTTCTTTGGGTGCGTTCAGAGTAAAATTTCAAGATCACGTCATGGCCTTAGCAGTTTTCATGACGCGAGAAAGAGGAACGATCTGAACTCGGGGAGAAAGATTAAGATAGAGCTATATCATATACTTAATACAGCGGCTGTTCTTCGTCTCCACTTTGTGAGGTTTTCGTCATTTCCCTCGTACGCGAGAAAAGAAGAAAGAGCAAGCGAAAGAGACGAGTAAATTAAATAGAATAAGACAAGGAGTGCGCGTTTTGTTAAAAAATTGCTAAAGGTACTATCATAAATAAATAGATATACAGATAACCCGCTTCTAACATCGTAAGTATGACTGAAATTTTCGGATGCCTCTGCCTTGCGATGCGGCACCAGCCAGTAACGCATAGAAGCTCGGCCGCGCAATGTTATTCTTATGGGCTCATGCATTGTGGTATACCGAATATGCATTGCTATGTTTGAGGCTGCTAGCAGATCGAATTCTAGGAAAAACTGGGTAATAAAAATACAATAAGTCAAAAGAACTGGATCGTCTTTATATTGAGAGATCTATTTTTTTATAAAAATAAATAATATAAAGCTCTTATTTATTGAAATACTAGCTGGGCCAGCAGACATTGTTTTACACTTTCCACTAGCTGGCGCGAGGAGTTTGATTTGGTTAAAGACCTTATGTAAGAAAGTCTGGACAAAAGAGGTCGTTGGCGTGATTGGAGGATAGGCAAGGAGACCGAAAAAAGGCCGCGCCAATGATCAAGCGCATAGAAGCGCGGAATTCGTAAATTCTGACATTTGGTTTGAAATTAGTGACCCCGAAAACCCTCAAGTACCAAGTTTAGTGCAAATCGCATATACTTTAAAATTTGAGTACGCCATCTAAACTTGATTACGGCGCCACCTATCGGATCCAAGCATAGCTATCAACCATCGTCTCGAGAAAACAAATATATGTAGGTATTGTGAGAATATGACCTCAATCGGTCAAATCGTTCAGAAGTTATACGATCACTAAGAGACGCAACAATATATGTATAAAGAATGTTTTTACATTTTCAAAACTCTCATTGAACATAATTTTTTATTTTATTTAATTGCTCATTCCAGAAAATTTGTGCAGGAGCAAATTTTTAAAATTAACAATTTTATAACACTGTGTAATTGCGAACTAAATTTTCTGTTTTTTTATTTGCAAATATGTATATCATATAATTACATACAAAACATTTTTGATTGGGAAAACTTCGAATTCTGGGGGAGAATTTAAGGAGCAATTGTTTTAAAAAATTATTTAAAAAATAAAGTGTTCTGCGTAAACTTAATTATGATTCTTCAAATCCTCCCAGACTTCCGAGTTCCAGGTTTTCCCGCTCATTTCAAGAATTTATTATGAACAAAGATAGAGATCTCCAAAATTTCGCTTCTTTCACGTGAACTGACTTACACGCGCTCTATTGTTTTTTTTAAATCCAGCTCTTCATGGACCCGTGAATTTAATTTTGTACTCGTTGTCAATTAAAACGTCCTAAAATTCTGTTAAAGTGGAGTCCGAACTTTGCGATTTCGATTAAAACGGTACAATTGCAGTAAAATTCGAATAAGCGAGCACGTTTTCGTTCAAAATGAAACAATTGACTTCCATTTTTGAATTTTTGTACTCTTATGTTAATACTGCTTTCATTGAGGCAACAATACAGTCGAATCTTTGTTTTTTTTTTTTATGACAATTTGAATTTTCGTCCATAATTTTGATCTCTAATTGCATATAAAAATTTTTTGAAAAAAAAATGAAAAAAAACATTGCTGACACATGATGGATAAAAATATTATGAAGCTTTTAAAATAAAATTTATTAAAAATAAATATTGAAAACTATTCGAGTTATCTGTCAGTAAGATGAAAGAAGATCTTCCAAAATGTCGTTTATATTTTTAATAAATTTGTTTTTGTTTTTCAATCATTAATGATCAATAAATAACATGCCACTTTTATTTGATTTCATTGTTTGCTTTGTATATCATTAAAAGCTTTACTATAGAAACGTTCAGTTTCGATATGTTCAGGTAGATGTCATCCCTTAAATGCAATCTAGTAGCACTCAAAACATAACAAGTGAACTAGTCGCAAACAAAACGACATATTGACATTTTTTGTAATTTAACCCTTAGCTGCCCCACCGGGGTACCAGACGCCCCACTTATTTGTGATTTTTTTTTAGCAAAAATAGTACTTGCCGACAGTTTTTAATTTATTACTCTTATTCAGTATTATATTTTTTCTAAAAACTTTTATCTACTTATAGAGCACTGTTTGAAGAATGCCTGGCAATCATTTCAAATTAAAATAATTAATACCTTCTCATAGTAAGCATTTATAGCTGAGGTACCAGACAACCCCAGTGTCGGCTCTGGGAGAGGTGTGGCAGTTAAGGGTTAAATATCTTCCATTTTATTAGAGTTAGGAATCTGGATTTAATATACAGGGTGTTCAGAGGTGGGAGGGAAATATTGCAGGAGGTGAAAGGTCAGGCCGAGGCAAGCAAAAAATCGTATGGGTGGGGGGGGAGGGAGTTATCTCGCACCGTTCGGCAGTTACAGGGTGATTCGTAAATCGGGATGTTGCCTTATATGGGAACCGCTATTGTATTTTTATCTTTTTTTCTACGCATCGCAGCGACCTCAAACCGGTCTCAAAAAATCACTATTTTGAAACCCTTTCCAAAAAGGTCAACACCGCCTCCCTACCCCCAACCCCTTGGCCACAATCACCTCTGAAACTTGAAAAATTAAATTTTATTTTACGATTTTTCACCTTTCGCCCCACTTTTCTCCGAAATTCACGTTATTAACATACCTACTTTTTATTGTTTTTAAGTTTCCTATCTAATTACCTTTCGAAAAAGGTGCAACATGCACAGGTAGAAAAAGGATACAAACATTTATTTACAAAAATCCTTTTACAAAATATTAGGACAATTCGAATTTTTAAGAAATTATACTTAAATTAACTAAAAAATACATTTTATTCACTTAAAAACTAATTACAATTAAAAGTTATGTGCTACAAAAGTTGTTCGAAATGTTCTTCGCCACTCTCGATGCATGCAAATAGCCTTCGTTTGATTCCGCGTTTGAGGTCTATGGTAGCCAGTCTCTCCCGTATTTTCGTCGCTCCAGTCCCAATCCTGGTAACTAATTCTTCTTTGGTGTTGATTGGTCTTGAGTAAACCTCATATTTCATCATTCCCCATAAAAGAAAAAATCCAGTGGAGTAAGGTCCGGTGATCTAGCAGGCCAAGGAATCGGTCCACCTCGTCCAATCCAGCGCTTTGGGTAATGTTCATTCAACCTTGCCCTAACAATGTTCCCAGTATGCGCAGGTGCTCCGTCGTGCTGTAAATACATTGCGCTTCTAGTGGCCAGGGGGATGTCCTCCAACAGATCCGGAAGGTTATTCTCCAAAAAGTCCGAATATAGCTGACTATTCAGCACTTGAGGCAAGATGAAGGGTCCTATCAACTGGTTGCCGGTGATGCCAGCCCAGACATTGACACTAAATCTTTGCTGGAAGGACCGACACCTTGTCCTATGTGGGTTCACATCTGACCAGGTGTGGAGGTTGTGGAAGTTTGTGATGCCATCCCGGGTGAATTGCGATTCATCCGTCCACAGAATTCGGTCTAGAAACCTTCTGTTTTCGATGTCAGACTCGAGCAGCCAAGTGCAGAACTGCAATCGTCTTTCGGAATCTCCTTGATGTAGTGCTTGGACCGGGATATGGTGGTATGTGTTGCGTAGCGGTACATATCGATAAATATCGATTATACTTAAAATGTAACGATAAGTACCGCTGTGCAACCAAAATCCCTTAGCCGGCAATAAATGTAGACAAAGCCGAACAAAGCCCGGCGCAGGAAACAAAGGCAACAAAGCCCGATGCAGACGATCGATCGGATTTCGGTTTACCCGTGCGGCAACGCGCCAAGTCAGCGGGGTCACCGATCGATTCATGGGCGCGAACGCAGCGAGTCCAAAAAACTGCAGTTCACGCATGGGAAGTGCGCCCTCAGCGCAATTCCCAAAGTGACCGGCAGTGAACTTTACTTTTGATCGAAAAGTAAAGGGCAGTTGCTGCTAGACAGGCGAAGAGAGTGAACCTTACTTTTGATCGGCAAGTGAAAGTGTAGTTGTTGAGTTGCTGCAGAACAATCACGAGAATAAGAAGTAGCCGGGAGTAATTCTAAAGAAGAAAGTAACTAAGATACTTAGTGTAAATTTGGAAAAAGGCACCGTCCGTGGCCAGTAAAGAAGTGTGACGGCAGTTATAGTTATAGGTGTTTTGTAACCGAGCGTCGTGGAATAAAACCTTAAAACGAGTTGCGGTGTATCATTTCAAGGAAGAGACCCCCCTATAACACAACAATTTGGCGCAGCCGGTAGGATCAGGGAAGCCTGGTTTTTAACAATTATAAAAAACCGTAAGCGCTTGAAAATCCTTGATTCTGCGAACTTTTGGGCTTTGCGAAGCCCCAACGCTCCGGGGTATCCAGCTTTAGTTGCCTCTGCTCCAGGCGAGCAAGCAATTACCCCGCTTTCAAGAGAGAACAACTGTAGTCGCCCCTGTTCCAGGCGAACAAGCGATCTCTCGACAAATCTTCTGTTGTGCAAAAGGCACCAACGAGGGACTAGTGAAAGCCCCTAAGAAGTGAATGTCAGGCGAGAACGCACCAGCCGACATCCCAGCTGAGGAGGAAACCACTCAACCGCCGCGGGAAACAACGGACACCCCAACAACGAGGGACCAGCCTAGTACTTCATCATCAGCATCGAGGGAGCACCCCAACGCAGCAACTCAAACATCGAGGGAGCAACCCACCGTTTCGGCATCAGCATCGAGGGAGCAACCCAGCACCTCAACACCACCTGAAGCACCAGCGCAGCACCAACCAGGGCTCAGGCTCAGGAGCGGAACTGTGATCCCCCGTTCCTTACCCGTAAGTCTAGATTATCATTTAAAATTTTTGTTAGAAAGAGTGCGAGCGTCAGAAGCCGGATTTAGCAATCGGCATTTTGATCTAATAAATAAAAAATTTGAAGAAATAAGCGAGCAGAGAGAAGCTCGAATTTTAAAAGCTAAAAAAGACTCGGAGGAATTCCGAGAAGAAATAAGAAAATTTAGAGGACGCTCGCAGTCTTTCAATTTATTAGATAAGTCGGGTGCTGTAGATTTAAGCCTAAAAAGTGAAAGTGCTGGTGACTTAGAATCGGTGATACACGGTCTGTCCGGGTGGTTAAGTGCTACATTCGCGGAATCGTCGGACGAATCGTTCGGTAGCCCTAAATTCGGTCATAGGGTTTCGTCTCCGTTAACTCCCCCGAAAAGTGACCGGGAGCAGGTTTTGAAGATGGCCGATCACGGGAAAGTAATCAAATATACGACCCAGATCGTACCCCTTTTCTCGGGCGAAATCAGCCCCCATTTGAGCCAAGAGCTCCAGACTTTCCTGGGTTGTTGCCATCAAGTGGAAAACTGCCTCACTGAAGAGGAAAAATCATTGTTCCCGCGAATCTTGCTCACCCGCCTGCGAGGTGCCGCCTATCAGCTGTTTATCGCGGAACCCCCAATCAGCTTCCGTGATTTCGAAGATCGCCTGAATCGAGCGTATCTTCCCCGCGAGACATACCAGGAGCTGGTGAATAAGCTGATAACTATTCGGCAATACCCCCTGGAGAGTCTCAACGCCTTCACGGCAAGAATCAAACAAGCCTTAGCCCTGTGTAATGAAGCGGCCGAGAAAAAATACGGCGCCCAAGTAGCGGCTACTGTGAAACCACAGCTAGAAGATTTCGCAGTAAGTGCCCTGCGAAGTGGAACGAGTAATCCCCATTTGTGTCAATACCTCTTGACATTGACCGAGGGAACCCTAGAGCAAGTTATCGTTAAAGCTCTAGATATGGAGAGGCTGCAGCAAGGCTCACCCTACTTGCAGGCGCAACTACCCAATATGAGCCTGCCTAACACACCGCCAGTTCCCGCGCCGCGAAATACGCCCACAACTGCGCCGACGGCAATAACCCCGTCCACCGCGGTGGCTAAACTCCCCAACCCGCAAAGGGGAATCGAGGCAAAAATCACTTGCAGTTTTTGCAAGAAAACAGGCCATACATATGCGGAATGTTACAAGAGGAAAAACACCCCCTCTGCCGAACTTATGGGCACGATACTATCGAGTGTCGTCGCAGAAATGAAACCCGAAGGTCAAATACCGGCCAGCAGGGTAGCGCGAATGGTTCATCGTTCAACCAGAGGAACGGGAACCAAAATAGGAAATATAATCAGGGTCCCCCTCGAAATAACGAGGCGAGCGATCCCCAAACGCGACGCGCCTATAACGTTAGGCAAAGTTGCGGGTTCTGTGGCCGACGAGGCCACACAATAGACACCTGCGAACACAAACGCAGGTGGGACGCAACGAGTTCGGGAAACGCAGCTCAGTCGAGCCCGAAATCCCCGACTCGACTTTAAATGATAATAAGCAAAATTCAGGGTACACTCAGCAGCCCAAGCCTAGCACTCCCGTAGTGGAGCTCCCACTCGATATTGGTCGAAATAAAAAGACCCCACTAGTAGTGGATACGGGCGCTGAGATAAGCTTAATTAAAAAACAAGCTTTAAAGTCTCTCGAGTATATTAACACCGAGAAGACCTACACCCTGCAAACTCCATTTGGCGAAGGCCATACCCTGGGAAGTTGTCAGGGGATTATTGTTAAAAAACTCCCCGACGAGAGGGAGGCTAGAATCCCCTGCACTTTCCAAGTGATCGAGGACAACGCAGATTTGTCCCATGAAGGACTATTAGGGAATGACTTTCTTGCAGAAAATTGCAACATTGAGGGCCCTAGTAGAAAACTTCGATTTCCTCGTACGGAAATCAATTTAGAGGAATTTTCGTTACCAATTGTATTGGATACGAAAAACGACTGTTCCCAAACCGCAACTGAAACAGATATACATGCAGAAGAGACGGAATCCGAAGGGGTTAAGCTGTCCACCTGCCATGTTATCGAGGCACCCCCAAATGCGGATGCTGGTTGCCAAGTGGTAAGAAGACCACGGGGAAACAGTAGGGAAACCTTAGCGAATACACCTCCGATTGGCGAAATCAGGCGGCATATAATAGCTCTGAACGAGCCTATATGTGTACCTGCACGATCGCAGATGGTGGCTAAGGTCCCCTTACCGCTGCCAGAAGAAATGCTCTGCCTATCGCAAGAGATAGATGCGGGAGTCTTCTTGGCCAATAGTATCGTAGCCTCTAATCAAAATGAAGTATCTATTGGAATCCTCAATGCGAACAATTCCCCAATTGCCCTAAATGACCTAAATTTGCAGCTAGAGCCAGTAGATAACTACACTCTAGCGCCAATATACCCCAGGGAGGGTAACCAAAAGGAGTTTGCTCCAGAAGGGTCTAAAGAAAAAATAAATTTAAATTTACTTGAGTTACACAGTACTCCCAGTACAAGTAAAAGCAGCCACAGCGCTCGCAAAAATAGGCCACCGAGCCCCACCGCAAATCAACGCAGCCAAAGCGCTCGCGAAAATAGGCCAAAGAGCCAACAAATAAATATAAGCAGCCACAGCGCTCGCAACCCAAAGCCACAGAGCCAAGATGTAAACAAACGCGGCCAAAACGCCGACAACAAACGGCCAAAGAGCCCCTCGACAAAGATAAGCAGCCACAGCGCTCGCAATAGCCGGCCACAGAGCCCAAACATAAGCAAAAGTAGACCACATGCCGATGAGAAGGGACCAACGAACCCCATGATAAAAATAAACAAAAGCAGCCACAGCGCCAGCGAAGATCGGCCAAAGAGCCCCGTAACAAGAAAAAGCAGCCACAGCGCTCGCGAAATTAGGGCAAAGAACCCAAAAGTAACTGATCAAAAAATCAAAAGGGACAAAGCCAGTAAATATGCGAATACTGGCCAGGGCCCAAGACACAAAATACACGGCGCAGGCGGCCAAACAGCCACGATAAATCATGTCAGATCCCCACAGGCGGATCGATATTCAACTGGAGTCGAAAAAGAACGTATGGCCAGGTTAGAGCAAGAACTCAATCTGAGCCCAATTTTAAATAGCCAAGAAAAGGCAGAAATTCTGGAAATATGTCAGGAATATCACGACATATTCCACCTAAAGGGTGACTACCTCACGCATACGAATGCTATCACCCACCCGATACCGGTGGTGCAAGATCAAGCACCCATTAATCAAAAAATGTACCGGCTACCAGAGACTCAGCGTCACGTAATCAACGAGCAGTTAAAAGGCATGCTCGAGAACGAAATAGTACAGCCAAGCAAAAGCCCTTGGAACTCACCATTATTAGTAGTCCCCAAAAAGGCGGGACCAAATGGCGAGAAAAAATGGAGAGTAGTTGTGGATTTTCGTAAATTAAACGAAAAAACTATAGGCGACGCTTTCCCTCTCCCTCGAATCGAGGATATTCTTGATCAATTAGGTCATTCAAGGTATTTTACTACCCTCGATCTGGCGAGTGGCTACCATCAAGTGCTAGTCGATCCAAAAGATCGCCCAAAGACGGCGTTCAGCACGAATTATGGGCATTACGAGTTCAAGCGAATGCCATTCGGGCTCAAGGGAGCTCCCGCCACATTCCAGCGCCTCATGAATTATATACTCACAGGCTTGCAGGGCCTGGAATGTTTTGTGTATCTGGATGACATCGTCATCTACGGGAAAAACTTGGAGGACCATAACTCTAAATTACGCAAGGTCTTCAATAGGTTGCGAGAAAACAACCTAAAATTACAACCGGAGAAATGCCAATTTCTCCGAAAAGAGGTAGTCTACTTGGGACACAAATGCTCGAGTAAAGGAGCACTACCAGACCCTAGCAAAACAGCTTGCGTCCAGACTTTTCCAGTTCCACGAACTGTTAGGCAAGTCCAATCATTTCTAGGACTTGCCAACTATTATCGTAAATTTATCCCCGATTTTTCAAAAATAGTGAGACCTATTACCAATTTGCTCCGAAAAGATGTCAAATTTAACTGGACAGAAAAGTGCCAGGAAGCATTCGAGAGCATTAAAACATCACTAGTTTCCCCCCCTCTTCTGATCTATCCCGATTTTAACAAACCCTTCAATTTAACTACGGACGCAAGCAACGAAGCTATAGGAGCTGTCCTCTCCCAAGGAGAAGTAGGAAAAGATCAGCCCATAGCATATGCTAGTCGCACTTTAAACAAGGCAGAGCGCAATTACTCCACAATTGAGAAAGAGTTATTGGCCATTGTTTGGGCGACGAGAAATTTCAGATGCTACCTCCAAGGTAGACGATTTACGGTCTACACGGACCACAAGCCCCTAAAGGGAGTTTTCAATGTGAAAGATCCCACTTCCCGTTTGGTGAGATTTCATCACAAACTTTCCGAGTACGACTACTCTATTGAGTATAAGCCCGGAAAGTATAACACAAATGCGGATGCCTTGAGTCGCATCCCTTGGGAAGATAAAGAAAACCAGCTTGGCCCAACCTTAACGGTAAAAGCCCAAGTCCACCGCTCCATGGACCCTGATGCGGAGGAAAATAACCCCGCTGTCAGCATAAGCGCGGTCACAAGGGCTCAGAAAAAGAAAGCCCGAGAAAGCGGCGCCGAGGCCATTCCAGATGCACAAAGGGCACCACCGGCGAAGAAGCCGATTCAAGAATCAAATCTCGATCGAGAGGAAAAGCGTACTAAGCCTGCAGAAGTACCAGAAAAATCTCCAGCGCCAGAATCACACCCTACTCCTGAAGTCATTTCAAGCCCCGAAGAAATCAAAATCATTTTACATGATTATCATGATTCCGCATTCGGAGGCCATCAGGGCGTGATCAAAACTTACAAGAAGATTAAACGCAAGTTTCGATGGAGGCACATGTTGCGTGATATAAAAAATTATATCAAAAAATGCCCAAAGTGCCAGAAACTCAAATCTTCTCCCCAGTATAAGATGCCCATGGTTATTACCGACATAGCCGAGCAACCTTTCGACAAGGTATACCTCGATATAGTTGGGCCATTGGAAGAGTCCACGTCAGGAAATAAATATATCCTAACCTTCCAGGATAACCTGACTAAATTTGTGGACTGGTACGCGATACCAAATGCAGAGGCTTTAACAGTAGCGCAAATTTTCTTCGACGAAATCGTCACGCGCTATCGCATCCCCAAAAGAATAGTTACCGACCAAGGTACTAACTTCTTAAGCGACCTCTTTAAGCAAATATGCAAATTGCTACGGGTGAAGAAGCTGCAAACTTCAGCATACCACCCACAGTCTAACGGCGCACTCGAACGTGCCCATCGACCGTTAATAGAATATTTGCGAACCATTGTAGATGAGAATCCCCAAAGTTGGGATCAGTATCTACGCACGGCAGCATTTGTGTATAACAACAGTACACACGAAGGGACCAAATTGACCCCTATGGACTGCCTATTTGGCTTTACAGCAGATGTCCCCTCCAATCTCAAAAGGGACCCCGAGCCAATATATAATCACGAGAGCTATTATCATATGCTCCGTTACAAACTGCAGAAATCTTATGCGATAGCAAAGAAAAATATATTGGCTAGCAAGAGAAGATCTAAAGAGTACTATGACAAAGACGCTAAACCCCTAACTATTCACGTAGGGGATAAGGTCCTCCTAAAGAGTGAAAGCAGAAAGCACAAACTCTCAGAATTATGGGTAGGACCTTACCTGGTAACTGCTACCCCGTCATCCGTGAACAGCACGATACGCATGGGTAGAAAATTAAAAACGGTACACAACAATCGCCTGAAACCCTACTTAGAGTAGAGTAGGCACGGGGATCGGCTCCGCCGTCCCCCAGTTTTTTTTTAAGAACAAAACAAATAACAAACAAAGACGTGTAAACAACAAAAACAAACAATCTGAAACAACAAGTATAACCGCAGCCCCCAAAACACAAAAAAAAAACAGCAGAAGTATACCAAAATAAAACAATTTACTTTTTTTTGAAGAAAACACAATTTTCCTTGAAAACACCAAAATATTCGCACTCAAAAAAAAAACAAACAAACACTGCTAGCGGCCGCGTCTCGTATATGCCCGGAGGAATTCGGCGCCCGTTAGGGGACCACTGGCACCCAGCTCCGGCTCAGAAAACGGCGACAACCTCTGAGGCGTGTGAAAGCGCGATCTTGTCCATAACGAACTCGGGAACACAATGAGAATAGTTTCCGCAACAAAGCCTGCACTTAGGTCAAAACCGCTCGAATCGACGAAAAAAAAAATGCAACAGCAGCATTTTCTATGAGGAATAGCCAAAAAATCGCCGCGGACAGACCAGATTTATCTTCGAAATCGGATAGGGCCAATTCAAAAAAAAAGTAAACCACGTCAAGGGAAATATGAACGGTTGCTTCGTAAATGTTTTCTTAATGATTCCGCCAATCTCAAAAAAAAAACTATAATACAAGTTGAATAAGCCATTGCAAAAAAAAAATATTTCTTATAGATAGAAAAATACATCAAAAAAAAAAATATTTTTTATAGATAGAAAAATTATATCAAAAAAAAATAATTTTAATAATTGTATCAAAAAAAAAATTAATAATAAGAGAGCACTCGTCCAATTAAATAAAAAATGAAAAATTATATCAAAAAAAAAATATTTTTATAAGATAGAAAGAATACATATAAAAAAAAAAAAAAAAAAAAAAAAAACATCCGTTTATAATGAATTGTCATAAAAGGAAAAATAGACAGATATAATATAGATTACGAAAAATCACCGTTTTATTACTATTAAACAAAAAAAAAATTATAATAGTAAATAGATTGTAGAAAAATAAATATAGATTAGAGAAAAAGCACCCGTATTACTGTAAAATAATAATAATACTACAATACTAAGAAATTACTGTAAGCTACGGACGATGCCCGCGCAATATTTTTCTTGAGAGTCATTCCTCTTCAAAGAATGACTCTCTTTCTCACAGGGGGAAGGAATGTTGCGTAGCGGTACATATCGATAAATATCGATTATACTTAAAATGTAACGATAAGTACCGCTGTGCAACCAAAATCCCTTAGCCGGCAATAAATGTAGACAAAGCCGAACAAAGCCCGGCGCAGGAAACAAAGGCAACAAAGCCCGATGCAGACGATCGATCGGATTTCGGTTTACCCGTGCGGCAACGCGCCAAGTCAGCGGGGTCACCGATCGATTCATGGGCGCGAACGCAGCGAGTCCAAAAAACTGCAGTTCACGCATGGGAAGTGCGCCCTCAGCGCAATTCCCAAAGTGACCGGCAGTGAACTTTACTTTTGATCGAAAAGTAAAGGGCAGTTGCTGCTAGACAGGCGAAGAGAGTGAACCTTACTTTTGATCGGCAAGTGAAAGTGTAGTTGTTGAGTTGCTGCAGAACAATCACGAGAATAAGAAGTAGCCGGGAGTAATTCTAAAGAAGAAAGTAACTAAGATACTTAGTGTAAATTTGGAAAAAGGCACCGTCCGTGGCCAGTAAAGAAGTGTGACGGCAGTTATAGTTATAGGTGTTTTGTAACCGAGCGTCGTGGAATAAAACCTTAAAACGAGTTGCGGTGTATCATTTCAAGGAAGAGACCCCCCTATAACACAACATATGGATGTAGTCCCTCTCGGTTCACAACGGTCCACACTCTCCCTGCAGACAATCCTAACCGTCGTGCGACCTGTCTGATGCTTATTTCAGGGCTGTTCCTGACGATGTTGAGGATTTGTTGGTCGGTTTCCGCTGAATCGGCCGAAGTTCCTGATCGCGCTTCTGCTCTAGGGGCGGTTACACTTCCGGTTTCTGTTAACCTCCTGAAAGTCCTTGAAAATACCCTTCTATCGGGTACACGCCGATTCGGGAATCTCCTTTGGTATTCCCGTACGGCCTCACTATCATTTCCGTCTACTAAACCGTACACGTAAATTATGTCGGCATACTCTTCAACAGTGAATTCTGCCATTTTTTCTTAATTTTTTGTGTTAAACACCCGTTCCTATCGATTGCCTCTTCAACTATGGTCAATGTCCTTTCAAACGTACCCATTTTTATACCATAATTCATAGGAGATATTAGACACGGAGCGTCAGGATACTTAGAAGTCAATACTGGATATCATAAACTAATAACGCCATTTAACGAGATTACATTTATTATTTTATAACAGTTTTGCTGAAATAATAAAACTTTATTACCTGTGTTTCCTAAATAAACATTTCCGAACTTGCTGTCATAAAAATTCTTTACTTAACGACTTTTTCCATTATGGTGCAATAAAGTAATTAGGTACCAGTGAAGATGTTTTAGTTTCAGGATTTTTGTATCCTTTTTCTACCTGTGCATGTTGCACCTTTTTCGAAAGGTAATTAGATAGGAAACTTAAAAACAATAAAAAGTAGGTATGTTAATAACGTGAATTTCGGAGAAAAGTGGGGCGAAAGGTGAAAAATCGTAAAATAAAATTTAATTTTTCAACTTCCAGAGGTGATTGTGGCCAAGGGGTTGGGGGTAGGGGGGCGGTGTTGACCTTTTTGGAAAGGGTTTCAAAATAGTGATTTTTTGAGATCGGTTTGGGGTCGCTGCGATGCGTAGAAAAAAAGATAAAAATACAATAGCGGTTCCCATATAAGGCAACATTCTGATTTACGAATCACCCTGTAACTGCCGAACGGTGTGAGATAACCCCCCCCCCCCCCCCCACCCATACGATTTTTTGTTTGCCCCGGCCTGACCTTTCACCTCCTGCAATATTTCCCTCCCACCTCTGAACACCCTGTATAATACATTATGTCAAATAGAGTCATAAACACTATATGGAAAAATAAAAAAGCACGTTAAAAGTCGATTGTAAGTATGTCATTCAGTTGTTTACTCCTTCTCTAAATTTTTTTTTTTAACCTTATATTAGTTCATTTTGTTCACCGGCTCCTCATATTTTATCCGAAAAAGAACTTCGTAAACTCCTAAAATTAAAAAACAAAAAAAAATTACAAAACAAAAAATTAGAAAACAAAATCTAATAAAATGTATAACAAAAAAAAAAAAACAGAAAAAAATATCATCAAATTTGATGTGACCCCTTGGCACCTGCGAGCCTCATCCCCCAGTAAATATTTTGCAAGCTTTGCCCTTGCGACATGTCAAGGATGAAATACATAAATATAATATATAATATATATGTACCTGAGTGTCCAATGCCCCTGGCTTAGCTGAAGAGTGTGTATGTCGATATTTTCTTCTAGTTGAACCATGTGGTGAGTGTAAAGTGTCGCCACTTTCTGAACTCTGAATGCTGTAACGGCGTTCCTTAGCCTTACGTTGTTCATCTCTTCGTTTTCTTTGCCTTTTGATTGCTAAAGCTGAGTGTATACCTACTGAATGCATTTCTATAAAAAAAAGAAAAAAATATATTGAAAATAATTGCAAATTAAATTTATTGTATTACACCGCTGCGCAAAATAATAAGTGCACCACAATCTCATATGCTGCTGGAAACTGATACAATATGTAAGTAAATGTTCTTTATTTTTGTTTTCTCTTTTATATATTTCATAAAATAAACAGAAAAACGAATATATTTTATTTTTAAATACGGATATAAATATGATTGTTGTATATACCATTAACATATTTCATGTTCACATTTATTATTTTGCACAGTGCAGTATGTTACTGGCAAAGTATATAATTCAGGCAATCTGTAGATTACCTAGTCATCCTATAAAATACCGGGTTCGACTAGGTAATGTATACAATGTTTAAGAATTCTATAGAATGGCATTAGCAGATCAGATAAAGTATAGAAAGATAAACAAATTAAACATCTTTTGTTTATTCAAAAAATTTTATTGAAATTATCAATTGCCCATGAAAATAACTTTTACGAAAAAGACATTAGAAAGTTAGGAACAGTTTTGTTTTCAAAGTATTATAATAGTTTGAACTATGTAGCTCTTACCTACGATTTCGCCCGCGTGAAGCCCCCAAGTACTAAGTTTGGTGACAAACCCATAAACATTATAATTTGTCTGCTTGCCATCTTGAATTCGTAAATTCGGACAGTTTGTTTGAAATCAGCGACCCCAAAAGCATTCAAGTACCCAGTTTAGTGGAAATCGCAAAATCTTCAAAATTTGACAGTCCGCCATCTTGAATTCGTAAATTTTGGCAATTAACAACAATGTTTATCACAAACTCTGTTTGTACGCCATTTTACCCACAAATGTTGTTGGTTTTCATTTTCAGAGTGACGGAATACGTCGATATATTATAATTCACACACATTTACGGTGTAGTAGCCGGAAAAGAAAGAGAAGCTGTCCGTGAATACCAAAGGAGATTCCCCATTCGATATGTACCCCAAAGCTGGGTATTTTCGCGGACTTTCCAGAGATTAAGAGAAACCGGAAGTGTAACTTCAAATAGTAGGGAATTGCGATCTGGAAGATCGAAAAATTCTGCCGAAGTCGAACAGCAAATAATCATCATCGTCAGGCAAAACCCTACCCCTCTCTGCCATACAATTTTTTTTGGCCTAGGTTAGATCTTTCATCCGATTCATTTTGGCATACGCACTAAGAAACACTTTACATATCATGGAAGTAAAATTCAGTTATGTATACTTTTACAGTAGAGTTAGGTTTTATAAATAATGGCAGAAATTTTAATTAATGAATTAAAGGTATAGATTTTTGGAATTAAATTAGACTAATAATTAATTATTCCTTTTATTTTGAGTGTGACTCAGGAATTGGTTATAAAAATTTTTGAGTTGTATATAAATGAATCTTACAAATCCGATGTGTGACTTATATTGAATGAAAATAATAACGAACTTATTTTTCAAGTGTTGCCACAGATTCTTTACGAAGAATAGTTTCATTGAACGCTCATTGTGCATATTTCAGTGCTATTTCGATAATATAGTTTGTGATTCTCTTTATTTCACGATAAATACGTGGATTTTGGAATTTCACACATGCACTGTCGGTGTACACACTCCCATACTTTACTACCACTGATGCGTCTTGATGCGAAATGTGGCGTTGGTAAGAAAAATAGATCACTGTCATCTCCGTTAAAGAGTAGCCCGTTCTTCAATACAGCGACCAACCAACCACGAAGTAGCCAAAATCGCGCCTTATCCGACTGAGGTGAAAATCTACGGGCATGTATAACCTCCTAAGTGATATAGGCTATGTATCGCAATAGGAAATGTTCAGCAGTGGTTTTTATGGTGAGTCACGCAAAAAGTACTTATCCGATTGAGATGACATTCTATGGGCATATTGTGTATGACCTCCTCAGTGATATAGGCTAGGAACAGTTCCGTTATTCCGTTTGATACCTGAAGAGAGTGACTAGCTAGCCAGTTGCATCCAGTTAGTCTTCATCTAATTGTCGTCACCCACACCGCCATCTGAGCATTTTTAAATTTTGTTGCAATACTGCAATTCTTTTTTAGAATAGAATATATATATTTCATAAGATGATGTACAGATTATTTTATACAATAAGAGTCTTAATTTAGAGCTAGAATCCAGGTTCATTCATCTATAATGTTTTTTATGATAGACTAGCAAAATAAGGTTTGATTTTAACATTTAAAAAATTGGGAAAAATAATATATTCGGAGAAAACCCAGTGAAAAGGAGCTTACTTACTACTATAAAATAAAGAAAACGGAAAATCCATGAATTTAAAACTTAAATCTACTTAAGACTACCACTGCTACAATCCAATTGGACGCAGTTCTGAAATTAAGGGATTTTCCGAACAGGAGCACTTTTCAAAAAATTTTTTAGCAATTGCCTTACATTTTGTAGTTATAAGTTCAACTTCAGCTGTATTGTGCAATTCAGAGGTGGAAAAGTGCCACGGTAAATTAAATATCATCTTGAGTATTTTGTTTTGCTTAGTTTGCAACTTTTTGATATGACAACGTGCACATTGAAACCATATTGGTGCTCCATATAACATAAATGATTGAAATATCACTTTATAAATGACAAGCTTGTTTTCTAAGTTGAGGGTTGAGCTTCTATTTATAAATGGATACAATATTTTAATTAATATGTTGGCTTTTTGTATAACATAATTTATGTGCTTTGAAAAGGTAAGTGTTTTATCAAAAATAATGCCTAAATATTTGGCCGTATCTGTCCAAGGAATAACACCACCGTTTAAACTAATATTGCAACTAGGTAAAAAACGTGGATGTCTTCTTCGAGTGAAGAACATCGCTTGCGTTTTATCCAAATTAATTTTTATCTTCCACTTATGAAAGTAGTTATAAAGAACCTCAAGCCCTTTTTGCAGATAATGGCTAATGTGACCAGCGTCTTCGTGTGAGCTGAAAATAGCAGTGTCATCGGCAAAGATAGATGAGAGACAATTTGGAACGCTTGGTAAATCTGCTGTGTATATATTATATAAAATTGGGCCCAAAACAGAGCCCTGAGGAACCCTGTTGTAATATTTATGGCAGCGGAACATTCAGGGGCAACCTGTACTTTGAACTGTCTGTTATATAAGAAACTGTGTATCAAACGTGTTATATTAGGAGGAAATCCAAATATACCATCACTTTATGCACTAGAGCATCATGCCACACAGTGTCGAAGGCTGATTGTATATCAAGGAGAACGAGGCCAGTAGATTTTTCATGGAAAAATTTTTCTTAATATGTCTGGTTATCCTTAGAACTGGTTGTGCAGTATTATGCTCTGTTCTAAATCCAAACTGTTCATTGGGTATCAATTTATTTGTTTCAGTAAATTCTGATATTTTGATTTTGATTACCTTTTCTAATATTTTGGCAAAATTGCTCAGCAAGCTGATGGGCCGATAACCAGCTGGATCATCAGCAGGTTTCCCAGGTTTCAAAATCGGAATTATTTTAGCAATTTTCCATGAATTCGGGAAATACTTTAGTTTAAGACAAGAGTTAATTATAAAAGTAATATATACAAGGCCTCCTTTAGGAAGCATTTTTAAGGCTAAATTTGGTATACCATCGTATCCAGGTGCTTTATTGTTCCGCGGACTTTTTAATATATTATTTATTGTTTTTGGACGCACGTACTAGCCAGGCTCGTCACAAGATTGGATCTTTTCGAGCTGAGATATAGAGTTTTCTACTTTTGCAACTGTCAGAGTATCACTGAGATATGCAGTAATGTTGAAGCTTGATGCAAAGTGATTTGAGAGTAGTTTTGCTTTTTCTTTGCACGTGACATATCTGTTTCCTTGCAACTTTAATGTAGGTAAGGGATTCTGCTTTTTCTTAATTATTTTTGTAATTTTCCAAAACTGGTTGGAACATTTCTCTAGCCCTTGTAATAGTTTACTCCATTTCTTGTTTCTAAACTGAATAATTAGGTGTTTGACTAAATTATTCAGTCGTACCAATTCAAATTTAAAGGATGGTAATCTATATCGTATCCAATTTCTTCTGGCAATGTTCTTCTGGATGATTATTGCATCGAGTATATATTGCGGCAATTTTTGTTGCTGGTCATGTTTAGGAAGACATGGGGTAGACGATTTAATACACTCTTTGATAGTATCTGTAAAAGCCTTGACCATATCATCAATTTGACTGCAATTTATAATAGTAGCAAGCGACAATTGTGATAGCCTAGGCAATTTCTGTTTAATAAGGATACGAAAACGTAGCCAATTTATTAACTTTAGGTTAAGTCTGTTTTGGTCTTGTAAGCAAGGGTCTTTGTTGAAGTTAAATCATTAATCACAACTGGTTGTGAGAAAAATGCAGGGCAATTTGTAAGAAAAAGGTCTAATACTGAAGGGTTTGCTTTAGTACAGCTAGGAATGTAAGTAGGACCCGAGAGGTATAAAATTGTAAACGGGTAGTTAGAATTTAATTCATGTAGTACGTTTCCCCAAGAGTTTGCTCTAAGACAACCCCACGACCGATGTCTGTAATTAAAATCTCCATCTATATTGTAATTCCCCTGTAGGCGTGTCAATTTTAATAAATCTGATCGTAGTAATCCTTTAATATATTTGTTAGCTGAACCCCCTGGAAAATACGCGCAAATAATTTTTATTTGTGCTTCCTTATTATTAGTGATTTCCACCCCTATGGTTTCAATGACTTTGCACTTAATTATTGGCAATGGGTTGACTTTCAACTTTTTGTTTACAACAATTGCAACTCCCCCTCCTCTGGAATGTTCCCTATCTAATCTGTAGCAGTTATAATTAGTATTATGAAATTTTATGCTAGAATTTAGGCCGGTTTCAGTAATTAAGGCTATATCAATATTATTTATATTCATAAAATTAAAATATTCAATAGTTTTAGATCTTATGCCTCTTGCATTCCAAGTAATAATTGTAGTCTTTTTATGGATTATCATTTAAATATTTCAAGGCTAGTTCTGTGACAACATTAAACTGTTCGTATTTATCTTTACATGATTTTAACTTAGTTATTAATTCGTAAGTAAGGGTTTGAATTTCTGTAAATGTGAATAACTTAGGATTATTTGTATTATATGAAATATTATTTGAATTATGTCTTAGAGATGACCAATCTAGATTACCACTGATATGTTGAAAGTTGTTGCCTTTCCTGAGGGGAGGGAAATCTTCTGCACGTGAGACATATCCTCTAGAGTGAGATGCATTCGGTAGTTTCTTCGGAGAGAGTTTTTGACGAAATTCAACATAATTCCGACGACTGGGGCATTCCGGATCCGTTGATGGTGATTTCCATGGCAATTCGCACATTTTTTATCGTCTTTGGAGTTGCATTCTGCAGTTGCATGGGGTCCAGAACAGTGAGCGCAAAAAGTTTTAACTCTGCAATGCTTGGATCCATGACCAAACATTTGGCAATTGTAGCATTGCGTTACTTTCTTTGGTAACTTCCTATAATAGTTCCATCTCACTATGGTTCGGTTTATTATACCGCACTTTTCGCGAAGTTCCTTAAGAGTTATCGTACCACGCTGGATATATACAATGAATAGAGCTATTTTCCCGTGGTTAGTTTTTCTATTTATAAATTTAATGTCTGTGCATTTAATCTCAGCATCATTTAGATATGATTTTAATTGCTCAGGATCCATGTCTAGTCCAGATAGAGTAACTTTAAAAGGTAGTTCCGACTTAAGACTGTGGGAGAAATATTCGCATTTGGCTACGGTGAGAGCATCGCATATCTTCTGATAACTATCAACGGATATAGGTAGAATCTTTATTCCGATTGACATACGTTTAATGATATATTCATTAATCCCATTATCAATCAGGATTTTGTGAATTTGTCCGCTGTTGTTTTTGATCACATTGATTGGTGGAGGTTTAGGCTCGGAAATTTTGTTTTCAACACCAGCTGGCATGTCTCCGTCATCACCAGAGTCATCGTCGGCAGCAAGAGTCTGTAACGGAGTGAAGTAGTTCGCACTCGTCGATGCATTGTTTTCCCGAGATTTGCTGTTACGTGTCGCAGCAGTTCCTCTGCTGTGCGAAGTACTGGCCTTTTTATCATTCATTGTTGTTAAAATTTAATATAGCAAATACTACTATTGATTACATTATATTTATTGAGTTAAATTATTGTGGGCATTCGAAGCAAGTTCTCTAAGGGGACTGAAGTAGGATGAAAAAAACAAAAACGGGAATAACAAAATTGTAGGATCATAGCTACCCGATAACATAGCAAACCACGAACGAAACAGTACAGTATAAAAATTACAGTTTCATTTCACAACACTTCCCCTGAAACTTTTAATTTTTATATATAAAATAGTCAATGTACTGTCATTCCCAACATATTTCGCAGCATTTCAAAACGCACACGTGAAGTTGGTTTTGTAAAGATGTCTGCAGCCTGGTACTCTCCAGAAATATGTTCAACCATTAGTTGACCCTTTTGAATCTGTTCCCGCACAAAATGGAACCGCACATCAATGTGCTTCGAGCGCTTATGAAATCCCGGATTTGCTGTTAACTTTACAGCACTTAAATTGTCCACACGTAGAACAGGAATAGACTCCAATGGTGCAATTTCGCCAAACAACCGATTAAGCCATACTCCATCCTTTGCCGCTTCACACGCAGCCACATATTCCGCTTCCGTTGTCGACAAGGAAACACTCTGTTGTCTCCGACTGGCCCAACTGATAGCTCCTCCACTGTATTTAAAAAGAATTCCACTAACCGAACGACGCGTAGTACAATCACCAGCATAATCAGCGTCACTGAAAGCCTCTAGTTCACCTTTCTTCATGCCAACCTGGTACAAGATGCCCATTCCAGTTGTCCCCTTGACGTATCTCAAAATTCGCTTAACCAGTGTCCAGTGCTTTTCTTTAGGTTTTTCAAGAAACTGCGACACATAACTTACAGCGAAAGCAATATCTGGCCGCGTTGCAACCGCCAGATACATCAAGGAGCCTACTGCTTCCCTATACGGAGCAGTTGTTACTTCCGTATTCAACAATTCATCAGATGACACACATTTTTCAATCGGTGTTGAAACAGAGTTTGAATCCTTCATTTCATACCTGCTTAAGATACTTGCAGCATATGTCCCCTGGCCAATGAAAATTGAACCGTCCACATTTCGCTCAACTAATATATTTAGAAAATAGCCCAAAGGTCCAGTTGTCATCTTGAACTCTGTCTTAAACAAACACAAAAATTCATCAATTACAGACTTCTTCGTTGCAGCAACCAAACCGTCATCGACGTACAGCACGATTATCAATTTATCTCCCCTTATATCACGATAAAACAAGCAAGAATCTGCTGAGCTTTCACATAGCCCAACACCCAATAATACATCGACAAATCTTTTGTTCCAGCATCTTGGAGATTGCTTCAAACCGTACAAGCTCTTCCAAAGCCTGCACACGCGATCAGTACCATCACTGTAGCCCTCAGGTTGTTCCATATATATTTCTTCTTCTATTACTCCATACAGAAATGCAGTCTTAATATCAAACTGCGCCAGTTCTAGACGTTCATTTGCGGCAATGCTTAGTACTGATCGAATAGTATCGAATCTAGCAACAGGACTAAACGTTTCATAATAGTCAACTCCTTTTCGTTGACTGAACCCTCGAACAACCAATCGAGCTTTGTATCGATCTATATCACCGTTCGGCTTCCTCTTAATACGGTACACCCAGCGATTGGAAATAGCCTTACGTCCCGCAGGCAACTTGACCAAGGTCCATGTTTTGTTTTCCTCTATAGATGCCATCTCTTCCTCCATTGCTGCCATCCAATTTTGTTGTTCAGCTGAGCTGATCGCCTCAGTATAACTTATGGGCTCATCCACTTCACTCAGCATAACTTCAATTAGACGCTTAGGTGGCTTAATAGAGCTCCTATCTCGCAGTTGTCTTCTATCGGCCACATGTTCAATCGACACAGCAGACACATCATCCAGAGGTGGTCTCAACTCGCCTTCCGAATCTGAAACAGATTGACTCACCTCGATAACCTGGTCCACCGTCTCAGACGGGAATAAAGCCAATAGCCCTCTAGTAGCAGCCTCCATCTCGAACACAACATTTCTACTTCTAACCACAAAATTCTCAGATTGCATCCAAACACGATAACCGTCGATATCATCTGAATAACCGACAAAAACACCGCGTTTTCCCCTAGCGTCCCATTTCTTTCGCTGTCCCGTTGGTACATGTACAAAACACTCCGTACCAAAAACACGAAATTTATCTAGATATGCGGTTTTTCCCGAAAACAACTCATATGGAGTTTTACCATCAATAGTGCTTGGTCCGGTTCGATTAAGAATATAAACGCTACTATTTACTGCCTCTGCCCACAATGACTTAGGCAGGCACTTTGCCAATAACATAGTACGAGCAAGTTCAACTATTGTTCTATTTGAACGTTCAGCACAACCATTTTGTTCCGGCGTGTATGGGTTAGCAACAACGAACTTTATGCCATTTGATATCATGAGTTCCTGCACAGTTCTATTGACAAATTCACGACCTCCATCGCAATAAAAATATTTTGGCACTCTACCACAGTGATTCTTGACAATCTGCAACATTTCCGAAATTTTTCCGGCGGTTTCCGATTTTTCCTTCAGGAAATACACTAGATGAAATCGCGAATAGTCACATGTGAAACACACGAAATATCTAGCTCCACCCATCGATTCACACTCCATTGGACCACATAAATCTGCGTGTATAATTTCACCCGGCTCCACAGAACGCTGCTGACGAGACCGGAAACTATTCCGATGTTGCTTCCCCTGGACACAGGCACTACAAAATTCACTGTCCATCTCAACACTAATCCCACGTTGCTTCGAAAAATTCTGCACATGTCGTTTATTTTGATGTGCAAGCCGCTCATGCCATATTTGCAGTGAAGGCCTAGTCACTAGATTAGCCTCCCTTATACACGACACTTCCGGATGTCCCACACGTATATTCAATCTAAAAAGTCCACCAACACGAACACCACAGGCTTTAACAACACCATCCTTTAAAAACCGACACTCACTTTTCGAAAAACTGCACTTCAGTCCTTTATCAACCGCACAAGCAACCGATAACAAATTTCTTCGCGCAGTTGGTACATACAGAACGTCTTCCATATGAGACTGTACCCATTTTCCATTTACAGCAGCTTCAAACCTAATTATACCTTTTCCAATGGCACTCATTGTAGATTTATTACCAATATTTATGGTCAAGGGCACCGCGAACTTTTCAAATGACGAAAACCATTTACCGACACATGAAATATGATCTGTTGCACCAGAGTCTACAATCCAAATATCAGTTTCATTTTCTGAATTAAAAACCTCGGCTACGTAGGCTTGATCCCTGGCAACATAGTTTCGCGTACCGACATTATTCGAGCCTCCCCTTGGACAGTTCCTACGGATATGGCCCTTTTCACCACAACCAAAACATTTAATATTAAAATTTTGTTTTTGTTTGTTTTTCTTTTCAATTACAGACTCAACAAACCTCCCAACAGATTTGTTTTTGTTAACCTCAACAGCACTGCGCCCAGACCTCCCGTGACCACCCTTTGCTCCGGCAGCCACCAATGCCACAACTTCCTCCTGCTTCTCAGATCGAAGTCTCCGCCGATTTTCTTCTGATGTTAAGACCTGTATTAAATTTGAAAAATTTTGTTTTTTCTCTGGTCGAGCCCACCAAGCCTGTCGAAGACTCTCGTAATCATCTGGAAGCGTATCGAGCAATTTTACCATTAAGGAGGACTCATCTGGTGCAACGTTCAGCTGTTGCATTCTTAAAATTAACCCTTCAAACTTCGCGATATGGGTTACCATATCATCGGACCTGTTCGAAACAAAACCAAAAAATTCCGATTGAATAGCGTGGGCTGCTTGCTTCGTTTGTTGCTCAAACACACTGTGCAACTTCAGCCACATATCCCGAGCGGACTCACAGGTCACCAAAAGCGCCATTACCTTCGAATCCAGGGCCCTTACAATAGCCTGGCTAGCCGCTCGATCTGCCTTGTCCCATTTCCTTAGAGACTCTTCATATGCCGTCTTCTTAGCCTCATCAACCGATGCCACCGGCTCCGGTTTCTTAATTTCTCCGGTGCAAACCTCATAAGCACATTCTATTCCGCGAAGAATGCTCCTTACAGCAAACTTCCAAATGTACCAGTTTTCAGCACCCCTTAACTTTTCAAGTCCCTGGAATTCCATTGTTAAGGATAAACTTTTCTTGGACAATAATAATAATTAAATCCGTGGTTCGGAACCACGTTCTGCTACCATGTTAAAATTTAATATAGCAAATACTACTATTGATTAAATAATATTTATTGAGTTAAATTATTGTGGGCATTCGAAACAAGTTCTCTAAGGGGACTGAAGTAGGATGAAAAAAACAAAAAACGGGAATAACAAAATTGTAGGATCATAGCTACCCGATAACATAGCAAACCACGAACGAAACAGTACAGTATAAAAATTACAGTTTCATTTCACAACAATTGTGATAAATGAATTTGATAAATATCGCTTGGGATTCATCAAATGTTGTAATTTAGACTCTTCGGAGTCATCATCACTAGGATACACTACGCGGGGTCGCTTTATAATTTTAGCTTAGACCACTTTACACTATATATCAGTAAATAAATGATACCTTCTCGATTGCACTTTTCAAAACACGTCTGTTCAATACACGAGTCGATGCAATATGAATAAATCTAATTTCAAAATTATTTCCACGGAGCTCGTTCTTTGTCCTATTTGACAACGCAAAATCCCATGGCCAACTGAATATTGCAATTCATTTGTCGCAAATCTGAATTATTATTTTGAACCCTCTTTCCTGTTTGGTTGCTCTCACCGGCGGACAGCACGCTTGCAAATCACACCCAACTCGTCGCGGTGACGCCGTTAGGTTTACCTAAGTTTAAATTGCCAACTTTCTCCGGTGGCTACGCCGAATATACGAATTTAATAAATTCGTTTTAATTAACGTTAAGTCATTATCCAAACCTATCTAATTTGGAAAAATTTCTGTATCTAAGTTCCTGCTTAACCTACCTTTAAAACTATTGCCACCCTGGAAATCACTGACGCAAACTATAAGGAGGAATTGGAACTTGTAGCCAGTCGATATGGCAATACATACATAATTTTCAAACCCACATCAACAAACTTTTTGAAACACCAGTAGCTGTAAAAGGAACAGAGAAGCAATTAATGGATGTCGTTGATAACAACGCCCTCGTTGCCTCAGGCCGTTGCTGCCCCGGACGCCTGTCTCACTATCGTTGGCATCATCCTGTGATCTGATAGCTCGACCACTCCACCGTCATTATTGGACCAGATTTCAATTCCATCGACCTCACTCTCTATTGCGCCTTCTGCCGCGCCGCCCCGTTATCATGGACTGTTGCTGCCCTGGATGCCTACCCAGCCATCGTCGACATAACCCAGTCAGTACTATGCCCTCTACCCTCTACTTCATCCGTCTGTAAGCTTTAAGTCTAATCCTAGCTCGCTAATTCTTAATGTATCAAACGCTAAAAATACCTATAACTTAACTAAGAACTCTCATACCTCTAGTAGTTCTTCTCCTAATTCTTGTTCGAAACCTCCCTCCACCTGGCCTAGTAAGAATGTTAATCCTCCCTCTAATAAAACCAAGTCTCCCTCTAACAGTCCTAGTAAAATTGTTAATCACCTTACAATTATTCGAAATCTGCTTCTTCCAAGATTGCCTCTAATTCTCTTAATTCCATTAATCCTCCAGTTTTTACTTCCAACTCCTATTGGCAGCTTAAGGCAGATGTTTTCCCAAATTTCAATCTCTGTACCCCAATTAAATACCCTAATTTTGTGAAATCTCACACAAAAGTCCGCAACGATCACAGAAATTATTTTAATTCCTAACTCTACCAGCATTCCATCTACTTTTGCTCCCTTATCCCATGTCCTCTTTTCTTCTGACTCTGTTCGTTCCCCCAGCTGTCTCTCCCTGCACTACCAAAATTTCAGAGGTTTGCGTTCTAAAACTTGCACTCTTTTCCAGAATTCCCTTGATTTCCCTTACAACATCTTTGCTCTTACTGAAACCAACTTAATTCCCACCGTAAATAGTAAAGAATTATTTTCTACAGACTCTGTTTTTCGTGCTGACGCCTGTGATAATCACTTAACCCCTATAGGCCGCGCTGTACATAAACGTTTTGGCGCCAGCCTTTTCACATCTTCTAACTCCTCAAGCTGCAATTTTGTTTGCATCAAAATTACTCTAACCTGTTAATTCTTATACATACTCTCATTCATCCCTCCCAACCGGTTGAGCCTACAAGCTTGCCACCGATGTGATCGATTCCCTCTTCAATATTCTTGGGCCTAATGATGAAGTCATCGTCATCATATTTCAACTTCCGAGAGGGTGACTTTGGCAAATTATATCACCTACTTGACCAACCTTCCCTTCATTCATTTACAAATGACTCACAGCTTTCTGTTGTGGATGCCCTAGAGGATTTCTATACCAAACTATTTGCTTGCCTAGCCCAATCTATCAACCTCGGAGAGACCATGTCCCTTCTTGCCCATGGTATAATAAAGAACTTCTATCGCTTCGGAACTGGAGAAACAAACTGTGGCAGGTCTATCTCTTATCTCGTTCCAATCCCGACCTTCTCAATGACCTTTCTGTGGCTTCTCTGTTCTCCGAACGCAGTGAATCCTCTTATCTGGAATATCTATAATGTATGCAGTCTACTCTTATTTCTGATTCTAAACGCTTTTATCAATTCATCAACATCAAAAGAAAATCTAGTGGCTACACCTCAACACTTAAACTTTACAACATTTCTTCTTCCGACCCTCGTGGTATAGCTAATCTCTTCTCTGATTAATTCAGCCAATCTTTCAGTGAGCATTCTTTCGAGCCCGATGTAAGCTATTTCCATTTCATGCGCTCTTGTCTTCGACTTCCCTTGCTTCCATCAACATCGATCTTGCAGTTCTTGCTTACACCACTAATGTACTTGCTGATGATCACAATCCAGATTCTGACAGGATTCCTGCCATTGTTCTCAAAAAGTACACTCAACACTTGATTGGATCCCTTACCTCTATTTTTCAACTTTCAATCGCTCAAGGAATCTTCCCTGCTAGGTGGAAAGACTCTTTCATCATCCCCATTCATAAAAAGGGCTGTAAGAGCGATATTTCCAACTACCGTCCCATAGCCAAACTCTCCTGCATACCTAAACTCTTCGAAAGCATCGTTTACGATTGTTTGTTCTTTCATTTTAAATCCATATTTTCCCCATCACAGCACGGTTTCCTTAAAGGTATAACCAATTACCACCAGCCTAACCGACTTTGTCTCTAGAGCGCTGTGTGCCTTGGAAAATGGTGACGAGGTCGACGTCATTGCTACTGATTTCAGTAAGGCATTGGATAAAATCTCACATAAATAAATTCTTTCCAATCTCTGCTCCCTTGGCTTCAATCAGATTTTCTTTCTTGAATGAAGCCTTATGTTGATCAACACTAGTACAAGATCCTCTTCTGCTCTGCGTCCTCCAACTCTTTCGTGGCTAATTCGGGTGGCCCTCAGGGCCACTTGGGTCCGTTGCTTTTCATTCTGGCTATTAATGAAGTTGAGTGTATTAATAAGCACTCGGATCTTTCTATTTACGTCGATGATATGAAAATCTCCAAACTAATATCCTCCACGACGGGCTTCTGACTGCTACAAGACGATCTTGATAATTTTAGTACACGGTGCCAACAAAACTCTCTTGAACTTAATATCTCCAAATGCCAATCTATTACTTACTCCCACAAACGCTCTTCTTCTTCCCCCACAGTTTAGCTGTTGTGTGATGAACCTATCCCGAGTGTGAGCTTGGTGTAATTTATGCCAGTGGACTAAATTTTCATTGACTTCATATCGGCTCCTCTCTTTCGCCCTGTTTACCACCGAACCAATTATGGGCTTTCTGAACCTCTCACCCAAATGCTCCAGAAAGCCAGCGCCCTTCCTTCTTTCGACTTCCACCTAAGCAAATCATTTCTCAAGAATGACCTTTACCGTCCCTCTTGACTTTTAGTTGTATGTTGTCCCTCTTTCTTCTGTTGTATATAGTCCGAGTGGTGATCGACAAAAAAATGCAACCATTTTCGAAAGGCTGATTTTTTTTTATATTACGTAACATTTATGGTGTAGAGTGGGGAATGTTATTATTATTGAAAAAAACATAATCAGTCCGAATTTTACGATGTATCGATTTTTTACGAGTTAATCACGCTGCTGACGCGCCCGGTTGCAAGATTTTTAAAACTGACCATGGTAAAACAGTTGGTTAATTAATAGTATACTACTCGCAAATCAATTTTCAGATTTAAGATATAGTTGCGACGTATATACATATGTAGTTTTTTTTACGAAATTAAAGCCGCCCACGACAAACCCTAACGAAACTGGCACCACCACCACCACCGCAAATGTGACATAATATAAAAAAAAATCAGCCTTTCGATAAAGGTTGCATTTTTTTGTCGCTCACCTCCCCGACTATTACATTAAACTTAATAAATATCTGGAGCGTGTTCACAAACTTAATTATAGATTACTATGATTAATATTTGTTGTTCAAAAATTCGGAGGTTAACCGTACCATAACCACAATTATAACTTTTTGCCGTTCATAAACTATCGTAGTTATTGATTATCCAATTTGAGTCCAACTAAGCTTTATTCCAGAATGCAAAAAAAAAACAGATTTAAAAAAAAAACAAAATCTAGCTACAAAAAAACAAGGGTTTCCTAGATTAAAAACATAAGGTTGGGTTAACAACAAATTTCAAAGTATTGAAATGTCATATTCCAATACTCCTCCTCATTTCAATCATTAGATTCCAGACAATTACTCCACAATCCCAATTCTTTGCATAATTTTTGATGAGAATCTCGAAGCAATGCTTTTGTGAAGATGTCGGCAACTTGATCTTTAGTATTGATGTACTTGACTTCGATCTTCTTTTTTTCAACTAAATCTCTTATAAAATTATATTTAACGTCAATGTGTTTGAGACGTTTGTGCTCCCATTTATGCAAAAGCTTGATGCAGGATTGATTATCCTCGTAGATGAGCAGGGGACTATTCCAGGGGACTTCAAGATCGTTAAGCAATTTTTCAATCCAAAGAAGCTCCGAAGCAGCTCCGGCAAGTGCTACATACTCAGCTTCTGTAGATGAAAGGGCAACGGAGTTTTGTCTTTTTGTTCCCCAAAGTACAGAGTTGCCAAAAATCTGAACCAGAAACCCTGAAGTCGACTTCCGGTCATTTCCACTGCCATAATCTGCATCAGCAAAGCATGTCACTGTTTGGCCACGACTTTTTTTGAAAACTAGACAAATATTAATTGTGCCCTTTATGTATCTAAGGACTCTTTTTAACCCCTTCCAGAGAACCTCATTGTTTGAGTTCTGATAACGGCTGTAAAAATTCACCACAGCACTCAAGTCTGGTCTAGTTGTGGACATGACATACATGAGGCACCCAATAAGCTCTCGATATGGTCTTCTCGTTTCTACCAGATTTATTTTCGATTTCTTCACGTTTTGTTTCCATCGGGGTAGCCGTTGGCTTACAATTCTCCATATCAAATCTTTTTAGGAGATTCTTCAAGTAATTTTCTTGACTCATGATTAGTATTCCAGGGGATGGCCTTGATATATTTATTCCCAAATAAGATTTCAAAACTCCCAAATCCTTCATGTTAAATCTTTCCTCCAAAGCTTTCTTGACAGAGAGTATTCTTTTCTCGCTTAATCCAGCCAGGATAATGTCATCAACGTACAGAAGGAGGAACAGTTTTTCCGTTTTAGATGTAAACTTGTACAGACATTTGTCAGAGTCACAAAGCCCAAAACCTAATTTTTGTATAAATTCGTCGAACGTTTTATTCCAGGCTCGAGGTGCTTGCTTGAGACCATATAAAGCCTTTTTTGATTTACAAGCTTTTCCTTGCTGAGCGGGAAAGCCTACGGGAACTTCCATATAAATTTCTTCATCAACAGTACCGTGAAGAAATGCATTTTTCACATCCATTTGATGACAAATCAAATCCTCTTCATTTATTATAGACAACAACGCTCTTAACGTTGTTAATCTCGCAACTGGGGCATACGTTTCTTCGTAATCGTATCCTTTTCGTTGAGCACATCCCTTCACAACGAGTCGAGCCTTGTAGCGTTCAATACTTCCGTTAGCATCACGCTTAATTCGAAAAACCCATTTGCTTGCTATAGAACTTTTTCCTGGGGGAAGTTCAACAATCTTCCATGTATTATTTTCAGCTAACGAGTTGATCTCCTCCTGAACAGCTTTTTCCCAGTGCTTTTGATCAGGACGACCTTGAATTTCCTCATAAGAATTTGGCACATTGTCAACAAAAGATTCGGCGTTTAGAGCTGTAAGTACGTAGTCATCAAGATGTCGAGGTTTGATTTTACTTCTTGTACTTCTTCTTACAGTGTCTAATTTTTCCGGATTCTTCGGTTGATTTATTAAATCTTCTTTTTCTGAGTTTGTTTGATATCTTGAATCCTCTTCTTCTTCTTCCTTATCGCTGCTTGTCTCATTTTCCCTACCAGTCAAGTCCACTATGAGATTTTTCGACGATTTTTCCTCAAAATTCATCTCTTTATCATTGCTCAGCCAATCTTCAGAACAGGATCCTTCGAAACTAAATTTTTTTTCGTCGAAAATTACATCTTTGCCAAATAAAATTTTCCTTTCTTCAGGACACCACAATTTATAGCCATTTGCACAGTATCCGATCATATAACATCTTTTTGACCTTGAATCGAATTTACCTTTCACAATTTCCACTGGAATTTTTAAGTATGCAATGCAACCGAAAACTTTCAGTTTCGCCATATTTGGCGGATGTCCATACCAAACTGTTACTGGTAGTCTTCCTCCCAATGATGATGTGGGGCTTCTATTTATAAGATAGACAGCAGTCATTGCAGCTTCAGCCCAGAAATTTTTTTTAATTTTGAATTCAGAATCATGCATCTGGCTCGCTCGATGATTGTTCGATTCATCCTTTCAGCTACACCATTTTGTTGTGGTGTGTAACGAATTGTAAATTCATACTGGATGCCTTCTTCTTCAAAATACGACTTTATTTCGTTAGATATGTATTCTCTTCCGTTGTCACAGCGAAATCGACTTATTAGGAATTAAAGTGCGCTGTTGACATCGCCTTGAAAATTTTAAAATACTTGAACACTTCTGATTTCACTTCAAGTGGGTACGCCGAGAGTAGTCGTCGATAAAAGTCAACAGATATTTTTTACCATCAAATGATGCAGGTGAGACCGGACCAAAAAGGTCGCTATGTATTAATTGCAGCGGTCTTGTAGCACGATGACGTGTTTGATTGTGGGGTAATTTTGCCTGTTTTCCCTCAATACATATGTATATCACAAATCTCTGGTGGAGATGTCATGTCGAACTTGATTCCTATTGCTTCGTCGCAGAGTTTCTTCAGATTTTCATAATTTAAATGCCCCATTCTCTGATGCCAAATCTGTGCATTGGTCTGACCTTGGTAACAATTTACCTCACACAAATTTCTCTTGAGGTTGATCTCGTATAAATTTGAATTATTACCTCTTTCCGCTATGGCCGCAGTTTTTCCATTCTTCGTGATAATCCCTTGTCCGTTCTTGAAAGTAATTTCAAATCCGTTCATTTCCAACCTTCGTACTGAGAGTAGATTGTGACTGAGTCCTGGGACGACAAGAACGCGTTGAATTGTTATTGGAATTTCTTTTCCTTTAACCGTAGTTGTTGCTTCCAGTTTTCCAAACATTTCTGCTTTGAGTGTAGTTTTTGACTTCGCAACATTGATGATGATAGGCTGTTCCAATTTTTGCAAACTTGTTAATTCTGTGTTAGTACAGGCCAAATGATCGGTTGCTCCGGAGTCCAGGCAGAAATACAGATTATTTCTTCCTTGTACATATGACTCCATTGCTGAAAAACAAAATTCCTTTTTTTCTTCATCATTCGCCATATTTGCTGAATATTTTGAATTATTCTTGTTTTTCTTATATGGACAGTCCGATCTCTTGTGACCAATTTGCTGACACTCATAGCATTTAAATTTAAAATTTGTTCTGTTATTCATAAATTTTCCCGGAGATTTCCTCCCCTTTCCAGCTGCCGAGAATACTGCTGAAAAATGCTGCTCACTTCCTTTCGTTCGCCCGCCAAACCCTTTTCGTTTTGTTTCCTCGTCTAGCAGCCTATTCTTAACGAACCCAATTGTCAAATCCTCCATTGACAAAGTTTCAATCGCCGTTACAACCCCATCGAATTCCATGGGCATAGTGAGGAGTAGATGGCAAACAACATCATTTTCTTCTAGAGTAGCACCAGTTTGTCGTAATTCTCGAACCAATTTGTCAAATTTTAAAAAATGATTTGCAAGTGTATCATTTGAATTAAATTTCATTTGTAACAGTGTTTTTCGAATCAAAAGTTGACTTGCAATTCCTTTCCTTTCGAAAGTTACACACAGAGATTTCCACAAATCAAACGCGGTTGTGTTATCTTTTGCATACTCTAAATGGCTATCCGCTATTCTTTGGATAATTTGAGACTTACATTTCTTGTCCCTTTTTACCAATTTTTCCAGCTTCTGCTGTTCCTGTGCAGTTGGATCCGCCTCATTCTTTATTATTAACATCTGAGTATACGGTATTCGAGTAAAATCGAGTAGACTCTGTTCCTCCAGCAACGTTTCTATGCGAAACTTCCAGTTGCTGAAATTATTTCCATCGAAGAGGGGAATCCGATATTTTTCTTCTTCAGCCATTTTATCCACACAAAAAAAATTCAAATTCAAATTTCGCTATTCTTTATTAATTCTTTATATTTTTTTTTTTTTTTTTTTTCGTGCTCTGGGCCCATAACCTATTGATTATCCAATTTGAGTCCAACTAAGCTTTATTCCAGAATGCAAAAAAAACAGATTTAAAAAAAAAACAAAATCTACATAGCTACAAAAAAACAAGGGTTTCCTAGATTAAAAACATAAGGTTGGGTTAACAACAAATTTCAAAGTATTGAAATGTCATATTCCAATAGTAGTTAACTACGCCGTAGTTTAATTTTAACCATACTCCTCGAGCACATGGTTAACAAACACATTTAAAGGTAAACAGTTTGTCAACTTTCTCACAGCTGGCTTACTTTTAATTTTGCTTGAGTTCATTCGATGCTCCACCGATTTTCTCCGCAGCCTTCGTCGTCGTCCACGCAAGACTAGCCTTCTAGTAGTCTTCCTTGTCAAGCGAGTGCGTCAAGCCCCTACTCAGGGCAGCAACACATCGCTTCATTCAGCCACGGTAGCATAATCTGATCAGGTGATTTTAGCTACAGCAATGATTTAAATTAAATACAAGTTCAATAGTTTAACCCGTAGTCGTCTGCTGCTAGATTTCGCATCACAACTGAATTTTATGTGTCATTAGTCAACCGATTGCAGTTCAAACGAAATCGAATTGACGCCGAAATAAGCGGAATTGGTCTTTTTATATCGAAGGTTAAATTTGCTACGAACATCACAGTGAAATCTAGAGTTAACCATTTCATTACATTCCAAAAAACATAAATTTGGCGGACCCTCAGTTCAACGTTCTTCAGAGAGTTGATCTCTTAGGGGCAGAGATATTTTACGAACTGCTCAGGGTTGGAGAAATTAAATTGGGATCTGAATTACCATTGTTGCAGAAAACTATTTTCGGCTGGATTGTTGCTGATAAATTTAAAGCAACTTTCAGTCAGAAGGAACTCGGAATACTGGTATTATAGTTAACCAATCAGACCAAGAGCTGTTGACAGACTTTAACCTACAAAGTCGGAGTTTTTGAAAATTGAGGAAGTTGAATACGCTACTTCGGACTGGTCGACTGAGCAAAGAACAGATGAGGCACACTTTAGTAGTACAACGATTCGAGATCCTGATGAACGATTTTTCGTGAGACTTCCGCTCAAACAAAGTTCAAAGGCACTCGGTCGTTCATATGACACTGCCATACTTGTCCCGATTAGAGACTAAATTGGTCGAAACCCAGTACTTAATCAACCCTACGTCGATTTCATCCAGGAGTATGAGCATCTGCAGCATATGAAGCTGGTACGTGCTGAAACAAAGTATTACATTCCTCATAGGTGCGTAATTCGTCCTGATAACTCAACCACGAAGTTACGAGTGGTGTTCAACGTTTCCTGTCCCATTAGCACAAACATCTCACCAAACGACATATTGATAGTCGGTACAGTAATTCAGGAGGATCTGTATGCAATCCTCATTCGGTTTCAGCTTTGCGGTTACCGCGGACATATCCAAAATGTACAGGGAAATCCAAATTGTCCCCACAGATTAGCGCGAAAAAACTCGTAACATCAACGAAACCGACGTCAGCGGCAGGATACATGGCTGGCCCAGACAATCTAATAACGGCAATAAAATAAATTCTATTAATCTTTTCATGAATTTTCTGGAGCAATAATTAAAATTAATTACCTGTGTATGCTAAACAACCATTTCCTATCTTCTTCTTGGAAATTTTGTTCCTTTTCAATTACAAGACAAATATAATAATAATAAGATACCAGTCAGAGTTTTCTAAGAAACAGTCTTTTCCACCTCTATTTTACTTGAACATATTACACCTTTTTGGAAAGATAATAAGATAGGCAATTCGTTTAAAATAAAAAATAAGAGGATTATTTACATGAATTTCGGAGAAAACTCGGGGAATAGCTGAATTTTAGGGAAAAAAAATATTTTTTTTCCAGTTTTGGAATTAAATGTACCTGCAGTGGCAGGTCAAGATTGTTGACATTTTTGGAAAGCACATTAGGATAGTAGATTTTCAGCGTGTGTTGGATGTCGCTGCGTTGAGTAGATAAAAATATAAAAATGAAATAATTGTGTGCATACCATGAAAAATTGGAATTTACGAATCACCCTGTAACTCTCAAACTTTAGTCAAAAAGAAAAATTTCGCAAGTAATCCTGTTTGATATGACACTGAGTTAAGGTCATTAAGAAATCGTAGGAAAGGAGCTTGCCGTAAATTTAATAGAACGAAATCAAGGTTTGACTAAGGTATTTATGTAGACTTACGCAGACAATTTAATGCTAATTCAAAAACGCTATACCGCCAGTACACGGTTCGTGTAGAGCATAACATTAAAACTAATCCTAAGCAGTTCTTTGACTTTATTAATAGTAAACGGAAGACCAATAACTATCCTTCCATTTTAACTCTTAACAGTGAAATTGGTAGTGAACTTTCTACTATCTTCAACCTTTTTGCGAAGCATATCAAGAATGCGTATTGTGATGACGTCTGTATGGATTTAGGTTATGTTAATTACTTGACTTGTCTTCCTTCGTTTACGACTTGCTTTGTTTTTGATGACTGTACCGTTCTAGAATATTTGAATAAAATTGACGAAGACTACTCGTATTCACCCGATAAAATTCCTGGTGTTGTTCTGCATAATTTCAGTACTGCACTGGCTGAACCCCTTACTTTTTGGTTTAATTTGTTTTTGCTCTTTGGTGTTTTTAATGACGTCATGCCTAAAGCAGCGCTCGCGTACATTTTGGCTTGTCCACCGCACATGGATATAAATTTAAATTCAGAACTGCGCTAGCGCTATGTCAAGTGGACGTCTATTGAGCTCAACCCGAAAAAAAAATGTGTGAAACCGAAAATTTGATAATGTCCGCAGAAAAATATCCATTCATATTGGATATTAATATTGCGGACTATCACAATAGAGACGTAAAGGAATTAATTGACATCCTGTAATATTTGAAGAATCCTTCTGGGTGTGCTCGTAATTTTGTTCTTTTGAGATAGAATTAACTCTCTGTTAATCTGTGAGTATTCAACGGGTGTACCCAATAACGACGGTACCTCTTCTTCTTGTTTAACGCCAGTAAAAATGCAATAGCAATCAGTTCGTCGTTGTCCATGATAACGTCCTTTCACAAAACCGTCTTTATATGTACTGGTCGTATAAGATTCCAAATACTAAAAACCGAACGTTTGCGCTAATCTCACGGCATTCCGAATCTGAATTCTTGATCAGGAAACCTAATTAGGAAACCGTACGTTTTCGGCCAGCCTTAAGAAACTTAAACAAGTCGACTGTGTTTATACTGACTTCTGTAAAGCATTTGACAAACTTTCTCAGAAAGCGTTCATCATTAAATTACTCCAGCTTTGGTTTCCCAAAGATCTCGTAGTGGGGATTCAGTCATATCTTACTAATCGCTCCTTCCTCCGATTGAGAATGCTCGATTTGTCGTCTCTCTCAAAGCGTAGAGAAGTTGCAGGTATTATGTTCATGCATGATATCGTTGCTGACGCTATAGACTCACCTAATCTTTTAAAGCTTGTAAATATTAATTCACGGCCCCGTGTGATTAGAGGACAACATTTGTGTCAATGTGACTACTTACTACAGTGTATAATCATATAAAGATTTCTGACTTGCCCAGATATAAAGTAGAAGACCTCTGTTCGTATTAACAAATATACAGACGCATTCGAAAAAGGCCAAACGGGATTACTGAAGTTTTCATGATTGCTAATATTCAAGTCACTAACCCATTCACATATATGGCTGAAAATTATCAAGGAAACCCAATCAAACGAGGATTTTATGAAATGGAATTGCTGAAAGTCAAGCATCCACAAGTCTATCTTGTTAAAAAAATAATGAAAAAGGCTGGAAATAAAATTTATGTTAAATGGTTGGGATTTTCATCGAAACATAACTCCTGGATAAATGTAAATGATGCATTATAATTAACAGAAATAAAAAGACATTTTTAAAATATAAACTAGCATTTTATTTTTCATATTCATTCATTCGTATTTTATATATTTTGTTGGGATGGTTTTGGTCCAATATTGGTTCGAATATTTCACTTGTATTGAAGATTCTGTCAATATATGCCATTCACCCATTAGCTATATCCCAAAAGTTTCATTCCTAATTTAATGCAAACAGTGACATTCTAAAGATAGACGATGAGCTTTAGATACCGTTTTGTGAATTTAGACCCCCTGTATAAACCTTATGGGATTTTGTACTCGAACTCTCATAGCTTATCCACTAATCAGGACTTAACTATCCGCGTCAAACTCACAAGTGGACTCTTGAATCAGCTTTCATTTTAAATCTCTTGGTATCGGGGGCTTTATTTTGCTAACATCTCAATTGTTCCTACTTGGATGTACCCATCTCAATATACTGCGTTATATGATTGAACCATTTATCAGTTATATATTATGCCTTGTAAATTTGCCCACATTTTATCTTAATTCAAGATTTAACAATATACAGCTTACCGTTACAACTCAGCCTCAAAAAGAAAAGCATTTGCTACTGATCCGTTAGCAAAGGCCATTCACACGAAGTTTAAATACTCTTTCTCAAAGATCGAAAATCACATGGTTTACTCTCACAAAAGACCTGTAATCCCTGAACAAAAATGAATGAATGATAATTTTTCAACCAACGTCTTATTTACAATTTACGACTGTCTCATCGTTTAGCACGAGGATGCTAATCTATTCTCATCAGAAAAATGATTCACAAAAATTTGGGTCGGAGGCCAGCACCCAGCAGAATTTAGACTCCTTCTCCGTACATTTATCACTTTTATTCATTGAATACTTTTTCAGTAATGTTACTTCTATATTTTCTCACCACCTCTATTATTAAGTATTTATATACTTATCTTCTTTAGTTGAATGCTGGCGGCAACCTTCATGCCCATTTGAACACAAACTTTAACGACGTTCGATCTTTCCGACTGCTGGAGAGGAAGTGATTTCACAATCTGAAATAAAAGCAATATTTAGCATTAAAAATAAATACCCTTACCTGTTACGCTGTCAGTCGGCGATGTCACTTTATTTGGAATATAATTTTTGCTTTTTGCAGGTCGCTATATTAACACTGCGTTCGTAAAATTTAACATATTACAAATATAAAAACTTACAATAATATCAAAATATATGTTTATATTTGTTAAATATTAACTAAGTATCTTCCTTTTACAAAAAGCCTATTGACTAACTATTTTCCTTTTACAAAAAGGCTATTGACTAAATATTTTGACATTATTGTAATTTTTTACATTTGTAATATCTTAAACTTTACGGACGCAGCGTGCCAATGCAGCCACCTCCAAAAACCAAAAATGAAATTACAAATAAAGTTACATGGCCTTTGAAGATAAAGCCTAAGGAAGCGCGATATCACTCTCCGAGCGTAGTAAAGTCCGACTAGTGTTAGTGAAGACAATTTTTGGATTAGTCAGCAGTGGAGACAGGAATAAAACAAATTTTCTTATGCACAAACCCCTCGCCAAAAGCTCTTTTTCAACTCCGTCTGTAAAACAGCACCCCTAACAGTGCGAAGTCAACGAGTGCCCATACTACTTCGTTCTTTCCCTCTCGTTTATTAAAGTCGTATTTCTCTTTCTATTGGCACTTCCGTTTTTACTACGCTCACGTACAGGGCTTTTACACGATAAAGCGTTTCCTTAGGCATATTCAAAGGACATGGCCAACTGACAGAGTGACCGGTGAGGGGATTTATTTTTATTGTTAAATATTGTTTTTATTCATATTCTGAAGGGTTTTAAGTGGTAAATATTAGTGGAAATATGTAGTGGAATTGTGCTACCCCTGATTTAAGTGAAATTGTACAGGTCCAAAGCGATTTTAGTCATGGACATATTCAAATATACAATTGGTCAACATTTAAAAATTAATACTTCCGAAAGTATAGCCGACCCCCACAAAATTCTTTCATATTTTTCGTTTTAGGGCAAATGGAAGGAACCTGCAAAATTTCATTGAAATCCGAGTCATTCCCGTGTTCAACACTTGCTTCTGCTTTTTTCATCCCTACTTTTAATGTAGGGGAGGTAGTCTTAATTTTTTTTCCAAAATGTTAATCAAATTTTTGTACGAGGTATAATTTTCTATACGTGTATTAGGACGGCGGCTTGCTTCAATCAATTTGTCATTAGCAAATCAGGCAGTAATGAAATGAATTTGGAAGCAACCTGAAGTATTCTTATCTTTTATATTAAAATTTGCCATATTTTCAATATATTGCAATAAGTTCTGCACTATAATTTAACGGTTTTGGAACACTGAAAAGGCTGCCGGTAATAATTATGTGAACATAATTTCAGGGATTGAACGGACAGATCTTTGATCTTCGATCTACCATATTCCCTATAATAAATATTACGATCGCTATCTCCCTAAGTTTCCCTGTCTTTGACTTTCTAAATGAGGTAAAGCAGCACTATCAATTTTCTTCATAATACAAATTACACTTCACCATAAAATAAATCATTTGACATTGAAATTTGATTGATATACAATATCTGAGTTCGAAATAACAATTGCTTTTCGTAGGAAAATAAGAATCGTCTTTCAATTCGTTTTTCAATTTCAGCATGAAATAGAGCCTATTGCAACGAATACCATACTTTTGTATCCTGATTATACTCTACACTTCAGGTTGCTATGAAATTCATTGACATCAAATGAAGAAAAAACTGTAAGCAAACAAATATTAATAATTACTCGAATAATAAAAAACAATACTACGAATCACTCTAGTAAAATTTTGTTGTTGTCCATAATTGCTACTAAGTTTTAAATAATTCTATATTACCTTTTAAGATCGGTAAATTTTACAATTTTAAAAACACTTTTCCATTCGTTTCGAGTTCTATTTTATTGTAATAGGTATTTCGTAATAAAACTTATCACTTTCTCTTTAATGAAAAATATTGGAAGCACACCGTTATTTTTAATTTAACCCTTTGCGGTCCACTGATTTTATTAGACTGCTTGTAGTCAGGTCCAAGTGAATTTATAAAACGAAATAAGTCAATTTGAAGAAATGAAAAAAAAATGCAATTGTAACGAGTTCATTTATTTGCTTATGAAAACAAATTATAATTTAAAATTAGTTAAGGTATGGTATCTTTTAAAACAATATTCGTAAATAGGTCGTAAATAAAATATAAAATATACCTAATCGCAAAAAACCTAAACTCAGTAACTCAGCTAACGGTAATCGCAGAATTAAACTGATGATAACAAGTAAATTAAAATTGACTCAGCATCAGAGTAATTCAAATATGTATGTAGTTCATTCTTTGCGTCATGGACTGAATGGCGGAGTGCAAACTACCTATGAGCCTGCTTGCAAATAACTTTATTTACTAGAGAACGTTCAGAATTGGCAGCATTTCCTGCATGAGTTTCATCAATTTCATTATCACCTAATCATCAAGAGAAATATTCACTTTCATTGATATTTTGTCAATCGTCCAGAAGTATTAATCTTTAACCAATTATTGGGCTAAACCATTCCATAGTGTATGACCTCAAATTTTTCTACATAGAATTTAGAAATATCATATTAATTTTTCGAGTGGAAGTGTAGTATTTAATAAGGCTCATATTCAGAAAATTCTCTAGAAGAATATTTAATTATGAAGATTACATATGTACAATATACATAAGTTCTTTTCCAATTTAAAGTTTACGTCCTTGATATTGCATTGCTTTGGAATGCTTCCAAATGTTAATACAAATTCAGAACAAGTCGACCTAAAATTGTACAAAACAAATGCTTTCCAAAATTGTGATTGACATTTTAAAGAAGTATGTCAAACATTTGTTTAAGAATTAAAATTCAATGTTGTTAAATTCTGCTTATTTATGTTATATTGAGTTTTGCAAAACTAATTGACTTTTTTAATGTTACATATATGTGGGAACTCACCTTACAAATGACTTAATCCTTCCAGGATCAATAAATGTGACTTTATGTTATACAATTTTTTTTTTTTTTTTTAAAACTTTGTCATATGTTTTATCAAGGATAAAATATTTTCAGTATTCACAATATGTATTTTACGTAACAAAGGCTCTTAATATTAAATTTGCATATCGTATTCTTATTTTATGTGGATAAGGAGTTGGTATTCTAGAAGAAGATTGTTTATACCAACACGGTTCCTAAGCTTCGCAATGCACTTCACCATACAACTCGTATCTTTTACTAATGCAAGTTTATTATTGAACTTATATTATGGTAAAACCATTTTATGTGACAAATTATTATGTCGAACTTAAAGCATTTTGTGTTGGTCGAGAACCGAACTGTCTAAATACGCACTTTGCCCATTTGACATTCAATGAATTAGTCAGATCTTTTAATTAATAACGCGGCATTTTAAAAGTTAACACAATAGGGAGTTTACTTATTGCAATATTTGCCGAACGTTTTATTAAAATGTGGTTTTATTAAAGTATCAACTTTAGCCTTCCTTAAAAACTATGACTAGAACTCTTCTACTTTGTGTGGTTCGACAGTTCTCGCAGACTCTGTTTTCAGGATAACGAATAAAAAAGCTCTGAGCGAAAATGATAAAGGGAGAGAGAGCTTTGATAAAATTAAGCAAATGTAAATATTAACAGCTTTCATATATTGAGCTACTTCCTTTGCTTTGTGCTGTGCTCAGAAGAGAAGTGCCATGCATAATAGAGATTGTTTCGGAGTCGTCGCTCTACACAGCTGCGAAATTATGTCGCGGGGACAATGCACCCTGAAAATACATAATGTATTGAAGTACAATAGCGGACAAAAGTCTGGAAACCTATTCTATGGAAATATTCAAATGACTGTATTTGTTGCTCTAATCGTCATTTTTTAAAAATGACTTCATATTTGTTTACAGTAAGCCCCGTTACTGTACTTAAGTATAACTCACTCTTTATTAGGCAGTTAAAAGAGAAAGAGGAAAACCGGTTAAGTAACATAACTTTAATTGGTGCGACAAAAGTCTGGACACTTTTTTTTGTTTTATTTTTATTTTATTATATAATGATTACACTTAAGTTTTATAATGTTTAATTTAATATTTAGTTTGCGCTCCATTAGATTTTATTACGGCTCTACATCTACGCGGCATAGATTCTATTAAGGTGTGTATTTTTTCAATAGGTGTGTGTGTCCATTGTTCTTTTATTTTTTTGAGTAATTCCTCTTTTCTTTTGAATCTTTCTCCTTTTAAAGATCTTTTAACATCTTGCCACAAATGTTTGATAGGATTTAGATCCGGCGATTGCGAAGGCCATTCCATTATTCGCACGTTATTATCCTCGAACCACTGTTTTATCGCCCTTACGGTGTGTTTCGGGTCGTTATCCTGCTGGAAAACCCAAGAATCTGGCATGTTTTCAGAGCATAGGGGAGCATGACATCTGACAAAATCTCTCTGTACTTTACTTGGTCCATTGTTTTTTTTATCCAAAATAACGGACCAACGCCAAAATAAGAGAAAGCTCCCCAAACAATGATGTTAACTCCTCCATATTTAACTGTCCCTACAGTGTATCGTGGATGATATCGAGTCTTTGGGGGGCGCCTTACATAACAATGCCATCACTATAAGACAAATTAAATTTGGATTCATCCGACCAGAGAATATTTTTCCAATGGTCAACGGTACAATGTTCATGCTCTTTAGCAAAAGATAGGCGTTTTTTCCTACTTTTCACATTCACATATGGCTTTTTAGCTGCAATCCTTCCTCACAAGCCAAACTCCACCAAACGTCATTGAACAGTCGTCGTGCTGATATTGGAGACCTCCGCTACGCTTTTAATTTCAGGTGCTGTTAATGTAGGATCTTTTTTTGACTGGACGAATATTCGTCTAGCGGCCCTGTGAATGGAAATACAGGAGCCTTATTATGAGAAACGAAACGAAATAGAAACGAAACGAAATTCACAAATCCGTATTACGAGAAACGAAATCGTTTCCAAAGAAACGGTCGCCACCGTTTCTCGCTTCGATGGCATTTCAGTCATCGTTTCTGTGTCGGCAAGATGTTAGAAGAAATTCAGTAAGTATTGTTAACATGTAAAGTAGTGCATAAAATTGCAAATTTAATTTTTATGTGTTATATATCTACTACACATATGTATATTTGAAGCGTGCATAGGTTTGATAATTTAATATTATTATAGATCGAAAAAAGTAACAAAGGGCAAGCAGTATGAATTTATTGTCCATCACATGGAGAAAACTGTGGATATACATAGCTCGAGGTATTGCTAACTCTGCAGAAGGGATAATGTAGATGTGCAGTCAAACAGGGAACCCGAGAGGGAGGCAATAGATTTACATAGGGAAAATAGGAAAAGAAAACGTGTAAAAGAAAAAGTTGAAGTAAATTCCAAATTGAAAATTTTAAAGCAACAAACCGACTTTCAGAAAGAAGTTCTTAAACAAATATCAACTTCCTTGGAGTCAATTAATTGTGCAACAAAAGAGAACTCAAAATGGATTAAAAAAATTTACAAGATTGAAGAAGAGAAATTAGTAAATGACATTTAGAAGCTGTCAAATGTTACATTTCATACAAACAGCTCCTTTTGGATATGGCAATACTTAAGTAACGAAACGATCGTTTCTTGTGATACGAAAGCGATTTCGTTTCGTTTCTTATTTTCGTTTCGTTTGAGGATTCGTATCGTTTCTCATAATAAGGCTCCAGAATTTTATTTGATAAATTGATATAAACTTCGCTAAAACTTACCTCTGATCAGTTTTTCGTGGTCTTCCCATTTTTTTCGGAGTAGGAGGATTTTCTTTCGCTTGTATATTTTGTATATGGTTCCTTTTCCCATGTTTAACCTTTTTCCTATTTCCCCAAATGATAACTTCTCGCTATCCCTATATCTTATCACAAGATCTTCAACACCACTTGACGTTTTATTTTAGGTGCCACTCTTAATCGCTTAACTAACAAAATTGTCTGGATTGATTCGATAAAACAATGCACTTTCCGCAAAAAATTCAAAGTGAATGAGAGTTTCCAGACTTTTGCCGCGCATTTGTGGGCATTCTTCAGTAAATCGGTCTTCGTCTGTCTCTTTTTAACGGAAAAATGAGGAAAAAATTGCACGTGTGTGCAAGAACGGGATACACTGTAAACACTCATGAAATCGCTTTCCAAGAAATGCAATAAATACAGAAGGTAGAATCATCTGAATATTTTCATTAAAAGGGTTCCCAAAATTTTGTCCGCTACTGTATATGATTTGGTTTTAGTGAGATACTAGTAAGACGGTATGCTTTCAGGTTTTCCTGTTGACATATACATATATGTATATGACTTGCAAAAAAACGTATGGATGAATATTTATCCTATTACTTTATGAAATAGCAATCTGCATATGTTTGTCCTTCTCTCATGTTTACACGAAACTTGGGCTAGTTACGTCTCGAACTCTGAAAAAAGTTAAAATTGTGTTGGACCGGAAAATCATGTATATGCGTGCATGTATCGTTTAAAATTGATTAATAATTGGTCAAATCTTCTTTATTGTAACCAGTGGGACGTTCTGTGTGTGAAATTAGCCCCGCTATTTTCGATTTTTGCGAACATTTTGTTTGTGCTGTAATGTCTTATGGTGGTGCTGGTTGCGCTATTGAGCAAAAACAATTTTATCTCCACAATTGCGATTTTTACAGCCACAACTCCATTTTGCGTCGCGCTGCCATTTTCGATTTTTCGAAAAAGAAAAGTTTTGCTATAATGTACTCTGGATGTGCTGTTTGTGCTATTAAGTTAAAGTAATTTAACTCCAGAATTGCGACTTGTACAGTTATACAACTCCATTTTTATTTTCGTTTTTTTGAACAAACAATTGTACCGTAATGCGCTATGGATTGTGCTATTGCACAACCAGCACACCCATGGCATATTATAGCGAAAAAGCATTGTCCAAAAATCAAAAATGGTGAGGCTAGCTTCACAAACATTGGGACGTTTCATAAAAATCAGTTCAGATAAGCCTTTGGTATAGTCTATCGCCAATAGCAAGATTTTCATCCTCAACCTTCAATGTCGAATTGCCAATCTTCAGTCTATTGCTGTTGCTATAATGCATACCCTAAGTTTTATTAATTCTCTCACTTCAGCGATTAACTAATTGTTTATATTATATTTATTCAATATCTGGTTGCGTGAACTTTGTTCTTTTAATGTTGATGAATGTATTGATGTGGTAAACTCTTCATTTTCGTTATCGTTCTCTACATCATCATCATCATCATCATCATCATTATCATCATCATCGTCATCGTCATCATCATTATCCTCTAATACTGATAGAGGGGTACTAGAAGATTCCATCTTTAAATATTTTCGTGTTGGGAGAGTGCATATTTCATCATTTTTTGCCTTTTGTCATATTTAGCTTCTAACTTAATTTATTTTTTGGGCTCAAGCTTAATTGATGATCTTAGCTCTTTAAGTATGCTGGTAATTGGTTTAAAGATTTCCTCCAATTGAGTTTTTGCTGCGATTTTACCAGTTTTGAATGCTTTATATTTTTTTCGTACCGCATTGCTCGTCTTTACAATGGCCCCTATTCCACACTCCGACGTAATGGAATTGTCTATCCAAAATCTTCCATATCGTATTCCAAACTCCGACGTAATGACATTTTCGCTCCCAAATCTTCCGCATCGTAATCCGCACTCCGAATTCCTACTTCGGAACTTATTGATATTCCACACTCCGACGTACGCATCATTTTCGGGAGAAAACCTCCGACGCGATCAGTGTGTCGAAGAATGCAAACAAGTTCTTTTTAGTTGTGCACTAAGTTATGAAATGTAAGGAAATATTAAAAAATTAATTACTTTAGGAACTTTTAAAATAATTTTACGTAAATATAGGACATCCAAAATTCCGACAACTAATAAAAACCAAGTGAAATGCCTTCTATTGGGCAATACTTTGGAGCAGGATCCGTCGGAGTTTGGAATACGAATCGCTTCTACGACGTATCGTAGGACTTACGTCGGAGGATTTGTACGTCGGGAGTGTGGAATAGGGGTGAATATCTTTTATTAGCTTTAAATCTATTTTACTCTTCAGTTTAGAGCTATACCAGTAGACAGACAGGTGTACAGGTTGGTTTGCAGCTATACAGACAGATAGGCAGTCAGACAGCTTTACAGGTAGTCAAATAACTATGTTTCGCTCATCAAGCCCTTTCATTTGATATTCATATCATAGGGATAACTATGGAAATTATAAATCGCCATTTTGTGACTTCCGCCATATTGGATTTAGAATAACGTCACATTACTTATTGTGTTTCGCTTATCAAGTCCTTTCATTTGATACCCATATAATAGGGGTTACTATGAAAATTATAAATCGCTATTCTGTGACGTCCGCCATATTGGATCAAAAATGGCGGCATTTAAGTAATCGTGCATTGTCACGTGAACCAAACATGTGTGCCAAATTTCAGCCCGATAGCTCCAGTGGAAGTGGGTGAAATATTGATTGCAAAATTCCAGGACATAGGATGCAAGTGAAGTTAAATAAAAGCCTTTAAAAATAGAAAGAAGTAACAAGAATCGCACCACGACGGGGCCACCAGAAGAGGCAGGGTGCGATTCAGCGCAGCGGTATTCAACAGCAGCAGCAGTCGTCAACAGCGGTAGTTTCGAGGCAGCATCTCTCCGACCGTAGTTGTTCATCAATGGCGCCCAACGAGTAGGATAAGTTATTTGTTTTTGTGGGCCTTATTCTGGTTGTCACCTCACTTTCGTGACTATTCTCACTGTAATTGTCACCTCACCGCACATGTGGTATTCTCATTGTCGAGTGACGTGATGATAGAATCCGGTGAGTTCTCAATCGAGTCTCGATGGTTTTGACATTTAAAATAAAATGAGTTGTATTGAATTTTGGTTTAGTGATTGCAGCGATAGTGAAGAAGAAAAGCGTGAATTAGCGTTCAAAAGGCGTAAAATACGCGACACTGCAAACCCGCTGGATATGCCGGATATATTGTATGCACAAAATTTTGCAAAAATATTCAATTTGGCATTAATAATTTTTTACAGGTTTCGTCAATATTTTCGAATTTCAAAGGAAGCGTTTACTTTCCTGCTTGATATACTAAGCAGTAAATCAAGCCCCGGAAAAAAAATTTCCGCAGTTCCTCCAGTCATAAAATTGACTGCGGCACTTCGATTTTTTGCAGAAGGCGGCTACCAAAAAGGCGTAGGGAACGACTACAATGTTGGTTTGGCCCAGTCCACATGCTCAAAAATTTTAAGCGAAGTACTTAATGTATTTGAGGATGAAATTTGTACCGACCTTATCAAATTTCCAAATGAAGCTGAAAGAGCAGAAATCAAATTGGCATATTTTGAGAAATTCGGGTTTCCGGGAATTATCGGATGTGTAGACGGTACACATGTAAGACTAATTTCGCCAGATCCGTTATCTCAGCATTTATACTACAATAGAAAGGGGTACCACAGCCTGAATGTAATGTTGGTGGGTAAACAAAATTTATTTTAATTCTAACGTTTTTATACATTTTTTGTTTTTTAGGTATGTGATCATAATATGCGGATAAGATTTGTAAGTTCAAATAATCCAGGATCGTTCCATGACTCCTTTGTTTGGAACTGTAGTGATTTGTATTCTGTTTTGGAAAGAGAATTTAACGCAGGTGAACGAAACAGTTGGATTTTAGGTAAGAAAGTACTTGTTATAATTGTTACTTTGTTGCTCGAATTGGCGTCTATTGGTGCATTCCAGTCTAAAATAAATTATTTTATTCATATCTAGCATTATTTAATATAAAAATATTTCTACTTACACTTTTTCCTTCTCCATCTTCTAAACTCACTTAAGGAACAATGGTGACTAAAACTCTCACTTCTGCACGGGATACACCGACTTCAAGTGAGAACGAGAATACCGCATAATGTGAGATTTGTCGGTGTATACCGACAGATGTCACTTTAAGTGACAACGAGAATGCCGATTTTTCAAACTCACGTCACATAGCAAGTGACGTGACAACCAGAATAAGGCCCTGTATGTCTACTTAACTTGATTTCTTTTCTTCTTGGTTCCTCTCCACACTCTTTTTTTCAGCCGGTGTAGGTTTTGGTAAAGGGACCTCCCCATAAAATCAAGGCTGAGGGAGGTCACAGGGTGGTTGGGGCATAGGCCAGAGAGGTTCATTCTCCATCAGAACCTCCCCTGAAAGCCATTCACGGCCAGCTATAGGGATTTATCCCGCACTGTCCTTTTTCCTCCCCTTGCGATTTGTTTCGTTTTTCGGTTTGTTATTGGTGGGTCGTTCCAGCGGCTGAAAGCAGTTTTTTTGGCAAACCCCCCCCCCCCCCCCCCCCCCACACTACTGCAAATGCTAGCCTGCCAGCTCCCGCAGCCGCATACCGCTGGACAAGGGGCTTTAGCCGGGCTTCCTTGAGGACTTCACCTCATATAACAGAAGGACGAAAAATGTTGCAAGCGGCTCGGACTCGTAGTAGCTGAGGAAATCTCTTCAAGTATGCGCAGTTATAAGTGTTAGTGTTAGGAAAGCAAATGCACGATTAACGCAACCTCTTGATCTCAAAGGGAGAACTCTCTGTTATCCTCATCGGTGCCAGCCTACTGCGGCAATCGCTTTTGATCCTCGTCCCGCGTCATACGCCTTGTAAACGACCTCGTTACCTTTAAGCATCGCTATCGCTTTATTTCAATCACATGACTGAATATCCCTAACAAAAACGCACTGCCTGAAAGTTAAGGAAATTTATTTTATTTAACATAGTTCTCCAAAAAATTTCGAGTTTAAAAACCTATTGGGATTAGGTGTACAAAAAGATTCCCAAAAGTAAAGAATTTATTATTTTACACAAAAATTAGAATATTCTGGTTTTTTCTTTTTCTTTTTTTTTATATTATCCTCGTTTAAAGGTGCCTTGAACACTTATTAACGATTATATATGTACATATGTATAATGCTCTTTTAGTTAGTTCTACAATCCTTGGAAACTTAATTAGTCTATTAATTATAATGGCTAGTACTTTTGTACTTTCCTGAATTATTTTTATTCCATACAACATAATAAAGGTTAAGAAAAGAGAGCTTGTGATCACATTTTGTCATTTTTCATTATGCCTGCTTCATTTGTACAATGTAAATTGGTGCGTTCACCATTGCGAACTTTCTATGCGCTTAACCACTAATAAAATTATCTCAAAAATCAAACTCTAAAAAAAGCATGTTAGAGCTTGCTTCGACATACATATGACACCTTGTTTTTATAAACAGGCATTATAAGAACTTGAGAAATAAAAAATAATGTTGACAAAAATTAAGTAAGTGGAGTTCCAAAAAATTGCAAGATTAACAACACCTAGTAAGTACAAAAGTAATATAAAATGATATTTCAGATTTACTATTACAGTTACTTAATAATATATGCACTAAATTAATGGTAATAGAACTGAAATAAAAAGATTAAGCAATATCATTTTCTTTTATCATTTTTTCAGCCTCCTTTACAGGTTCTAGAACCGTTTTTGAATTGTGATTATTGATCCTTTTTGAGCTGTGACCTTTTATGTAAATAGTTTCTTTCTCTTTTTTACCCCTAAAGTAGTCCTCAATTTCTGACAATTTTTTTCCATGTGTCTCTGGAAGGAATATTAGAGCAAAGAAAAATCCAGTCACTGATATTGCCGCAAAAAACCATTGAATAGCGTAAGCACCTCCAAGAAAGTCAGTTAGTGTTCGAAAACTTTGGATAGCACAAAACATAAGCACATTAGCCATTGAATATGAAATCGAATGGCCTATACCTCGAATGTCTGTAGGGAATAATTCTGCAGTCATTGTCCACGGAATACTTAAAAGTCCAATCATTGAAGCGCATACATATAACATAAAACAAATAACAGGAACCTGATACATCGTGGTTACTCCTTGCTGAAGCCAAAGGGTGAAAGCGCCTGATATAAACATACAAGCTGCCATCCCAAGTGATGAGGTCATAATTAGATGCCGACGTTTAAATCTTTTAAGCAACCATGCGTTTCCTAACGACATAAGAAATCGAGTTACACCAACAAAAATGGAAGCTGTGTAAGCATTAATGTCCGTTCCGACCTCCTGAAAAATATTTATTAAAATCTTCAATTTTGACAACAAATTGCTTACTTACTTGAAAAAATGTCACTGCATAAAAAAGAGTAATATATATTCCGCTGAATTGTTGGATTAAAAACAACCAAAAAAGTACAATAAGTGGTTTGTATCCAGTTGGTTTAAAAAATCCGGCTAGTTTACACTCCGACCATTTATTGCGCTTGACTACTGAAGAATCGGTTTTAGAGAGTTTTCTCATTCTTTCAGCGATTTTATTTTCATGCTCTCTTTGAAGGGCTTGAAGATGCATTTCAGCCAAAGATTGATCCTAAAACGAAAAGTAATACATTTATTATAAATGTGTAGTATATTTACTCGTAATACAAACTAAATGTTCAGGTTGTGGGTAAGCTTTATACAAAAAGTTTAGTGACTTTGCGGCATCCTCAAGTCTCCCCTTAGAAACTAACCACACCGGTGATTCTGGTACGAAAAATTGAACGGCAATTACTGGAAGGATCGTATAAATTATGTTTAGCCAAGCAACTAAACGCCAACTCATAAAAGCTCCCTTGATGTATGCAATTATCATTCCTACAGAATAAAAATGAAACAAATGTATTCGTATTAATATCTTTTTTCGAATTAAAGCAAACATATTTAGGCCAAATAAGTTTAACAATATCAGCTGATTTCATTACAATCACCGCCTATAAGTGCGGTTTATGGCTGAGTTATGGCTAAATAATGGCTAAGTTTTTGAATGAACAGACGTAAGAGGTTTTAGGGAGGAGTGCTTTGGCTAATATCTTATTTTTTTCTTATTCGAGGCTAGAGGGATCGTAACAATTTATTACAAAATATTTTACTTTTTCGCAATTGTAAACTGTTACGTTCAACTGCTAGTAACTATGTATGTAGGCACGTGTGCTGTTATATTTCGTTCGCTAGTCAAGGTCGGTAGCGTACAGCGCATTTAGCGTAACGTAATCCCTATGTACAGGATGTCCCAAAAACCAACGACCAAACGAAAATGGATGACGAACCAACTCATGACTACTCCAATAAGCCAAACTTACCCTAAGTAAGAATGTTTTTGTTTTCGAAGTATAATGGGATTTCTTTGAAATTTGCGAAAGTCGTTAATTTCGAGCAATTTTTTGGTGTCATGGCCACAAACTTTGATATTTTTTATTCTGTTTTTTTTTGCAGATAATTACAAAGAGCCTCCTATCAAATGTAAACAAAGGCATTTGCAATATTGCTGTCGTTTTCTCACGACAAAGAAATCGCTTTCAATTTTATGTGAATCACTATTTTTCGCTTCAAGTTTGACTATTCAAGCCGTAAAAAAATAGCTTTAACTGATCAATTGTCCGAAAATAAAATACTCCAAAAAATCTCAAGCCCTAAAAAGTTTTAAATAATTTCATTTAAAAATCCTCTACTATTACTTTCAACATTGAATCCTAAGATTTTACTAGATTTTTGAAGTCGGTGCGAAAACCTGACTGGCATTAATCCAATATTTAGTAATGAAGACATTCAGTTTGTCTGGATTATTTAGTATTAGATTAAAATCAGTTAGGTTTTCGCACAGGCTTCAAAACTCTAGTAAAATCTTAGGAGATTTTTTCGAGTCGGATCTATTTTCTTTAAATTTTTTGATGTGAAACATCTATTGGCGCGGCTTGGTAGTATAAGTGACTCGAATGCAGCGACGGTAAACGACATGACGCTGTCGTGGCACGATGCCCCCACTACGCCACTGCTGCCGACTCCGTTATGTGTGCGCGCGCGTATACTTTGTTACTTTTCTGTGTGATAATAAATATGTAAAAATAAAAATAAATACAATAAAAATAAATAAAATAAATCAAAAATAAAATAAAAATAAAAATAAAAATAAATAAAATAAAATAAAATAAAAATAAAATAAAAATAAATAAAATAAAATAAAAATAAAAATAAAAATATGTAAAAATAAAAATAAAAATAAAATAAAAATAAATAAAATAAAAATGAAAATAAAAATAAAAATGAATATAAAAATGAAAATAAAATAAAAATAAAAATAAAAACAAAAATAAAAATGAAAATGAAAATGAAAATGAAAATGAAAATAAATTACTGATTCCGTCATCTAACACTTATTATATAATATAATACATATATATATTGTGCAATATCTTAAAGAAGCCTAACCATAATGCTCAGTGTCACCTACAGGAGACACTTCATATTTTGGGTGAAACGAAAGTCAATTATTTTAATTTAATGATATTAAATAATGTTTCTTTATTTTAGCCTTTTTATGAACTTTGAAGCTGACTGTCTTTGGAAATAACTTTTCAAAATCGACTGGGTCAACTATTATGGTACGTGGTTTATATAATGAAAATATCTGTGGTTGATGTTGACACCAGGAATGTTGAGTAATATCCAAAAAATGCTAACATTTGCAGCATGTGAAATATTAAAGAACGGGAGAGATTTCCACAAATTTAAAAAAAGTTTTAATATTTCGAAAATAATAACCTGTTAATAAGGTCAGTTTTAATTATTCTGATCAATTATGAGCGGGGCCGACAGCACCCACAAGGTTATCGTCGATGTTTTAGTTACTCGCGCATGGTCGCAATTTTTATCGAAATATTAATATTCGGAACCACACAGAGAAAGTTACGTTTTCCAGCCAAGAAATCTGATGATATTTTTTATGTAAAATATCTATTGGCGCGTCTTGAGGGTAAGACCAACTCGTATGTCATGACGTAGAGCATGGCGTGGTGCGTGACGCGTATATACTTCGTTGCTTCTCCGTGTGAGTGTGTGTACTGCATTTGCCTCTCTATTCGACTACAGTATACTTGACGTGTTCGCCGCTTGTATACACAGTAACTTTTTTTCTAATATTATTTTCAAAAGAGCATTGTTTGAAGTGCTTAAAGATTTTAAGTCAGTGACAGTATTATTGAGTTTAAATATGAGTGACAGTGACGATCAGGCGGCCAAGAAGAAAAAAAAATTAAAGATGATCAAAGTGCAGGCTGCAGTAAAATGTCTACATATTTATTTATTTTACTCCACATTTATTTATTGGTTTTCTTTAATTATAATTTCTTTCAACAAACATCAATTTCGATGTATCACATGTGCCGGGCGTCCCGTGGCCACATGTTTTTTTTCTAATCTGCATTATTTAAGCGCATTACAGTGCTTAAATAGAGATCACCTCTGAAACACGTAAGGCCGACCATACACGTTACGGTATACCGGAGAGGTATCCCTGCGCAGGTGACCTGTACAGGTATACCGGAGCGTGTGTGCGAGCCACTTCAGGGAAACCTGCACAGGTAAAACGACCTGCGCAGGCGACCGGAGAAGAATCGAATTTCAATATTTTTTACCTGCACAGGTGTGCTCACCTGAGCGTGTGTGTGGGCCGTCCGGTATACCTGCACAAGTTTGAGTCAGTTGTGGCGAATACTCCGACTAGAGAGCTTCGCGTTGCTGTGTTCCGTGTTCGTGTTGTGCTTACTCCATTGTCTATTCTCTGCACTCGCGCGCCACTGGTTTTGTTCGCTCGCCATTTCTCTACTGTAGAAATCCTTCACCCATCCGGTTTACCGTAAACGTGTGTGAGCTCTCGGCTGTACAGGTATACCGGAGAGGTATACCTGCGCAGGTATACCTGTAAAGCCGAGAGCTCACACACGTTACGGTAAATCGGATGGGTGAAGGATTTCTACAGCAGAGAAATGGCGAGCGAACAAGATGACATGATTGCTTTGGTGGGTTTGTTATTGGTTATGAACAGTAAAAAAAATTCTGTCATAAGCGGCCTCTCTCACATCACAGTCATGGTACTCCTTGCTCTTAATTCGCCACAAACAGGGTTCTGATCTGTAAATTTCAAGGAATTCCTCTAGAATTCGGTCCCCTTTTCGGACAGCCATGATGACGTAAACACTGCAAAACAATAAAATGTCAACAATAGAAGACGAGTGGCGCGCGATTGCAAAGAACGCGAAGCTCTCTAGTTGGAGTATTCGCCACAACTGACTCAAACCTGTGGAAGTATACCGGACGGCCCACACACACGCTCAGGTGAGCAAACCTGTGCGGGTAAAAAGAATTGAAATTCGATTCTTCTCCGGTCTCCTGTGCAGGTCGTTTTACCTGTCCAGGTTTGCCTGAAGTGGCTCGCACACACGCTCCGGTATACCTGAACAGGTCAGCTGCGCAGGTATACCTCTCCGGTAAACCGTAACGTGTATGGCCGGCCTAAGGGAGCTAGAACGGAGAATTTCTTTTGAAACTGTTAGGACTTTTCTTACAGAATCCTGAAAGGCCAATGTTTTTTTTCTTAAGTAATTAAATTTGCTAATACTTTGATCAATCCAAAATACCAAGTAGACCAGAATTGATCAATAAAAGCTCAAAAAGTGGTGGTCAATTTTTAGTAATTCAGCAGTTGCGATTATTCAAAACTGCAGAACCGCCTTTAGAAACTCGTTTTGATACGGGTTTTCACTTGACGTATTTCACAAGGTAATGAAAATTACGCTAATCACAAGAAATTATTTCCTTTGTTCTCCAAATATGTGTCAAATAATCTCGGTTATTCATCGTATAGGATATTTTGAACCCTCAATACTCTCCTTTTCCTCCCTGCAATAAATTTAAGTTTTTTCCAATATTTTTGAAGAATTGTATCCCAAATTCTTTTAGGCAAACAAATCGTTATACCACATGCAGTGCAGTGCATTAATCATTAAGACTATCAAACATATGACTTATTTATAATAACGCCACGAATTATAAGAACTTATATTGTTATGAAAAAATAAATTATCAATAAAGCTAGCTGTTTAAGTTCTTAACAGGTTGAGTTAACACATATGTACATATAAGACAGTAAAATAATATTTCTTTTACAAACCAAATGATGCAATTGTCGGAGCTGTAGAGATGAGTGATCCTCTTAAATCAGGCCTTGCAACGTCAGTTATATAAACAATTGCTGGACTTGTTCCAATTGCTGCAAGTAATTTATTGAAGGTTAACAGTATAAGTGTATAAAGAGAAAAAAAAAACATATTTACCACAGCCAAATCCTGTCAAAATTCGCCCAAACAGTAATACATAAAAGTTATTTGCAACTGCAATTAGAATCCATCCAGCAATGCAGGGTAATGCGGCTAATTTTATTGTATTCAAACGTCCTATCCACTCCATTAAAATCCCGGCAAAAAGGCATCCAATAGGAACAGCAATTACAATAATAGATGCTACAATAGGTATAATGGAAACGTTACTATATCAGATTTTATATAAAAGCATATACCAATCCATGAAGATTGCGTCTTGGATAATCTTAAATCGCTAGTCTCTGCTTCTACTTGTGGAATTAAAATTGCGGAGTAGGCTAAGGCAATTCCAATCACAATATGGAAAGAAGCAGCAATAAAGGCAGAAAGTGCTTGAGGAATAGCACTTTTGAAGCTTGATGGCTCATATTTAGAAAGAGATCGACAACTTGTTATTACTTCCTGAAATGCATCCTCCCTTTTCTTTTCACATTCATCTCTGAAATAAAACGAAACATAGTACGAAATTTAAAAATTAATTAAACTAATGACAAAAGAATTGAAGCTGAAGGTGTCTATATTTAGAAAATATTTACATTAAAATAGTTAATTATTATGATATTATATAATATTATTAAAACCTTATGCCCGTTCTCCAATGCACAGACCAACCAACCACGAGCCAGCCAAAATCGCTACATCCCGTTTCATATTCTTATTTACGTCATCTTCTCTCTCACTCGTGTTTTGGTCACGCTGGCTAACTTTCTTTATATGTGCGTTTAAACCAAGACGAATAGGTAGTAATCCATTGAGCAACTATTGAGAATTTTTGATGTTTAAATTCTTCTTGAGACGATGCGCTACTTCTGCCGCTAGTTTCGCTGCGCATAATTCCAATCGCGGCAAAGTGGTTTGCTTAATGGGAGCTACTCTGGATTTAGCACACAGTAGGCGTACTGCAATCATGTTATTCCTGTCAAATGATCTTACATAAGCCGCGGTTCCATATGCCTTTTCTGAGGCATCTCCGAATACATGTAATTGAATTAAATTCGGAATTTTGTGAGCTAATACATGCCTTGGTATTTTTACATCTTTTAATGCCTTTAATCCTTCGCGAAAATTCAGCCAAAAGGAATACAGTTCTTGAAGCAGAGCAGCATCCCACTCACATTTCAACATCCATAATTTCTGTAAGAAAATTTTTGCTGCAACCAAAACTGGGCCCATAATGCCAAGCTGATCGAAAAGTTGTGCTATCTCTGAGTAGGTTGCGCGCTTTGTCACTCAATAACTGACGTTCCCTGTTGCTCTTATGCATAAATCATCATTTTAAGCCTCCATATTAGTCCCGTGGTTTTAATATATTTTTCTGATTTACTACAGAAGTTCACTTGTAACTCTTCCCTTGGAATATTCTTCAATAAACTGGGGTGATTCGCACACCATTTCCTTATTTTATATACGGCAGACAGTAGCAAAGAATGCAGTTGAAATTGTTTTTCTATTGCTATGCTCAGATTGTCCGCCCCAGTGAGGACGTCGTCTACATAAAAACTTTGGTTAGATTGAAAACACATCATCTTGTATAGTGGGTTCAGTAGTCAGCAAGTCATTTAAGGATATATTGCTGGAGGTTTTGGCTGATGCATCAAATACTACGCGTAATTTTGTAGTTGTACTTTCAGGCTTACTGACGCAGTGATGTGGCAGAAAACTATACGTTGCCTGGACCTCATTAAAATTGATGTGTCCCAATTTAATATATTCTTCCATGAAGCTGATGTATTGATCCCTTAGTTCTTCTCGTGTGCTTATTTTTCTTTCAATAGCCATTAAGCGCTGATATGCAATCTTTTTTGACTCTCTTAATTTAGGGTCATCCTACTACAAAACGTTCAGTATCTGTTCTTCGGCTGGTTTGAACAAAATGCTCTTCACATCGTCTCTCAGCAGTTGTAAACGCCCTTGATGGTGCTTCTGCATCATCTAGTGCCCAAAATTTCTCAATTTACAATTGCCACAACTTGCTTGCAATTCTTGTGCTTGATGAACTGTTTCTGCTGCTGTCCACCCAAAGACTGTGTTTTATAAAACTGGTAATGAATCTCCCAATTTTATTTGGCCTACCGAAAGAGTTGAATAGTATATACCTGCTCCAATCAATAAAGCAATGTTATCTGGCTGATTAAACCGTGAATCTGCTAAATGTATATTAGCCGGTAATTGCCATGTCGAGATATCTATTGCCTGTGAAGGTTGTGGAGAAATGATGCGGGACAGCACATGAACCTCCAGTCTAGTACTAAATCCATTGATTCGGGACTCTAACAAAATGTATACGGGGCGTTCTACTTTTCTACCGAAAATCTGAGTGATAAATTTTGTGATAGAGGTGCCTCGTGACAGAACTGTAAACCAGAGTTATTTAAATACCTCAAACAAAAGTACATCAAATATATCATAACAAGTCGACTAAACCAAAATGAATTGGAACACTTCTTCGGAGTAATACGTCTTCACGACCACCCAACACCTTTAGAACTTAGGAACAGACTACGTCCATTTATATTAGGTAATTTTTAAATTGTTATTTCGAATTTAACACCTTGTACTAATAACGTTATATTGTATTATATTACTAATCAATAAATGTTTGTGCCGTCCGATTTAGTTTGAACTGGTAAAGGAAACATTTTATGATAGTTGACTTTTATATTTGGTTAAGCACAATCTAACATGTAATCAAGAGCAAGAGGATGTCGTGATAGATTTGCAGCATTAATTTGATTTCGTCTTGGATTGTTGTTAAAACTTCTACTACATTGTGGTTGTTCTTGTTAAGGTATTGGTCTACAGACAATTGTTGTTTCCTTATGTGTGAAGTTATGTTCTGGATTTGATCTGATATCTCATTATTGATTATGATTTGCTTATTATTTCCTTCGATTAGCTTCCCATTGTATTCTAAGAGTTTATCCAGTTTCAGTTTTATTTCGACTTCATCTGCGTGGTCCATTGTACCCGCGATGTACTTTAATCCGGTGTAGTAGATCGACCAGTCCTCTAATTTCTCTTCGTCTGTTTGTGATCGGGCAGGGAGTGGCAACGTATTATCCTAAATTGATTGTTATTGGAAAAATTTCGTACGAAAGCATTCTTTAACGTTTTGAAGAAATCATCATCTCTTATTAATGTGGCGTTAAGACTGATAGGGTTGAAATGGTTTTTCAATATAGTTGTTGCAGTTGATTCGTTTAGGGGTTTCGTCGAAATTATTGTCCGATTTTTATCGAATACTTTCATTTTTCTCATTCTTGCTCATGCTTGATTTTTTTTGTTATAAATTGTGATTTGAAAACATTTATATGTACATGAAGTGGGACACGGTATTGGGGAATTCTCTTCTGTTATGTTACTTTCTTCGTGAAGAATTCTAAACAATGCATCGGCATTGCTGTTTTTAAAATCCTTCTTATACCGAATTTCGTAATCGAATTCTGAAAGTCTAAACCGAAAGCGGATAAGCTTGGAGTTAAGTTCCTTTATGGAGAAGAGCCACGTTAAGGGTTTTTAGTCTGTTTCTATGATGAATTTCCGCATAGATATGGGCGAAAGTATTTTGTAGTCCATATGATCGCTAAGCATTCTTTCGTCATAGTTGAATAGTTTACTTCATGTTCGTTTAGGGTACGACTTGCAAATGAAATCGGGTGTTTTTTTGGGATAAGATTACTCCGAGAGCATATTTACACGCGTCATTTGTTATCGTGAATGTTTTATTTATTTAGTCTATTTTCGTATTTTTTTTTAAGGAACTTCGTCATTGTTTTCGCGATCTTTGAGTATTCGCGAATGAACTTTCGGTAATATCCAGTTAGCGTTAGGAATTGTTTAATCTATTCGGCTGTTTTAGAAATTGGGAACTTGACTAAACACTCAACCTTTTTGGGGTTTGGTGTTATCCCATTTTGAGTCACGACATGATCTAGGAATTCTGTTTCCTTCTAGAGAAATTCACATTTGTCCAGTTGGACCTTTAGGTTAACTTCTTGCAGCCTCTTGAAAATCTTATTGAGAGAATCCACATATTCTTGTAAGGACGTGGAGAAGACAATAATGTCGTCTAAATATACCAACCAGACATAACTTATTGATGTATACCTTCAAGACACCGTTCATTAAGCGTTGGAAAGTGGTCGGGGCTGTCTTCAGCGCGAATGGCATACCTTGCAATTCGTAATATCCATTCTTAACGCTGAACGCCGTTTTGTGGATGTCATCTTCTTGGATTTCGATTTGATGAAATCTCTTCGCTAGATCAAGCGTTGTGAAATATTGGCATTTACCGAGCTTATCTATAATAGAATTTCATCGATGTTTGGTATTGCATACTTGTCATCCGCCGTATTTTCATACAATTTACGGTAATCGATGACAAGCCTACAATTCGCTTTCCCGCTGGCGTCCATCTTTCTTGGGACGATCCAGATCGGAGCCGAATACGGCGAATTGCTTGGCCGGATGATCTTGCTATGGAGCATTTCCTGGATTTTGTTCTCTACTCCCTTTTTGTGTACATATGGGTACCGATATGACATACTTTGAATTGGAATGTCATTAGTGCGAATTCTATGTTTGATGGCGTAAGTAAAAGACAAATTCGAATTTTCTTGGTAGAAAATGTCGGAATACATTTGACTAATTTGGTCAGAGAAATCTTTTCCTCTGAATTTAAATGTTCAGTCCGCAGTTGATCGAGAAGTGGGCGAAAGGTTTTGTCTCCGATGATATTGAAATTTCGGCAATTTCGGGTCCACTGTCTAGAATCTCTACTTCTACTTGAACCATATTTTCGATATCGTAAATTCTTTCTTTAATAATAAATGTGCCGTTTTGCGCGCGCTATTCGTTTAGGTATCCCAATCCTGACTCTTAAGCAACGGAAAAGTTCATGTAAACAATCTCTTAGTTATTTTTCATTGGTCTTGGCTGTCGCTCAAAGTGGAGTTTTACTTTCTTCTTCTTCATTCTTGCGACCAGGCATCCTTCTTTGAAGTCTATGCTGGCTTCGAGATCGAAAAGGAAGTTACGAGTATTATCTATAATTCCGTCACATTTCGTATGGAATTTACACACGTAAATTTCAATTCTTTTTTAGGTATCGCCCAGATTTTCGAAGAGTGGGATTATTATAATACTTTTTCTCTTCTTATATATAAAATTCTCGTGTCACAATGTTAGTTACCATACTCCTCCGAAACGGCTTGACCGATTTTTATCAAATTTTATATGCATATTCAGTAGGTCTGAGAATCGGCTACTATCTATTTTTCATACCCCTAAGTGATAAGGGTTGTCCACCCCTAACATTTTATTTTTATTTTTTGGACGAAATTTTAATTTTTAATTTTTTTATAATGTGCCATTAAAAAATACATACAACCCTAAATTTTCTATGGAAGATGGAAGATGGAAGATGGAAGATGGAGGATGGAGTATGGAAGATGGAAGGTGGAAGATGGAGGATGGAGGATGGAAGATGGAAGATGGAAGGTGGAAGATGGAAGATGGAAGATGGAGGATGGAGGATGGAGGATGGAAGATGGAAGATGGAGGATGGAAGATGGAAGATGGAAGATGGAGGATGGAAGGTGGAAGATGGAAGATGGAAGATGGAAGGTGGAAGATGGAAGATGGAAGATGGAGGATGGAAGATGGAAGATGGAGGATGGAAGATGGAAGATGGAGGATGGAGGATGGAAGGTGGAAGATGGAAGATGGAGGATGGAAGGTGGAAGATGGAAGATGGAGGATGGAGGATGGAAGATGGAAGATGGAAGATGGAGGATGGAAGATGGAAGATGGAGGATGGAAGGTGGAAGATGGAAGATGGAAGATGGAGGACGGAAGATGGAAGATGGAAGGTGGAAGATGGAAGATGGAAGGTGGAAGATGGAAGATGGAGGATGGAAGGTGGAAGATGGAAGATGGAGGATGGAGGATGGAGGATGGAAGATGGAGGATGGAGGATGGAAGATGGAAGATGGAGGATGGAAGATGGAGGATGGAAGATGGAGGATGGAAGATGGAGGATGGAAGATGGAAGATGGAAGGTGAAGGATGGAGGATGGAAGATGGAAGGTGGAAGATGGAAGGTGGAAGATGGAAGGTGGAAGATGGAAGGTGGAAGATGGAAGATGGAAGGTGGAAGATGGAAGGTGGAAGATGGAAGGTGGAAGATGGAAGGTGGAAGATGGAGGATGGAGGATGGAAGATGGAGGATGGAAGGTGGAAGATGGAAGATGGAAGTGGAAGATGGAGGATGGAGGATGGAAGATGGAAGATGGAAGATGGAGGATGGAAGATGGAGGATGGAGAATGGAGGATGGAAGATGGAAGATGGAAGATGGAAGGTGGAGGATGGAGGATGGAAGATGGAAGATGGAAGATGGAGGACGGAAGATGGAAGATGGAAGGTGGAAGATGGAAGATGGAAGGTGGAAGATGGAGGATGGAAGGTGGAAGATGGAAGATGGAGGATGGAGGATGGAGGATGGAGGATGGAAGATGGAAGATGGAGGATGGAAGATGGAGGATGGAAGATGGAGGATGGAAGATGGAGGATGGAGGATGGAAGATGGAAGATGGAAGGTGAAGGATGGAGGATGGAAGATGGAAGGTGGAAGATGGAAGGTGGAAGATGGAAGGTGGAAGATGGAAGGTGGAAGATGGAAGATGGAAGGTGGAAGATGGAAGGTGGAAGATGGAAGGTGGAAGATGGAAGGTGGAAGATGGAGGATGGAGGATGGAAGATGGAGGATGGAAGGTGGAAGATGGAAGATGGAAGTGGAAGATGGAGGATGGAGGATGGAAGATGGAAGATGGAAGATGGAAGATGGAGGATGGAAGATGGAGGATGGAGAATGGAGGATGGAAGATGGAAGATGGAAGATGGAAGGTGGAGGATGGAGGATGGAGGATGGAAGATGGAAGATGGACGATGACAGGAGAAATATACCACATAGGAGACGTTTTCACGTTAAAACTTCGACCGTAAACCAACTTTACAGGCACCCAATTTTTTTTTTTTTTCTACACTAGAAATTCCCTAGAAATAATTCATATGGCAAAACAACGTTTGCCGGGTCAACTAGTATTTCTATAAAATGATTTAAAGTTTTGAGTTTGATTAGGGTTTCTAATATTACCTTCCGTTTCGGGTGGCAGAGGTTTGGGTTAATGATAGAATATGTTGCTCCAGTGTCGATGATGAATTTTAAAGGGATTGTGTTTGACTTATAGTTAGAACTGTTGTTGGCTTGATACGATTCAGAATTTTTGTTATGATTGTTACTTATATTTTGGTTTGGTCTAGGGTTATTATTTTGCTCGGATCTGTTATTATAATTATTGTGGCGACCTTGGTTGCTGCCGTTATTATTGCCTCAAACTGGGTTGAAATTATTCTGTGTGTTTTGGTGGGGTCTTCTTTGATCGAAATTTTGTGATCTGGGGTTAGGATTTCGGTTCCTGTTTGGCGGTGGAGAAGTCTAACGGTAACGGTAATGGTCGGAATTGTTCCCGTTAGGATCCCTATTTCGTCCGTATAGTTGTTTCTTTTTCCGTTTTGCCTATTTGGGTTCGATGATTTAAAAGAGTTGAAAAAGGAGGAGGAACAAGGGTTGTAAAATGTGTGCTCAGAATCGTATAGGATATTCATTGCAGTTTCTAGGTTTTTTGGCGCCCGAGAATACAAAATTGATTTCATTGGCTCTGGGATGTTTTGTTTGAAAGCATTAAGAGCTGAATCGATATTAGCTTGGAGGATCAGATTCAATTCTTGTCCGGCGGCATTATTTTCATAGGTAGTTTTTAAATTTAATCTTCTGAGGCCGGTCTTAATTTCCCTATAAAATTCTTGGCTGGTTGTTTCCAACGTTATTCCTCTTAAGTCGTCAAAGAGTTATTGTGAAGATTTTCTATCTCCAAAATTATTACTTAAAAGTGCTTTTATTTTGGTCTATGATCTTATATGGTATTATATATGGCCCTACTCTTTAATTTAGATTTTATCAGGTCAGAGAAGATTAATTGGGAAAGCTCGTCGTATGTTTAGAGAATCGCATGAACTTTATCTATCAGATGGGGGATGAATGGGCGGCTCTGATTCTAAATTTGTGACATTGCTGAAACGGTTCCTCGTGTTTTCAATAAATTCGCTGATGTTTTCTACTTCGGGATTAATTGAATGAAGTTAAATACTTAGGAAAAGTAAAGAAAGGCTAAAACAAGAACAAATGTGTTTACACTACTTGCTGTTACTACTATTCGCCTGTTGTGATCTTGATGGGATCGGTTGGATTCCGGCGTCGATATCCGCGGAGAGGGTGTTTCCGACGTCGATGTCCACGAAGAGGATATGTTGGATAACGTTGGCTATGTCGTCTTCTTTGTTTGCAACTTAGAGATGGTTTTGGAGTGTCTTCCGTTGGTGAAGATTATGTTTTTCTACAGCCTGGACTCGCTCATAGATTTGTATGAACTTATGAGCACTTTTCGCACAGCACCAATATTACTAAAGAGAAAGAGGCTGGTTGATTCGGAAACTTTCACACTGAACTCGCTCATAGATTTGGATAAACTTAGGGGTGTTTTCCACACAGCACCAAGATTACTATAGAGGTTGGTTGATTCGGGAACTATCACACTGAACTGCATTTACATCAATTTTAAGTAAAAACCAGTGCCAAGATTGGGTTTGGTTTCCGCTCACAAATATTCCCGTGATTTCTTGTCACTGTGTAATTTAATTCCACTCGCGAATCTTTCGTGGTTTCTATCAATGCACGGTAAAATATAGCGTTTCGGATTTGCTCCAGGATACCGACCTGAACAGGTAAAACGGTGACGGCTTAAAGCGTCGACGTGTTTCGCAGTGCCCTTACGGTGATGTACAGTACACTGGAATTCTTCCAGAGCCAAAGCCCATCGAGCAACCCTACTACAAATATCTTTTCTCTTCATAGTGAATGCGAATGCTTTACAGTCTGTAAATATTTCAAAGTTCAACCCGAGTAGGTACACTCTTTAACTTTTTAACGCACTTTATTATAGCGAGGACTTCCAGTTCGTAACTCGTATAGTTTTTTTCACTACGCGATGTTTTGAAACTAAGATAGAAAATGAGATCCCACTGATTGTCCTCACTATCTTTCTGGAGTAAAACACCGCCGTAACCGTCTTTGCTTGCGTCTGAATGTAGTTGCGTTGGTAAGCCTGGATTAAAGAGTTTCAACACCGACCTTTGCATAATTTATCTTTAAGTTCGTTAAAGGAACACATTTGTTTTTCACCGAAAACGAAAGAGACATCTTTACGGATCAAGTCTGTTAATGGCTTAGCAATTACGGAATAATTTACGAAAATATCCCGAAAGCCCTAAAAAGTTTTGCACCTGCTTGACATTCTTCGGGATAGGGAAGTTTCTAACGGCCTTTGTCTTTGTGGGAGACGGTCTGATACTGCCATTCTCCAAAACATCTCCTAAAAATTCAACCGACCTCTTTAAAATTCACATTTTTTCCACTTAATTAGCAAGCCGTGGTTCTCAGCTACTTTCAATACCCGTTCCAGCTTTTCAACATTCTCACCAACTGTGCTTGATGGAATAATAACATCGTCCATATAAACTAGTATTATGTCTTCGCGTATCAAATCCTTGAAAACAGTATTTACGTATCTTTGAAGTACCGCGGAGAAGTTACAGAAGCCAAATGGGGCTTTTAAAAACTCGTACTGTCCATCAGGAACAATAAAGGAAGTATACTTTCTACTACTCGCATCGACATCCATATGAAAGAATCCGTTTTTCAAATCAAGTGTGGTAAAAATTCGCGCATGATATAGGCTTTGCAGAATGTCCTCAATGTTCGGTAAGGGAAATCTATCTTAGACTATCTTTCCATTCAGCTTTCTATAGTCTACGCAGAGGCGGATAGAGCCATCCTTCTTTTTAGCAACAACTACGGGGCTCGCAAAGTCCGAGCAAGTTGGCTGGATAATTCCAGCCTGTACCCACTCTTGGATTTGCTTGCTGACTTCATTCTTTTCCTTGGGAGCTAGTCTTCTTAGCCGTTGAAAGATGGGCTTTTCATTCTGCAATTGAATGTGCATTTTCACACAAGATTTTTAGGCTTCTTTGGATTATAGCTGGCTACAAGCTCAGATACTTTTCTTCGTGCTACCTCATCAGCGATTTCTTTTATATTCGATAGCGTATCTTCCTCAATTGGCTGAACTATGTTTATTTGCTAAATTGGATTGGTTTCCTCTAACACACCTCGGCTCAAGTTCTTAAGCGTTATTTTATCCTTCTCGATTAGAACCGATGCTTCTTTTAAAAGATCCTTACCAATAAGGATATAAGCGGGCATCCATGAATCTGGTACAATATGACAGGTAATAGAGTAATTTTCGCCTTCAATGGCTAATACTATTATAAAATCTTCTGAACCCAAGGTTTGCTTTGTTATTTTTCCTAATCCAACTAGGGGATTACTTTGACCACTGAATTTTAAACCTTTTCCTGAAGACAACCACACTGATTGCCGCATTAAAGTAACTGAGCTCCCAGTGTCGACCAAGGCACTATATAATTTTCCAGCCAGCTTCGTCAAAACATGCAAATTCGGGGTTGAAACCAAATTCACCTGAGCAGCACCATCAGTTCCCTTAAGCTTCTTCGGTTTATTGCACTTATTCGCCATATACCCAAATTCTCCGCAATTGAAGTAACGAGCTCCCTAATCCTTGTTCGGACAATTAGCAGTAATGTGGGAAAAGGACCCGCAATTATAACACTTATTCTTACTGCTAGTTGCTTGATTCTGCTTGGCTGTATTGTTCTGACCGCTTGTACCTGCTTTCTTAAATACTTTTCGGGACCTTATATTTTCGTAAACCTCTAGATTCTGCTTAAGCTGCTCGAGAGTTGTTGCCTCATACAAAATCGTTTTGCTTTGGATCTCGTCAGGAATTCCAGCAGCAATGTAGGAAACCAGAGACTCCTCATCGATATCTCCCCGACTCGCTATCTGCTTCATACTATAAAGGTATTCTAAATATGTTTCTTGCGCGTGCTTTTTACGCGTTTCTAAAGCCCTATGTACGCTAAGAGCTGGTGGAGCCTTTCCAAATTCTTTGTTTAATAATGTTTTCAGATCATCGTAACTTTTAATAGCAGTGCTGGTCTCAACAGCCAGCTTTGCGGTGTCACTTAACAAACGTCTTGCGTACAGATATTTTTGTATATCGTTCCAACCGTAGACTAGAGCGATATCCTCATATTCCTTCAGCCATCCATCATAGTTTTTTCTAGTCTCTCCATTTAATTTTCTAAAGATTCCTCTACGTCCTTGAACACAAAATTATTAAAGCTCATTTTTAAATTTTCCTTATCGCTGCTTCCCTTTTCGCTTTCTTCTTTTTCTCTTTTATATTGAGTTAATGACGCTACATTTTCTTCAATATTATCGGGCACAACAGGGTTTTCAAAGTTTTCACCGCTTGCACCCGCTTACGTATCAGCTTCCCCGTGACCTAAATCAACTTCTGTTGTTTCAGTATCGCCACCCGTATCCGCTTGCAAAAAAGTTTCTTCCTTTTCAGTGTCCAGGGCTGCAGCCAGTTTCGTCACTAAATCTTCGTTATGCCTATAACGGTATGACAATCCTCTTCCAACGTAGTTAATTTTCTCAAATTCAGCTCTTCCATGAAACGGTATATACGGCGGACCACGCTCCTCCCAATATGCTACGTGCGCTTGATACTTGGCAAAACAATAAAAGGTGCATGCATAGAAAAATTCGATACCGACTTTATATGATCCCTAATTCAGCGCTCATATTTACCAGGCGAAACTTAATTTTTTCTCTGGAGAAGTAGTTCCTCGAGATTCCAGGGGCGAAGTCGTCTTATTAATCAATCAAGTGGGCACAAATTCACTGTTTATTATTTTAGCTTAAGTTCACTTTTGATTCCTTAACAGCAGTTTTTCGTATCGTGTTATGCTTTATCCTGTTATCCCACTTCTGACACCATTTGTAGGGAATAGAGTATTTTATTAACGGGAAGAATACGAAAGCATGCTAGTTTTATTTTCATTTCAGGTGATTATATTATAAGTAAGGCAAGTTAAATTAATTAGGGTTCAATTCAGCACTAATAAGGTAAGTTAATTCAACACTCGTTTCGGACTACTTTCAAATTACAAATTTTCTTTCCTTTTAGGGAACAGCATCGCAAAAATAATCAAAAGGTAATGTACAACTTCGCACAATCTGCCTAACACAGCTTTTCTCAACTTTACTTTACTGCAGCGGGCGACGATTTGACTGGAACTAAAATGCATCGACTGAGACTAAAATGCATCGAGGTTTTAGGTAGGAACTACGGTAAATTACGGTACTTAGAAGAAGTGCATTCAGAATAATCAGCTTTTCGTTTCACTTTCAGGGACTGGGGCTACATATATTGTAAAATGTGTAAATGTATTATATTTTAACATTTATTTACAGGGTACTGGAGTGAAGCCAAGGGGATGGTGCTCAGTTCAAAGTCTCGTTTCCTTCCTTATTTTTAATGCCCCACAAAACCAAATAAGGATGAGAAGGGAAAGGAAAAGGGGAGGGGAAATAAACGACAGGGTTCACCTATCCCAATGTAGGGGTAAGGGCGCAGTTCTGCCTCCACATGACCTGCTCCTCTCTAACCTTGCCTCGATCGCACACCAACCCCCTACGGGGATAGAGATCTCGAATTTGGTATGCCAAAAACTGCTATTGTCTTGCTTAAATAAGCTATGTCTTAAAAATATGTATGTAAGACTGCATTTCAGTCATCTCAACTACATTCACTTAATGAAATTGCCGAATTCATGGAAATAATTAGCTAAAATTGACTTAGAAATATTAGTGCAAAACTGTACAGATTTGATCAAAACAATGTAGAATGGCGTGCATACTATTTCTTGAGAACTTGTGGACTTGATAGTGTGGAGAAAATTAAGGTTTCTGAGGTTTGTAGGGGGTCCTGGATAACAACAAGGACCAGCCAAAGAGGAAAATATTCACCAGACTACCGTATCCAGAATTATATCAGAAGATATTTGCTTTTTCTTTAGTATGTTTGGCATAAATTCAGTTAGAGTTCGAACTTTGTATAGTAACGTTTATTTAGGACTAAAAATGACGGATACGCAAAAAAAAACATTTGTCGGGCGCTTATATTTCCTAAAACATTTAACTTTAAAATTTTGAAAAGTGATTATTTTTTTCCGCAATATCTCCATGATCCAAGAATCTCTTGGTGAAAGTTATGGCAAAACCTTAAATTAAAAATGTTTCCACTGATTTTCTGTAAAAAAAATCTACACGAGTGCTGAAAATAAGAAAATACTTTATTTCAATTTATCATTTCATAAGACAAATGCGTGCTTGTTACTGTTGTCAATAATTTGAAAAAAATATTTAACTCAATTCGTTAATTTCAAAGCTTTTTGGAGAATGTGTTAGAATAGAAGGTTGAAAATGTCCTAAATTTATGGTATTATAATTTGAAACCAAATTTTTTGGGAATATGAAAAAAATCGTGGCGGTAAAATATCGATTTACGAAATTTCAAAGTTAAATATCTCGGGAAGTACAAATGACCGACAAATATTCGTCACTTTTGACTCTAAATGAAAACTCCTACAAAGTTTCATCAAAATCCGTGAATATATAATACCTCAAACTCAATCTGTTTCCTATAAACTCCAAAACATATGTATTAATTTTATTACTTTTGGCGTTATTTATAGCTTTCACCGCTGATCTCACTTTCATTCTAACTAATTGGACAATGAATGCGGCTCTGGTAAAACTAAATCGCAAAATAACTGCAATGAAATCTGTAATAAAAAACGAGATCGGGGCAGCACAGTGCCACTAGTTTCGCATACAAAAATTAGCTCTGTCTCAAGCTCAACTTTACGAGCTCAGTCTTGTATCTCAATCTTAGAGCCACAGATCAATTTTTTCGCCAATGTCTCAACGAAAGAATGTTCGCATCCCATGTTTGATGTTTCCCATTATATTTACGTTTAAAGAACGTATCTTATAGTATACTTTCTTTCTTTTTGTAATTACATGTAATAAACGATTTCTTATGTAGGGGCACAAATAAAAATATTTTAAATATAATTAATATATTGAGTGCACGCCCGCAGAGGTTTATATGTATAACATTTTTAGAATAAATTCGTAATTACTTAAATTCTCTTGAAACAAATTGATAATTTCTGAAATGAAAAGAATATCGAATTGTCCAGATGAAACTAGTTAAGAACACAATTAAATTATTAATGTTAAATATTTCTAGCTATTAAAAATTGCAATGAATAAACAGATGCTGGTTCATGTGTTGTTTTCGCAAACAAATTTAATTTGAAAAGATTGGTTTTTATCTTTCTTAAAATGGGCACTCTCAGTAATCTCGCTGTTAACGTTTCGAAGAATTGTGAGTCGCGGAGAAAAATAAAAGGTCATTCAGACGTTCTCGTTAAATTACGTAAGTATTTAATTGGCCATGCAAAACATATGTGCTTCTGAATAAGTTAGCTTGGTTTTGTTTGAAATTGCCATTTACTTGCCCAGGAAGCAAATTTTACAATTTTTAAACTAAAGTTAAAAAGTAAAATTAATTCTAGATCACTGGACGTATAAATTATTTTTACATAATTTTCAATACAGTTTGACTCTTTTAATTTCGGAATGAGTAAAAATTTATTGAACTTGTTGCAATTAAGCGGTATATGGTATGTTCTTCGGTAAATTACGTTATACCACCAAGCAAATAACTGTTATTTGCTTGGTGGTTATACCTAAGCCGCGTTTTTTAAAATTTAAATCGAAATACTGCAAAGTTAATATGTATAATATAACTAGGAAACCTAGTATAGTTAGGAAAAAAAAGCGTTGGCCATAATCTATGGATTTAAAATGTTCCACAAATTTGTATGTACATATACGGAAAAAAAATCTAGCAGCTGCCCGTACTCAGGCCTGGGCTTTACCAAATACGAATTATGCCAATATTGCTTCAAACATTTTAATAAATACATTTGGTTCTCTTACAGCACGAAATATAAGTTTCGAAGCAGAGTTGTCGAAAATATATTGTGAATTTCATAATTTATTCTCAAAAGTCATGTGGAACTTAATATCTTACATAAGTACTTGTACCCTACAATAAATATAAAATTAAAGCATGGCCAGGATGTAATCCTAAATCTGAAGTACCTATTTACTTAAAAATATTTTTAAAGATTTCATAACAATTGAAGTTAAAAATATGAACCCGAATTTGAAGTCATCTAAAAGATTAAATATTTTAAGAGGCATTGAATATGTAGTACGATTTATGATTCTTTCGGTCAAACACACTTTTTAGTAATCTGCCATCTAACTGTGGTAGTACCTCTAATAGAAATATGTATACAAAAACATGTTTTTTAAAATGAGGTCGAGACCCCACGCGGACTCTTAATTTTTCTTCATTTGTGATTAACACTAGAACTACCAAGAACCGTCAAATTTACTTGTAGTCAATTCCTTCCTTGAATTAATTATATTTTTTTATAGTATTTTCTTAAAATTGCTGCCAAAACTTATTAAGGTTCTAAATGACGACATATTCAAAACATTTTTCCAATTATAATAACAAATTTAAATTTGAATAAACATTACATTAAACGTAAAGAAAATTATTAAAATTACAATCTTACGCACTGGTAATTCTAGTATTAAATATGTACTGCAGAGTAACACATATTGTTTAATTCTACTTTCTCTGCCTCTAATTTTAATATACTTACATACAAAAATATATCCAAAAAATGAATCAACTTGATTCCGAAGGGAGAAGAGAAATTCGAAGTGAAAACACAGTACGAAGCTTTAAGCAAAGAACGCTTTATTTTGAGCTGAAATATAGAAACGGTACAAGTAGCGACATCTAGATCCGTAGTTGTTATGTCTATTTCCAAACTTACTTTTATTCAATTCCATAGTTACCTTATATTTCAAAACTAATTCACCTTATGACTAAGTTTAATGTACAGGTTTGAGGCAGCTACTCAGGCAGTCAGGCTATGGCTCATCTGACTACCATACTCTGAAAGCAAACACCGGACTGACTCGACTTGGCCACAGATAAAAAATCAGCGAGATCAACGATTAGCGGTAGAATCGGATGATCATGACCTGACTGCTTCTTTACAATAGATATACATTTAGTATATATTTATAAAATATATAACAGTAATGTGACAACTTCTTGTAGCAAACTATTTACTTCTATTAGGGCCGATTTTTCAATAGGCTGATAACTTGTAACTGTAGGCATGTGTATTCTCGACTTGCCAAATATGTACTACAATTTCCGATTTCCACTACAATTACATGATCCCACAATTCAATTCCAACTAAACAGTTTGCTACACCAATACCGATTGCCTCATTTATGAAATTACTGCCCCGACTTATATGTCACAATTAAACGCGACTGCTGTACCCATTTTGATACAATTGACTATCCTCCCAATAACATCTGGAACATCTCTCTGGTTAATAAAAAAAAGTTGGGCCTCATGAAGGATGAAAACAACGGCCGCATAATGACAGAGTTTGTTGGTCTAAGATCAAAAATGGATGCGGTCCGGGTAGAGGGGCAAGATAAAAAAAAAAATATCTAAAGGCGTTAAGAGAAATATAGTAAAAAAAGAATAACCCTTAATGATTATGTATGTAGAATGTTTAATGTTTTATTTCACACCACTTGGAAATACTTTACTTCTATAGCGATCCTATATACTCATATGGGGCAGGACTTCCACGCACAAGGAATCTCATGGAAAAGAATTTCCATGGAGATGGATTCCTAGGAAAAACTTTACGAACTCACCATATAGGAAAGCATATTACCAGTGGCGGATTTAGGTTCGTTGCCGCCCTAGGCCCTCGTTGCCGCCCTAGGCCCTCGTTGCCGCCCTAGGCCCTCGCTGATGTTGTTTTTTTTCATAAGTTTAATGTTTTAGAATATATTGGTTTCAATTTTTAGTTTAATAAATCCAATATCGATGAATTAGAATATTAAAGGTATAGGTACTCACAATCTCAAAACTAAATTCAATACTAAATTTTTTGATATGATTTACTGGAAACTTTTCATACATTAAACACAAAACGAATCCAAGTCAATTATTAATTCCAATTATACATATTTTTGCGCCTTCAAAGTTCTGTCATCCTCGAGTTTTTACCGCCCCTAAAATTTTGCCGCCCTAGGCCCGGGCCTCACGGGCCTAGGCGTAAATCCATCACTGCATATTACTGGTGACTGAGGGGTTATATTCAAGGTTAAATCTTTGGCAAACATCTAAATTCCCTAAGATAATACAGTAATCATAGACAAATAAACTAAAAACTTCGATGAATTGCAAAATTTTATATTAAAATGTTGACATAATTAACACAATTTCGAAGGAATTTTACTTACTTAAATCGTGGGCAGTAATTTTGTTAAGACAAATTAAATTTTAGATGATTTACCCAATCTAAAGAAACTTAAGCTTGGCATAAAACGACAAAAAATAACAAAACTGTTATCTAAAAATATAAACTTGCATACATAAAATGTTAGGTGATTTTATAATAGTTTTTTTCTCTAAGGATACGTAATTGTTATGACTCGTTAGAATTAATTAAATAAGAAAGATGAAAGTATGCGACTTTGTGGTGGTAACCAAAAGAAAAGGCTTTTTGGTGGTAACCAGAAGAAATTGGTAACTTTTTAAACAGGGCTCTCTCAACGAAATCAAAAACAAAAGGAAATAAATCCCCATAAATCCACCAGTATTAAAAACCTAGGGAATGAGGCGATGATGACCCAGATCTCCGAACCCAATCCAATGGATTTTTATTTCTGGGGCTATATGAAGGATCTGGTCTATTCCAATCCAGTTAACTCAAGGGAGCAACTGCTTGAAAAAACAATTTCGGTTGGTTGGAATAACAGTTGATCAAAACACTCCATATATTCATAACATAGATCATTCGTTTTTCGAAATTGCATCAGTCATCATAAAAACTGCATAAAAATAGTTCTTTCTATTAAGTACTTGTATATAAAAATGATATTTCCAAATTAACTTACCTTTGCAGACTCAAAGCACTAGAACCAATGCTGAAAAATAGAAAATAGATATAAATAAATGGCATTACTTGCAGCGTTTTGTTTAGGATCAAGCTTGTTAATTCTACTTTGAGACATGAAATTTTTTCTTAAAAAGTTTTGATAAATAAATTGTTACGTTTCACAGTACGCAACATCTTTTAAACAAACGAAAATTTTATGTACAGTAGGTAGACAAAGGTTTGCACTTGATTTTCGTCTATTCCAAATTTCCTGAAATATGAAAGCACGGTAGAGGAAGTCTTTTTATAACTATCCTCCAATGGACAGACCAACCAACCAATGTGTTGAATGGGCTAAATCCCGTGTAAAGTACAAGCAAAAAGTTGAAAAGTCTTTGCCTGTAGTTGTGCCTGCCTGCCAGTTGTCAAAACATCGTCGGGAAAATGTTTAATCCGGAAGAGTTTTTCTCAACTGCTCAATTTTACTTGTAGTACTGTACTGAAATTACCGCACACATTTTTACAAGCGCTTGATATTATAATTAGTGCAAAGATATTCTGACAATCGGACAATATCTGCGGCGCTGTCAGTTATTCTAGTACAAATGGTTGCTGAATGGATGACTATTACTTTTGGTTAAAATTTACACACATAAAAAGTTAGCCAGCTTGATCAAAACACGACCTAGAGAGAAGATGAGGCAAAGAAGAAAATGGAACGGGATGGCGCAATTTTGGTTGGTTCATGGTTGATTGGTCTTCGCATTGGAGAACAGGTAGGCATTAGTATCGAAAGAACCACACATATCTAACTAGTCGTCCTCACGAAGAGGAGGATCAGTACCATTCTGCCCCTGGCCGTGGAGGAGGAGTGTGTGCCGACGAAACCTGCCGCTACAAATTTTTTTATTTTTTTTACTTAAAAGAGAAAAGCTCTTTGTAGAATGACGGCATAAAAAATCTTACATTACTATGTGGCAAAAAAATGGAGGGGGGGCTAAGCCCTCCCCCGTTCGTTTTGGGGGGTGCATTTGGCCCTACCTGCCCACCACTTCCGCGGCCGCTGATGTGGTTATTATTATTTCTTATTTACTTAAATACCAAGAAAAAAGTGCTGTTTGGGGAGAATTTCTGAAGCTAGAAAGAGGATTCTCGCAATGAGTCACGTTGAAGGTGATGATTGCAAATACAAAAGATTTTAACATGGACATAGCCACGGTAGGGCAGAGCTTGGCGCCTCCCCCTTCCTGGCTTACGTAGTCAAACGAAAATATACCTACAAAAATTAAGATACCTTCTTGACAGACCTGTAAGGGTTCCTATAGGTTACTGCTGAAATAATATTCAAATTGGAAGTGTTGTTAAAAAAATGTTTAACAAAAAATAGAACCAACTCCAAAAAATCCCAAGCCCTAAAAAGTTTTAAATAATTTCACTTAAAAATCCTCTGCTATTACTTTCAACATTGAATCCTAAGATTTTACTAGATTTTTGAAGTCGGTGCGAAAACCTGACTGGTATTAATCCAATATTTAGTAATGAAGACATTCAGTTTGTCGTCACCTTGTACAATAAGTAGTATTTATGATAGACCGGGTGAAACCGGGCTACTCAGCTAGTTCCAATATAATTTTGCAACCTCTTGTAATTAATAATCACTGGTAAGAATATTCTTTTTAACTTCTCCATTTTGATTGGTAAATTGACTGTTAAGTAAACTGTAGATTTGGCTGTATTTCTACAAATTGTTCTCTTTCCAATTTGGTACTCGAGCTGTACAGATCGCTGTAAACCTTTCCCGCAATAAAGACGTGCCATCGCAAGTAAAGTTCAGTCGGTGTTATATGTTTTTATCCTACTATAACTAACAAAAAGCATTACGTAGTTTTAAAATTGTGCAAATAAAACATTTTTTAATAAGTAGGTATTTTATATTGTGTTTCCTTGCTATTGCCCCACCCTTTTACAAATCCTGGCTACACCCATGAAGTTCAATGTTTCTTTGTTAATGCAGAAGAAAGGCGAACGATAATTAAAACCTTCAATATGTTGGAGTCCAAGACCAAACAAGATGAATATTTATCTGCATTAATTTCGGCATTACCCATTAAACGACGTAGACCTCGTGAAAACTGCGCAAATTGACCGATTCAAGATTATAGTTCCTCTTATAAATTGAGGTTCATGCGAAACCAAGAACTAAACTATATTTCAATATGTCAAAAGACTTTTATTGCTATCCACGGCGTAACTAATCAAAGGCTTTGTACCATTCAAAGTTCTTTAAAAACTTCAGGAAAAGCTCCTGTGGACACTCCTGTGGACAGGAGCGGACGTTATACTAACAGGAAACAAAATATGTCCGTAAAACCTCTCTTCAATATCAAGGCACATATTGAATCCTTTAAAGCACTTCGGTCGGTCACATTACAGCGTTACCCAAAATAAATTGCAGATGTACTTACCGAAAGAGCTCAATGTGAAAAAAATGCATCAAATGTACATTGAATTCAATACACAGAATTCTGTTTCCTACGAATCATATACGAGTATTTTAGTAAAAATTATACCATTTCATTAATTGGATCCAAGAAGTGACAGTTGTTCTACTTGTGACGAAGCTCTTAACAAAATACATAACAACATTGAAGTCCCAGCTGTGTATTTCAAATAATACTAAAAAAGTGAAATTGAAAATGAGATTCAACAACTTAAAATTAAACACAAAGATCATAAGTTAAATGCATATATTTTCTAGGCCAGAAAACGAAAAGCAAAACGAGAGTCAAAATCTTCAGGGACTGTATGTAGAAGCAATCTGTTTAGAGTTCATGTAAAATCTGCCCATTCCAAATATTTCAACGAACAATAAATCTTATAAGCGACAGCTTTCTTTTTATATGTTTAATGTCCATGTGCTTTCATCTAATGATTCATACTTTTTCACATATGATGAAAACGTTGCGCGGAAAGGGAAAGGGGCCGATGATATTGCATCTATCTTGGACTTTTAATTTAAAAATCATATTTGCCTTGTAACATTCGAGATATTAAGCTATTTTGTTATTCTTGTCCTGGACAAAATAAGAATTTTACAATTTTATATGATTTTTACATTATTTGGTTCATGTAAGGAATCGTTTTGATTCAAATCAAGTAACATTTCCTAAATACCTTACCTTATTATCCTAATGCTATTCAACTAAGAAAATAGTACAATGGTCCATCGTCCATGGGAGACTTCTATCATCAGAAATACAAGTTCCTTAACTAAAATTGCCAGTGGACGTGGACCACCCTCAAACTTGTACGACAAGTCATTACTAATATCTACAACAAAATATAAAAAGGAGACAGGCTTTAAAAATCGACTGCCGATATGCGTCCCAGAACATTTTCGAAGGAATACATTATTCTTCAAATATCCGAGATAAGGTTTAAAATTCTTTCTGCATTATACATATAGGACATGAACACTTCTGCGCTTTTGGACTTACATTGATTTTCATTTGTCCGAAATAGATTTTTGTTAAAGTATTTGAAATTTTATTTATTGTGAATAAATTATTTTGTTATTTTATTAAAGATATTTGTTTGAATGCTTCTATTCGTCAAAAATCTGCTAAAAGTTTGCTTGGATTGTCCTTTACGACTGAATTATAAGTCTTTTAATATTTAACTTTAATGTGACTTATCTTGTTCTTTCCCTGTACCAGTGGCGGCTCGTGATCTCCTAGGCAGAGGAGGCAGAAAATGAAAATATTTAGTTTGCAAACTTATACCCAACCGCAACAGTGACTTTTATATCTCAGTTGCTATGCTAGACGTTTTTGGAGATTCTGATTGCGCGAATCTACTTTCAAAATCTCAAAATTCAAATGGCGAATTGAAAGGATTTTAATGTAAATTAATGTTAAGGAAAACCAGTGACACTAATTTCATATCCACTACCAAAATTTGGAAATCTAAGATGGGGGATTCAATATAGCGACAACAATTTTTCGAATTCAACGAATTTAAGTGAAATTAAATACTAAGGGTATTTTGAAACCACTAAGTTCAAATTTACTATCAAATTTTGGAAATACAAAATGCTGGATCCAATATGGCGACCACAAATTGTCGAATTCGACGAATTTAAGTAAATTAAATATTAGGGTATTTTGAGGCTACTAATTTGGAATCTATAATACTATCAAAATTCGGCAATTCAAAGTGACACTTGGTCCTAACATGACGACCGATTTTTTGGAAATTCTAATGTAAATTAGTCTAGAGGTAAATCGAAGACACTAATTTCGAATCTTTTATAAACATTTCGATATTAAAATTGACATATTCAATATGGCGACCACAATTTTTGGAATTTAACGAATTTCAGTGAAATTTACTTCTATGGGGCCATTAATTTGGAATCGTTATCCCTATATACAGATGCGAGCAACTAATTAGGGACACTACAATAAAAACGATAACATTTGAAATAGAAATTATTTTAAAACATGGCTGCAAGTAATTTCATTCTTTTCTAAACCTATATGAAACGCATTCACTGGCAACGTATGATAAATATTCTTATTCTCTGAAATTAACGGTACTTTGGGAATTATTTGGAAAGACACCCAATTTGCGACGAGCAACTAATTAGGGACATGTCAATTAGTTTGAATTTTGCTGTTGTAACGTAAGCGTCAATGTGCAGAAAGCTGAGCAATCAATAGATCAAACCAGTATTGGCAAATCAGATCAATTTTAAATAGTTGCGATACGTTTCTATTATGGGTAGAAATAAAAGTTGCGGTAGTGAGAAACGTGAAGACATTATTAATTTACACAAAAAAAATTTTAGTTATCGAAGCATTGCCAGTATGCTCGGTTGTTCTAAAAACATGGTTTATAATGCTGTTCAACATTTTAAGAAACATGGTGTTACCAACAACGTTATCAGAAAGCAGCGTCCACGAAAAACTAGTAAAACATTAGATGACCGAATTATTCTTCTAGCTAAAAGAAATCCGGAAAAGTCTGCAGTTGAAATACGGAATGAAATTTCAGAAGACAATAATGTAAATGTGTCCGTACATACAGTTAGACTCCGTTTGGTTGAAGCTAAGCTATTTGGGAGAGTAATGAGAAAGAAGCCAAATGTTAACGAAGCTACCCGAAAAAAGCGTTTGGAATTTGTGAATATTTATGAATCCTGGACATCGCGAGAATGGAAAAAGGTATTGTTTTCGGATGAGACTAAGGTGAACCGAATAGGATCAGATGGGAAAAGATATGTGAGACGCCCCCTGGTAAGGCTTTAGACCCTCGTTATACCAGGAAGGTTGTTAAATTCGGTGGAGGCAACGTGATGGTCTGGGGATGCTTTTCCTGGAACGGTGTAGGCCCGTTATATCGAATCACAGGAAGAATGGACCAAGATCAATACCTTCACATACTTCAAAATATAATGGAACCTTATGCATTTGAGAATATGCCAGTGTCTTGGGTATACCAACATGACAACGATCCCAAGCACACGGCAAAACGGGTCGCTACTTGGCTTCGGCAGCAGTCGGTTGAGGTAATTCCTTGGCCATCCTGTAGTCCGGACCTCAACCCCATTGAAAATTTATGGAACGAGGTCAAAAATACAGTAGGGAAGAGGAATTATAGGAACGTCGACGAATTATTTGAAGCGGTTAAGGAAGCTTGGCAAACCATTCCTACAGACTATTGCCGAAACCTCATAAACTCCATGCCAAGGCGGTGTCGGGCTGTAAAACATAACCGGGGGTATCCTACAAAATATTAATTCAAAAAGAATTTACAATATGTGTAAATAAAAGTATTTTCCTCAAATATTTGTTTGCTGTCCTTAATTAGATGCTCGCTTTAACATTCCAGGTAAACTACATATTTATTTTTTTTTTCAAAAAACATCAGGTTATTGCTATATAAGTTTGCATATAAAGAAAGATAATTCAAGTTACTACAGTTCTAAATAGTATTATTTTTAAAAATACTTTGCTCATCAAAAAGCAAAACTAATATTAAAAATTTCTCCATGTGTCCCTAATTAGTTGCTCGCAGTGAAATTTACTTCTATGGGGCCATTAATTTGGAATCGTTATCCCTATATACATATGTATACACACATAAATGTATAATACATAAAAATCGAAAAATTGTCTGTTTGTTTGCTGCTCAATCTTGCTTAAACTATTTACGCGATAATTTTAATTTTTTGATTGAAAGCCCTACATATCCCATCTTAATATATAGGCACCAAGATGGTGGCCAACAATTAAAAATTTCAGGGAAATTGGTATTTGGGGGTTTTTGGACATCCTGATTGCGAATCCACTTTCGAAATTAAAAAATTGAAGATGACAGACCCAAAAATTTTCAAAATTCAACGAATTTAAATAAAAATTAATACTAAAGGGTATTTGGAGGCCGCCAATTTTGAACGTACTTTCAAAATTTGGAATTTTAAAATGGCGGACCCAAAATGGCAACCACAATTTTATACTAAGGTACCACTGATTTCGAGTCCCTATGTACTGTACATATTAACTCAAAATTTTTTTTATTTGATGCCTGTTACTCAATTCTGCCGAAACGGTTGGTTTGATATGATTCATTTTTTGACTGAAGGTTCTACATCCTTCAACTTAACTTACAGACTATTTTTATGGACATACAATTTAGAATTTCAAGGAATTATTATGAATATTGGTATTTGGGATGTTTGGAGATGCAGAGTGTGAATCTGGTTTCAAAATTTAGAAATCAAAATAGTGGACCCAATATGGCAACCAAATTGCATTCAAAGTAATATCATGAGAAAATAGATTAGAATGGTTGTTTTAATACCCAATAATTTCAATAATTTTATATTGAACATAACAACGATAACTTCTATAACGAATAGGCAATTAAGATAAGGTTTATACTTTTGTCTTACCATAAGGCAACGATGCAATAACAAATATAAGAAAAAATTAATACCTTTATTTATTTATTTAACATTGCCATGAATGTTGGTATTTGGGGTTTTTAGAGATACTGATTGCGAATTTGCTTTCAAAATTTAGAAATCCAGATAATAGTCCCAATATCATGAGAATTGAATTGAATTGAACATTTACATGTATAAGAAATGTTAAGTTAAACGATAATTTCTATAACGAATTAATTAAGGGTTGCAGTTTTAATGTCTTCCCATAAGGCAACGATGAAATGGCAAATACAAGAAAAAAATGATTACCCTTATATTAAACTCAATTCAATAAATTCTGGAACATATATACTTTATTCTGGTATATGTACATTAATTCATAAATAACCGTCTTTTTTTCATTTTGAGGGTGTTGCTTCTGTTGCCACTGCCCGCCCTGTAAATATAAAACAAACCACTTTTGAGTACGAGACTCAGTGAGCGTTTCCCTAATTCACTCACGCTGAGGTAATCCAAACCTCCCACACAAAGGGGTCACACAGTCCCCAACTCCGGACCGCGACGTACGACTTACGTCCGGCGGGCGACATACGCCCCACACTCACACCATGGGAACACATCCCATATTTGACGGGTCCTGGCCTCATTTCCAAGGAGACATACTCCCACCAGGCACCCTTCACCATACCCTATAGGCAACACATGCCTCATGGTGAATCACATTCATTCATAATTTAACCTTCCACATATTCGCACTTAATACCTTACTTTTAATTAAACTGTACATTCTATAAAATGTTCTAAAAGGCTAATTCCACTCACCTATTATCTAAATACCAAACTAGTCTATACTTTCTTTATTTTCTCTGCACCACTTCACTCTTTAAAATATCACAACTGACTGAGGTGCCTCACTACCTTGCGCCTCGGTCGTTTTACTTGGACGCCTACCTACTTTTATTAAGATGCAATGCAATGCAATCCTTTTGCATCCCGAAGGAACCCAACGAGATAAGGCATTAGCGTACAAGCTCGGACATGCTTTATTGCTCTTTGTCTCATCGCGGAGGGACCCAACCCGGCGGCGCCAGAAACTGCACCGCAATACCCTAAACAAATTTACTTGTCTATTTTTAGATTTTTGCCCGAAACTCAACTACCTCTAAGTCCTACCCTTTCAAATATTTTCATGGGCCTTACCTCCTCGTGTAACAGTTCGGCCTTCCTGACTGTATGAACGTCCTCGTTCATGCTATATCTCATCTCCAGTCTCTGAGTCCGAATTTCCCCTTGTAGGTATCCATTTTTTTAAATTATCCACAGCTTCAACACTCTTGAACTTCGATCGAGTCGATCGTGTGGATCCCTGTAGTTCTCCTATTATATACCGATCATTTGGCAATGTTTTCAATACCATAAATGGTCCTTTGTATTTTGGTAGCAATTTTCTACTATGGCCTTCTGACGTCGCGCCTCTTTTAATTAAAACCAGATCACCATCATTAAAATTCGTTTTGCTTTTTCTCCGGTTATCAAAACGTTCCTTTTGCCTCTGCTGACTTTCTTCTACTCTAATAGCCACCTTTCTTCGCTCTTCCTGGAGATCTCCAGCTACGCTCTGTTCCTTGCTAATAGTATTGGTAAGTTGGGCATCTGCAGGCGCGGTTGGCCTAAAACCAAACAGTAATTCGCTTGGTGTCATTTTCGTAATGCTGTGCTCAGTATTATTTATTGCGAACTGAACTTTATTAAGTTCTCTGTCCCACTTGTTATCTTCGTTGGCCGTAGTAGCCAGAGCTGTCAGAACAGTTGAATTAAACCTCTCTACCTGTCCGTTTGCTCTAGGTGTCGCAACAGCTGTTAAAATATGTTTAATTCCTCTTCTTTTGCAATAGGATTCAAACATCTTAGACGTATAGCAAGTTCCTCGATCAGTTATAATCCTCTGTGGTACCCCAAATTGGTTAATTATTTGGTCCAAAAACTTAATAACTGGCTGAGTATTTGTGCTTTTGACTGGATAAAGCATGGTGTATTTTGTAAATGATTCTACAGCTACGATTAAATGTTTATTTCCAGCTGAACTCTTCACAAAGGGTCCCAAATGGTCCATATGCACCGTGTGGAATGGTCTTGTTCCCTTGTTGATTGGATGGAGATAGCCTTCTTGCTTTCCTCTCGGCTGCTTGTGGTACAAGCAGGCTATGCAGCTATTGATGTACCTCTGAATGTATTTCCGCATTTCCGGGAACCAATAATTTTCGGATATCTTTTTTAGTGTCTTTTCTAGAGCAAAGTGTCCAAACTCATCATGGCACGCGCGAATTATCTCTGCTCTCATATTCCTTGGCACAAGCCATCTTAATCCTTTATCAGTGATTTTGTAGATTCGGTCATCTTCTAATTTATATTCTTTATGAATTCTTTCTTCATAGTCGCTTTGTGGTTTCTTAAGTAGAATTTCACGTATGAGCTTGACTTTTTCGTCATTTAATTGGCTAGCTAAAACCCAATCAGCCATTTCTATCCTTAAGACTTCTGTATCCTCTTCTATAGGGTTTCTGCTCAACGCATCAACATGCCCCATCTTATTCCCGGGCCTATATTCTATCGTGAAGGTGAACTCTTGTAGCATTAGCCACCATCGAGCAATTCTTGGTATCATGTCCCTTTTCTTTGCAGCCATTTTCAAAGCGTTGCAGTCTGTTATTACTTTGAATTCTATATCCAATAGGTATACCCTGAATTTCTTTAACGTTTCCACCACTGCTAGAGTTTCCAGTTCGTATGAGTGATAGTTTTGTTCTGCCTTTGTGGTATTCCTGCTATAATACGCAACTGGGTGTAATTTGCCTTCAAACTTCTGCATTAGTATTCCTCCAATTCCCAATTTACTTGCATCAGTGTGTACTTCTGTCTCTGCATTTGGATTGTATATTGCCAAAACGGGTCGCTTAATCAATTTGGCTTTTAAATCATCAAAAGCTTCTTGTTCTTTTGATTTCCATACCCATTTTTGATCTTTTTTCGTTAAGTTGGTTAGAGGCTGAGCAATCAATGAGTAGTCTTTTATAAACTGGCGGAAAAATCCGGTTAATCCTAAAAATTGTCGCACCTGATGTACTGTCCTTGGTGTAGGGAATTCTTCAATACTTTTAGTTTTTTCTAATCCTGGTATCATTCCGTTCTTATCTATTTCAAACCCCAAATAGAAAATTGAGGACATGAAGAAATTACATTTTCTTGGATTCAACGTTAAGTCGTGTTCCCTCAATGTTTGTAATATCACAGCTAAACGATTCATACCTTGGTCAACGTCCTTTGAAGGGATTAAAATATCGTCGAGATAAGCTACTGCTATCGTTCCTCTTAAAGTTCCCAGGATTTTATTTATCATTCGCTGGAACACACTAGGCGCTGTAGATATACCAAACGGCATTCTATTAAATTCGTATTGACCGTCTGGGGTGACGAATGCTGTTTTATATTTTGAACTCTCAGCGACTGGTATTTGATAATAACCAGATGCCATATCAAGAGTTGTGAAATAACTGAATCCCTGTAGCTGATCTAATTGATCATCAATACGTGGAAGTGGAAATCTATCCCGTTTAATTATCCCGTTTAACATGCGGTAATCTATGCAAAGTCGATTGTCTCCGTTTTTCTTTTTCACCAAGAGGACCGGAGAAGAGAAGGGTGAATTAGATTCTCTGACTATGTTGTGTTTTAGCAAGTCGTCCACAATTTCTTTAACCTTTTCCCTTGTAGCAGTATTCATTCTGTACGGTTTGTAATATATTACTTTGTCGCTGACTAAATCAATTTCTAGTTGTGCCGCTGAAGTACATCCTAAATCTTTCAGAGAGAATGTGAAACGATCTTCATATCGTCGGAGTAGATCCAGGAGATCTAATTTTTGTGCCTTAGTTAAACATATCCCTATATTTAAATCTTCAAGATTAATTTTACTGCCGCCCTCTTCAATTGCCATTATTTCATTTGTGTCCTCTTCGCATTCTTCTCCTCTGGCTATTATCTGTTTAGGTTTAAATATTATTTCCCTATTTGAGCAATTGACTACCGGTAAGAAGCACTCTCCCTCATCATTGGTTTTTACTATTGAGCGTAACAAGCAGTACTCGGCGTTTTCCTTCATACGTATATTTGCATCCAGATAAAATTCACCACATTTCTCAGCCTTGCAATTTATATTAGCTGAATGCTTAGGCGGAATTATATGAATAACCGATGGCCAAAATTTTATCTTTCGTGTAGATGAATCTATAACATACGGTAACTCATTTAGACCTCTTTCCGTTATATGCAGACAATCTGAGTCTTTATATATTATTATATGATCTTGCTCTGTGAAAGGTTGTCCAATAATCGCGGGAATTTTCAACAAATAATCCGATACCACCATAAAATTAGTTATTGCCGTGGCTGTACCTATCTTGACTTTAACTCTCAGTACTGTACCTAACGACTCTACTACACCTCCTCCAAAGCCTTTTATTATCTCCTTACGATTATCATGTTTTATGTTAAGCTTTTGTAGTGTTTGAAGTCTTAAAATATTGCAACATGCACCCAAGTCAACAAATAGATCTACTAACATTCCATTTAAAAAGGCAGTCATGAAATATTTGTTACCTTTGTTTTCCTTTCAGGTATTGTTTTATTTTATTTTTTTCAAGGGCCGCAGCAGCAACAGATCTCTTTCCTCAGGTTTTCACTCAAAATGTTAAACATTGATTTCTACATCCAAATCAATAAATTAGACCTTCGTTCAGATCCCACTTCTGAATTATTAAACTAAATTCAATAAATTCTGGAACATATATACTTTATTCTGGTATATGTACATTAATTCATAAATAACCGTCTTTTTTTCATTTTGAGGGTGTTGCTTCTGTTGCCACTGCCCGCCCTGTAAATATAAAACAAACCACTTTTGAGTACGAGACTCAGTGAGCGTTTCCCTAATTCACTCACGCTGAGGTAATCCAAACCTCCCACACAAAGGGGTCACACAGTCCCCAACTCCGGACCGCGACGTACGACTTACGTCCGGCGGGCGACATACGCCCCACACTCACACCATGGGAACACATCCCATATTTGACGGGTCCTGGCCTCATTTCCAAGGAGACATACTCCCACCAGGCACCCTTCACCATACCCTATAGGCAACACATGCCTCATGGTGAATCACATTCATTCATAATTTAACCTTCCACATATTCGCACTTAATACCTTACTTTTAATTAAACTGTACATTCTATAAAATGTTCTAAAAGGCTAATTCCACTCACCTATTATCTAAATACCAAACTAGTCTATACTTTCTTTATTTTCTCTGCACCACTTCACTCTTTAAAATATCACAACTGACTGAGGTGCCTCACTACCTTGCGCCTCGGTCGTTTTACTTGGACGCCTACCTACTTTTATTAAGATGCAATGCAATGCAATCCTTTTGCATCCCGAAGGAACCCAACGAGATAAGGCATTAGCGTACAAGCTCGGACATGCTTTATTGCTCTTTGTCTCATCGCGGAGGGACCCAACCCGGCGGCGCCAGAAACTGCACCGCAATACCCTAAACAAATTTACTTGTCTATTTTTAGATTTTTGCCCGAAACTCAACTACCTCTAAGTCCTACCCTTTCAAATATTTTCATGGGCCTTACCTCCTCGTGTAACACTTATTTATTTATTTAACACTTAACAATAAAAACGCTAAATACAGAAGAGATTATGAACCCTTCTTATATGGACCGTAGTAGCAAAAAAAAGTTTTGGAAATCTCTATACCACATCCACAGCACAAATTTTAGTAACCCTCTGGGTGAAGTACCAAACTTGAGCATTTTAGAAGTATTTAACTAAATATTATAGTATTTATGATATACCGCGTGAAAGCGGACTCAGCTAGTGCATAAAATCGAAGGTGTATTTGTTTGTTTGCGTAGTAGTGCTTTCTTTCGTCAAAGTTCTGTAAATTAAAGTTCAGTCAAGGAGGCACCGAGGACCAATGAATTAAATTTTTAATAATATATGTTATCTGCCATTTTACTGAGATAAATTTTCTGCAGAAATCATTAATCACAATACCACATACCCACAGACTTTAGTAACATGCACAACCCGGTGAAGAATATAATGTATATGGATTGGATTATGCTATTCGAAGCATCAGAAAGTGCACTTTTGAACCAAATTAATTTTATAATCCTGCTGTTCATATGGGGAAAAAGTACCCATTGAACGTGATGTCGAAAGGACGATAAATAGAAAAAATGCACCATCTATACCCAACCCGTGCGAAAAATTCACGAAAAACTTTGCAGATATTATGAACGCGTCTGCGTCTTTTCTTAGATACATTTTTATACAAAAGCAAACGCATGTTCATAAAATATCACAATGTGCTCGACATTTTCGCAGTTTATTTTGCTGAATTTTATGTATTGATACTAAATATGTATTTAATATCCCACACGACAACATTTATTTTAATCAATATTTATTTCTGAATTCGAATATTCGATCGATCAACACTTCGATCAAACACCAGAATAAAACATCGTGATTTTTAAAATTGTAAGAAGAAAAGGGACTGTGTTTTAAAACTAAAATTTAACTTAAAAAATGGTAAGAAAGCAATCATTCATTATATATAGATACACCTAATTCTCTTTTTACACATATTTTTTTTACACGAATTTGATTTAACACGAGTTAAAAAGAAAAACATATTCTCTTTTTACACGAATTGTTTTGCTTTAACACGATTTTCAATACACGAGACTAGAGATGCTGAACAAAATAATTCTAGTGATAGCAGTGATATTGTAGTCTTACGCAAACGTGTGCGTTTATTGTCAGAAAGTGACAATGCATAAAATTTTGTTATGTTTATATTATTTTTACTTTTTTCATATTACTGAATTTCAGATATTATTTTCTTTTTTTCAAAGTATAATTTATTTTTTATAATATATTTATTTAAGTAAAATGTGTAAGCACGAAATAAATTCTTAAGTGAACTCTAACAAGAATTTTTTAATAGTGTTTATTGTACTTTTCAGTTGCTTTTTTAGGTCTGGAACCAATCTACTATTTTTCTATTTAGTCAATATCTTTTTTTACACGAATTTTTTGGGAACGTATCTATCGTGTAAAAAGAGAATTAGGTATATATTATATATATAAATAGGGTGATTTGGAAAAATGTGTTCCAACATATGTATGCTAATCGATTCCTGAAGTATCCTGATCAACATTTGTTCCGACACTCTTCATCTAATTAAAAATTGCGAAAATTTTGTTTAAAAAAAATGTTCACATATTTTAATTGTGAACTTTGCTTGGTTTCACATTACCTAGTAGATGAACTGAATTAAGCGGAGAACAGTTAAAAGTTTTAGAGCATGCTCTTTCAAATTAACTTTATTTTGTAATCATATAATGTCCTTGACAGGGTTTAGGGTGGCTCATATAAATGCACTAAAAAAGGATGAAGTAGTAATTTTAGAAGGGTTGTCGGAAAAGCCTTGATCACTTCAGGGAATCGATTGACATATGGACTTCCCTACAAAGTCCTTATGGGAACTGCTCGACCAAGATCAATATCACATTCGAACGAACGACCTGCAACGAAATATGCTGAAAAAACTGGAATCACAGAGACAGCCGGAACTCGATAAACCTGGAGTTGCCCACAACCTTATGGGTTGCATTTCGAAAAATTTTTTGTGCCTGCGTTATAAAACGCAACTACTGTCTATATTTTATATTACTTTAGCGGTTTATGCTGGACATGAAGGACGTATCTTTTTTATATATAACTGTATATAAATTCATCAATCCTAGTTCATATTCACTTGCCGAAACGCTTTAGACACCAAGCGCTTACGTCCTTGGTTCGTGATTCATTTTGCATATATACATATATATGTACTATATATATAAACAAATATGCGATATATGTATCTATTCACATATGTATATACATACATATATATTACATATTTCTTTTTGATTTCCATAAAAAATATTAATTACATAGATAATAAGAGAGTTTATTTTCCGAAGAGAAAATACAGGATTGCCAAGAATTTGGCAACGCTTTATTTTCGCAACATAAACGCAAAAAAACGTCAAACATGCACCTTTCACAGTCAACCTTTGCAATGAAGCCAAACTAATAATCAACATCACAATTACTCCAGTTAATCAAACTTATTCTCCTTGTTACGAATTTAAACTTTTGAAGAAAGGTTCAACTGCACTTTGCACTCTCTTGCATCATCTAACAGAGCAAGGGAAAAAATACCCAAAAACTTCTGAGCACAAGTATGACCTCAAAGGATAATAAAAACAGAGCAACACCTGGTTGCCAACACTTTTAGATGCCAAATTTTCAATGTCAGGAATAAATATTCTTTCATTTCAATTAATAATGCAATTACCTCAAGGGATCCATGCTTAAGCATACACATAAATCCTTTAAATGAGAATTAAGATCCAACCAATTTGTTATGAGAAAATATTTTTCGCTGCAACCACTTATGTAAACACTATTTGAAAGTTGTATTAACACAAATTTATCCAAAACTTAATAGTTATTATTTGCAACCGGACAAATTTCCGTAGCAACCAAGCAACGAAACACTCTACTCAATGCAGCCACAAGTCGACTGAATACCGATGCCAAACTACATTATTACCTACCATTTTATTTGTGAGTCGGTTCCCGGTGTTGATTTGGCCCGATTTCTCCTGAGCATAAAACAATGAGAAGCAGAGGCACAAAACCGAACGAAGTGATTCAAATATTACAAAAGCTTTAAAAAGTATACTTGATATTATACAGCATGAATTGTCGCATATGTATGCACGTGTCTCCCAAGGAGAATAGACAACAAACGTGAACATATTCTCTGGGCTTTCATTCAATGGTCTCAATTCATAATGCTTTTAATCTTGAAAATTACGTCACAACTACAAATTGGTTGGAGAGTTAAATACTACAATCGATATCTATTTATCTTTACAAATAAGTATAATCTATTCCTTGCCATCAATACCTTGCAAAAATACGTGAGGGCAAAAAAAAAAATTCCTTATTGTTAAGTCTCCAACGACAATTACGATTTGATATAAAAAATTTAGTAGATATAACAAAGATGAACTTTTAATAATATAATAATGTTACATAATATTCCATTACACAATATCGAATGAAATTATTGAATTAGTAAAGTAATAAATAATCTATCAAATTGACAAGCAAAACTACAGAAAATATCATAAAATTAAATAAACTTTTGCTTATAAATATATCTGGTATCCCTAATTTTTCCCCTCAAAAAGCTTTGAAAATTCATGCCAAAACTGAGATGCCAGCACTTAGTCATTTTAAAAGAAACTCTTTATAAACATCAGCGTCATGTACGTATATTCTCTTAAGGCGGATTCATTTTTATTTTTATTTTTTCAAATTCAGACAAATTAAGAGAGTTGCATTGCAAGTTTTAAGTCCCGTGCAAAAAACTTTCTACGTATGCAATACTTGATCTGATGATTTTGTATACATAAAGCGTGATGTCTAGGAATTCACATGGTTGTGTTGTAAGCCATATGAATGAAATTCAAAGAATAAACCTCAACTAGGGAAATTGTAGTTTTCTTTAATTTTTTTGGAATTTTTATTTCCATGAAATCCGACAGACAAACATTATTTATATCTTAAAAGAGAAAATTGACCGTATTTAATTTTTTGGATGCATCAGTTTCAGTTCGCAACTACTAGAACACATTACTTTTATAATGCTCTTAAAATTGTTTTATTAAAGAACTAGAGATATTTAATATTAATACTAAAAACATAATATACAGTAGTTTAAAATTACATGAAATTTTAAATTGTCTTATGGTTTTCAGAATGTTCTAGTACATTTCCTGTTAAATTTAAAAATATGAATTTTTGTTTACAGCATGTTGCCATGTTCATTGTACATATATTAAACAAAATAAAAAATTTTTATTTAAAAAGAAAATAAGTTTGAAATTTAAAAATGGCCAAAAATGGTATATTTTGGGCTTCGAAATAATTTGTGAGGCATGAGATAAATGAGATAAGGAGCTGAATTTTTATCAAATTAAGTTCTCCCCTAATACTATTTTCATCCCTCTAACTATCAATCAAATATGCGTAAAAATGCTTCTTTATAAAATTGAATTGGAATAAAAAAGTTTCAAATCTTATTTGTTACTAAGAACTTCGTTATTATATATACAAGGTGATTCGAATGGACATGTTTCAACACGCATATACGAATCGATTCTGTTAAGTGCTCTGATCAACCTTCTCTAAAATCACTTATTTTTATGTTACGTTTTGAAGCTCGCTTACTGTCGTTCTAAGCTCTGCCAAGGACATTGCAGGATTAAAAATAAAGTTCGTTCGAAAGTATACCCTCTGAGACTTGTAACCGTCCAATAATATAAACCGCCTCCTACTATTATGAACGTAACGTGTCCACTAAATTCACAAATTCAGAAAAATTGCGTTTTTATGATCTTACATATTAGAAATGTTAATAACACAGGCCTGCATGGGTTAAAATGTCTAAAATTAATTAAACCACCATTTCTTATAGATTTTGAGCCACTAATTAACGAAAAAATAATTAAAAATGTCCATCACATAAGGTTTTTTAGATATCCTAATAAATATTACTTAATCACCGATTAATTAAGCTATAAATTCTCATTATCACTAATTATTAAATTTCCAGATATGTAGTTCACTCGCAAAATTCAACATTTTAACATAATAATTTCGTCACTGTTTCTTCTTGTGAGAAATTAATTTTTCTTTTTTAAATCGGAAAATGGGTTAAGTTCAAGAAGTTGTAGCAATTCACCCGATAATTTTTGTTATATTTGAGAAGAATTTACCGTGAAGCAACAACGAAGAAATATGACAAGCTTTATTGAAAATGTTTATCGTTCTTATATTGGGACTTATGTATATTGTAAATCAGCACAAGTATAATGTTGTATCATTGATCCGTGTAAGGTTCCGAGCTGATGGGAAGAGTATGTTAATAATCCAAGTTTCGTGGGTAAATTATGTTGCGATCAACAACCTGGTTGCCTCCTTTTTGTAAAAAATAAATCGGTCTCGAATTTTTTGATATTGTGGTTGCATTCGCAGGAGAGTTTCTTTCACCCCACACGTTAATTGAGCCAAGCGTACAGCATGCGTATTAGTGTCTTACATTCGGTGATTTATTAGAGGCGATGGAATTGATTCCGATTTGCATGATTTTCAGTTGTATGGAATGTTTGCGAAGAGACCGCGGCGGAACTTCGGGAAATTTTAATTTTTTTTGGAAAATTGAAAAAAATAAACTTACGTATATATATTTGTTTTGGCGGCGAAGTTTGAATTTGATACGCTACTGAATAGCTGAATGGAGTTTTTCAATTAAAGCGATCACCACTGATTGTTTTTTTTTTTTTTTCAGTCCTCAGCGATTTTGATCAGTGATTTTATTTAATTTCGTCTCATCTTTGAAGATAAAGCCTCAGGAAGTGCGATATCACACTCCGAGCGTAGTAAAGTCCGACTATTGCTAATGCAGACAATTTTTGTATTAGTTAGCAGTGGAGACAGGAATAAAACAAATTTTCTTATGCAGAAACCCCTCCCCCAAAAAAACTCTTTTTTAACAACGTCTGTAAAAAGGGCACTCTAATCGTGCGAAATCAAGGCTTTGACACGATACAGTGTTTACTTAGATTTTATATTCAAAGGTTCAGATATAAAAACCACAATTTATTTTTTATTCAGTCAACTTGGACTCATCTGCTTTATTAAAATGCTCAAACCAAACTTAAGCTACTTATCGCTAATTACAATTATTTATTGACTTTGCTCGTCAATTGAAGCTAATGTCAGCGTCTTCGCGTCTGGTCTGGGTACTTTCCGGCGAAAAGTGTACTACTCAGCATAAAGTGTAATTAGGTTGAAGGCGTTGCTTTTCTGGGCAGGTTATTGACGCGTCAAATTACTTAGATTTCGTTTGAGTTGATGTTGTAGGCACGTGAACGCAATTTCAGCGTGAATTGCGTTAACTTATAACTGGACGAGTGGTTCAATTCTATATGTCACTGAGGCCAGTCAATTTCAGCTGCGGGCATCACTATATTCGGCTCTCGGTTCCTTAAACTTGAATACAAATGGCGCTGCGGGCATTACGGATGATGAAGATGGCTCAGAGGAGTACTCAAGCTTCCTAGCAGAACCTCCAGTGGGTGTAGGTTTTCCACAGAGCACTAAGCAGTTGCCATATAATTGGAACGTTAAGTTTTCCGACGAAACAGGCCAATGTCTTAACTCCGTAAGGGTTAGTGAGCTCTCAGAAGCTACAGGGTTGACGAAAGTACAATTATTCCGTTCGGCATTGGATTTGTTTATAGGTCGAGCTCTTTTATGGGGGCCAATAAACCAAAATTTATAATAATTGTTGATCAAATTTAGTTCGAGAGCTAAAGAACGAATTTCTCCCGAGAGATTACGTCAAACGATTCCAGGAGAAAATTAAAAAGCGTAAGAAGGAAGAAACTATAGGTGACTATACCGCGGTAATGACCACCATTTTTGTCAGGTTGAGTAAATCTTGACCCCGAGTTACCAAGTTAAAGATTCTAAAGAGGAATCTCAAGCCTTTTTATCAAACCCAATTAGGTCTACTCAAAATAGGTTCAATAGAGGAATTAACTGAACTCAGCAGGAAGTTGGAAACCGTGCGCAACTCCGTGGAATCTTTTGCCCCACCAGTCACCACCACCAAAAAAGGGGAAATCAATTATTAGAGCCTGATTTAACTTACGTCGCCGTTAGTAGTCCTACTGTTATTGCGTCAGTTAGTAATTCTCGTAAATCTGCGAGCAGAGCCGATAACTCTAGAACAAAATGTTTCCGTCGTGGCCACTGACATATATGTATGTAGCAATGGAGCACTTAATTTGCTGTCTTAAATGGTGTACCCTTTTGACAGTTATCACCTAAGGAGAGTTCAGATATAGGAAGCATATATCTAGGTATTTCTTTCACATTAGGCTAGATAGGCGCCTTTAAAAGGCGACAAATTGAAATTTATATTTATTTTTAATTGTATCCTGCACGCTTAAATTTAATTCCCCTAAAAGTAGCATCAAATCTCAAATAATTGCGCAACGAAATGTGACGGTCGCTTAATTTTTGGCCGGACTATAATGCCTGGCTTCGTTAGTGTATGCCTTTAAGGCTGTTTTAATCCCATCAGGTAAGCGTAGTAACTGCTTTTATTATAATAGGTCCTAAAGAAAAAAATAAAGAACAAAACACTTTAGGTAGAGAGAATGTTAATTGCTGGAGGGGAGGGGACGCCCTATAACGGAAAACGGCGTGCTCTCCCGATTGCTCGATGTAGAATACAGCTGAGGCGGGTGAGAAGGGGAACAGTCCCTCGGGAGGTAAAACTGCGCCCCACTCCTACAACGGAACCGACGAATCCCTTTCTCTTTTTTAATTTCCTCTATCTCTCCTCTTTATTTGGGGGCGCGGAAAAAAAATCCCCGCAATGTTCTCAAGGTCAAGTCCTCGAAACCCCCATCGGGCGAGCTTGACCGTGCCGCCAGCTAGGTGCTCCCGGGACTTAACTGTGAACATCATGTCTAGGGTTTAACGTTTTTTGTTTGTTAGTCATAACTGACCATCTTCCAGAGCGAATGGCGCATTCTGTTAGTTCTCGGTGCTAGGAGGCAAAAAGGAACGACATAAGGAGCCCAAAATACATCATTGCATCGCTCGCGATCTACTCTGGATCGCGTTACATAACAGAGAAATTTTTGGATAAAACACATCGAAATGCTCACTTTTGGAAATGCGGTTTACATCGCTAAACAACTGTTTTAAAAACCCAAAAGTCATATAACTATGTGCAGGAAACTTATGCATGTAGACGAATTATTCGGGAATGAAAGTGTGCATTTTTCAACCAAAGAAACCAAGGTTTTTTTAAGCACTTTAGAAATAGTTCTATGAGTTTTCCTCGAAAAATGCATTGTTTTTTGGTTATTTCACGTTCAGACTTTCGTATTGGCGTTTGACGAATAAGAACCAACTTTCAACGACCTATTACTCTCTTAATATTGGGTCTACATACACCATAAAGACAGCATTCTTTTTGTGTTTTTATAAGCTATATTTTTACTACGAATGATTTTTTCGATAAAATACTTACTTTTTGAGTTATTCGCGAAAAACCTTCTGAAAACGTGGTTTCTTTGGTTGAAAAATGCACACTTTCATTCGCGAATAATTCGAAAAGTATTGACTTTGAGTAAAAACTTTATAGAACATAAGTTGCTTAGAATTAGTCAATCTATCCATTCCCCTACTTTTTTTCAATCAGTTATTTTTCACCCCTGAGAAGGGGTGACATCCAGGGACCGCGGAAGTACTTTTTGACGGGGGGGGGCTCGTTCTACGACAAACGTAACCATCCTCTCTTGCATCGGATAATTGTTAGTTTTTATTTAATTTAAGATTTTTTCTATAAGTAAATTAAGTCAAACGACTGTTTAGTTGTAGGGGAAGCGATCGCATTAAACATTCAAAATCCGACCCCCAGGTGATGGAATAGAAAGGCCGATACCCCGAGAGGAATTCATCATATTCTTAATCTTTTTGGTAGTTATAATAATTAAAACATATTTTGAAACCGTCAGGTTATATTGTCTCATTTTTTTATTAAAATAATAATATAATAATTTTATTAATATAATAATGTTTTAAAAAGTCCATAATTTCCTTTAGTTGTTAATACATATGACATTAATTAAAGCGTTGCAAATTGAGGCTATCAGCGCAGAAATGGTGTAACCCACAATTTTTGTTGGGTAGGGTTTTAGTGTAAAATAAATTCGTTAAATTATGATCTTTCAATACAATAGTGGCGTAAGCCACCTTTTAGAATTATCAATAAATGGCAAAATAATTGAAATAATGTTCACAAAATAAATGCAATTCAAAAACAATTTAACCACATTTTAATTCCTCATTATCTCCTAAGAAGTAGTCTGGGGTTACACCACTTCTGCGCTGATAACCTCAATTGTAGATAGCAAGAAAAAAAAACTGAATCCTAATCCTAATGTGAGACAATTCCAAAGACATTGCGCCTCTCGGGCGTTTTTAAAACGAATTCATTCAGAATTTCATCTAAATTTAAGGGGGGGCTAAGCCCTCCCCCGTTCGTTTTGGGGGGGTGCATTTGGCCCTACCTGCCCACCACTTCCGCGGCCTCTGGTGACATCCACCCCCAGCGTAAAAGCACCCGTCGGTACAGGGTCAACTTTGAAGTAGAGGGAAAGTGGAACCTAAATCCAAATTTTCATGCAATGCAATGCAATGCATGCGGTGCTGTTTGAACAAATCGAGCAGAATCGCCTTATTTTGCCTGTATTGACTGGACTAAAAGGCTTAGCCCGGCAATACACGTTACGGTATACCGGAGAGGTATAGCTGCGCAGGGATACCTCTCCGGTATACCGAGACAGCCGAGAGCTCACACACGTTACGGTAAATCGGATGGGTGAAGGTTTTCTACAGCAGAGAAATGGCGAGCGAACAAGATGACATGATTGCTTTGGTGGGTTTGTTATTGGTTATGAACATGTGGCATATCGGAATTCGGATCAAAAAAATAAATTCAAATTCGAATTCCAATATCACACTTATGCGACTACCGCGCCGCCTTGTCTCATTACTAAAAGCTGCAGGGACACGGTCACACACACACAGACAGAGACTTCACTTTTCCTCGAGGCGGCATCACGACGAGACCATCCCGCTAGTTGCATCAGTTTTTTATAATAAATAAAAAAGATTTTAAAATAAATAAAATAAATAATTTAAAAAATTGAAAAGTGGATTTTAATCACCCACAATTGGTGACCCCGACGCTGCCTCTTTATCCGACCGCGCATTGAATTTTTTGTGTTTTACTTGGCCGCCATTACGCAGCCGCCGACAAGCACGGACAAGTGAATTTCGTGGAAAAACATGAACAATCATCCTGCATGACGCGGTAAAAAAGTGGTAGTACTTATTGTTAGTGAGAAACATTGCGGGATAATATTTTTCAAAACGGACTGTATTTTCGTGTGCGGCGGTGTTCGAACATTTTTTTCATAAGATCGGGAAGCATAAACTGAAAAATGAGTAATTCAGAACGGGGCTCGCAGAATAATTTGACGGAGGATTTTTTTGTCGACGCTGACAAAGCCTCAGTTCAGCAATCGTCGGAATGTAGCATTATATCAAACGAGATTTGTCGAATCGGTGTCAGGCCGCCGGTTTTTAGCAAACGCGATCCGGATCTGTATTTTATTCAAATGGAGTCGCAATTTCGGAATGCTAGCATCACTCGTGATCAAACCAAATATGATTATGTCGTCGGATCGCTCGACAGTGCAACGCTTTCAAATGTTTCCGATATTATCCGAACCCCACCGGTCGAAGGAAAATATGACGCAGTAAAAAATCGTTTAATCAATGATTTCACGGATTCCGAAAATCGCAAATTGCGGCGATTAGTACAGGAATGTGAACTTGGAGATGATAAACCGTCTCAATTGCTACGAAAAATGCGGGACTTGTCGAGTGGTGCAATGAACGACGACGCCATTAAGGCATTGTGGTTGGAACGATTGCCTGAGGGCGTACGAGCTGTCGTGTCAATCGCGGAGGGCAATTTGGATCGATGTGCCAAACAAGCGGACAAAATGATTGAAATGGGTAATTTCGGCACAATTTCAGCTGTGCAACGTCAGTCTGAACAGCAAAGACCATCATCTGCGGATGACCTATATTCGATCAAACAGACAATCGATGCTCTGCGAAAGGAAATCACCGAAATTAAAACTTTTCGTCAACAGCGCCGTGGACGCTCGCATACACCAACGCGGGAGGACAGATCACGAAACCACAGTCGTTCAAAAAGTCAGGCAAGTAAGTTTCCATACTGTTATTATCATTATCGATTTGGTGCAGCCGCTAAAAAATGCGCCGAGCCATGCAGTTTTGAAAAGCAAAAAAACTAAAGGACGCTTCACCATCGACGGTGGGTGAAGCATTCGGCAGGGATAAGTCAAGCCGTCTTTTTGTTGTCGATCGCAAAACACGTCTAAGATTTCTAGTCGACACTGGAGCAGATTTTACAATCCTACCGGTGTCATTCTTTCGAAGAAAGCTCAGAGCATCAGCATATTCACTTTTCGCCGCCAATGGATCTCCAATTAACACGTACGGCAACAAGGTTTTAACAGTGGATTTCGGACTACGAAGAGGATTTGATTGGAATTTTGTTGTCGCCGACGTCGCCAAGCCAATTTTGGGCGCCGATTTTCTTGAAAAGTTCGGCTTACTGGTCGACGTCAAAAACAAATTGCTCATTGACAAGGAGACCAAGCTAGAGGCGCACTGTGTTACTGAGTTTACCAATTATGAACCAGTTTTTTCGATTAATAGCAATAATAAGTACAAAGAGTTACTAATCGAATTCAAAGATTTGACAACACCGACTTCGTACAACGAAGTAAACGCACAAAAGACAACCGTTAGACATCACATTGTCACCAACGGTCAGCCAGTTTTTTCACGTGCACGACGCTTGAATCAACTAAAGTACAAAATTGCCAAACAGGAGTTTGAATATATGATAAAGCAGGGAATCTGCACACCATCAAACAGTGAATGGGCCAGTCCGCTAAATATGGTACAAAAGAAGAACGGACTTTGGCGCCCGTGTGGTGATTATCGACGTTTGAACGCTCAAACGATTCCGGATCGATATCCCATCAAACATATACAGGATTTCACACAGTCACTCAACAACAAATCAGTTTTTTCGATACTCGATTTGGAAAAAGCATATTTCAATATTCCGGTGGCGGAAGATGATCGAAAGAAAACTGCAATAATCACACCATTCGGTCTCTTCGAATTCAACGTGATGACATTCGGTTTGTGCAATGCTGCACAAACATTCCAGAGATTCATGGACCGGGTATTTTTTGGTTTGGATTTCGTGATTTGTTACATCGATGACATATGCATTGCATCAAACAACGAGGAGGAGCATTACCAGCATGTGCGAACGGTCTTCCAACGCTTACGTGAGTACGGATTGAAGATCAATGTCGCAAAGTGTATATTCGTTCAGGAGGAAGTTTTGTTTCTTGGCCATCAGATCAGCAGGAGGGGTATTCGTCCACCGAATGATAAAGTTGAAGTCATCGTCAATTACCCAAAGCCAGCAACAGCAAGCCAATTACGCAGTTTCATGGCAATCTTAAATTTTTATCGACGATTTCTTCCCGGTGCAGCGACAACGCAGGGACGATTGCAGGTACTTATCAAGGGTAATAAAAGAAATGATAAAACGCCTGTAGTATGGACCAAGGATGCTGAAAAGGCATTTGAAGAATGCAAGCAGGCATTAGTAAACGCAACAACTCTGACACACCCGATTCCAGAAGCAAAATTGGTATTGCATGTGGATGCAAGCAACTTTTCTGTTGGCGCAGCCATACACCACATTAATGATGGGCAACTTGAACCGTTCGGTTTCTACTCGAAGCGCATGACAGACACCCAAAAGCGCTACAGCACTTACGATCGAGAATTGTTGGCAATCTATCAGTCTATAAAGCATTTTAAACATATGATTGAAGGTAGACATTGCACTATTTTGACCGACCATAAGCCAATCATTTTTGCTTTCAATCAAAATCCGGATAAGGCTTCGCCACGACAGATACGACACCTAGATTTCATCGGCCAATACACGACTGATATACGCCATATCTCTGGAAAAGACAACTTGGTGGCCGATTTGCTTTCACGTATAGAAGCTATAAATAACTGCGAACAGATCGATTTCGATAAGTTGGCCGAAAGTCGGAAAATCGACAAGGAGGTGAACGATTTTTTGACAAGCAAAAATGCAACATTAAAAATAAAACTTATCGAGCTGCCAAATGTAAAAAAAGCCATTTTTTGTGATGTATCTACAAGGCACGCGCGACCATTCATCACCAAGGAATTTCGTCAGCAAGTTTTCAACTCCGTCCATAACTTGGCACATCCTGGTAGAAAAGCGACAATCAAGCAGATCAGCGAACGTTTTGTTTGGACTGACATGAGGAAGGACATCGCCGAAATGGTAAAAACTTGTCTTTCTTGTCAGAAATCGAAGATCGCTAAACATAATAGGACAGCAATCGAGAGCTTTAAGGTACCAGATAGACGTTTTTCTTGGATCCACATCGATCTAGTTGGCCCGTTGCCAATTTCAAATGGGTTCCGATATTGTTTAACGTGCATCGACCGATTCAGTCGGTGGCCAGTAGCCATCCCAATCGAAGACATCAACGCAACCACGGTTGGCACCGCTTTGATAAAGGGCTGGATAGCGCAATATGGAGTTCCATCTCAGATCACAACAGATCAGGGTAGACAGTTTGAAGCCAAGCTTTTCAAGGAGTTGGCTCAGATGATCGGTGCAAAGCATCTTCGATCAAGTCCACGACATCCACAGGCAAATGGTTTGATCGAGCGTTTTCATAGGACCATGAAAGCGGCCATCAAATGTCAAAACAATGAACGATGGACGGAGGTTTTACCTCTCATCATGCTCGCTTTGCGTAATGTTTATAAGGACGACATCAAGGCAACACCTTCCGAAATGGTGTATGGTACGACGTTGAGAATGCCATGCGATTTTTTCGAAAAAATCAAAAACGACTACTTCGACACTGAATTCGTTCAACATCTGCGCGAATTGATGGAAAAAATTCAACCCGTGCCAACGTCGAACCATTCCAACAACAAAGTTTTTTTGCAAAGGTACTTGCAGAATTGCACACACGTTTTTTTGCGAGATGACACGGTGCGACCACCACTGAAGACACCTTATGACGGACCATATAACATTTTGAGTCGAAATAATAAAACATTCGAGATCAGAATCAAAAATAGAACGACACGTGTAAGCATTGATCGACTGAGGGCAGCCTACTTACCAATCAGCGAAGAAACTAAAGCAGACAACACTACACCAAAATCAAACGAGAACCAGACAGTCAACAAGATCATCAGAACCGAGAACGATCTACCAAAGACGACGGGAAGCGGAAGAGTTATTCGTCCACCCAGGAAATTCGTCACATTTGCATCTTCGTGCCATCGCTAAAACGCTCAGACACTGGTGGGGGAGTGATGTGGCATATCGGAATTCGGATCAAAAAAATAAATTCAAATTCGAATTCAAATATCACACTTATGCGACTACCGCGCCGCCTTGTCTCATTACTAAAAGCTGCAGGGACACGGTCACACACACACAGACAGAGACTTCACTTTTCCTCGAGGCGGCATCACGACGAGACCATCCCGCTAGTTGCATCAGTTTTTTATAATAAATAAAAAAGATTTTAAAATAAATAAAATAAATAATTTAAAAAATTGAAAAGTGGATTTTAATTACCCACAAACAGTAAAAAAAATTCTGTCATAAGCGGCCTCTCTCACATCACAGTCATGGTACTCCTTGCTCTTAATTCGCCACAAACAGGGTTCTGATCTATAAATTTCAAGGAATTCCTCTAGAATTCGGTTCCCTTTTCGGACAGCCATGATGACGTAAACACTGCAAAACAATAAAATGTCAACAATAGAAGACGAGTGGCGCGCGATTGCAAAGAACGCGAAGCTCTCTAGTCGGAGTATTCGCCACAACTGACTCAAACCTGTCCAGGTATACCGGACGGCCCACACACACGCTCAGGTGAGCAAACCTGCGCGGGTAAAAAGAATTGAAATTCGATTCTTCTCCGGTCTCCTGCGCAGGTCGTTTTACCTGTCCAGGTTTGCCTGAAGTGGCTCGCACACACGCTCCGGTATACCTGAACAGGTCAGCTGCGCAGGTATACCTCTCCGGCAAACCGTAACGTGTATGGCCGGCCTTATGTAATAAGCGACGAACGGCGAAGTCCTGAAGTCGAAGAAAGTTGAACATTTTTCAGCTTTCGGACTTCAACAGCGCGAGAGCTTTCAAGCTTTGACCACTGACCAATGAAAACGGCGCCTTACCTCCAATAAAGCCAAACATTCATCAGCTTCTGAAAGTAGAAGTCCTATTAATAGAAAAAATTTAATATCCATCGTTGTCCGTTCAATAAAAATTGCTTCTTTGTCCAATAAAATTCTCGCGCTGCGCTTGTTAACAAATTGTCAAAGTCGAAATAAGGATTCTATGGGCCACCCCTCGACGTTCACGACTTCAAAGACTTTGAGAGCCAAGTCGAAGTCGTCTTGAAGGATTCTATGGGCGCGGGCCTCAAGAATCGAATAATAAAATAAAATCACCGCATGATTGATCGAGACAAGTCTACTCTGTGTCGTCCTTCCATGTAAGTTTAGGTTGAGATTCTGCAAGAAGTTTTCTCTGTTTATAGAACTTCGCAAAGCACTTGCCCTTGGTTGGGACCCTCGCACGGTCTGTGCAGTAGTGTGTGTCAAGGGTATGCTAGTGGGACGAACTGCGTCTCAACTAGAGTTGATAGATGTCTCTGACAGCGTACCAGATTGTGCAACGGCTATGTGGATGGAGGCTATCAGTCCTGGCCTCTGATATAGGAATGGACCACTCGTCCCATACAAAATGGTGCACTTTTCGTTCCCTCTTGCACGCACCATTAACAGATTTTGTTCAGTCAACTGTGGGTTTTAATTATTGTCAAATGCATTTTTGGAGTATTACTCAGTTTTAACCCCTTGCCTTGCGATTTATTTCCAAAGAAACGCGCGTGTGCAGACTATTTATTTACATTTCATATGTTAATATAAATATATCAATTATATTATTATCATTGCTTACAGTATAGATGAAGTTTTTATGGTTTATAAAAATTTTAAATTTCAAATTTGGAAAGAAAATGTACGCGGGCGAGACTCGTTATTTCCACTTAGGGGGGAACTACCTTTAGAAACTGAAAAAAAAGTTCATTTTTTCAATTTTTTTTCTGGAAAATGAATACAATGCACATCAAATTGGTATAATATATATTTAAAGCAATGTTTCGAGAGAAAAAAAAAATTTTATTTTACACTGTAAAATGGAAACTTAATACAGTTTTGATGGATATTGTAACTCCTCTCGCCGCTGACTTCGAAATTGGCGAGAGTGATTCCTGCCGCAATTTTCATCTGAAATCAAAAAACCGAACATTTTTTTACTCAAGAGGGTTTTTTCTCGTAGATAGACCTTGATCTTTGCGAAATTCGAACATTAACAATAAAAATCGGGCTTTAACTGAATTTGTCTTTATTTTTGGTAAAATTTTCGATTATTTTTGCGATAAAAATGGACTGCAAATGATTTGTTTTCTATGTCCAAGGTCTATCTAGAGTAGTTTTTATGCCCTTTAAAATGAGCCGTGAACGAAAAAAACCGGTTCACTAGCGTTTGCGCAATCACTTACGCCGTTTTGAAAAACGTGGTTTTGAGGAAACGCCGTTTAAAGTTTGCGGTCAAGAAAAAAGGAGCTTACTGAAGTAAGAGGTTAATCAGCTCCACCAGGTTCGTAGAGCATACCCTCAACTTCCTCGAAATATTCATTTTTAGTGAGTTGTTCCGCTCTACGAAAAAAAATCGATTTTTTTAAAAGCTAATGGTGTCCCCCCTTAAGGGGACATATACTGATCAAGTAATCAAGGAAAAGACAGTTGATTCGTTGCAATAGTTGTAATAAAAGTCATATGTTATACATGGATACATTAAGATATGGAGATAAATGAAAATAACCTTAATTTTATATACATACTAACATTTTCATCCATTTGCTAATTGTCAATGAATTGATGAATTCTGTAAATGAAATAATTGCTTTGAAATGCATTATTTCGTACCTACCTTGTTTTCGAAAATGAAATGATCAAAAATATATCAGTTCACTAGAATTGGCACACGATCTAAAACGAATTTGTGAGAATGTTTAAAACTTTATTAGGAATTTTTATTCAAAAAAGGATTTTATAAGCTCCAATTCAATTCAAATGAATTCAACAATCGAGTCACTGTTCCTACCAAGAGACTAGCTAGATATAACAATATGGCCAGCAATATTAATTTCCTTTCAGAGCCTTAATGAGATATACTTTTTTTTTTAATAACCTGGTTCCTTCACCAACACTAAAAACTATATCTACTTAAAAGATTGGTAGAGTTTTAAATTAAATAATTTTAGCTGTTAAATACATTTTAGTGTTATTGAACTGCTGTTTGTTTCTTTCATTTAATAAACGTCGGGGAAAACCTTTTATTTTTCAAAAACATCGACCACGATTTCCACATTGTCCCTAAGACATTCCCGTTACCAACTAGAACCGCTATCCTAGCTCACCACCTCTCTTCCGCTCTCCCTCTGATTTCATTCTTGCTATTTGATTCAATATAAATACACAACGCAAATACACACACACACGTAACACTCCCACGCATACCTTTTCTTTATCAATTTGAAAGCTTGTTTTCTATATTTCCTTTTATCCTGATAAGGTTAAGTAGTTAATAGAAACTATATAAATTATAAAATATTTATTCACATAGGTGACATAGTTACGGAGGCATACAATGAATAGGTCTTATGTTTAATCTTGCATGACCAAATTAGATTCATATGTACAATTTCTTTAAGTAGCAAAAACGAATCTAGCCCAAATAAAAGTTCATTTCGTTTTTGCGCTGTCAATGTACGAGTAATTGCAAATTGCTTAAACTAAGTTTAAAGAAATGCATAATTTGAATTTCATGCTACAGTACTTTGAGAGTAATGTACATATTGTGTTAATTAACATGTTTAAAAACAAATTATGTTACAATTTTTTTACGAAGGCGATTGTGTAGTATCTAGTCCAAACACTGACAATGTAAAATAAAATTATACTGAACGTATAAAAAATTATTACTATATTTTTTATTCTAAAAAAATATACAATTTATTATTAAGTTGAAAAAGTAACTCAAATGCTGTATGCATGATTCACATATTACAGGACAAAGTTTCTCTTAAATTCTTAATCCACTTTTACTACGCTATAAATTTTACGAATAAACCAGAAACAAGCGAAAAATCCTATTGTCCCTGTTAGTAAGAAGAATAAGAATACCATTATAGATGTGTAGCCAAAATAAAGAAATGTTGAAGCACCGTCTTTGATGGATAACTTAGTGGCAAAGTAATGGCAACAGTAAATAAACAAGTAGACAGCAGTAAATCCAGATGTAAGAAATGATCGCCACCACCAATGATAGTCTTCCGCACACAGATGAAAGTAGCAAAGCAATATAGTAGTTTCCGAACAAGTTATTACCAGAATGACAAATACCAAAAATAAAAATCCAAACATATAATACATTTGACTAGACCATATAGAGTTTAGAATGAAGAACAACTGTATAAAAATGCAGCCAAAGGGCAAAACTCCACCCATAACAATTCCAGGAATGGGCTGTGTGTATATAGACTGATCTGGTATTTGCCTCGGTATTTGGTTGGTTCTTACTGGATGCTCAAGCGCCTAGAAGTTGACATTAATCAAATTATTGTAAAATACTGTTATTATACTTACTCTTTTCCTAAATCCAAAATATGCTCCAACGAATGTAAGAGGAACTGAAACTCCAAACCATAATGCCAACAATGCTACCAGTGTACTGAATGGCACGGCTCCAGAGCTATTTTTACTCCATAGTACAAGATTCATTACGAAAAATAGCCCAAAAACGATTCTAATATAAGAAAATATTAACAATTTGAAAAATGCGTTTAAAATTTCATCATACCCTGGGCATAATACTGAAGTCAAAAGGACATTACTTTTCCATTTAATTCCCCCAAAACTTTTATAAATCCTTGCTGAAACATACCCTGCCGGAGTACCCAAAGACACAAATAAGACCATAGCACATGTCATTAAAGCTCCTCGGTTCGCCGGTGAAAGAAATCCGAGGCAAGCGAAAGCTAACGTAATCAGAGTCATACAAAAAACTTGAATGCCTGATCCAAGTAAAACGGAAAGAAGCATTCCTTTACGTGGTGGGCGAAATACATCACCATGAACTAATTTCCATCCAAATTCCTCTTGGGCATCTTCTCCACATTCCATTTGGTTATAACGTGCAATGTCCTTGTGAAGTGTTCGTAGCATTATCATCGCTACCATGCCTGACAAAAATAACACAATAACTAATGAATTTAGAATACTAAACCATTGAATATTTGTGTGCGGCATTGATTCCAATATGTAGTCCCACCTTGATGACCATTTAACAGTATTGTTTTGAACAAATTTCACTGAATAGGTATATGTTATGTTAAATTTCATTCCTTTAGGCAAAGCGCTGCTTGGAATTTCTACAGGCTCTCGAATACTACAATCTAATTTCTCAGGATTTTTATGATTTACGGAATATGGAACCACTTTAACTGATATAATCCGACCACCATTTTCCTTAAAACCAACACCCCATTCCTCTGTTGCTCCGCTATGATACGTAATGGTGAGATCAACATGGTTGAAAAGATAATAAACTCCAGGTTTGTAATAACTTTGATTGATTAGGCAACTTCCATCCTAAGAAAAAAAAACAGTAAATTATGGCAATATGATAAAAATAAATAGTACTTACGCCATCAGCAAGTTGTCGAACGAGGCAGCCCATCGGAAAACCAGTGATACAGTACTGCTTATCGTTTTCTAAGGGATAACACCATGTTACGGGCATATTATCCACAATCCAATGGTGCTGATAGTTAAGACCTATGCCTTTCTTCAATATCATTAAACGATGATCGCTTCCAGGATCTCCTCCAGTGTAAAATATAGTACATGCCTTTAATTGTGATTCCATAAGTTTTAAAATTGTTCAATCATTTCTAACACAAACCTTTTCACACTGAAGTTCTTTTAAAAATTCAATTTTATAAGGTCCTGGTCGTATTCGTTCTCCAAAAACAACTTGACCTAGATTTTCAACCGGTGAATTCCGCTCGTCAGTGGGACAAAAATCAAAATAATGATATTCATAGGGAATAACCGATTCTTCAGTATTCAGCCGATTAACGTAGAGAATGACCTCAGACTAGGTTAAAAAAAATATATTAAACTAAATAACAACATTTGAAATCGTTTTCAAAAAAAACATTACATTAATATTGCTTACTAACTTAGCTGAAATACTTATTATTTAATTTTAATTTAGTAGTTCTCACACGTAACCTTTCTGTAGTTGGATAATGATAATAGGAGTTATAAATTTATAGAAAACCCTATGTGCCGGACGCCAAACAAATCTATGAATGTAAAGAATGTCTTCGACTACAACTATTTTAAAGCCAAGACCTTTGTTATTGAATCAGGGTTTTGTCCTTCCTCTATTGGTATCAGTTTTTAAACTAAGCTTTGTGGGGTTTTAGTTTATAAAATTTATTTTTAACATGCAAGTTATATTTATAAAGGGTGTTGTACTTAGATGCATATGTATGTGAATGGATTCTGCATTGCCTGGCTGATCCTTCAAGCTTTCTAAGTATACGACCCAACCGTCAACAAAAATAAAGAGCAAGAGATGCCACGTCAAATTTCCACAATGGCAATTTCAATACCTACCAAAAGTTGCCTTTCGTCCTGCCGACTTTTTATATGGGAAGATCGACTTGTGAACTTTCGAAGAAAAAGGAACTGCACTCGAAACAGAATATTACCTTTTCTTAATCAACAGAACAAGGCAATGTATAAATAGACCAAATGAAAAAACAATCTATAGAAATATGCATTTGTTTTTTGTTTCTCCTTAAAAAACACCTTGAAATTTTCAGTGTATTTTCAAATTGATCAAACGTAAATTATGTAAAAACTTCAGCCGAAAATATTTACCGGAATATTATTTTTTCCATTTTTTGAATTTTTTCTTTGTAGCCATTTTGACTTTTTTTTTTAAAGTTATAAAATCATGAGTGGTATAATATGATCACTGACATATAGAAATAGACCACTCGTCCCATACAAAATGCCTCTATCAAAATGGTGCACTTTTCGTTCCCTCTTGCACGCACCATTAACAGATTTTGGGCAATCAACTGTGGGTTTTGAATTATTGTCAAATGCCTTTTTGAGTAATAACACCGAAAATTATTAAATAATTTTGTTGTTAGTTTTGTGAAATTATCCAAATTTGAGATACAATTATATTACACACCATTTCTAAATTTTCGGAAAAAAATTTATTATCAAATTATGGGAATTAGTCTTTTAGTTCCTATATTGCAAATTGTTTTTATTTTTTTGTGTACCTGATTTACCGACGAAAATGGCACAAAATCCACAAAACGCATACGTGTCGTAATGCGGCGAATTAATTCGGATTTAATTGCATTTATATCTTTTTACTTGTACTTAAAATTAAGTGGGGATTATAGCAAACTCACAAAAGTGCTATAATTATGGCCTCTGAGTTCTTAAAACATTTGTTTAGCGATGTAAACCGCATTTCCAGAAGTGAACGTTTCGACGTTTTGCTGAGAATTTTTCAATAAAAAATGTGTTATTTCAGAAACTTCTCACAGCAAAATTATTTTAGATTTGATGCCTCGTTTAGGGAATTAGATTTAAGCGTGCAGGAAACAATTAAAAATAAATACAATTTTTAAAATTTGCTTTTGAAGGCGCCTATTTCGCCTAATGCGAAAAAAATCGACAGATATATGCTTCTTATATCTAAACTCTTCTTAGGTGAGAATTGTCGAAAAGGTGCACCATTTGAGAGTAAATTGAGTGGTCCATTTCTATATGTCAGTGAATATGGTAGCCCCAAGTATTCTTTTTAAAATGAATCCAACGCCAAATTTGTATCTTCAATCGTTTTCTAGATACATACACATACATACATATATGTATTAGTAGGGGAGCCCACGATGCTAAATGGGGATTTACTCGAGCGTCGTGGGGACCTATTGGATTTTGAAGGTTAGATGGTAGAAAACAAAGGTTATATCATGTGTACCCTTTCACCGGTGGGGCGAGCGACTACAGGCTTCTAAAAATGTAAAAAAAAACATTCACATGGAAATACTCGAGCGCGTCAAATATTGATAGTGTATATGCCCCACGAGTCTCTGATGACGGAGGTATATTAATCTGCCGGTTTGGATGGTGGGGGCGGCCGTTCGGAAGGGTTAAAAATGGGGAAAAAAACATTTACTCGAGCGCGTCAGATATTCAGAGGGGATGTTAAGTGATCCCGAACGAAGCTCCCATTCAAAAGACTGACGATTCGGATGTGACGTAAGCTCGTGGCGACTTTTCGAAAATGCCAAAAAAACCCTATTTTGAAATGCTCGAGCGCGTCAGATTTTCATAAAGACGGTTCAGCTTGATGTCCTGGTCGTGCTGATCCATAATCTGACGATTATTTGGAGGGATTTTCTTAATCTGACCGTTTGAAAAAATTCTGTCGATGTTTCAGCCGGAAATTCAACATTATCGTACGTTATCCGTGATTTCCTGAGGGTTGGTTTGCTCCGACGATATTCCAAAACCTTCTTGAATTTTTTTATTGTTTCTGACGTAAATTTAACAATTTTTTGAGATGTATTTTGTCCACAAAATTTAATTCACAAAACTTAAAACACAAACAAACAAGCCGGAGCGTTGTATGTACAGTACATATAATGCCACAAGTGATGTGATCTACTGTGATGGCGTGATGGCTGACGGAAAGTAGTATGGGGACGATGCGAAAGAGTGAGAGATAGAGAAAGAGTGAGACAGATAGAGGCGCAGAGTGGGTAATATATGCTTCACTGTAGCTGCACGCGCTAAACTTTTTTGACGATTTTTGTTACTTCGGCTTGTGGAAATCGGCAGATTATATTTTTCCCGTTATCCTTGAATTATTCCCTTCAAAATAAAAAAAAATTCGACCGCGCTTGAGAATGTCGAGGTGACGTTTTTTTTTTTTTGAAAGTTCGTCACCCTCCCACTCCCTTACGTCACGCTCAAATTGTCAGATTATTGAAATTTTGAATTTATTTAAACAAAATAAATCTTATGGAGAAATTGGAAATATAATGAGTAGAAGTCGATTTAGAATTTGCAGTATTGTAAAACGTTACAAAAACAGCGCAGAATTTGAAAGTTCTCCAAGAAATGGACGCCCACGAAAACTAATTACAAGGGAGGAAACGCAGGTTATTTGAAAACCCTTTATTTTGGTTTATAAATTCCAATAATGAGTTACAATTACAAAATACAGGTTGTAAGAATGATTAAAAAAAAGCCCAGGACAACATCTTCAGAGGTTGCAGCTCAAGTTAAAGACGATTTTAAAAAAGATGTTCACCCCAAAACCATACGCAGAATCCTTCAGCGTAATGAATATAATGCACGGGTAGCCAGGCGAAAACCTGTAATTAGTAAAACTTTTCAAAAAAAGAGATTGCAATTCGCGAAAGACTTTATAAAGCCTGAAGGGTTCTGGAATAATATATTATTCTCCGACGAGAGTAAATATAATATATTTCGGTCTGACGGTAGAACCCTGGTATGGAGAAAACCCAACACAGAGTTAAATGAAAAAAACATTATAAGCACAGTAAAACATGGTGGTCGGGGAGTTATGGTTTGGGGCAGTATGGCTGCTTCAGGTGGTGGCGAGCTTGTCTTCATTGAGCAAATTATGGATCAGAAACTTTACCTGAAGGAAAATTTGAAAAAGAGCGCCGAAAAATTGGGCTTAGATGATCAATTTTATTTCCAACATGACAACGATCCGAAACATACGGCTCATAATGTTAGAATGTGAATTGCTTATAATATTGCTCATACTTTACCGACCCCCCCACAGTCACCGGACCTCATACCAATTGAGCATGTGTGGGAAGAATTAGAACGACGTTTGCGGAAACATATAATTTTTAACGAAAAACATTTAAAGGAAGTGCTCCAATTAGAATGGCAAAAAATAACCGCAGATTATACAAAAAAGCTGGTGCAGTCAATGCCTAATAGATTAAAGGAGGTTATCAAGCAGAAAGAACTTCCAATGAAATATTAATTTTAAAAAATTAACTTTAAGTAACGCAATACTATAAACCGTGTGAAAACTTTTGTCCGCCACTGTAGATGGCCAAGATTTGGTAGAGATACTCAACAGGGTGCAAGGTATCCCCCATATGTTAATCTGCCGCACTTGAGTAAATCCCAAAATCCCCTTTTAGGCTCCCCTACTATATTTAAAAAATAAACTTGAAAAACGCAAAAAAATCGACAAAACCTAATTTTTTAATAAAATTCTGGACAAAAATGTTTTTAATAATAAAATGAATTCTAAAACAAAATTCTGGTCTGTGTTTCAAGTTAAGAGTCGGTGAAGTTTCCGATGTAAGAGATCGGTCTGCTGAAGTCACAAATAGAGCGAACAAGGTGTAAATGGAGTTGAGTTTCAGATAAGAAACGGTTTGTTTTAAAACATGTCGGGCACGACTTACGAGCAGAATGGCCGTCTCGGCGCGATTGAGCTGCGCGCCTATATTTGTGTAGCGCCATCTGTCGTGAAAGCGGACTGCATGAAGAACTTGAATAAAACACGGATCGAAAATAACAATTATTTTCAGAAAATGGTTTTTATTTTAAAAATCAAAAATTAAATTTAGGTAATGATTTTTATTGTTAAGATCAAAAATAAAAATCCGGAAATAATTTTTATTTTTAAAATCAAAACAATAAAGTTAGGAAATAATTTTTATTTTTAAAATCAACAATAATAATCAGGAAATGATTTTTATTTTTAAAATCAGAAATAACAATTTGGAAATTATGTGCCCTATTCTGAATAAAATATTCAACAATTTTCTGCGCTTGAGTGAATTTCCAAGGACATGGAAGAATTGAAGTGGTTCTCAATTTACTTATCCGGACGTCAACAAAGGACAAAATTTGGAAAATATTATTCAGAAGATGGGGATGTGAAAATAGGAGCACCACATATAACCATCACATCATAATATGGTATATATTAATGACATGAATAGGGCACTAAAATATGTTAAGGTAGTCTAATCTGACGTACTCTTTTTGTTAATCTTGATCACCGTTCCAGAAAACCTCATTTCAAGAAAAATGATTTTTAAAATAAATCTATAAACAGTGTATTTTATAGGAATAGAGGTTTGAAAAAATTTGGAAATCTCAAAACCGTATTTTTGACCGCAAAAAACCAAACGGAACCTTGAAATCTTCAGGGCACCATTCGAGCATGGTTTGTATATTTACGCGACAGGGTGTTGCATTAAACTCTGAACGGGGGTATGTCAATTGATTCACAAGGTTTGCACCTTTAATGTTTTCCAATAAGCCAACGATGAAATAATCAATAAAAAAATTAATACCCTTATTTATTTATTTAACACTTAACAATGGAAACGTACAGTAGTTGACACATAAATAGGCCACTTTACCACAAGACACTTTAAACCCCCAAATACAGCCCTGAAACAATTCTATCAAAAGTAAGCAAGTTGGCATATGTTACGGAATTCAACTGTAATATTTCAATGCTCTTGAAACAGCTTTGTTTATTTACAATTAGCAATAGTTAAAGAGTAGAGCTCCTTGCAGTTCTTTACACTATTAAAACAATTAAGCACGGCGTAGGCTCTTTGATGGCGCTATGTCCTGGCATGGTGTTGGACCTTTAGTAAGGATCAATGAGATAATGGACAGTGAAATGTACAGAAGCATTTTAGAAAATTATCTTGAACGTTATACTGATGAATTTTTGCCGGTTACATGGATCTTTATGCAAAATAATGATCCAAAGCATAAATCCGGCTTAGTAATGCAATGGATAAAAGACCATAAAATAAGTATTTTGGATTGGCCAGTACAAAGCCCAGATTTAAATCCTTTAGAGAATTTGTGGCAACTAGTAAAAAAGGAAATTGGAAAAAAAACATAGAAATTTGAATGAATTGTGGCAAACGGTTCTAGAGGTATGGCAAAATATTCCAAGCAGTATGTGCAAGAAGCTTGTGGAAAGTATGACAAGACGGTGCGCTGATGTAATCAAGAACAAGGGATACCCAACTAAATATTGACCAGTTTTTTAATTTTAAGTAAAGTTTTTAACCTTTTTTCATATGAAAATGTGAAGTGGTCTATTTATGTGACCATGTTATTTTCGACTTTATTACTTGAATTACTATTTTATTGCAAAACATTCCGAAAGAGTTATCAGTTCTGTGACATCAGATCACAAATACATTTGGCTTATTTAATAGATTTTTTTAAACAGGTAAATAAATTAAATCTTCAAATGTAAGGCTCGGGAAATATTAAATTAGAAGGCACGGGAAACATATTCGCATATCACGATATACTTAGAGGCATTTACACTGGTGGACAAATAAATAAAGCCACCGCACTCTATTGCCTTTTTCACCAGACTTTACGACATTAACTAATGTAACGGTGCTTTTTATTGCTGTCAGTTGATTGCGTACATTCTACTTAACTATTAGAATTGATGCGTTTTTGGACTGATTAATGCATTGTCGTAAAAGTGTTTTCAGAAAAATCTGAAAAGCTCATGTTTTACTTGGACAAAAAAATAGAGCCTCTTTGAAATCGGTTGCGATTTTTGATTTATGTGATTTTTTTTTATTGTTTTCAGTAAGTAAGTGATAATTCTCAAAGAAATCATTATGCTAATATACAAAATCGACAACAATAGTACATGAAAACATGGGAAGAGGCAAACATTACACACCAAATCAGCGGGCATCGATCGTAGAGCTCAGCAGATCAGGAAGATCACAACGGCAAATTGCACATAAATTAAACTGCTCCAAAAAGATGGTGGAGAATGCCTTAGAGCATTTTCGGAAAAATCAGACCATTGACAATGTCGCAAGGAAAGATTACAAGCGCAAAACATCAGTTCGCACCGATCGTAAAATCATAAGGATGTACAAATCAGACCCTCGATTGTCTTCACGTGATATAAATCGTGCAATTTCGGATGAAACTGAAGTGCCAATATCAGATCACACTGTTAGACGTCGATTGGTTGAAGCTGGCTTACATGGACGAGACGAGTCGCGCGAAAGTGCCCATTAACAACAGCACGCCAACGAAAATAACGAGTGGAGTTTGCACGCTCCCATGCGAGCTGGACAGCGAACCAATGGAAATTTGTACTATGGAGTGATGAGTCTAAGATCGACAGAATGACCCCCAGCCCAAAACGCTATGTTCGACGAGCAAAAGGTGAAGAATTCAATCCCAGATACACTTCGCATGTTGTAAAACATGGTGGTAGTAATATCAAAGTCTGGGGATGTTTTTCATGGAATGGCGTTGGGCCAATTTACCGAATACATGAAACTTTGACGGCTCCTTTGTATGTTGAAATCCTGAAAGATGTGGTGTTGCCGCGGGCTGAGGAAAATATGCCAGTAATCTGGAAATTTAAACAAGATAACGACCCAAAGCACACGGCCAACATCACAAAACAATTTTTCCATCAAAATCACATCAATGTTCTCAAATGGGCAGCGAGTATTACTGATCTTAATCCGATTGAGCACTTGTAGAGGGACGTCAAAGTTGCGGTAAGTCAAGAAAAATGCACGAATTTGGACGAACTTTTTGAAAAAGTCAAAAAGCACTGGCATGCCATTCCAGTTGACCGATGCCAACGCTTCATTGAGTCTATGCAGCGTCGATGCCACGAAGTTTTGAAGCAACGCTGTTTTCCAACCAAGTACTAAGACTAAGTTATCATAAAAACCGAAAATTCAGTAAATTTGTGATATTTTTTCGACTGGCTCTAATTATATGTCCAAGCCAATTTCGTTACTATTCATTCTTTTTTAATTTAAAATTTTATTAACGCGAAATGGTCAGTAAACGTACTCTTATATACTTTTGGAATAATATAATAAATATATGAAAAATATATTACTTTAATTTTCTTATGAAATAAACTTGAAATGCAGCGAAAACAAAAATATGCGACTGTGGCTCTATTTGTCCACCACTGTATGTATGTATCTCTAAAATCGACCTTTGGATAAATAAAGTTAAAGACAACTATTCACCTTTGGAAACATTGAAACCAAATATTGAAGCGCAGTGTAATGAAATTAAGGAAGAAATCCAAAAAATATTATACGCCATTTGCGATACTTAAAAAACGAATTCATTCATTATTTTCCTTATTGTGAGGAGAAATGCATTTGGAAACTAATCTGCAATCCTTTGGTTGTAAAACTTTCCGAGGTGCCTGATGACATTCAAGAAGAAGAATTGTGTTACAACACGACGGCAATTGGAAAGATTCGTTCGAGGCAGGTATTAAATTTGAAGATTTCTGGAGCCAACAAAAAGCAATTTCTTTTCTTAAATTCAAGAATAAAAAGTAAATATCGCTTGGACGCCAGAGCCGACATATGTTTGGCCTTAAGGAGCACTGAACTAAGGATTCAGCAGTTGGTATAGAACATGAACTCACAAAAATCTGACTTTAAATTGTATCTTTCCTATGTTTTTTTAAATAAATATTAAATTTTTAATTTAGTACCTTTGAATTTTTTTCTTTAAACTACTAATACTAACAATATGATATACCGCCAAATACTTGGTAGTCTATGGCAAGACAAAAATTGTCTTAAATGATCCACCATAATGAAAAAGTTAAGAACCACTGACCTAGACAGACGGAGACGACTGAATGACCGTTCGACGAATGATTGTTCAATCCGATTTTCATTCATTCACAGCTCAGAAATAGATACGATTGATATAGCAATATCAAATTTACAAAAACGTTCACAAGCTATTAAACGCTTGATTATTAAAAATAATCATTTTAAACCATATAATCTGCATCAGTTTAGCCAGACAGCTGTCAATTAATAATTTGGAATAATTGGAAAGTAGTTGTTTTTTCCAGGATTTCCATGATCATTCCTTGAGAATGAAGTTTTCGGAACTTCGCCTTAGCCATCTGTTGATCATCGTTAAACTATTGCAACAGCTGATTTTAACGGAAAATAATTTGAGTAGGTAGTTATTCTTGAGAATTGGCAGATTACTATCATTCACGGTATAGAGAATACAAGGTATGTGCCTCCGAAACGAGGGTCCGCCATCTTGCGCGTCATTTTGGATGCATATCTTGACAGCGCCGGAGGTGATTTTGAAGTCATAATATTATTGTGTGTTTTTTATAATTGCGAGTAAAAGTTTATAGTTTTACGCTTTAAAATGGTTAATTGTATCGTTGTTAATTGTAAAAACTATACCGGGAGAAAAAAGTTTGTGAAAAGAGTGAGATATTTTTCTTTTCCCAAAGATCCGAAATTACTTCGTGCGTGGGTAACATTTTGTGGAGCAAACGAAAATATCAATCCAAAAACTGATAGAATTTGTTCAGTACACTTCGACGAAAGAGATTATAGGTTGCGAGACATTTTACTGGGTGAACCTATTCTTAAAAGACGCTTGAAAGAAAGTGCAGTGCCTTCAAGGAATATTCCCACTACGAGCAGTCCTGTTAAGGAAAGAAAGAAGGATGAACCATTTCGGAAAGTATTAAATGAAGAGGATATGAGCTCTTATGGAAGGTAAGATATTCACTACGACAATCTCCAAACTTAGTTTAAATAATTTGAATAATAGATCAAAGGAAGAAGGAAGTAACTCCGAAGTTAGGAACGGGCAGCAGAAGCAGACGAACCAACGCAACCCAGCCAGATATTATTAAATAAAGAAGTCCAGACTGAGTAAGTAGCTGATGGGCTTATTTGTTTAATTAGTGATTAACCCATTTGCATTTTTATAGGGTAGAAATTGAATGTGCCCGAGAATTGAAAATAATGTGCCTGGAAGCTGAAAACCGCAAGCGAAAGGCGGCGCGCAAAAGGGATTTGAAACGATGGCAGAGTCGAAAGTCCGAGCAACAAGAAATTAAGAAAATGTTCACCCCAGGGCAACTTAAAAAGCTAAGAGCACCATACAAAAGATCAACCTGGAACAACGAGGACATCACTTCAGCAATATCATTATATTCTGCAGGTCCACGGTGCTATCGATTTCTAAGAAAAAGGAATTTCCCTCTACTAAATGCATCAACTCTAAGGAAGTGGGCGTCAAGACTGAACCTTAAGCCAGGTATAATAAATTGTGTATTTAGTTTGTTAGGAAAAGCCGCCTCTTCGAGTCATACGTGGGTAGAAGAACTATCAGAAGGCGGACTGAAAAAAGTCAAAAAAAAGAATTCCTCGATAAGATAACAGTATTAGAAAAATTTTTTCAAAAAATTAATGGAGAAAATTTGTTATCAAGTGATATATTTATAGATAGTCATTTAAAGAAGTCAAAAAATGTTCAATTAGAATCTAAGACAAAAAAGCTATTCTTTAGGTCTAGGATGTATTTTAGAATTAAGCATTTGAATAAGAGGTTGTGTGATAGTAATGTTAAGAAAAAATTAAGAAAGAAATTAAAAACAGTAAAATAAAATTATAATGTGGTTTTTATTTTCTTTTAAACATAACATTTTACTTTTCAGATTCCTAACGCCTTTAGAGACAACTCCTCAGTAAAGTTTTCCCAAAACAAGTTAAAAGCGCAAAATTTACAGTGCTTGTATCATTGCAGATTTCCCTAGCTTTTGTTTATCCTTAATCCTCTTTTATTATTGCAATTAAAAACTTTCTAAGGACAAATACCACAATCTTTTAAAGGACCCCGCACAAAAAGATAGGATTTTGGCTTTCAGTGGAATTGTCTCTTTACGAATAGACAAACAATTCTTACTAAGGTATCAGCATTTTCTTTTAGCTAAAACTAGTCCTCGTTGGTTTAAATCACTTCATTTTACAGGTACACAAGGGCAACAAAAGCCCTATGAAAAGTTCAGCAGTTTAAAGTGTTAAATGTTCACAATTTATAAAATAATATTGGAATATACATATATGCTAAGCAGTTAAGACAATAGACAAGCATAGAAAAATTGTATATTTAAGTCATTAAATAACAATTCTGCGATACTTTGCACTTACTATATTAGTGCCTGTGAGGAGTTAGACTTTTTCTTTATTTCAGAGAAGTTTTCCCGTATTGAGAACCTCTTAAAAAATTAAAATAATTTTTCTCGACGAATCTGTTTTCATGAATTAACAAAAAATGTCCTAAGAATTTAGTAATAGTACATTTTCTGAGTCCCCAACCATTTTTTTCCCAAGATGACGTCACGAGCTGTCAAATTGCCGGAAAATCATGCCTTGTATTCTCTATACCGTGACTATCATTCTTAATTACGTGCACGGGAGTGTATATATTTAGAATTACATTAGGAGTGAATTTTAGGTTTATACCAGTGCAGCCTGCGCTTATAATTCACATTTGACTTTTGAATCAAGTAGATATAGGGACTGTAATATTGTAATATATATTACTGGCAAAATATATATGTTAGTATAATTAATTTAAATTAATTTCGAGAAAAACTAATGTAATTCTTCTTTATGTACTCGCGACAAGCAAATCTTCAGTTAAATTTTAGTTTGTTAGAAATTCCTTTACGATTTTAGTTTTCGCAAGTAAATAAGGATTGATTTCGTCCCCCCCCCCCAAAGTTTTACGATTTAGTACAGAATCGTTTAAAAGTCCAAATACCTAGTCCGACAACTGATTAATGAATCAGCTGTCGAACTATTAGTAAATGTTCGATTCTTTTCCGATATCGTTAACAATCTATGTATATGTTCACTTAAAATCATTCTTGTACGATTCATTTCCAAATTGTTTGGTTTCCTGGGATCTCACTCCATTATTAAACACTGCCAATACACGAATACGAATCTGAAGGTTGTTTAATCAAGCACTTATATACGCCGGGTGAGCACTTATATACGCCGGGTGAAATCTAGCATTACTTAAATAAAATATTTTTCGAACACCTAGAATCTTTAGCAGAACATAAATGAATTAGTAGTAACACACGATTCCCTAGTCATACGTAGACAGAAAAAATTTATTCCTATCTAAAAGCAAACAATAATACTACATAAATTATAACTACTATTTAACATTAAATACAATATATTACCTTACAAGGTCCAGAAGACTCGGATTTTTTACAATAGTTCACAGGAGCTAATCCAGGTAAATAAAATTGCACAGAGGATTTAACAAATATCGCCAACAGCCACACAAATACTAATCGTCGTCGTTCCATGCTTCCTGCAAATATAGAATTGTGTTACGGATGGAACTTGCAAACCAAAATCATTTTAGGTAAAAGACAGAGGCCTGCAATTAATTACTTACTTATTTTCCTGCGTTCATATCACACAAAAAATGACATGAACGTCACCAGCACAAACCGCACGATAGCAAAATAGATTTGTACTAGATCACAATATTTGTATTGTAGAAGAAAAACTTTTGAATTAACAGATGAGTTTCAACCACGGTATAGAGAATACAAGGTATGATCTTCCGGCAACTTGACAGCTCGTGACGTCATCTTGGGAGAAAAATGTATGGGGAAAAGAAAAATATCTCACTCTTTTCACAAACTTTTTTCGGCTTAAGGCTTAGTTTTCGAGATATACTACTTTTAAAAATTTTAAATTTTCCTTTTACAAAATGCCCACTAACTAAAGATTTTCCTTTTACAAAATGCCTACTAACTAAAGATTTTCCTTTTACAAAATGCCTACTAACTAAAGATTTTCCTTTTACAAAATTCCTACTAACTAAAGATTTTCCTTTTACAAAATTCCTACTAACTAAAGATTATTTTGCCACCATTAAATCTCGAATTCATGTTCAACTTCCAAAGCAAATTGACAGTTCCAATCAGCTGTTTGTAGGAGGGAGAGAATTCAGGTAAGTTGGAAATAATGATAAATTTAGTCTTTTCAGAGTGTTGCAGGGCGCAGAAATGGAAAATATGGGGTTTAAGGAGTGTTGCGAGTGCAGTGTAACTGAAAAGTGAAGTGAATTTAAGTGAAATTTTGCAAAAAGCGCGTAAAAAGATGGCAAAAATTTTTGACAGCTGGAAACATTTTTAAAAGTAGTATATCTCGAAAACTACTGGTTTGCGCCAAAAAATTTTTGCATATTCGTCCGTTTGCCATTAAATGGAATGTTTTTGCAAAGTTTCATTGAAATCGGGGCCACTTCCGGGAGGTCGCCTTGTTCCCTTTTTTCTCCCGGTATAGTTTTTAAAGCGTAAAACTATAAACTTTTATTAACTAATATTACGAAACACACAAAAATATTATCACTTCAAAATCACCTCCGGCGCTTACAAGATACGCATCCAAAATGACGCGCAAGATGGCGGACCCTCGTTTCGGAGGCGCATACCTTGTATTCTCTATACCGTGAGTTTCAACCACAGCCATATATTGATGGACCGCTCGATCTCCTGTTTCAAGCGGCCGCTAATTTGACAACCTACTGCCACAGAGGGACGAGATAAGATATATAAGAATTTATGTAGCGTTGTCTATTTTTACCGCATTACCTAGATAGGCCGATTCCGCAGGTTTCTTGAACGCGGAATTGCTGAATGCTGACAAAATTATTTGAATTTAAATATTTGTTGAACAAAAGTTTTAAAAATATTAGCTTTAATTTCAATTAATATAAATAAAAAACATTATTAATGCCATAAACAAGCTTCTCAATTTTTATCCTTGCCAAATTACTAATATTTTCAAGAATTTGTCATTGATGAATTTTTAGTTATTAAAATGATGTACTTCATTTTACTAATAAATGTAAACGATTTATTGTGTTTTATATAAAGAATTTGGAAATAAAAACTGTTTACAGCAAACTTTTAAATCTATACATATATTATAATAATATTCTTTCCCTTTTAATTGTATGAATTGTCGTAGGAGTCCCTAAGTTTTTCGTATTTTTTGGGAATGGCTGAAACTCGGAGGTTTCATTTAGCAACGTAAAAGGATTCTGTTATGTTCTGATATTTTAAAAACGCTTTTCAAAAATTGACAAAATTTGAGTTTTCTTACTTTTTTACACTATTTTTCTTGAAAACGTGATGTGATAGGACATTATTTAGCATCCCAATAATTACATAAAACAATTGATAAAAGTAAGAATGGTTTCGATGAGCTAAATTTCGCAGTTCGGTGTTAATTATGTTAATATAAAGAACATATATTGTAGAATTGCGCAGACGAAAGTATGTAGAATGAGCTCCGAATACATTACATATGTATTAAATTTTATTCTCCTATTTAAAAAGTTATATTGGTAAACTGATTTCAATGAAATTTTAAAATATTATTGGGGTACTTAAGCGTTTTTCTATGTAGAAAACATCGTTGGGAGGAAATAAGGAGAATCATAGAAAAGTAATAAAAAATATTCTAATTTTTTATGTATATCATTCCGAAAAAAAAAATTATTAATCCATTAATTATTAATAAACAGCTTCATACTTGTGCGTTAATAAAGCCCAACAAAATAAACGCAAAATATACTGAAGTTTTTACTGAAGAACTACGAAAAGGGAAAATGTACTTTTTTTTTTAATAAAAATTATCAAAAAGTGATAAATGTTATTCATTTTAAAATTTGGTTGATTCAAAAAGCTCACTGAATAATATTAAAATAGAATCAATACTTAATTTCCTTAATAAAATTCTTAAAACTGTAACAAATTTATTTCAGTTACCTTTGATTTCAATTAGTTTTTTTACAAAAACTTCAAAATATTTCGATTAGATTTTTCTATCGAATTATTTTGATTATTTTGAACGAACAGATGAATTGAAATCAAAGATAACTGAAATGAATATGTTAAAATCATAAGAATTTTATTACGCAAATTCAATTCAAAAGAAGTTTTATACGCTCTTTTTGATTTAATTTCATTCGAAATGACTTGGGCGAAAATCAACTTTGGATTTAATTTCAGTAGTTTCTCTGAAATTCCTGGATTAAAACAAATTGATCAATTAATATAAAACTACGCTGTCTCGCACTGAAATTTCAATTAAATTTCCTGCAATAAACAAATTAGCAGTCATTTGACAGTTCTCCAGCGAATTGTCAGAGAAAATCTTTAACGGCAATTCAGCCCGCTGACAAATCTCTGATATTATAGAACGTTAATTTTACAAATTGGTAACTAAACTAAAAAAAATCAAAATAATCATGTACATTTATTCAGGTCTCATAGAAGTACAATTAACCCAATTATGAACAAAATCCAGTACTTGACATTTTTTTCGTTGTCCGCTTCGCGTGAAATGCCCCTTATATTATACGTCAATGGTTTCAAGCCTAATATCACTAAGACCCTGGACACTTGCCACGGTCACATGCAGACTTGAAGCCGGCTTCAAGCCTTAGAACAGTATGGAATGGCTGAGCTCCTACCTTTTGCGTACCACAATTTCTCTTGTGTTAGAGATTAGTGTTTTTGTATTAAAGTCTCAATGCAAACCGAATTATGGTATGATATAGGAAGGGGCAAAAAAGGAATTTAAAATAGATGCCCTCATACTCCACGTATTTGTACCTTTTAGACGCACCATTGCCTGAGGATTCGCACTCCCGCTGCTAAAACGTAAACAATTTCTCTTGCTCGGATACACACCGCCACTACTAACCCTTTAAAAATAGGGGTATACCCACTTACATATAAAAATGGACCACCCAACTTGGTGTCTCAAATGGTGCACCCTTTTGACAGTTCTCACCTAAGGAGAGTTCAGATATAAGAAGGATATATCTATCTATTTCTTTCGCATTAAGCGAGATAGGCCCCTTCATAAGGCGCCAAATTTAAAAATTGTATTATATTTAACTGCTTCCTGCACGTTTAAATTTAATTCCCCTAAACGTAGCATCAAATCTAAAATAAATTTGCTGTGAGAACTTTCTGGAATAACACATTTTTCATTGAAAAACTGTCAGCAAATCGTCGAAATGCTCACTTCTGGAAATGTGGTTTACATTGCCAAACAACTGTTTTAAAAACACAAAAATCATAATTAGAGCTCTTCTGTGCTCTTGCTGTAATCCCCACATAATTTTAGTTACAGTAAAAGGATATAAATGCAATTACATCCGAATTAATTTGCCTCATTACGACACCTAGGTTTTTTGTGGAGTTTGTGCCATTTTCGTCGGTAAATCAGAAGAATTTGCAATATAGGAACTAAAAGAATAATTCCCATAATTTAATAATACAATTTCTGCCGAAAACTTAGAAATAGTGTGAATTCAATTGTATCTTAAAGTTGAATAATTTCATGTTTTATTTCAACCCCAGAAAAAAGCAGAACGATTGGAACTAGGTTCCGGAATCAGAACTTCGAGTTTCCGGACAGAATGGAAATACAGGTCTCTCAATTTTCCGAATAATGAAGAAACAACCCAATCGTGTTTCCGAATTCGGAATTTCAGGGATATGTCAAAGTCACTCTTCGCATAACAAATCGTGAACAATTTTTGGTGCGCTTGCATACTAGGAAAATGAACGCTCCACCAACTTTCGAGTCATTTCTCCTATATGAGGGCGAAAAGAAGTAAGTATTGTAGTATAAATAAATCAACAAGCATTGAAATGATTAAGCGCATTTATTTTGCCCTACATAACCTTGCTTGCGTAAAAACCGGTTGACTTTTGCATTATTCGATGTAAATACACAACAAAGTAATAAGTGTGAACACAAAGTGCTTCATCAAAGCAATTTGTTTATACATTTTTATCATTTCGCTTATTTTGCTTCACCGTCGACGGTTGTCGATTTGGGAACGGTCTGTTTTCAAATTAAAAAAAAAATTAATAGTAAAAAAATATTTTTAAAAACAAGCTTTTATTTAAATGCTCTAAAAAGAAAAAACTAAGCTTTAAATTAAATCAAACCCATTAATTTATTACATTATACAATTAATATGATTTAAAAGCTTGTCGCGCAATTTACCTGTGTAGATTTATTTTATGAAATACGTACATTTTTTTTAGAATTGTGTAAAGATCAGGTTACATATTGTATTTTTGTTTATTTACGCAGGCAAATCTCGCGACGGATGGTATGCTAGTTTCATACATTTGTGCTCTCCGGAAATCTATTTATTTATTTATTTATTTCGCTTAATACAAGCTACAATAATTTGGCTTAAAAACTACTTAACTAACTATACTAATAACTAAGAAAGGGAAGATTGGGAAGGAAGAACAGGGTTGAAGAGGGCATGGCTAAGTGTCTTTGTCTACATGAAAGTCGAAGGAAGTAGGGCCATATGGTTTCTGCAATATGTATGTCCAATGGCACCATTCACCAGACCTTTGAACACATCTACATTGCAACGCAACATGACCTTGGCCCTAACGAATATTCCTAACTCCTTAGATAGCTCTCTCTTGTTCATATCGGATGGTATAATATTTAAAACTATATTGTCATTTTTTCGAGTACAATCTATTAGTCTATCGTGCTATTATTTTGTTAATAGTTACATCACGAGTACGAAAATGTTCGAGAACCGTTTTGTTGTGATTATATACTTGTTGATTAGTGGGATAAATTCGCAGGAGCTTTTCAATTGCAAATTCTCCAGTTGGGACTTTGTTTAGCCGATTTATTTAAGCAAAATGTTCTGATTGAAGTTCACCAATTCGTAATGCATTCAGGAGGTCTTTAAAAGTGGTGCTATTCTGTTGTCTCATATTTTCGGTAAATTTAATTAACTAGAAAGAACGCCATAGGTGTGTTGCTGGAACAAATTTAGAGGGTTGATCAAACACTTGATTTCGTGATTTCTTTGATTTTCACGTGTGACGTCATTTTATTTTTCGTATTCTCAGCAAACCCTTTTAATTGATACCCATGTCATGGGGATGCATATAAAGTAACCAGTCCACCATATTGGATTTAGAATGACGTCACTTAACTAACTATGTATTGTCATCTAAACTAAACGCGTATGCAAAATTTCAGCTCAATCGGTTATGGGGATAACTGTTTTAAAATTCAGTTGCAAGATTTGACCTAAACAAACTAACATACAAACATTGCAAGTTAAATAAAAGCTTGTTATAATATTGAATTGCATAATACTACGTATGTATGCAGGTATTTACTGCATTTTGTATAAGGAAAATTCTCAGCCAATAGAAATATTTTTTAAAAGGAAAATCTTAATACAAATGACAATTGGTTTGTTCGTGGTTGTAAATGGGACGAAAAAGTTGTGTGTGCTTTTATAAATATCTCGATAGCAATAGGAGGTAGATTTTTTTCATTATTTTTCTCTTCTTTCCTACTACAAAGTGCTTTCCAAACCGTCCTCAAATCGAACTTACTTGACTCATGCCTAATTTAAATATATGTACATGCAGCAATATCACGCTGAAATAGTTGCTTTATTGAGACTAGCAGCGCAATAAGTCACTGAATGCAGTAGGTAGTTGGTCAGGAAAATATGTGTACTTATAAAATCAAAGCAATGTCAAAGGATTTTGTGGGATTTTAAAATAAATTTCTTCATGATGTGTTCTTCAAAATTAAAACCCGTTTATGTATATATGGGATATAACGAAATCTTGTGGACACGATAGAGACCATATTTCTTAATCGATTTTGATCAAACTGCGCCTCTACGTTTATACCGCCAATATTTAAGTTCGTAAATAGGAGGAATCGGTCAAGGAAGTAGGTATATAGGGAATACGTAAGTTATATAAAAATGGCTTGGACCAGATATCTTTTGCATTTCTTTACCGCTATTGACCAAATTTAATATACACATTGACAACATGTACAATACTTCTAAGGCTAAGTAGATTTTCACCTCGCTATCTATTATAATTTATTTGCTTGTAGACCGTATATTTCTTAATCGATTTTGATTAAACTTGGCTAACATATTCTCGATGGCAATATGTCAGCCATGTTCGCGAATAAGGTGAATTACATTTCCTTATAAGACAGCTACGCTTTCGATATTAAAGAGAATTTGTTCTATTTTCTTTTGGAACATTTGAGTACATGTGTTTATACCGTAGAGCAATCTAGTGTAATTGAATAACCCCTTATGAGTACTTATAGTTGTGTAAGCCTGGCTTTCTTCCTCCAATTCAATTTGTTGGTATCCAGCCACCAAATCTATTTTCGAAAAAATGTTCCCTCCAGATACTTTCTCAAACAGATTCCCTATACGAAGAATCATATGTCTTTCAACTAAAACGGAGTTCAAAGACACAATAAAGTCGCCACATATCCGAACTGACCCATCACTTTGCATAATGGGTACTATTGGAGTTGCCCAATCTGAGTAGTCGGCAGGAAATAATATTCCACATGAAACCAACCTCTTAATTTCACTTTATACTTTTGTTTTAATGGCAAATGGAATCGGTATGGGTGTAAAGAACCTCGGTGATGCGCCCTTCTTAACCTTTTAAGGACGGGGATTTTTACGTTGAAATTGGACTTTTTTTTTTACAATATTTGTACATAAAATCGAAGAATTCGTCACGTCAAGTGCCCGACAAATTTGGTGGTCGAAATTTCGACCAGTCCCGTCTGGAACGGAAAGTCCCATGTTAAAAATTTTATTTGTGGAATAAACAGTGCTTTCCTAAGTAATTGGATGCGCTGAATACGAAAAAGATAATGAAAAATGTCCAGAAGACATCTCTGCCCTTGAAAATTGCATTTCAAGGTCAAATTCGTTTTCTGTCCGAAATGATATCTGTACATTTTCTTTGCGTTGGATGCAGAAAAATAGTAATGCTTTTTATGAATGTCATTTGCAAGAAATACTTCCGTTTTCGCTCTCAGCATGACCCAGGATCAACAGCGTGGATGTGGCGAAATTTTGATCTCTTTGGGGTCGAAATACCGAATAAGAAATTCGACCTAGAAATCACTATTTCAAGGTCAAATATGCTACCTAAAATTGTTACACTATATTTCCTCTATTCAAAACATAATATTATTCCCAAAATCACTCAAAAGTATTATGATACTTGAGTGGTCGAAATATCGACCAGTCCCGTCCTTAAAAGGTTAATAATTAATTTGGCTTTTGCTTTGTTAAAAGTGCCTAAATGTTCGCTAAACACGTTGGGATACTCTTTACTAACATATCCTCATCGAAACAAGATATGTTTTTAATGTCGACATTTAAACCAAATTTCTTCATGAGGTCTCTACCCTATATTATATTATATATGGATGTCCCATTTAACCTAACAAAATTGTTCGAAAAACGCATCAGACAAAAGATCGATATTTCCAGAGGGGGATTTCGGCCATTCTAAAATCATTTTACTAGTATTTTCAGCTTTTGGGTAGTCGGGTTTTAGTTTTTATAAATTATAAATGTTAAGAATGAAACGGCCTTTATAAAAGTTCTCTTTTTAGGGTTTTACTACTAGGGTTGCGTCCATGACATAATATTATTATTCTATTTAGTTTCATTATTTCTTATAATTTATTTTAATTGAGTGAAATTTTTCTTTTAAGGATTATAAAGGAATTAGACACGAAAGTTACAAATGCAGCAATATTTACAGTCAACAAAGAAGATCACACTTTGGGAAATATGATAAGGAAGTATGACTATATTTGCTTTCCAGTACAGAAAAAATATATACATAAATAATTTTAGCCAGTTGTTAAAGGATCCAAATGTTCTTTTTGCTGGATATAAAGTACCACATCCTCTAGAGCATAAATTTGTTATTAGGATACAAACGACTTCTGAGTATTCTCCCCAAGAAGCATTCATGAACGCTATTACTGATCTAATAGCCGAACTGTCACTGTTCGAAGAAAGGTTTAAGGTAAGCTAAAATACCACTATAGAAATATGTGAATAAATATATTCATTTTACTTTCTAGGAAGCCATCAAAGAAAAGAAAGAAGGAGGTGATTAATATCCTTTAGTTTTATCATAAATCAAATAATATACTTATAATTAAAGCAAAATATATGCTTTTTTCTTATATTTCACAAAAAGAAAAAAACTTTTTATTTGGAGTTTCACTCTCCGTTAATAAAGGACTTTCGCTCCGGATCGAAGTTTCAATCCCGGAGTTAATAGCCCTTATAAACGTAGGTATACGCGTCTTTAAGAGACGATAAATTTTAAAATTGTATTTAGTTTTAATTATATATATAATTTAACAGTTTTCGCGTCTCGTACTCTTCAAGCTATGGAAAATGGGGATGAGATCGACGTTATCGCTGCTGACTTTAGTAAAGAGTTTGACAAAATGTCCCATTAAATCATCGTCCTCAAACTTAGTATCCTTGGCTTTCAAACCCTCTTTATCTCCTGGATCAAATCCTACCTTGATAATCAAAAATTTAGGGTTCAACGGTTTCTACCCCTTTTGCATCTCACACTGGCGTCCCGCAAAGTAGTCACCTTGGCCCATTGATCTTCATTCTGTCCATAAACGATGTTGAGTTGGTAATTAAACACTCAAAAGTACTAATATATGCCGATGACACGAAGATCTTAAAACGTATCTACAACCCATCCGATTCCTTACTCTTTAAAGGTGACCTCCACAGCTTCACCAGCCAGAAAAACTCTCTGAATTTGAACATTTCCAAGTGTCAATCTATTACCTATTCCCGCAAACGTCTCCCCTCTAGTCCCCGGGTTTATCTTCTTTCTGGACAACCCATTCCTTCTTTCAGTTCCTTACGCGACCTGGGAGTTATCTGAGATATGAACTCAATTTCCGCTCCCTTATCGATCACATCGTTAAAGAAGCCAATTCTGCATTAGGCTTTGTAAAACGATGGTCCAAGGAATTCTCAAATCCCTATGTCACAAAAGCTCTCTACTTCTGCTTTGTTAGGCCCCTAATTGAATACGCCAGTCAGGTCTGGGCACCCTCGCAGCCAACACTTATACACAGAATTGAAGCCGTTCAGCGTAAGTTTCTCCGCTTTGCGTTAGGTGGCCTTCCTTGGGTCGATAACCTTAATCTCTCCCCTTATGAGAATCGTTTGAAATTGATTGACCTCCAGCCTCTATCCAACCGCCACGATGTCGCTGACATAATCTTTATTCATCAAATTCTGTCCGCCTCCATCGACTGTCCTGAACTTTTACATAACATCTCCCTTTACACCAATCCGCGCAATGTAAGATCCTATTCACTCTTTCACCTAGACACTCACTGCACCAATTACGGTCACTTTGAACCCATTACCCGAATGTTACGTAAAGTCCACAATTCCGCCTCCTTCGACTTTCACCAAGAAAGTTTCTCTTAGACTTGTCCTCACCAACCCTGATCTTCCTTAGTCTTCGCTTCCCTTTTCTTAGTTGTTAATGTAGTTAGTTAAGTAGTTTTAAGCCAAATTATTTTGTTATTATTGCAGCTTGTATTAAGCGAATTTGAAATAAAGTAATAATGTATATTAGGGGCTGTCCTCTTTCAAGGAGAGGTAGGAAAAGTTCAGCCTATAGCATAACCTTGTTGCACTTTGAACAAGGCAGAACGCAATTACTCTACAATCCAGAAAGAGTTATTGGCCATTGTTTGGATGACAAGAAATTTTAAATGCCACAAGGTTTTAAAAGGAGTCTTTAATGTAAAAGGCCCCCCGTTTGGTGAGATTTCACCACAGACTTTCCGAGTTTGATTATACTATAGAATACAAACTCGGAAACTATAATACAAATACGGATGCCTTAAGTCGCATCCCACGGGAAGACAAAGAAGACCAGAACAGCAAAAGCTTAAAGGTTAAGACCCAAGTCCATCACTCCATGGACCCGAATGCGGAAGGAAACAACCCCGCATAAAAATAAGTGCAGTTACAAGGGCTCAGAAAAGTAAAGCCCAAGAAAATATTGCCGAAGTCATCTCAGATACACAGGAGGAAAAAACAACAAATACACAAGAGGACAAACAACATCAGAAATTGAATCCCGATCAGGAGGAAAAGCTCCCTAAGTCTACAGAAGTAGTAGAAGAAAACTCTCCAACGCCAGAAACACGAAATACTCCTGAACTCATTCCGAGCCCCGAAGAAATTAAAATCATTTTACCATGATTCTGCATACGGAGGCCATCAGGGCATAATTAAGATGTACATACCATATAAGAGGATAAAACGTCACTGACATAGCCGAGCAACTTTTCGACAAGGTACTATATATCTCGATATCGTCGGACCACTGGAACAGTCTACGTCAGGAAATAAATATCAACATTCCAGGATAACCTGACAAAATTCGTGGATTGGTATGCAATATCAAATGCAGAAGCAATAACAATAGCTCAAATTTCCTTCGACGAAATCGTGACGCGCTACCGCATTCCTAAAAGATTAGTTATCGATTAAGATATTAATTTCTCAAGCGATTTCTTCAAGCAGATGTGTAAACTATTGCGGGTGAAGAAGCTGCAAACTTCAACATACCACCCACAATCTAATGGCGCGCTCGAGCGTGTCCATAGACCGTTAATTGAGTATTTGCGAACCATAGTAGATGAAAATCCCCAAAGTTGGGATCAACATTTGCGCACGGCAGCATTTGTGTATAACAATAGTACACGAAGGGACAAAGCTGACTCCCATGAACTGTTTATTTGGTTTTACGTCGGATGTCCCAACAAACCTCAAAAGGGACTTCGAATCGTTATATAACCATGAGAGCTATTCTCATATGCTCCGTTACAAATTACAAAAATCATACACCATAGCAAGAAAAAATATGTTGGCTAATAAACTAAGGTCAAAAAAATATTGCGACAAAGACGCAAAAACCCTATCTTTCCACGTAGTCTCAGAGATCTAGGTAAGACCTTATTTGGTAACCGCTACCCCGTCATCCGTGAAGACCACGATACGCATGGGTAGACGTAAGAAAATAGTACATAATAATCGACTAAAACCCTGCTTGAAGTAGCCTAGGTGAAAAAATTTCTTTTTAAAAAAAAATATACTAACAAAAAATAATTTTCTTTTCTTTTTGACAATTAATGCAAAACCCCTTAAGATTCATATTGCTCCAAATACCGCTTGAGTCGCCGTGAAAAAAGAGCGAGACGACACTTTTTAAGCTGAATTGATAAAATAAAATAACAATAATAATAACAAAAAACAAAAACAGATATTAAAAAAAAAACATTTAATCAAAGATTAAGAAATAGTAGAATATAAGGGAGAAATTTTGTTTAAAAAAAAATTTTTTTTTTTGTTGAGAATAGAATAATAGAAAAAAACACCCACCGCCCAACACAAACAATTGTTTTAGAATAACGCTAGAAATAAGAATTGTTCTGTGAACAACGGACGATGGCGGCCTACAATTTTGCATTCTCTCGAGAGTTATTCCTCTTCAAAGAATGACTTTCTTCTTCGCAGGGTAAAGATATATAAATATCGATTATATTTAAAATTGTAACGATAGGTACCGCTGCGCAACCAAACCCCATTAGCCGGAAATACAACACGGGCGGCGAGTCCGGTTTCGTTTCGCTCGTGCAAAAATGCGCCGAGGCAGCGGCATCATCCGTTTAAGAGACCGGCCGGAAACTTTACGTTTTCGTAAAGTTAGTTGCCGTTGGAGACTGTCTTCATTAAGCACTTCCTACCTTTAAATTTCTATAAAACAAAGTGAGTGTGAGATATCATCGAAGTATTTTATTTGTTTGAAAGGCCTATCGATGCCATTAGGTGCGGAATATTACACTGTTCAAATGTCCGCCGCGGCTTCTCTGGGTGGCGCGCATCCGAAATGTCCAATTTTCCATGACTGGCATATACATCAGGCTGAATTTGACCGATGACACAGGTTATGTTGGCTTTGAGGGCCGCTCTGGTTTCTGGCTTATTCGCATAGAACTGCGACTTAAGAAAACCCCACAAGAAAAAGTCTAACGGGGTCAAATCGCACGATCTCAGTGGCCAGTTCACATCACCTCCTGTCTCAAGCACAACCACAAAAAACTACAAAATATTTCGATTGGGTTTTTCTATCGAATTATTTTAACTACTTTGCGCGAAAAAAATAATTGAAATCAACGGTGACTGAAATGAATTTGTTACAATCTTAAGTATTTTATTAAGAAAATTCAATTCAAAAGGAGTTTTGTAAGCTTTTTTAGGGTTCCGTACCTCAAAAGGAAAAAAGGAACCCTTATGCTTATAGGATCACTCGTGTGTCCGTCTGTCCGTCCGTCACAGTCAATTTTCTCCGAATCTACCAGACGGATTAAGTTGAAATTTGGTACACATATCAATTTCTATGACCCAAACGCAGAGGTGTGACGTGAATAGACGAAATCTGAATATGGGGGTCACTTTTGGAGGGCAAGATGGAAAATTAAAAAAATTTTTTTTGCAAACTGCATCGTGTGACATCAAATGAAAGGGCTTGTTGTGAGGATCTCAAATATATTTTTTGTATAATTTTAAAATAAATAGTTTTAAAGTTATTTCAGAAAATATATGAAAATTTACCATTCCCCCCCCAATCTACGAAACGACTGAGCCTAAAATTTTGAAAAAAATACAGAAAATAGTTCTTTACTTATAGATTACAGGAAAACCTATAAGAAGTCTTAAAATAACATGGTAAATTTCTCAATATTGTGCGAACAAACTTACATTTGCTGTTGAAATCTATGGGGGAATATGTTCTTCAACTACAATTTTAAGTTTGTTCTTGTTTTCTATAATTCAAATTTAATAGATAAATTATAAAGTATAACGATACGGAACCCTCAAGGCGTGAGTTCTACTCGCACTTGTCCGTCTTTTTTCGAATTAATTTCACTCGGAATGCAGAACATGGGCGAAAATTAGATCTGGAATTCATTCATCCATCTTTAATGTAACTTCTCTGAAAGTCCTGATTAAAATAAATTAATCAATTAATATATAATCGCGCTGTCACATAAAATATTTAACGGCAATTCAGCCCGCTGATAAATCTCTGACATTAAAGAACGTTAATTTTATGTCACTTCACGATCTGTCAGTTTCAGAACGAAAGAGAGGGAAGAAAAATCGCACCGTCCGCTTCTATAGGAGATCATGTACGTGAGCGGTCCATTATATTATACGTCAATGGGGAAGATCGAAATTTTTGTTCTGCGGTATTGTGGTATTTTTTCCCGTCTCAGAACAAACGTTCATCAGGCGCATAGAAATATAAACTAACACGGAACTGTAAAAAAAACTACCGTGTAAAAACCCTGTACGTGAGCGACCACGCTAAAGTAGCATGTCGTAGGGTACAGCAATAGTGTGCAAGAGGGACGCAGCACAAGCAAATTACAGGAGGGTAGCTTATCGCGTGAATGGTCGCGTGCAAAACCAACATGCGGAGGTGCACAAAGTTTATACCAGGGACTTTACAATTTATTTTATAAGTATGTGCTTAAATTTTCAATGAGATTATTTCATTTGCTGTCGTTATTTTAGAATTATCTTACAAAAGTTATTATTATTATTATTTTATCAAAAACCCTTCCTATTATTTCTATATATTTAGGATTGCACTACGGACCGCTACGAACACTGCGATTTCGAACACATCAGGAAATGTGGTACGCACAATCTGGCTTACAGCCATTTCATGTTTAGTTTATATTTCTATGATCAGCAGCCGTATTATTGAATCCGTTCGAATCGGATCAAACAGTGCTTATAAAAGCCCTTTTTTGGATAAAAATTTCGTAATACAGTCGTTAAAATTATCAGAAATTCATTTTAGTTACTTTTGACTTGAATTAATTTTCCGATTCGAACGAATTCAAGAATAGGGCCCCAGGAGCCATGTAAAATCGATTGGCTTACCCTCGTTTAGACTTTTACGCAGCGCCCTGTATAAATTATTTTCTCGTGAAAGGAAAGTGAACGAAAGAAGCGATAATAAACGTTATCCTAATTATTTCAAATTCTTCGATATGAGTATGCGTTTTGGTTAGTAGATAGCGTTCACTGTTCAGGATGTAACTAAAAATAAATACCTACAGATTTTAAATTTAGCAATTTTGAAGGCGACTTTTCCACCTATTGTGAAAGAAGTAGACAGCTATGCTGCCTATATACTACATATGCATATTTGCACGCTTAAATAAAGCTCCTCCGGACGTAGTATCAAATCTGAAATAAATTCGCAGTGAGAAGTTTCTGAAATAACACTGCTTTCGTTAACAAATCCCCAGCGAAATGGCGATATGCTCACTTCGGGAAATACGATTTACATCGCTAAGAACTCAAGTCGTAATTAGAGCACTTTTTAGTTTTCGCTATAATTCTTAATTTTAGTTACAATAAAAGGACATAATTGCAAGAAAATCCGAATTAATTCACTGCGTTACGCCCCAGAGGTTTTGTTTCGTCGATAAATCAAACAGAAAATAGAAAGAACTTTCAATATGGGATGCTAAGAGACCAATTCGACTTTGTTTTTATTCTGTGCTCATTGCAAGATAATCATGACTTTTCACAATTCAAAATTATTTCTTTGCGAATAAAATCAACCAAACGTGCAGACATTCTTTAGCCCGAACTGTCTCCAATAAAGTATTCGTAAATTATTTCCAGAATATATTATATTAAATTACGAACATAGAGTTGTACAAACATAACGAAGCTAATTGTCGCCGCAATCCATGGGCTGTAAATCCTTCGAGGAATGATCCGTTACTTCGTTGAACATATATTCATCTTGATATTCCTTAAGAATTTTGCTGGAGCGAATTTCATCTATGAAAAGTGAGTAAACCTTCTTAACATCTTCCATTGACACTTCAGTTGCCTTTCGCCTTCTGCAAACTAAATTCGCAGTCGTTATTAGTTGGATCGCATATCTCAAGCTTGTATCTGTAGCAATTCTTGTAAGCACGGTTAATGCGTCCATGTTCATCAAACAATCTTCCTCCTCGCATCGAATCTTAAGAATTTCTTTTATTTCCTTTTCTGTATAAGGTACGGTGCGTATAATAATCATACGATCTAGTAAATCGATAGGAATGCCATGCGGACTTCTGTAGTTAGTACCGCGAATACGGGTTATGCCTCGGTTTGTTGCCATTATAACAACTGGTGCCATATCGCTTTCCAAAGCGCGATTTAAATAGGAAAAGCATTCGATATCGAGCATGTGAGCTTCGTCAATAAATAGAACGCCGGGATTTATTTCAGCCTTTCCTTCTTCCCGCCACTCCATGACTTTATTATTTATTTGGTCACGAATTTCTTGCTTTATTTCCCCTGTATCTCCGGAGAACAAAGCTAAAAATCCGTGAGTTCTGCTGTTAATAACATCAATTTCATGCAACGTAACGGTATGAACGACTTCCTTTCGTTTCTGCAGTTCACCCTCAGGACACTGTACAAATCGAGTTTGAGCTCCTGTTGCATCATAGTCCCGAGCGCGAGTGAAACTTCTTCCTAATTTGCTTACTTTTCCTGAAGCTTTATCGATAGTAATAATATCACCAGCCTGTATCTTCTCCTTCATAAAGCACTCAATTATTTTATTCCCCAAATCATAATTCGTTTCCATTTCAGTCGTTTTCAAGGTAACTTTACCAATTTTTTGACCAGTCCCAGATGCCGGCCGGTCAATTTGGATTTCCACCACCTCACCCTCGATAATTTCCGTTTCCTCCTTGATGCGAACTCCAATACTTTTACGTAAAGCTTGCGCCAGAGCTTCAGTTTTGCTCATTTCCAAAGAATAAATTTCCGAGCCTGACATGCTTGTAAATGGAGTTTCATTTCCAAGTGCCTGAAAGAAAGGCTCATTAAATAAGATCATACTTGCCACAATATAGCTTACCTGCGCCATGCCCACAGCGATGGCAGTTTTTCCCGTACTTGGTTCGCCAGCAAGAAGAATACACCTGCCAGCAATTTTCCCTTCTCGAACCATTTGCACAACCACTCCAGCTGCTCTTCTAGCATCTTTCTGGCCAACCATGCCCTGTGACACCGTCCGGGCTTCAAGAACATCGTCTAAACCCAGTCCCCGAATATGAGAATGGGCGCCTATTCTCTCAATTCTGGTCACATCCCTAACCTCCAATTTCTCTGATTCCATTATTTCAACTTCTGCAAACACCCATCAATAACAAATAAATTAATAACTTCCTCCATTTTCTAAAAACAATAACACTATTACCTTCGTTTTCCCTTTTAATTCTCACCAGCAACACTTCACTTATTTTCTTCCCACCCGACTATCGCTAGGAAACGGAAAAAACAAACAAGCACAAGCTAACAATTTTAGGTTATTTCTATTTGTCGAAGATTCCAATCCATAGAAATATAAACTAACCCGGAACGGCTGTACCGTGTAAAAACCCTGTACGTGAGCGACCACGCTAAGGTAGCTTGTCGTAGAATACAGCAATAGTCTAAAAGAGGGAAGCAGCCATTGACGTATAATAAACTTAAAATTCATCAATCACAATTCTTTGAAAATATTGGTAATCTGGCAGGGAAAAAAAGTTATTTATTTATTTGTGGCATTAATAATGATTTTTATTTTCATTAATTCAATTTAAAGTACATATTTTTAAAACTTTTGTTCAACAAATATTTAAATTCAAATATTTTTGTCAGCATTCAGCAATTCCGCACTCAAAAAATCCGCGGAATCGGCCTATCCTTGTAATGTGATAAAAATAAACAGCGCTATACAAATTTTTATATATCTCATCTCGTCGCACTGAGGCACTCGGTTGTCAAATTGCCGGCCACGCGAGACAGAAGATCGAGCGGTCCAGTTGTATGTATGTCTGTGGATGCAGCATATATAAATTACCGGAGGGTAACGGAAATTCATTCCGGAGAGATTAGGTTGAATCCTCATTGTTCGGAAAATCGAGAGAATTAGTTACATTCTGTCCGGAAACTCGAGTTGCTGATTCCGAAACCTGGTTCCAATCGTTCTGCTTTTTTCTGGGGTTGAAACATTGACATATGATATAATGGACCGCTCACATTGTCTATTTCTTTCGCATTAGGCGAGATAGGCGCCTTCAAAAAGAGGGCTAATTTAAAATTATATTTCTTTTTAATTGTTGTTTGCTGGACACTTAAATTTAATTCCCCTAAACTTAGCATCAAATCTCAAATAATTTCGTTGTGAAAAGTTTCTGGAATAACTCATTGTTAATTGAAAAATTCTCAACAAAACGTCGAAATGCTAACTTTTGAAAATGCGGTTTACATCGCTAAACAACTGTTTTAAGAACAACCAAAAGACATAATTAGAACATTTTGATGCTTTTCTTATAATCCTCACTTAATTATACTTAGACTAAACGGATATAAATGCAATTCAATCCGATTAAATTCGCTAAATTACTTCACATAGGTTTTTTGTGCCATTTACGACGGTCAATCAGGAATAAAAGAAGAAGAAATTGCAATTTGGCATTCTAAAAGACTAATTCTCATAATTTAATAGCAGAATTTCTCCCAAAATCTTAGAAATTGTGTAAAATTCAATTGTATTTCAAAATGCGGTAATTTCATGTTTGCATTCCTTTTAAAGGACTTAAGATACAAAACGAATTATTTAATAATTTTCGGTGTAATTACTTGATCGATTTATGTCATTAAAATTGAGTAATACTCCAAAAATGCATTTGACTATAATTCAAACCCACAGTTGATTGCTCAAAATCTTTTAATAGTGTGAGCAAGAGGGAACGAAAAGGACCATTTTGATATAGGCATTTTATATGGGATGACTGGTCCACTTTTATATATCAGTAGTTTCGTTAAATGTTTACGATTCTTTACGTTCCTTACCTTTCTATTCTGGTAGGGCTTTAGTATGAAACTAGCAATTTATTACAAAATGCTTTTCTCCTGGCAAACGTTTTAATCAACATATTACATTGGTGCAGATGCTTGAACAAACATTACATGATTTCTTATTTAATTTTGTTTCAATTTATTTTTTATTATTAAATGTAATTCTTGATGTTGATCCATTTAATAATTAAAAATGGTCCGAAACTAAATCCAAAATAATTCTATTTTTCAGAAGTGCACAGGATGCCTTATTAAGTTCATATAAACATATCTATGTTTGACGAACGAGATTTTCTAGCGGTTTCGAATGACATATTCGATAATGAACGCAGCCTTTAATCGTGTTGAACAGTTTTTTTTTCATATGTAAGACGTTAAAGTAGTTCGGTGAATTGCTCTGCTTTTTGTCTCCATGTGGAAGTAGCCGGTGTTAATTTCGAGATAAAATATCCGAGTTATATTTATATATAGCGCTGAAATTAAAGGCTGTCTTTAAAAATAAGAATTTATAAAAGAAAACAAAATGAATATACAACTTGTGGAGATTCTAGAGAAAACTGTGTCGTCTGGTAAGCTTGTGGTTGACATTTCGCAGTTTTTGCCATTTTTTACATTTATAAAACAATTATTTGCTACCAAATTTTCCAATATTTTGATAGCGTACAAAGTTTCGAAAACTATATTATTCCTATATATCCCTTTGAGCATAATATACATTATTAGGAAAGCAGTTTGATGAAATATAATCTGGCGGGAGGTTTAGTACAACTCAAAATTATTTTCCAACAAATATAATTTTAGACAAAAATGAGTTGTTGGCGGCAAAGAATTACTTGGAACAGGCGGCAGAAGCCAACCTTCCTGAATTCCTAAAGGCTTTATCAGACATATTAGCGAGTGAAATCAACACTCCAGTTGCAAGAATGGCAGCCGGCTTACATCTGAAGAATCATCTAACAAGCAAGGACGCTTCACTAAACCATCAGTACCAACAAAGATGGCTCTCTTTCCCTGATGCGATTAGTGACTATATTAAGAAAAACGTAAGATACAAGCGAGCTTTTGCATTATAATTTTCAAAATGCATATTTTGCTTAGATACTGCGGTCCCTCGGTACCGAAAACACCCGACCTTCTTGCGCTGCGCAGTGCGTGGCGTATGTGGCGGTTACTGAACTGCCAGTAGGACGATGGGATTATTTGATCACTACTCTGGTCCAAAAGGTTGTTTCAGAAATGTCCACGGAAATCGAGCGCGAAGCGGCGTTAGAAGCTATTGGTAATTAAATATAATTTTGTATCCGAAAAAATTTTAATCTTTTTGTTTAAAGGTTACATTTGCCAGGACATTGGTCCCGGAGTTTTAGAGCACCAATCAAATCAAATACTTACTGCGATTATTCACGGCATGCGAAAACAAGAACCAAGTAACCATGTTCGACTTGCAGCAACTACAGCATTGCTCAATTCTTTAGAGTTTACAAAAGCTAATTTCGATAAAGATACTGAGAGGAATTATATAATGGAAGTGGTATGTGAAGCTACGCAATCGTCTGATACTCAAATTTGCGTTGCTGCTTTGCAATGCCTCGTCAGGATATTATCCTTGTATTATCAGTATATGGAGCCTTATATGGCCCAAGCCCTATTCCCTATAACATTGGAAGCAATGAAATCGGATAACGATGACATCGCCCTACAAGGAATTGAATTTTGGTCTAACGTTAGTGATGAAGAAGTTGATTTGTCTATAGAAAATCAAGAGGCAACTGAAGCTGGACGAGCTCCAACCAGAGTTTCCAAGCATTATGCTAGAGGAGCATTGCAGTATCTAGCCCCTGTTCTTATGGAAAAACTAACTAAACAAGATGAATCTGATGATGACGATAGTTGGAACCCAGCGAAAGCAGCCAGTGTTTGCTTGATGCTACTTGCAAGTTGTTGTGAAGACGAAATTGTACCACATGTTTTTCCATTCATTAATAACAACATTAAATCTCCAAACTGGCGTTGCCGAGATGCCGCAGTTATGGTATTTGGTTCTATACTAGGTGGTTTAGAGACTAACACGCTCAAGCCGTTTGTCGAGCAAGCTATGCCCACTTTGATAAATTTGATGTATGACTCTAGCGTTATAGTTCGTGATACTGTTGCCTGGACTTTTGGAAGAATATGTGATGTATGTATATATTTTTAAATGATTTCTCAATCCTAATTGCTGTTTGTTTAGATAATCCCGGAAGCAGCCATCAACAACACGTATTTAACTCCGCTTTTGGAGAGTTTTTTGAAAGGTTTGAAGTCGGAACCTCGAGTAGCAGCCAACGTATGCTGGGCATTCATCGGTTTGTCTGAAGCAGCTTATGAAGCTGCAGAAGCTCGTGATGGAAATACACCTGAGACTTATTGCTTGACGCCATTCTTCGAATATATTATTACTCAACTTCTTGAAACAACAGATCGTCCAGATGGATCGCAAGCAAATCTTCGTGCGGCAGCATATGAAGCTTTGATGGATATGATTAAGAATTCTCCCAACGATTGCTACGTCATAGTTCAAAAAACTACAATGATTATATTGGACCGTCTAAATCAAGTTCTACAAATGGAGAGCCATATAGCAAACCACAATGACAGACATCAGTTTAACGATCTACAATCACTTCTTTGTGCCACGCTGCAATCTGTTTTAAGGAAAGTTGCTGCCGAAGATGCTCCAAAGATATCTGATGCAATAATGACAGCACTGCTCCGAATGTTTAGTTCGAATTCCGGTAAAGTAGGCGGCGTACAAGAAGATGCCCTTATTGCTGTATCAACTTTGGTTGATTTACTCGGGGAGAAATTTTTAGTTTATATGGATGCATTTAAACAGTATCTGTACATGGGACTCAAGAATCATCAAGAATATCAAGTATGTTGTGCTGCTGTCGGTCTTTCGGGAGATATATGCAGAGGACTAAAATCAAAAATATTGCCTTACTGCGATGAAATAATGACCTTATTGTTAGACAATTTGGGAAATCAAAGTTTGCATCGAAGCGTCAAGCCGCAAATATTATCGACATTTGGAGATATGGCTCTAAGTATTGGATCAGCATTTGTTAAATACTTACCTGTGGTTCTTCAAATGCTTTTGCATGCTTCTCAGGTAGAAGTAGATCCAAGTGACTTCGACAATTTCGAATATTTGAATGAATTACGAGAAAGTGTTTTGGAAGCCTATACGGGAATAATTCAAGGCCTAAAAGGCACGGAGAAAACGCCTCATCCAGACGTATTTCGGATGGAGTCTCATGTGGCGAATATCATACATTTCATTAAGACCATTGCGAAAGATCGGGACACATCGGATTCGATGTTGGCTATTGCTGCAGGATTACTAGGAGACATGTGCGCAGCTTTTGGACCTAAATTATATACTCTGATAGACGATCCTATGATTACTCAACTACTCGCAGAAGGTAAAAAATCAAGAGTTTCCCGGACGAAGTCCTTGTGTACCTGGGCGTTAAAGGAAATAAAAAAACTTTCAAATGAAGCACGCCATGCGGACTAAGATCGTGGTAAGTTTAAATTTTACATTAATTTTATGATTTATGTATGTTTTGATAGCAGTAATATTTTGCATTGTAACTCGTATTTTTTGAAAGATTACAATTAACTTGAACAATTGCTATTGTCACCAAAAGTATCATTGGGTCGTATTCCTGAATCCGTTCGAATCGAATCGAAAATGCTTTTAAAAGCACCTCTCGAATTTTAATTTTTTAAAAAATTCTTACCTTCAATTAACTTTATCGTTCAAAGTGGTTATAATGATTCAATAGAAAAATCCCATGAATTATTTTGACGTTATGTGCGGAAAAATTAATAGAAGTCGACGGTAACTAAGAGCATGTGCCAATTGACTTTCGAATATTATTTCAATCATTTGCATTGAAAGTAGCTGTTAAATGTAAAGATAAGTGTGCCATTTCTTTTAGGAGTTACACCACCTTGGCGCTCGGTTAAATGGGTATAAAAATAAAAAATAAAAAATTATTGATTCCACATGGTCTCCTGATCAACGTTTGTTCCGAGACCTCCCTAAAATTGCAATTGAAAATTTGGAGGAGGTGAACGCAGAAAATGCTTTATAAGTTCTTCAGAAACATCGTAGAATTTGCGGATTTTATAACGTGTTAGAAAGCTAAGCGTTCAAGCTTTCTAAGGATGCCTCTCACGACAACCGTCAACAAAACAAGCGTTTGTCTTCTTGCCTTTTTCAGAAAAAGAACCGCACTCAAATTCGACGTCGCGTTCTGAAGTTATTCGTGCTAGAGTGGTTGAGCACCATGGACCAGGTGGGTCGCTGGAGCCTCGATCTAACTGCGTAGGGTCGACTGGCTTACGAGATTTCGTGTGAATTGGGATGTATGCTATGCTCTTAGATAATACATATAAAGAATATGTGGTTTAAATTTTATTAAAATCAGTTAAGTAAATCTTGAAATATCTTGTGCACCACTTTGAAAAACATAGTTTCGTTTCGAGAAAAACGGAAAAGAAAAAAGTCTAAACGGGAAATAGAGGGTGTATTCGCTGTCGCGCTCATTTGAAATTGTTATAACTCAGGTAATACAGTAAAATCCCGTTTATCCGAAATGATCGGGACGGGCGGCGGCCGGTTCGGATAACGAAAATTTCGGATAAACCGAAGTCCCGCGAGAAACACCACGAATTGCGTCAATACCGCGAAATATGATCGTAAAATGTGCGTACGTAGAATGCTATTAATATGGTTGTAAATAAGCCTGCATGTTTTTGACTGAAAAATTTGTGTTGACGTGTTAAAAAGGCGCCAAAGTATGATTGAAAACCCAAAGTTTTTAAATGCTGAATAACAAAGCTCGTTTATTTTGCGTTAGCCAAAAGCGTAGCTAGCGGGTGGCTGCGGCACGAGCGGCGCGATGTGTCAGACAGCGCTAATGTGAGCTGCGTAATTTACGTGGTCGATAGAGTATGTACATATATGAAGAGGTGTTACGAGCAAATAAGTAATGGGTCGCGATGGTATTCATTGGGTGGGGGTGGGGTAGGTGCATTCGGAATTTGTTCGGATAAAGGGGATTTCGGATAAACGCGATTCGGATAAACAGGATTTACTGTGATTGGAATTTTGAGATGTGTGAACGTTTAAAATTTCTTAAAAGTATAAATAGTAAATCTAAGTAAAAAAATTGTTTTATTTTTTGAAAATCTCAAGGTGATGTAACCGCTTAAGGGGGGCGATACATGTAACCGCCTGAATTTTGACCGTTTTTAGAGGCTTATTTAAAAGGGAAGGAATAAATGAATCGTTTTTAAATTCAGTACGTTTATTCATTATATATTAAAACATAAGAATCAGATTTTTTTTTATTTTTTTTTTCAAAAAGGCCGCCGTAGTAACTAATCTGCTGAGACCCTCGCGGCGAAAGGCACGAATCGGCGGGCGCTCTAGCTTTCCTTACAGCGTTCTAAAATGAAAAATTTTGGTTTGAGCGTGTTCATAAAACATGTTTGTTCTACATAGTTGAACCAACAAAAAAACAAAAAAGTCAAAAAATCGTCAATTGGCACGCCTCAGAAAAAAAAAATCGATTTTTCACCCTTTTTTTTCGATGGTTTTTGGGTCAAAAATGGTAATTTTTGGAAAATTGTTTGGCTTTTTTGAGCTTCAACTAGAATCTAATACTATAGAGAAGACATGTGCCAAATTTCATAAGAATAGGTTAAGAACTTTTTGAGTTATCGTGCCCGCCAATTTAAAAAAAGTAATTTCGAGAAAAACGCGTTTAAAGTTTTGACACACAGAAACTCAGGCTTAATAGTGCTCGAGCGCCGAGTTGAGGCAGAGCACTTAAATGAGTTTTTAATCGATAAATAATGCGGATTTCATTCTAAAAATTTACAGGCATATTTTTGAGATGTTATTTTAACTATTTATGCAAAAAAAAAAATCTATTTTTGATATTTTTTACATGTATCGCCCCCCTTAAAGTAACTTTTCGTCTTTTCAAATATTAACTGAGTTTTGTTCGATTTCACAGTAACTGTTGTAATAAAACATACGTTTTAGATATATTAAGATATGGAGATAATTAAGTAAAGCTTAATTTTATTTACCTTGCATTTTCTGCCATTTGTTAAGTGTCATTGAATTGAAGAATTCTGTCAATGAAATGATTGGTTTCAAATGCATCATTTCGTAGAACCTTAATTTTATATACTAGCATTTTCTGCCATTTGCTAATTGTCAATGAATTGAAGAATTCTGTCAATGCAATTATTGATTTCAAATGCATCATCAGCTACCTTGTTTTCAAAAACGAAATGATTGAACTGATATAATTTCACTAGAATTGCCACAAGGCCTAAAATGAATTTGTGAGAATTTATGAACTTTATTAACGAATTTTTATCCAAAAAGCGCTTCTGTAAGCTCTTCGATTCGATTCAAACGGATTGAAATAAATTAACTCCAAAATTATTAATCTATTTTTGGTGAAGACACTTCTCTACCTTAAAATCATAGTTTAGCGATTATTTGCAGATATGTATAGAAAAAAATGTAACAAAGCATAGTGAAAAATAATTATAATTCGAAAATTATTAATCTATTGTATTTTTTTTTAATAATCACTAAACTATTAATCTTACGTAGAGAAGAAGTGTCCCGCCAATTTTGTAGAGAACTAAATATTGCACAAAATTGTTCGTAATTATTTTCCCCATAACTTAGATATTTTTTGAGTTATTTGCGAGAATAAAATTTTCCAATTTACATAAGCATAACCATTTTACGTTACTTCCAACTGTTTAAAAGGTTACCCTAAATAGAGTGAGAAATTCTTGTCAATAAATATAAATTTAAGGTAAAAATATAATTTTTTCTTAAAAAAATCCAAAATGGCGCAGCTATGGTGGCCACTTCCGGAGAGAGTTGAGCGCGAGGTCCAACATATACATGGTAATTTAGACTGCCCATAGCTCAGTCAAAAAAATCATAGAAAGGTTTTAAAAAAACAAGCATTTTGAAGAGAAAAATGGTAGCTTGAAAATGTTAAATTTACTCGAAACAATTTTAAATTTCATAAGATTCAGAATCCAAGTTTCATCTAATCGTGGAGATACGAAGATTTACAAATTACAATATTTTTCGATTTTATAGATTTTGAACGCCGGTGTATGAGACTTCGAAAAAGTACAAAAAGTGCAGTTAGGCTCCGAGAACTTATTAAAAACAAATAAAGCATTTAGCATAATTCTTAAAGCGTCTTTGCTAGCGCTCTCATAAGTTTCAGTGTGCTAGTTACGGTTATTCAAGTGTTTTTTTTTTGGCTCAGTGTATGTAATTGTAAGTACACCATGCTTTATAGTATTCAATTTGAACGTAGAACTACGTCTTTCCCGCCGGTGTAGATGGTTAAATGGGGCAACGAAAATTGGGCACAGTTTGAAAGCTAATATCTCCAAAAATAACAGTCGTAGAATAATAAACCAAATGCTGATAGAAAGCTCAGATAGTAGGATTTATTATAAAACTAGTTTCAATCCTTATGCATCAACATAAAACAAAAAATTAGGTGAAGTTTCTTCGAAAGCAGAAAAATCGCAAACAGTAAATACAATCTATTCGTAACATACTAAATTTTTAAAGCTTATGCCATTTCCACCGAAACTGATACTTGGGGATTTCGGCGTCGCTGATTTCAAACCGACTGTCACAGTTTACGAATTTAAGATGACGGAGCGTCAAATTTAAAAGTTTATGCGTAATTTACCAATTTTCTGAACAATATAATACAAATAATCTAAGTTTCGGTAACCCGAAATATGTATTGCTACCACAATTTTTCTAATTGAAAGAATTTCACTGAAAATTATTACTAAGGGTATTTTACTGGAACTATTCATTAATTTAATAGATGAGATTTATAACTCTATAGCTACAGAGAGAGATAGCTAAATACAAATAAATATGCTGAAATGAAATTTTGTTGAGAATTGCGCCATTTGTGTTTTCGTTTACATCCATGTGATTTACTGAAAAATTATATTTTTCTAATATCCTTCATTCACGAGGTACGTACATAGATTAATTCTTATATAAGTAGACTAATTTGTCTGGAACTTCGATTTTTAGTGACCCAAATTTCTGGCAGTTGGTTACCGTACATATCTTCGAGACCGTAGGGTCTTGGGTCTTATAATTGATATTTTAACAACAAAAATAAAAATAACTTAGTTTCGCCCTAAAAAATTCTGGTTCTTGGTACCTCCATGATTAGCTATTTCCATGACTAGATATAACCCCTTAAAAGGGATTACACCACCTTGGTCCATGGAAAACAAGGTATAAAAATAAAATTTTTGAAGTGAAACTTCTTAAGGGACGATATACAATTTTCATAAGATACAGTATTGGCTGAAACATTTGCAACAATCTAAAAACAGTAACCGCTTCGAACAACAAGGTTAGCATTATACACCTAATACTTTGTAGCATAACCCTTGCTTCGTAGTACGGCTATGCACCTCCTAAGCATCGATTCAGTCAGCTTCATTATCGTTGTTGATGGAATTTTTTTCCACTCTTTTGATACCGCTCCCAATAGAGCATCTTTATTTGAAAATTGTTGCCCCCGTAGCCTCTGTTTCACAATTTCCCACAGATTTTCCTATCGGGTTCAGGTCTGGGGATGGCGCAGGCCAATTTATAACTGTAATTTGATTATCCTGGAACCATTTATTAACAATTTTTGCCGTATGCTTCGGAGCATTATCTTGTTGGTACATATATCCATTTAAGAGGCATTTCGTCGTCAGCATACGGCAACATTACACTTTGCATTTATCCCTATATTGTATCTGGTCCATCAAACCATTTAGTTTATGAATTGGCCCAACTCCCTGCCCAGAGAAACATTCCCAGACCTTAACATTGCCGCCTCCGTGTTTCGCTGTTGTGTTGCAAAATCGAGGATTGAACCTCTCGCCCTTGGGTCGTCGTACATTGCGCATTCCATCTGAGTAAATCAAATTGAACTTGTTTTCGTCAGAGAAAAGTAGAGTTTTCCATTTTGTTAAATTCCAGTTAATATGGAGTTTTGCAAAATCCAGTCTAGCTTTTCTATTTTTCTTTGAAATCATTGGCTTTTTAGCAGGTCTTCTTGATCGCAGTCCTACCCCCACAGCCCTTGACCTAACGGTCCTTGCACTGATTAAATTTGATTCAGTCGCTATCTTCTGGGAACTTTAATCTTTACAATAATCCTGTTTTTAAACTCACTATTGTATTTATTACCTGCCATTTTAAGGATTAAAATATTACTGAAATCTTCGTCTTCTTCTCCGTCGGTGCTTAGTTCTTTAACCCTTTTAGTGCCGGACGACGATATATGTATCGTCGTTCACTACACTTGCGGAAAGTGCCAACGACGATATATCGTTGCGCGTGCGATGCCGTCTTATTCTTCACATTGTGAGAAAACTTTATCTCAAAATAAATTTATAAACCGCTATAAATGATCTAATTTCATTGCAAAAGAATTTAAAAAATTATTTTGGGTTTAACAAGGGACACAAAAAGAACGTAGCAAATAGTTATCTGAGAGCTCGTGTGCCACGGCGTGCATCAAGACAAAAATATTTCTTTCAGTCTTTGCTTGGATCTTCTGAAGAGGACCGAAATGGGTTATTTTATTAAAAATTATTAAAAATGTTATAGTTACACTTCATACTACGTAACCTACATAAAATTGTGATCAAACGATGACTATTCTTATGGGCAAATATTGTTTGTTGAAGAGAAATTTTGTTTTTATGTTTTTCATCATGTCTTATATTGATGTTATTCGTATGATTTTCAACAACTATTGAAACACAATTGGGATTACAGTATTCTCTCTTTCTTCCCTAATACGCTGCATTCTGAATTTTTTAAATATCTATCTTAGTTTGCTTTTTATGAGCTTTTTCCCGAATCTTAGTAAAATCGTCAAATTCGTTCGGTTATCTTCGCATAGATACCCGTTTAGCGCTCGGCATTAAAAGCGTTAAATGCATTGCCTGAGCCTTTATATTTAGCAGGCTCTGTTTCATATAAGGAATTGTGTTCATCTGTTTCTTCTTGTGTGCTCGCATCTGCTTTTTGTCTCCTTTTGTGAGTCTCTTAACCAAGCATGGCTTTTTGAAACTTCGCTTCCTTTTCGTGCTTTGCATGACCTCTTTTTGTGTTTTAAGGTTATTTTCTATTTTTGAAGCAGTGTTAATTTTCTTCAAATGTGAGGTAGCTTCTTCCCTCTGGCATTTTTGTTTGCTGCCAATTCTTTTGCCTTAGTAGTTCTTGTTGCTAGGTTTTTGGTATTCGTCGTTAAGGGGTTTTCTTCCTAGCTGTATTCGCGTCATCATTTTTGCTGATTGACCCGATATCCTCCTCACTGGTAGTGTCCATGTCTGCAGCATGAGCGCTCGACTGACTGTAAATTAGTTGTTACATTTTTCTCCCACAATTTTGAGATTGTCAGTAAATTAAAAAATTACCGCCCCAAGCGGACTCGAATCAAGTTCCCCGATCCTCCGGCCGGTCCTCGCTATCAACTGGGCTGCTGACCTTTTTTAAGTGGTCGTTATTAAAATTCGGCTTTAGGTCTGTTCGATGAGAAAGTCGTTAAATAAACTAAATTATGTATTTAAAGAACAAAAAACCCGACTGCAGTAAAAATATGAACTGAAAAGCGAAAAACAAGCTCTATAGAAAATTGTAAGAGCAATGTCCTTATAAGTAATGCACCATGCAATTATTTTTTGTTCGATACCTCGTTAACAAATAATACAATTTATACTATTATTTAAATATAACTTAAATATTGGAAAAGGTATTCCAGGCGGGGACAAGCCAATTGGTCCAAATGTTACTTTTTTTCAAGAAATATGTTTTGTCGTTCATTGCTAGTGTTTTTACTCGGCTGAGAGCGACGTAAGCTTGGCCCTTTGCAAAAACATGTGAACTGAGGTCCACAACGGCCCTATCGAGAGTGGTGCCTTGTAGCTTGTGGACAGTTACAGCCCAACAAAGTATTACCAGCAACATCCTTCGTTCAATTTTTCCTTGTCCCCTAAGCGCATCAAAGTCGATGGTGCAGGGCTCAATCCGTACACCTATTCCTGGTTGATTACCTTTGATTGTAGGGTCATCACTGCTTTGTTAATGGTCTAATGGCACATTGTAGGCATTTACAGCTCATCAAGAAATAATTACCTATTACTTTTTTGATTTTCCTGTCAAAATGGTAGCATCAAAGTGTTATAACGTATATATATTTGTAATGGGCTATTTATTAGCTTTCATTTGAGACCCATATTGTTATAATAAAAAAAACTTTTTTTTTATTCCCCTCCATTTTTTTTTCGCGGAAGCCATATTGAAATATTATATACCCTATAGCACTCCGACAATTAAGACGAATCGAATGACACTTTATATGTTAAAATCCGTCAAGCCGTTTAGGCTGCAGAGCGACACAAAGAAATAGACATACATACCCACATACGTACATATGTATGTACATACATGCGCTCGAAAAACATAACTCTCCTTCGGCAGTCGGGTAAAAAAAACTGGCGCCACCAAGCGCCTCAGAGCGCTCTGAGAATTGTCAAAAAAAATCCAGAGCAAAGTAGAGCAAAAAAGAAGAAGCATAGAGTTTTCAGTTGTGTTTGCAATTTGGCGCGAAGTAAGTTCAGTAAATAAAAGTGTTTAAAAAGTATTGTGAGTGCTTAAACTGAATATAATTTATTATTATCTTAAAACTTATAGAGAATAAATCCAATTTCTTTTGATATTTTTGTATTGCAAGTCTTTATTTCAAAAACAAAATATTATTATTATGTAATTACCTCAGTGCTCTTTATTATTCCTAATACAAATTATGGTAAATCCGCAAATCAATAACAAATTAAAACTCAAATATGGTAACAATTGCATTTTCCATAACGTCAAAACAAGGGGAAATGAAAAAAGAATTTGTATTTTTATTGAAATTGTTGACAATAAACGCATATAAATATCTCGTTATTAATGTTAGTTATATAGGAGAGTTATTGGAAAGCAAATTGCTTACTTAATTAAACTGATGTGCTAATACTACAATAAATATTAGTGCCGAAAAACAATAATATATGGCGCGAAATAAATATAATACCGCATTTAAATTAAGAATAATGGCCGTTTTGAGCAAGCATTAGCGCAAAAACAGTTATGCGAAAAGTACTTCCTTTCCAAATCTATGGAAACTTTTCATAAAGGTGGTAAACCCAGAAAAACTTCACATCAGATGGATAAATTAATTGCTCGGGAGATTAGACCTGATCCTTTTATAACATTTTCCCAAATTGTAAGTGATTGGGAATTGAATGTGAGTCAAAGTACCATCAAGAGAAGAGCTAGACAAGCTAAATTTAAAACTTAACTTAAACTTAAAACAGCTTTCATTTCTGCATGGAACAGATGAGCACGTTTGGATTTCGTAAGAACGCATCGTCATCGGCCTCTTCAACGTTGGAGAACTGTTTTCTTCTCCGATGAATCCAAATTTAATTTGCAATATCAGATGGAATGATACGCGTTCTGAGACGGCCGGTTGAGCGATTGAACCCAAAATATTGTATTCTAACAGTGACGCATGCTGGAGGAAAAGGTGTTTCCGGTCAAGGAGTAGGACCACTACATTGAATTGATGGCATCATGGACAGCTTCCAGTCAGTGGCGGCTCGTCGGGGAAGGCAGACGGGGCAGTGCCTCCTCTGTCAAATTTCACACTTGGATACTTTATAAATTTTGGAAAAATACTCAGCAATTATTTTTGTAAAAAAAATATCGTTTTCGAACAAGGAAATTATTTTGCAAAATTGTATCATTGCCATTCCTAAAGACATCTAAATACAAATTACTTGTTGAGATTTTCTGGTAGCTGAAAATATGCAGGAGGCAATCCTCCGAGTAATACTTGTGGCCGAATAGAGAATAATTTCCGGAGTCGGAACCTTGAGTTTTCGGACAGGGCAATCAATCCAATCGTTCCGGAAAGCGTTTCCGAACAAGGCAAATGTTACGTCAAACAGCGCGTTTCACGCTTCTTCTCACGAGTTTCAAAGAATGTTATCTTGTTCTCTGGGTCCGAACCAAGTATTGAAAAAATGATGCACACATAAAAATGGCCGTGGTGTTACATGCTTCCAAAGCATACATGCGCACTTAAAGAGCATCCTCACATATAAATTCTCGGCGGCTCGGGAATTGAGGGTACTACAGTGGGTGGTCAAGCAATTGTAACGAATGGAAAAATTATAGACATTTCGATTTTAAACTTTTCTACAATAAAAACTATTGTAGTTAGAATGTTACTTTTTTTTTTTTTATATGTATAGATATAATAGTGGATACATAATATGTATTATAACAATGCCCCGTGCCTTTAATACTTAGTGCATTCCCCTTTTGCCTTAATGACTTCCTCCTTTGATAGGAGCTAAAATTGTCTTTTTTTTGGTCGCCCCGACATCTTTTTTTGAATGTACACATCGTGAAAATGCTGGTTATTTTCAATGACAACAATGTCGACAAAAAATAAATAAAGAAATTCACAAACTAAATATTACACATCACAGACAATTTTGACTCCTGAACTACGATTATAACGGTACTTCTGAAGGATAACATGCCGTTAGCTTTGAAGAACTCTGACGAATCTTTCGAAAAAAGGATAAAGTAAAGAGGGTGATCAAATACTGAGCTAGGCTAATTGGGATATATAACTGCAACAAATTTGCGGAGCGTTCCAATTGCTTGACCATCCACTGTATGTGTGCGTGGCAAAGGAGACAACCCTCCGATGGGTTTTGCGAGCGTAGGATTGCATGGTAACGGAAACGCGAAGATGCGTGAGCAGAAGTATGCAACGTAGTCTGCTGCATCGTCGTGGTGGGTTGCCTTATGAGTGGTTTTTGGAAAACCCATTGTTAAGTACCATGGGTTTTAATCCAAAGCAATTAATTTGTGTTTAATTAAAAATAACCTTTTAAAGAGGCATTTCGTGATATTGATCGTTCTTAATTATAATAACAACCAGTCAATTGCGATCTTTATTCGTATAGTTCGTTCCGTAAATAAAGTGATTTATTTTTACGCCGATAAAACTTTGTGCACTATCGTTGCATCGGTAGAATTTTGTCCAACAAACAAAATTATTCGAGTTAATGTATGGATAATAATTCCTGTTACTCGATTCATCGGACAAAATGATCACTTTAAAAAGAATAAAAGGTTATCGTAGAAAAATAATATTTATCGAGTTGCGGACGGGCATACATTTTCAAACTAATTATTTTCATTTTCTGCCCCCTCTGCCTAAGAGACCACGAGCCGCCACTGCTTGCAGTATAGAAATATAATGGAAATTGTAATACTGCCATATGTCGAGGATAATATGCTATTAAAACGAAGGTTCCAACAAGACAATGACCGGAAGCACATCTCCAAACGTCTAAAAAGAGGGCTAAATAAAAAAAAATTGATGTGTTAAAATGGCTTTCGCAATATCCCGACTTAAGGGGGGATCCTCATTTAGACGGTTCAAAAACCCGACCAGAAATGACGATAACAACGAAAGAAACCAGACATTGATCAAGTTTATCTTGAAAATGCTTCAAATAGGGGATATTTGACCGTCTGTGGGTGGCCTCGGAGGAAACAGAAAGGTCTGTAGTATTCAGCATCTTCAAAAAAGAGGATAGAGTAAATTCAACACAGGTTAAAAATTGTCCGCCAATCAACATGGAGCTCATGCCCAGAAGTAGGGGAAAATACCCCTTTTTTCAAACAACCATAACTTCTTCCCCTCTCATCGAAACACGACCTACTTCAGACAAAAATTGTTGTAAAAGACTCAAACTTTATGAATCCATCATGGAAAAACACGTAGAAAACTCTACACGGACGTTACATCATTTCAAACATGGCGCATGGAATATTGTCTTTTTTTTTTTGTAAGAAAAAGTGGCGCGTTTTTTTTTTTTTGCTGAGTGTATTATGCATAATGTAATTGAAAATTCTATTACATGTCATTGATTCTATTATTCATATATTTTATTATAATTTCTATCAAATCGATTGAAAGGTTCCTATTTTTATTACATTTGTAATAAAAGACAGTCGTGAAGTTGTTTAGTATCTTTTTCGACAATTTATTATCATAATGTAATTTAATTTATTGCACAATTTTTCTCTGTGTTGATGGTCTGGAACTTCGTTAAATTGCGCAATGAATATATGTACGAGTATGTATGCATTTGGATGATGCCCAGTTTGCCTGGAACGTGGAGTGGTGAATTTTGAAATTTTCTTCAACATATGAGTAGTGGATACTTTTTAGAAGCAAAATGGAGGGGTGAAAGAATGGCCTTCTAAGTTGGCACTGCGCATTAATTCGAGTAAACTAGCGTGAATTTCCGAGTCCTCTTTAAGTATTTTCGTTCTGTTTTGTAAAGTTACTTCTTTAAAATTGTCTTTGCCAGAAGAAAGGGCCTTAATACTATTTATAATTTTTTGTATTTATGTACTTTACAAAAATGAGGGAAGGGGCAGAATTTATTTTTAGAGAGTAACAAGTTGGAGTTGTACTTATCTTTAGAACTGTTTAGGCCGTTGTGAGGCGGTGGATGGTGATGAGAGTTGTGTCCGAGACTTATTGGTGACTCCGGCGGAAGCTTCGGAGAGATTTAGTTGATGCTGATTTGCTGTGATGGCGGTAATGCGAGCTGATGATCGTGGCGAGGGTGCTGTATTTGGATGTACTCCGCTAGTTGCTTGTTTCAAGGTGTTATCATCGGACCTTAAATCCAAGGCCAATCCTGCGATTAATGTGGTTAATCTGTTTATTTTTGATATGGCGACTAGGCTGTTGTTTGTGTTGCGTTTGGCAGGAACAGATGGACCTGTTATTTTCGATTGATTATGCTGGGATAGTGACTTCGTTGGTGTTACATATCCTTGAGAGAGGACTTCTTTCTATCCAGCCGGAATATCGCTGTCGATGTAGATGGTTTTATCTACGAAGGGAGATATGTCAGGTAGATATTGAAATTATTAGTGTCGTTTGTCTGGTCCGTGAGCCCTTCACATACATAGAGGGTAGCGTGGTTTAAAGAGGTTATCTGGGTCCGCGCCACTGGCTTGAAACGATGCTGAATGATCTGCATTGGGTGGGGTTTTAGTTTCTTTCGATGTTATTTCTGTTGGCGAGTTAGGCTTACTGCCTCTTTTATTTTTGGAGGTTTTCCCAGAAGCGTTGTTGGACCTGGCGATGGTCTAGGTATGTTTCTCCGCGAAAAGATGTCCAGTTAAGTAGAGAAAAGAACAATAGGGAGACTGCAGAACCATAAGGAAAATTGTCGAGGAAATTACGCGGACAAAAGATCCCGTCATGTAAGTAGCAATAAATGAATGCTTTAATGCCCGTTCTCCAATGCAGAGACCCACCAACCACGAACCACCCAAAATCGCACCATCTCGTTCCATTTTCTTATTTGCGTCATTTTCTCTTACGCTTGTGTTTTGGCCAGGTCAGGCTAACACATTTTAACCAAGAGGAATAGCCACCCATTCAGCAACCATACTAGAATAGTGACAGTATAATTGAACAGTTTCTCCGCGCAAAAAGTGGTAAAAACTTTTCCAGATTAAATATTTGCCCGAGGATGTTTTGACAGCCGGCAGGCACAACACCAGGCAAGGACTTGTACTTTACACGGGATTCAGCCAATTCAGCACTTTGGTTGATTGGTTCGTCTCTGCACTGGAGAAAGGGCATAAGCGTGACTGCATGCCCGGGCGACTTCACAAGAAGTGCGGGGGATAAATTGTGCTGACGTGAAGCAATAATATGTATAATTACTTAAATCATGCACTTATCTCAAATTTCACAAGTGAGACTGCGAATCAATTTTTTAATTAAACCAAAAGTTTGCACTGATATGGAGAATTTCGTTGTCCGTAAAGCCGGCCAAAAGAAAGCTGATGTATTTTAGTCCAAATGTTACTTTTTTTCAAGAAATATGTTTTGTAGTTCATTGCTTGTCCCCGCCTGCAATACCTTTTCCAATATTTAAGTTATATTTAAATAATAGTATAAATTGTATTATTTGTTAACGAGGTATCGAACAAAAAATAATTGCATGGTGCATTACTTATAAGGACATTGGTCTTACAATTTTCTATAGATTATAGAGCTTATTTTTCGCTTTTCAGTTCATATTTTTACTGCAGTCGGGTTTTTTGTTTTTTAAATAATTTAGTTTATTTCACACTTTTTTTTTGATTTTCCTGTCAAAATGGTAGCATGAAAATGTTATAACGTATATATATTTGTAATGGGCTATTTATTAGCTTTCATTTGAGACCCATATTGTTATAATAAAAAAAACTTTTTTATTCCCCTCCATTTTTTTTTCGCGGAAGCCGTATTGAAATACAGTAGACTCGCGATATAGTGAACACAAAAAAACCAAGGGTGTTCACTTTTTCGAAATGTTCACTTTTTCGAGAGGATATGTTGGATGTGTTAAATAAGTAAGAAGTACATAGTAAAAAATCTTATAAATAACAAAAGTACCTTGCTTTTTAAATAATATATATTAAAAATAAAATCCAAGTTCTTGGGAATAAACATTTAGGTAAATAGGTATACGAATTTATGAAGGATAGTACCTCATCCTTCATAAATCCGTACAAACGTATAGGTATCTATAATTATTACTGTTCACTCCATCGGATTTTTCACTGGACCGAATGTTCACACTATCGCGAGTCTACTGTATTATATACCCTATAGCACTCCGACAATTAAGACGAATCGAATGACACCTTATATGTTAAAATCCGTCAAGCCGTTTAGGCTGCAGAGCGACACAACGAAACAGACATACATATATACATACATACATACGCTCGAAAAACATAACCCTCCTTCGGCAGTCGGGTAAAAAGTGAAATTCATAGAGTATATCGAAAATTCCTAAAGGCTTTAGTATTTTAATGCAATAGCTAAATGTTCAAATGTTTATTCGAGTTACATTACAAGCTCCGTTATTTTGTAACGATTTTTTAAAAATTTTCAAAATACATTTCGTACTGTTCAAACCCATTGTTTTCAAAAATGTGACGTGGTGGGGCATTTTCTTTTGTGAATTCGTAGTCTACGGAAAAAAATCTTATTGAAAATATACATATATCATTTGTTCGAAGGCAAAATTATTGTAAAAAAGTGATTCTTCCATCAATTTAACTCGTTAAATCCAAAATTAACATTCATAATGACAAAATGATTGATTGGAAGAACATTCATAAGACTTCATGCAGTCATTCACGTAGCTCCTCCCACAAGATTTCAAAAAGCTCAGAACCTCATTATGCAAGGCCATTGACTATCCGGCATGCATTTCAATTAATCGTGAATGGTATACATGAATGATAGGGAATGGAGCCATTAAACCATTTTTTTTCATATTTCTGCTGGTATACTTTGGGCATTGTCCTGCTGGGATTCCTATTTGAGTGACACTTCTTCCGAAACGTACGATTCTATCACATCCTGCAGTTAATATAAACGGTTTGGTCTATAATAGTTTTGATCCAATGTATGATACTAATACCGTAATAAAAGAAACATCACATATCCATACCACGATGCTAATACCTCCATGTTTTATGGTTTTCTCAGTAATTTGGATCATATTCTCCATGTCTTCTAACATAACTACAAGACCCTTTGTCCCCGTAAAATACGAATTTAGTGTCGTGCGACCAAAGTATATTTCTCCACTTGGCAGTCCAAATATTTTCAGAAAAATATTATGCAATGCAACATGTTTAACAGTTGAGACCATGTTGGAAAAAGGCTGCTGCAGTTGCGCTATATCTCGATAACTACGACGTGCCTCAAAACTGTCTTTGCCATGGATTGTAAACAAGGACATATTGATTCTTCGGTAATTATGGAGTTTAGGGGCATCACCTCCGATGACCTTGAAATTTTAGTATGTTGTAGAGTTTAAGATGCTGAACAAAAATATATATACATGTTGGGCGCGGAAAGCATATCTACACATAGTTTTTTAATGTTGAAAATGAAACCAGTAGTTTCACGGATATGTTCGTTTCATTATTATCGTAAAAATTCATATTGATAGAATTCGACCGCTCTATAAGTTTTAAGACTTTCCTAATCCTCAACGATAAAAAATTAACTGCAAAAACTCGACAGAAAAATAGTATAATGTTAATTAATAAACATTACATTATATGTATATGTATATAGTATTTAATAATATAAAGAGAAGTATTTAAAGGAATTGTGTAACAATGAATAATCAAAGAAATTGTACATATAATTGACTAGCTGACCCGTACCCGGCGTTTCCCGGCCACAACTATCCCTATAATAAAGCTAAACTTTAATAAAGACATGACTGCCAATTTCAAATTTGTCAAATGTCATTCAGGAAGTTAAACGCAGCATGCTCATAGAATTTAATCTCAATCGAATAAGTGATTTATGTGTGACTCACCATAAACATATCACTGCTCAAAATCCCCCCTCTGCTGCTTCTCATACTTTCCTATTGCAATGCATAGCCTATGTCACTCATGAGGTTATGCGCAATATGCCCATAGAATTTCATCTCAATCGTATAAGTGCTTTCTGCGTGTCGCACCAGCTCAACATATTCTCCTCTCAATCTTCCTCTCTTTCCTTCCCCTACCACACTTTCCAATTGCGACGCATAGCCTATGTCACTCAGTAGGTTATGCGCGACATGCCCATAAAATTTCATCTCAATCGGATAAGTACTTTTTGCGTGGCTTACTATAAACATCACAGATAAACATTTCCCCCTCCTCTCATCTCCCCTCTACTTTCCAATTACAAAGTATTACCTATAGCACTCAGGAGCTCATGCCAATTCTGGTAAAAGAACCGGAAAATTGTCGTCCGCAAATAGTACCAAGAGATTATCTATTATTTTATTTTAGTCCGACGGATACCATTTCAAGAAAAGGTACATATGTACGGCACTTTTTAATCTGTATTGAGAATGCAATGGTCATGATTATATCTTTGACAATATTTTGTTTTCTTTGTCTTTTATAAATATGTAAATACAAATTATATATTTTTTTAAATAAAACGTAATTTCTAAAATAGTTTTTGTATTTGGGCAATACAATTGTTTAATCATTAATACAGCGGAAATATTTTTATAATTAGTTCATTTTTATCTCGACAGTGGTAAGAGCAATGTACAAATTGAAAAAAAAAGTTATCGAAAATGCTTTTGGATAAAAATCTTAGTATACATATATTACAATCCAAGGAGCGCCATAGTTTAAAACTCAAAGCAGAGATAGCGAAAATTAAATTAATTTACAATTTGTTTCTATTTTCAGATTTGCCCTGAATTCGTTATTCGATTGATTGAGGAGACTACATACAAGCATCTGATATACTTTCACCGATTCCATCATCACTATAATTTAGTTTTGCAGACTTAGTTTTCAGCGATAAATTAAATATTACTGTGTATCTAGCTCTGCACTACATCGCCACTGTATGTATTTCAATCAACAAATTTTACAGTCGGCCATTTTGATCATATTTTTAATCATTCGGGTTTACTTTGATTGTCCGTTATTTTCATCATTTAACGATAAAGTTACTTTTTCGAAAGAAGAGTTTGTCAATAATTAGGCAAAAAGATGAATTTAAGTTTTATTTCATTTCATTTTCATAGTACGAGTAGGTGACATTTTAAGTGAATGGGATATGAGAAATGAGTACTTTATGATGGGTGTCCGATGATTTGTTTCGTAATTCTGCTGAATATTTCTGCATAAGTCTTCCTTTTTGGGTGAAAGAATTAATGTGGTCGATATAACAAGTTAATGATGGATGCAATTATCAATTTTGCTATTTGGAGAACATTTGATGTTACACCTCTTGGGTTATGTTAGGAGGCAAACAACTTTTTTTTTTTAATTATTTGGCTTTAATATTGTTGTGGGTTTTTTTTTTTTTTTTTGGTAACTCTTCCTAATTGTGCATATCTATTTTAAAGTGTGTATCACATAAAATGAAAATAAGAAATACATTTTAACTTTTGACATGCAACTATTCTTCAAGACTCGTTTTACACGACGAGGCTTTTGCGTTGCTTTCTGTTCATTTCCGTTTTACTCTGACTTGAACAGAGCTCTATGCATTTTTCCAGTACGAGGGCTTTGTCGTACGTGAAATTAAGAAATTACAATTCTTTAGTGGTTAGTTCAATCGACATGTCGCTGCCCTTTTTGCTTGTTTCCGAAATTGAGCATGAATTCTGTTCATAATTCTGACTTTTTGATTGTGAAAATGTGATTTCCAAAAGAATTTTAAGTCATAAAACTCTTCCAAAAGTAATGTTTCATTATTACGCTTCCAGGCGTCACTATCAATGATGAGCACTATGAATATGTCAAACTGAATTAAAAAAAACCGCCCCATTTCATTTCAATTCGTCAGTTGAACTAATGGTCGTCAGTGCGATTTCTTTATTTTGTAAGTAATTAATAATTTTGAAATTGTCTACATTCTTGTGATCGAGAAAACTAATTCAGACAGCTCATAATCTGGAACAAGTATTTGTTTTATGTTGTATTAATATTTCAGCGATCAATAAAGCGGTATCAAATTTGGTCTAGGTTCAAAATAAATAAATTGTTTTAAAATGAAAATATTAAATAAACGAAATAAAAATGTTATCATTATTTCATAATATCAATATTTGTAACATTTCCTTGGTTCGAAATAACAACACAACGTCTTGCATATATCTGTCAACGGTCGTATGATCCCATTTCCATTATCATGGGTTTCAGTCAATTTCAATAGTTCTTTCTGTCATGAAAAAGGGCGTTGCATTTACACTGGACGTGAGTCAACTTCATGAGCGGTTTCTATAATGAAAATGACTCTGTAGAACATTGTTTACATAATAGTCTTTGAACCTACATTTCAAAATCGGTTTAGTAGATCCGGAGATTAACTATCCGCCATTTCAAAAAATAGTGTTTCGAGAAAAACGCATTTAAAGTTTTAGGACCATTTATTTATGGGATATTTTTTATAAGAGCTCAAAAACGCGCCTGGATAAAAACCGGTGTATCTCTGGTTCTATTACGAATTTCTCAAAACAAATTTAAGGCGTGATTCCCAAGACTAAAAGGATTCAAAATCAAAAAAAAAAAAATCGATTTTTTGAAAATTCTAATCTGTAACCTACCCTTAATAAATATCAAAATTTTGGTGCTAACATACATACATTCAAGTAAATTTTTTGATAGATTCACGTTTGACTTTGAGGGATTAAAATGAATCTAATAAATTCAATCTAAATCGATTATATACTTTTTAAGTTTTTATAAGGATTCCCCCATTTTCCGTTTTAGGGTACAGAAATATTTTGAAAATGTGGAAAAATGTTTCAAAGCTAGCTGGTTTATATGTATAAATTAACGGTGCGATTTTCGATAGCTAAACTAGAGTTTTTTGTGTTAAATTTTCTTTGTTTTTATTATATTACTGTACATTTTTGTAATGTATTATTTTAGGAGTATGGTTTAAGAGTTATATGGCGGGTTACGGACGTACACATATGTATATGTTCTGTACCGTAAGATTTTGCGGGAATGGCCATTACATTAGGAAATGTGAATATTTTGTCTCTTTTTAATACCCAACAAGTGTAACATCTGATAGCCTACCTTTTAATTGTATAAAATTTACTTTTGCAAAAATGTACTATTTTTGAAATTCTTTTGAGCACCACCTTAAAGGTTTTCTACATTCCAGAACATTTGAAGAAGTCGCTTGCTATTTTTTAAATATCGTGATTTTTCAAAGGAATGAATATCATTACCATAAATATCTTGGTTCTTACTTATTTACAGTTTGAAGTACCCTTCTTGGATAAGGCCATTGATATGATTTGAAGATTTAAAATAGTTGATGTAATTTGAAAAGATTCTTATTACGCTGATGTTAGTAGTGTCCGAAATGTGAATGGAATTAAGTGTGATAGCAACATGATATGGAAAAGATTTTAAACAGTTTAATTGAGATATTTTTATTGAGTATAATGTTTGAAGTAATGATTGAAAACTTATAGCTTCAAAAATGTAAACGGAAAACTGTTTCATATCTTTATAAGCGAGAGAAGTAAAATGCATTCCCAATAGTGCATTGTGAACTGTTTTAAGTTTAATGTGTGTCTGGAAGAAAAGTAAGTATATCTGAATATATTATAAAAATATGTTATAGATATAAAAGTGTAAAAAGGCTTCTTACAGGATTTAAATGGTGGAATCATTCCAGTAGCATGATTTGGATGTTCAGTAAATTATGTAAAATAATGACTTAGTGCATACTAGTATGAACAAAAATGTTTCGAATGCGTGCTGTTCATCTATTGAGTCTGTGATTGGAGAAGGTTTTTGTTTTGTTAAAAAGGTTTCAAGTGCCATTTTTAACAAGAAACTTTCTTAATTTTAGCGTATACATTATTAAGGTGTATGTTACTGATGCTGAATGTTTGAAAGGTAAAAAAATGTAGTCATTTTTAATAAGCTCTGCAAAAAGGTATTCTGTTATGGGTGTATTAGTTTGTATGACGTGAATGACTGAAAGAATGTAATTACTGATGTATGAATAAACATTTGACTGCCAAAATGTGTACTAGTTTTATTTTACTGTTGTTAAGTATTTCTAATGCCTACAAATAGTAAAATTCTTTAAGAAATACAAAGTAACCTTTTGTAACGAATTCGTTTTTTATTTTTCAATTGGTAAGTAACATAGTTTACCGAAATACTTTTTTATATTTATAATAATGCAAAGCAGTTATTTTAATAACAATAGCTGCACTTAGGTTTAAATATTTTTTTTTTTAAATTTGCATAAATGTGAAAATCGGTTAAAGTTAAAGAACTTTTAACAGAAATTGCTATTCTGTTCTTTCTAAGCATTAAAAAAATTACATTAACTGTTTTTACAAATGCCTATTGTTATTCTTAATTATCGTCCAGTCAAATTAATAAATTTTTTTTCAAAAATTGTAGCCAAGTTGAAGTTCTTAGCATGCAGTATTATTAAGGACTGTTTCCTGAGTTTAAAACCGAAAAGTTGACCTTGTAGGGCATCAACGTTGGCTGCCATATTGTTTTTCACTATTATTTCGGAAACCGTTGCTCCTACGGTAAAATTATTACACGCCTTTCTTGTTAACTAAATTTCCTATTTTGTTATGTCTAAAAATTTTTTTTTGGTAAAAACAATAGTTTTTGAATTACCGCGGCTTACAAGTTTTTTTGAAGTGATTTTCCAAAATATTTCATAAAGTCATGATTTTATGAGAAAAAAGTTATTATCTATCTTATAGAATGTAGACCGTACAATTATCTATATGTTTTATCTAAAGATTTTTATGGTAATATTAATAGTTTACGAATTATGTAAAGCGGGATAAATGGCGCCGCTTTATGCAGGAGTGCGAATAATCAAATATGTACATTTATTTACTTTGATCAACTTCGGAATGCATTTATGTAATTAAGCTTCAAATGTGAAATGTCTAAACAAACTTGAACATGTTGGTTTTATCTTTGTCTTAATTGTTGCACTAGTTCATCGTGTTTACTGATTGATAGGCGGCCCTATATCTATACTCACCTCACGCATATTTTGGCTATTCAGTATTATACTAATATTGTGAAGAGCATTGGCAGTAAAAATGAAAATTTGTTTTATTTGTAACAAATTTTTAAGTGAAGGGACTGTTAATGTCAAAAAAGGAAAGATATTCAGTCTGTTCTAAAAGCAAGTCTTGATAGAAGTGAACAACTTCAGCTCCTATTGAAAGATATTGAATATTTGAATGAGGTAGGAGCACAAATACATTGAGATATGTCGTGAAATTAAAACTATTATAGGATAATCAAACTGTTAAAATTACTGAATTATTATTATTACATACAAACACGAGGATGATGATTCAGTTTTTGAATAGAAAACGCAGAGGCAATATTTTCATAAAAAAATAATAAACAATTTTGACGATCTTGAATCAAACCCTGTATCTAATTATAAAATAATAATAGTTTAATTAATTAATAAAAAATGTAAATAAATTCCTAAATAAATCTGCATATTTCGTAATTCGTAAACTAATAATCCTACAATTAAAAACTTAAGATAAAATTTACAGATAATTGTACGCTCTATAAGATCGATACTCTTTTTTTTCTCATAAAATCAAGTTTGTGATATATTTTGGAAAAACCATTGCCAAGAAACTAAGTCGCTGTAATTCAAAAAGGTTTCCGAGGTAATAGCGAAAAACTATTCTCCAAAATGCGGTCAATGCTGATGCTCTACCTACAAGGTCAACTTTTCGATTTTACATTCAGGAACCACCCCGCTATTAATACCTAATATGCTAAGAACTTGACTAGAATTTTTTAATTATGGAGCTTTTATTAATTTGACTGAAGCATGCGTAAATTGGTTTTAAAATTGCTAATCAGTTTCTAGTTAAGGTACTATTACCGTCTAGAATGGTAAAAAATGACATATTTTCCAAATTTTTTTTTTTTTCATGTTCTTTATTATATATAGTTATCAAACTTTTTCTATAGTATTATACAACTCTTGAAGATTACGGAAAACAATTTTTTTTTATTATATTTTATTTGTACATTTAATAGAGGGCGCTCAAATTTTCTTGTCAAAAAAAACACTGCTCCATGGCGGACAGTTAATCTCTGGAACGGCAAGTCTGAAACAAAAAATTCAAAAAGATTTATAAAAAGGAAGTGCTCCTACGTGATGGTTTACCAGAAAAATTAAAAAATCTGTAAAAATAAAAAAATGGCGGACGTTCAAATTTTTTTTTCAAAAATCTACTTTTTTTTTCGACCTTTTTTCAGACTCTAAAATTATATTTTTTATTTTTTTCGTCAAATTGTGGTAAACCATCACACAGGATACAAAAACAAACAAAATGCTCCAAGATTTATTAAAATCGACCCACTAGATCCGGAGATTAACTGTCCGCCAGTTAGAAAAACATGAACTCGAGAAAAACGCGTTTAAAGTTTCTAAAGCTGCGTGAACACTTACGGCGAGCCGAGAGCGCGCTTCAATAGAGTCGTTATATCTCGGGATCGGCGCCGAATTTATGTATAATATTTTTGAGAGTTATTATTGAAGGTATAAGGAATCTAAAAATGTAAAAAAAAAAAACCATTTTTTGAAAATTCTAGACGGTAATACATAGTACCCTAAGATTGCATTCGTGAAAAGTGATTTTGGCAGGGATAATTTGGGAAAAAAGTGAATTATTTTTAGTAACCTTGAATTTATAAAAATAGCGGGTGCTTTTGTAAATGTACGGTTATATGCAATTGTAATGTTAAACTTGCAATTAGATTAACGTCAGGCAAACCTAGTGCACTTGTTATTGTGCATTCATTAATGAACGGTTTCAGCCATTTGTATCGGCATTTGAGCTTTTCAAGAACTGGGATTGAGGCTGAAAAGGAGCAAACCAAAGGGGATGAATGGTATTAGTACGCGTTTCACACGATTATGGAAAACAGTTCCAATTTTAGCACCGTACTTCAAATAAATGTCAATATCTAGTTCTGCTTTTTTACTTAATTGCAAAAGCAACCACTTACAGTGCCATTCACATTTGCGGTAATTTGCAGTGCATGTTGCGTTTTAAAACTCCGACGTTTGCATGTAGGCAATTATGTAACATGCAATCGTCAATTGAACGCTATCACGCATTTATGAAAAAGGTCAGCTATTGGATACAGCGTAGTAGTTTCTGAAACTGAATTGTGCATCAAGGCGGTTTTAATGCATTTTTGAATGTAATGTCGGTTGGACATTTTGGGAAAGAGGCGAACCCTGCGTGTAGTTTTACTATGCCTTGTTATGCGTGTATCACCACAACACTAAAACACGATACCTGTCATAGACAATCCAGCAAAATTGTATCGGGCGATGCGTTTTTTCTCGTTTTGTGGGGCAGCAAAAACGCGTCGCGGTCATTGTATAGCATGGATCGCTCAATTTTCTGTCTCAGGCTTCCGCCAATTCGACAACCAATATTCCTCAGCGGAACGAGAATATTTGATCAGCGCTATTGTTCTCTTTTTGGAAGCATTGCAAGGTTACACTGACAGATAAATATACAAAGCTGGAAAGAAAGACGTTAATCCGTTAATCGTTAACTAACTAAGTTAACATATTGTTTAACTTATAAACTTTTAAGTTAATTTCAAAAACAATTAACGGTCTTATTAAACTTGTTAAACTTAATTTTCGTTAACTTATGTCCGTTAGTGAGCCGGCGACGTAGTTGTTTTTATTTTGCTTGTTGCTTACAGTATATACATATGTTTAGAAAACGTTTTAGGTATTGGTGTTGGGTACATACGAGGGTAGTCACAGAAGTACCTGACCTGACGTATAGATCTCGATTGTTGTTTGAAAAGAATGACTACATATGGTAGAAAGTACGAACCTTATAAAGTTTGGAGTTTGACGACGCTACGTTTAGTATTTCTTCCTTCGTTTACAACAGTAAAACATTGGGTGGCAGAGTTTAAACGCGGGCGTACAAGCCGCCAAGACGAAAGTGTGCAAGCTAGCAGACATGGTACGGGTTTCAAAAAGTTCTGAACATCGCATATTAACTGAAAATTTGGACATGAGCACTGTGCGCAAGATGTGTGCCGCAATCACTCACAATGGAACAAAAACGTCGATGGAGGATGTTTCAATCGAGTGTTTGGCGAAGTTTCACAGCAATGAAGCCGAGTTTTTGCGGCGATTCATATAATTTGAAGAAAACTGTCTAAATTGTGTAAAAACCCAATTTACTGGTTTGGTGACAATTTATATCAGTGCGATTAACTTATAATAGACGGTAATTTGCGAAATGAAGTCATATGTATGGCCTTGTCTAAACAAAACGGAAGTTACGCGAAGGAAATCGTTTTTTAGGTAAGTAGAGCGATGGAAATGAAACAGTTGTTATATTTAATGAAATCTCATTACAAGAAGTTAAATTAAGTTCAGCAAATTGCGAAAATCGTCAAAATTTTCATTTCGCTGGTTTGTTTACATCCCGCAAAAGCAAGGTAGCTTATCGCATGAATGATGGCCTGCAAAGTGAATATCCGTAGCGACATAAAGTTTATGCCGGAATTTTAGAATTTAATTTTATAAATATGTGCTTAAATTATCTATGAATTTCTTTCACTTGTCGATATTTTTGGAATTATTCTGCAAAAGTTATTATGATTATTACTTTTTGAAATGCCGCTCTTATTTTTCCTATATATGTATGTATTTACGGCCTGCACTGGCGGTCCACTACTAACACAGCGATTTCGAACGCATCAGAAAATGTACGCTCAATCTGGCTTACAGTCATTCCGTGTTTAGTTTATATTTCTATGGATCCATCCATCACTTCACACCTGAGACGAAGGATCAGTCAAAACAATTGACTCAAAGAGGACAATCGGCTCCAAAGAAGGCGAAGACAGTTCCATCTGCAGGCAAGGTCATGGCGTCAGTTGTTTGGGATGCACGTGGGATAATTTTCATTGATTATCTTCAGAAAGGAAAAATAATCAACATCGAGTATTACGCGAACTTATTGCAGCATTTGAATGGTGAAATCAAGAAAAAATTGCCGCATTTGGCAAAAGGAAAGTTTTGTTTCATCAAGACAATGCACCGGTTCACACGTCTGTTATCGCGATGGCTAAAATTAATGAGTTAAACTTCAAATTGTCTTCCTCACGCACCCCACTCGTTAACTTCGCACAGTTATGGTTGCTCTTTTAACAGTCTTCACTAACACTAGTCGGACTTTACTACGCTCGGAGAGAGATATCGCGCTTCCTTAGGCTTTATCTTCAAAGATTGAACATCGATGGAAAAAGTTTACGGAACTAAAAGGAGACTATGTAGAGAAATGAAGATAATATTTTCTCAAATTTTATGTATATATTTTTTATTGATTTTCATTAATCATTTTATCAAACGGCGGATGTTTAAACAAAGAATGGAAAATTTTGGATTTTAACAAAATAGTAAATTTTGATGTTTTAACTTGACGTTTTTAAACTTTTTTTTGCATTCTTTTATTTGATTTTCTGAATAGAGAACCTTTTAAGAATATTCTGTTAAAATTTCAGATGAATCGGAGCAAAACTCACGAAGTTACAGCCGATTAAGCAACTGCCCCTCATAGATTTTAGCTTCGTTTCGTTAATTGTTTTTGTTGTGTCAAATTATTGCGTATTTCCCACAACTCACGTTTTCAAAGTCGGTGTCCCTCATAACTTCAAAACTACTGCACCGATCCTTTTGAAGTTTTGAACACTATTTCTGTACATAATTTACGAGGTAACGCTGGAGAGTTTTTTTCAAATTTGTTAATATTTTTTTTTTACAATAATAAAGTAACCGATTTTTTTTCGCAAAAATTGCGGTTTTCACTTCAAAGTATTCCCAAAACATGAATAATTGAAATTTTAAAAAACCGTCCCAGCGTTACCTGGGGAGATTATCTAACGAAAAAAATTTTGGTTTTTTGATTTCAAATGATCCAGCACCGAGTTATGAGGGGCCCCGCAATTCTACTTTTTTTCGAGGTGCTACCGAATAATTGCTGCTATTGCCGTATTTTTTAATATTTCTCCATGAAAATTCCACAGAATATTCTTCAAATGTTATATTTTAATGTACCATTAGTTTTAATAAATAGATTTTAACTGTGTCGTCAGAAAAAATTCATAAATATGTGGCTTTTTTTGTACGAATTAACGTTAGATTAGACGCTGAAAAAATTGGCCAACATTTCGCAGTCCTAAAGTCATCATGGGAAAATCGAAATGACCGAAAGGCGATGTTATAGCCGTTTTGGGAATATCTATCCTCTACTGGAAAAATATCGATAGTTGAAAACATCGTCTTTTCGTCCAGGAAGTAAGTGCAGTCCTGCAGGTTTCGAGTGGGTGTCTGTCTGGAACCGTAGCCGCATTAAGAGCTTGGAAATCACCGCATGTGTAAAGTACAAGTCCTTGCCTGTAGTTGTGCCTGCCGGACAAATGTTTAATCTGGAACCAATTTTTAGGGCGAAAAAACTGTTCAATTTTACTTTCAATGCTAGGCTGGAATTACCGCACACAAATGTTTTATGTCATAATTAGTGTAACGATGTTTTGACAATCGATCGGACAGCTATAGCGCTATCACTTATTCTAGTACAAAAGGTTGCTGAATGGGTGACTATTCCTCTTGGTTAAAACGCACACATGAAGAAAGTTAGCCAGGTTGACCAAAACACGAACGAGAATGCAGAGACCAACCAGCCAAATTTCCGCCATCCCTTTCCATTGTTTTATTTGCCTCATCTCTCTCGCTCGTGTTTTGGTCAATTTGGCTAACTTTGTCAAAACATGATTGCACTAATTATAATATAGGGTGTTTTTTTTAGAAATATACAAATTTAAAATGAAATAAAACACGTAAAAATAATGTTAATGGCCGTGGTGTTGGCCATTAGTGTTTAAACATGATTCAGGCATATGGGCGCTCGAATGAAGGGTAATCGGGTAGTCCAATTTTCGACCACGTTATCGAGCAACTGGGGCCGTATATCGGCAATAACGTGGCGAATGTTGACTTCCAAGTGGTCCAACGTCTGTAGTTTATCAGCGTAGACGAGTGACTTCACATATCCCCAAAGAAAGTAATCCACAGGTGTGAGATCACACGATCGTAAAAGCCAGTTCACAGGTCCATTACGCTAAATTATGCGCTCATCGAATGTTTCCCGCAATAAATTGATGGTGTCGCGCGCTGTGCGGCATGTTGCGCCATCTTGTTGAAACCAAAGCCCTGCTGCATCAATACCATTCAACTGCGGAACGAAGAAGTCAGCAATCATGGACTCTATAGCGCTCTCCGGTGACGGTAACATTCTGGCCGGCATCATCTTGAAAGAAATATGAGCCAATGATTCCACCTGCCCATAAAGCACACCAAATAGTGACTTTTAATGGATGTCAGGCAGGGGGTCTCAACAAAGGCTTGTGGGTTTTCTCCACTTGAAATTCGGCAATTCTGTTTATTGACGTCGCTGTTCAATCAAAAATGAGCCTCATCGCTGAAGAAAATTTTGCTGCAAGCTGAATTTGTTTTCGGCCCATTTGTCAGCCAGCAGGCACAACTACAGGCAGGACTTGTACTTTACATGGGATTCAGTCAATTCAGCAATTTCATTGGTTCGTTCTTGGATCGGTGGTCTCTGCATTGCAGAACAGGCATAACTTTCAACCATTGACGTATAATTTAATGAACCTCTCACATACATGATTTCCTATAGAAGCGGACGGTGCTTTCCCTGTGCTGTTCCCCCTTTTCGCTCTGAGGCAGTGACAGCTGATGACATAACGTAAAATTAACGTTCTGTAATGTCAACGATTTCTCACCGGAGCAAATTGCCGTTACAAATTTTCTCTGACAGTCGTCTGGAAATTGCTAATTTGTTTACAGCTTTGCTATAATTACAATTTTGGTGCGAAACAGCGAGATTACCCGAGTAAAAATTATCCAGATCTGCACGTAGTCCACAGCGGGTTTGTACGTTCGAAATTATTCCGCATGACGTCTATACTACCCGAGTAAAAATTATCCAAATCTACACGTAGTCCATAGCGGGTTTGTACGTTCGAAATTATTGTAAACGGTATCCGCAGACGTCTATACTAGGTTCGCATGATTTTTAATCCCTTGGAAGGGAAAGAAGCTGTTTTAAACCGGTGCGTGCTGTACCTAGTGCGGACTTGTGGCGAAAAATGAATGAGTTTATGGTCGATTCAAAATAATTTTAGAATATTATGTTAGGTACTGTGGGACAACACACAAACATTACTTGTAAAAATTACAGTTCTCACCGGGTAGAATGTACGCGTGCTGGTACGAAAGGATCGTTTATTATTTTGCCTGTTGCCGAAGAAAATTTTATGGCGGGTTTTTTCCACAATCTGTCTGGCGCCGATGGTAAAGATCTCCCTTTTGCTTCCTGCTAAATTTTGAACTATTTTACTTAGTTTCATTTGAAACGTCATCGAAGTTAGTGCGTCTTTAATTTTTGTGTGATATCCTCGAAAATTCTGCAAAAAATCGCTTATTTCTATTCAAACATCGGCAAGTGTCCTCACCTAACTTTTAGAGAATTAAATTCTGCACAAAATTGATCATAACCATTTTGCCCGTAACTGCGATATTTTTTGATTTATTTGCGAAATAAAAATAGTGAAATTTGACAGTTTTATTTCATAAATAACTTAAAAATGGTCAATCGGATGTCAAAATATATCGGAGCATTTCTATAGAAAATTTTACCCTCTACAATATTACGCAAACAGTTTTACGATATCTGTTACAGTTAACAAGTACGTTGCAAAAACCTTAAATACCATCATGTGATCAGTTTTGCGAGTTACTGTATTTCAATTTCAATTTATTACCAGTTACATTGTGTACTTATATTAAGTTATTTTTGAATAAAAAATATATTTCCCAATATTTAATTCTCGTTTTATTTAATTGATTATTTAGTTTATTAATTAACTATTTTATTAAAAATAATTTTAATAATTGCGTATGTAGTAGACCTATTGGGGATGCGTACGTATGTCCGTAGGCAGTAAACAACCCAAATCCTGGAACTGCTATGGACGCATATATACCTGTATTGCAGGCTTAAAAACCTTAATTCTGGAACTGTTGTGAACGCGTGCATCCCAGCGTGGCAGACGTATTTTTCCGCTATGCAGCCCCGATGTGGATGCGTGTAAACTTTTAGAAATTTAGGAGTGCCAGACGTAGTGTAGATGTGTTCAAATCTCAGATTATTTTTACTCGGGTATTCATTAATTGATGAATTTCTCTTACTCAAGACTTTCAGTAAAGTCTACTGATAATATTAGAATGAATTCCAGAGCTGATTTTGTTTGCTTTTAGTTTTCATAACCAATATTCACTTTAACGAAATTAAATGGATTTTAGTCATGCAGAATATCAAGAAGACTACAATATGCAATGCAATGAACGCAAGCTAGTTCAAAGTATTGATCCTCATTGAGTTCCAGCGCTTCCATGGGACGTACAATATTCTTTTGACTTAATAGGTTTGCGAATTTTAATACGATTCCTGATAAAAGTTAAGAGCTTTTACCGTATTACCTGCTATAAGAAATCGGTTTCAAAATCTAAAATATTCTATAAAAATATTAATTTTTTATGTGAATATTTCTGTAAATAAATTCCCATTCTCTTATGTAGAAAGAAGATGAATATGTGGCATAATATAAAATACATAATTTAATTAAATCGTTTCATTTTATTTCTGATAGTCTCCCGCCATTTTAAGGAGTAGGGCCTTGGGTATCTTCATTTCGGTTCTTTCTAAAAAACTACTTTTTCATTTATAATATCTTTTGATCTCAACTCGGCAATCAAATTTTCGTTATTAGTACATACAATTTCTTTTATAAATATTGGTTTTGTAGGCTTAATCTGAATCTTAGGCGCTTAGACTTATTAGGCGCATTTACATCAGAAATATTTTCAGTGGAAGCATTTGAGGTGGTCGCTCCACTCAAATATTGATTAAAATTAAGGCATTCCATTTTGTGAAGAATAATAATCCAAAATATAAGCCAAGAATATTTTAAAATTTCATTCAAATCAGATTACCTATATAGATTTTTAAATAGGGAAATAAAATTAATACATACATGTAGGAGCCTAACCAGAGGCAGCTCATCATCGTCATCGGCGGAATCGCCTTAAAACTAATCACAGCCTTAGTTGCTTCATTGTAGCGTAGCGTAGTTTTTTTTGCTCTATCACAGTCAGTAGCCAGCCTTCAGTAGTTGCAGTCGGGTTAACAGTCAGTAGTCAGTCTTCAGTAGTTTTCAGTTGTAGTCATACATACATACGTAATGTATACGAAGCTCATTCTCTGCACTCTTGTCTGTGCAATACTGCACTATCTGTTTTATATTAACATACATATGTATGTATGTATAATCAACACCGAACTGCTGAAATCAGTTTTAACAATTGTTTTATGTAATTTTTGGGAAGAGTTGTGGTCAGAGAAACATAAAATCAAAAATATCCGAATGGCATAATTTTCTCTACGGCTATGGGCATTAGTCCGAGATACGCTAATTACGCCAATAAAATAAATTCCATTAACCTTTTTATGATTTTTCTGTATCAATAATTAAAATAAATTACCTGTGTATGCTAAACAAACATTTCCGAAATTCTTCTTGGACATTTTGTTTGTTTTACGAATTTTCCAATTTCAGGGTAATAAAACAATAAGATACCAGTCAGGATTTTCTAAGGAACACTTTTTCTACCTCTGTTTTATCTGGACATGTTATACCTTGTTGGAAAGGTAATAAGATAGGCAATTAGATAAAAATAAAAAAATTGAGATATTATTATAATTACATGAGTTTCCCTCATGCCCTTCGTTCTGCCGATTTTTTGTATGGGAAGATCAAAATTTTTTTCTGAGAAAAAACTTCCTTGTGGCCTTTCTCAGAAAAACAAACCGCAGTCGAATCCGACGGTGCGTTGAGAACAGGATCGCTGGAATAGGCACATAACTAACACGAGTTTTTCATTTTTAATGTGAAATTTGATGCGTGATGTTGGCTTAGGAGATTTTTTTACTACACCTGCTCCATGGTGCTGAACCACTCTTTAACACGAATAACTTCAGAACGCAACGTCGGTTTGCAGTGCGATTTTGTTTTTCTAAGAAAGGCCATAAGTAGGGAAGCTTTTTCTCAGAAAGAATGTCGATGTTGCCATGCAAATAATTGGCAGAACGAGGGCCCAAAATCAAGTTTTGGACATTAAAATTGCCATTTTCATTTTCAAAGTTTGACGCGGCCTCTCTCGCTTGTTTATTGACGGATTGGGTTGTAAGAGGTATCGTTGAAGCCCAAACCTTCTAACTCGCTATCAACCAAAATCCTATAATGTCCCTCAAAAGAATTATAAAGCGATTTTTGGGTTCATCCCCTCTAAATTTTCGATTGCGACTTTAGGATGAAGAACCGCTTTTACGGCCCCCCCTGGTCTCCGGACAAACGTTGATTAGGAGACCATGTAGAATCAATTGGCATACCCCTGTTCAGATCTTAATAAAACGCCCTGTACACCATGTCCATTATATTCGAATACACTTTTTTGCTCGCTTATAGTAGTGATGTCAACATGGGAATCGTGCATGTATTTATGAAATTTTAATCGTTCGACTACGTTCACAATGCTAGCTTGGAATAGCGTGAGTAGTATATGTTGACTGGAGACCAAAAGTCGGCTAGGTGGGATAGTGACAGTAGATAGGTTGACTGGAAGGTTGGGTACGGTATGGACTCTGTGTTTGAAATGGGTTAAGGTGTGACAAAGAGGGTCTGGTCTCCTTCATGTGGAATTTGCGTTAAGGCGGCCTGGAAAGTTGCAGGTTTCTTTCTAGCTGGAAGGTGGTTGTGGAGGGTTTGCGGTGTGCAGAGGGCAGAGGTACTTGCGTGCGGTGGGTAAGCGGTGTTCGCAAGATGATCGTGTGTGATCAGAACCTGTTTGGAAGAGGAGAAAAATGCAGAGAACCGAGAAGAACTTGCAGAGCACTGGTGCGGTGCGCCCGCCCGGGCAACGAGGGTCTTATGTCACTTTGCTTGTGAGATGGCAATGTGAAGTCCGCGGTGGTCACTTTGCATGCAATCAAAACACTATTCAGGAAAAAGAATAAATGGATCAACGGAGCAGAAGCCGGGAAAAAGAATAAATCGATCAATGGAGCATAGAACTTACGTGGAACGGTGTGCCACAAGATAAAGGGGTCGTTGTGTCGTGTGGCAGATACGTACTTGACATGCATATGGTGGGCGCAATTATTCTTTTCTGCTAAAAAACAACCCAAAAAAGCACTAAGAAGATTAAAAAGTAAAAGTTGACTTAGTAAAATGAGATGGGGAGGTAAATATTGAGTAAAACAGAATTGTGAAAATTGTAAATATCTTTTTATTTTACATTAAATCTTTCACATTAAATTTTGTGTCTGTGCAGTGGGCTCAGGAATTTTTTATTCTGGTTTGGTTATAAAATTTAATTTAAGAAACCCACCCTTGGCATCATCCTTTCCATTAAAAACAAGAAAATGATTTGGTGTGTTATTCAAATCCTCAACCTGACGCTGCGACTTAATTTTGTCCGAGAAGCGTGGTGGTAGGAATATGTACGCCCCATCGGTAAAATGCACCGTGAGACGTACCCCATATTTGGTCTTGACCGTCTTGAAGTGACGAATCTCATATTCTTTGCCGATCTCCATATCGACAATCCGCAGAACTTTCCATAATCACCTTCCGCAACACTTGCTAACAATTCTAAAGTGCTCTGTAGATTAAATAAAAAGATACATTTTTATTTAAACGTTTAAAATTTTATTTATTATATTAAGTTGTTTTAAACTTACTATTTTCGTTCAGTTGGAAAAAATCGGATGGAAGAAGTTACCTATCACTTTGCGCACTGTAGGTTGGTCCGTTGGGTAGTATATGTTGACTGGAGACCAAAAGTCGGCTAGGTGGGATAGTGACAGGAGATAGGTTGACTGGAAGGTTGGGTACGGTATGGACTCTGTGTTTGAAATGGGTTAAGGTGTGACAAGGAGGGTCTGGTCTCCTTCATGTGGAATTTGCGTTGAGGCGGCCTGGAAAGTTGCAGGTTTCTTTCTAGCTGGAAGGTGGTTGTGGAGGGTTTGCGGTGTGCAGAGGGCAGAGGTACTTGCGTGCGGTGGGTAAGCGGTGTTCGCAAGATGATCGTGTGTGATCAGAACCTGTTTGGAAGAGGAGAAAAATGCAGAGAACCGAGAAGAACTTGCAGAGCACGTGGTGCGGTGCGCCCGCCCGGGCAACGAGGGTCTTATGTCACTTTGCTTGTGAGATGGCAATGCGAAGTCCGCGGTGGTCACTTTGCATGCAATCAAAACACTATTCAGGAAAAAGAATAAATGGATCAACGGAGCAGAAGCCGGGAAAAAGAATAAATCGATCAACGGAGCATAGAACTTACGTGGAACGGTGTGCCACAAGGTAAAGGGGTCGTTGTGTCGTGTGGCAGATACGTACTTGACATGCATATGGTGGGCGCAATTATTCTTTTCTGCTAAAAAACAACCCAAAAAAGCACTAAGAAGATTAAAAAGTATAAGTTGACTTAGTAAAATGAGATGGGGAGGTAAATATTGAGTAAAACAGAATTGTGAAAATTGTAAACATCTTTTTATTTTTAAATTAAATCTTTCACAGTAAATTTTGTGTCTGTGCAGTGGGCTCAGGAATTTTTTATTCTGGTTTGGTTATAAAATTTAATTTAAGAAACCCACCCTTGGCATCATCCTTCCCATTAAAAACCAGAAAATGATTTGGTGTGTTATTCAAATCCTCAACCTGACGCTGCGACTTAATTTTGTCCGAGAAGCGAAGGAAATAGAAACGAGTTAAATGAATAAAAAGCTAATTCGGTTGAGACAAAATATTTTTATTGCAGGTCAAATCGTTCAGCAGAGATGGTTTGTCTGTGTGACGAATGTAGAATGGGGGTCAAAACTGTACTACATTGAGAAATACGTGTCTTAAATCTGTATCGGTCCAGCGCATCAATTTCCCAAGATCCTTTCCAGGCTTCTCTGTAGGCATAACTCCAGACATGTAGATATTTAATTTCTGGGAATTTTTGAAAACTCACTGTCTTTTTCATTTCCGTGTAAACTGTTCGTAAAAATAATATATCTCGCAGCATAGGCCAAAGAAAATGAACGATGCTCCAAGAACTTTAAAAGTGTTTAGGACACAGTTCATGTATTTTGATGGTGTACATCGATTGTTGTATGGTCCACATACATCCTTACCATTTGCATAGATGCAGTTAGGTGAACGTTGAAGATGTTCTGCCTCAACATCGTCAGGTGTGTTAAAGGCGCTCATTTCCACACAGCAAAAGTAACATTTTACTACATCTTTTAAGTTGGTGTAAAAGAATCCGCTCCTTGCTAACTTGTATGATTTTCTATCGTCCAAAGTTAAATTCTTAAATGTTTTTAGTCGGTCAGATTCACGCTTTAAGATCAGCATTGTGACTGCAATAAAAACTGCTTACAAAACATCTTTTATATTAATCCATGTGTTGTGCTTTTGTGGAAAACCAAGCCATTTAACATAAACTTTATCCCTTCGTCGTTTTAAAACTTTTTCTACAAGGTACACGTCGGGATATCTGACGGGGGTTAGTTCAAGTTGGTAAAAAGCACCTTGTATTATATCTCCTTGATAGTCTTCAAGAATGTAAGTTACCGGATATGTGTTTTTTACCTCTTTTATTTTGAAAATTTCAGTGGACCAGTTTGGGGTGTAGCCTTTTTCAAAAACATGTTTATATCTACTTATACGTACAAAGTCTCCTACTTTGTACTTTGGTTTTGATTTTGATTTTGGTTTTTTATATACAGTTAGCAATAAAAGAGCCTCATTAGCCTACGTCTATAGGTCTCATCTTAATAGTTCGATGTTTTGTTCTATTATATTTGTCTGTTAACTTGTCCAGCATACTCAGCCAATGATAATTACCATTCATACTAAATTCTTTCCACATAATATTTTTTAACGTTCTATTAAATCTTTCTACAATTGACGCCTTTAATGAACTATTAGTTTAGTAATGATTGACATCATATTTTTCCACCAAGCGTTTGAACGACTTGTTGTAGAACTCTTTCCCATCGTCTGTTTGTAAGTTTCTTGGAGTACGACCCTGATTGAAAATTAGTTGCACTGCTTTAGTGACTTCTATCCCGCTTTTGTCTTTAATTGGTAAAGCCCATGCATATTTAGAAAATGTGTCAATGACAGTTAGCAAAAAACGAAAGTTTTGATTTTCTTTTGCAAATGAACTCATATCAACTAAGTCTGCCTGCCACAGGTCATCTTTGCCTTTAATCGTTACACGACGACGCTTAAAGTTTTTGCGGGCAGGTCTATGTAGTTCGTTAATAATTTGTCTTCTGCTCATTTCTTGAAAGAGTATATAAGTACTTTTTGCATGATGTGGGGTTTATATACAAAAAAAAGCTTGTTGTCAAGAGTTTTTGTTTTTGTAACAAAAATGATCGCATTCAAACACCCATTTACAATGATCGTGGCAGGACCTTCTGGATGTGGAAAGACCACGTTTATTAAAAATCTTATGAATGATACCTCGTTAATACAACCGGAAATTACTAGGATTATATGGTGCAATGCGGAACGTGAAGCTCTGCCAGTAGATATTGCGTCCACAAACATATAATATATAGACAGTGTACCCGATGAGTTTATAAATTACACAAACGAACCCACCCTAATTGTTATAGATGATATGATGTTAAATGCTTTCAGTAAACAAGTCTGTGAGCTTTTTACTAAGGGATCACATCATCGTAATTTTTCAGTTATTCTTGTAACGCAGAACGTATTTCATCAGGGGAAGTTTTGCAGAGATATATCGCTAAACTGTAAGTACCTTGTCGTTTTTAAAAATCCCCGCGATAAAAGTCAATTCGTGCATTTAGCGAGACAAATTTATCCGGAAGATAGTTTAGAACTTCTAAAAATATATAAAGAGACCACTCAGGAGCCTTACGGGTGTTTACTGATAGATCTTACTCAGGAGATTAATGACACGTTAAGATTCCGAACGGATATATTTAATAAAGGTTTTGCAACCTGTTTTTGTCCACAAAGTTCCTTGAATAGTAAAAATGGTGTCAAGAGTGAAACGATTAAAGGACAACAAGCATATACTTTATGTACTTAAAAAATCTAAATCGAACTTAAGAAACGCTATCATTAAAAATGCAGATCCCGAGGTTATAAAAACACTTTGTGAAATCACACTTAACACACTAAAAGGAAATCATATGCCTCATGGTAAAATATATAAATCACTGTGTAAGTATAAAAAGGATATGCCAAAATTAGTTGACGCAAAAAGATCTGTATCAAGACAACGTAAATTACTAATACAACGAGGAGGCTTTTTACCAGTTTTATTAGGAAGTGTGCTATCGGGTGTAATAGGTTCGCTAATTGAAAAATATGCATAAAGCTAATAATCTTAACAAAATGCTGCTTCTTTCGCCGGAAGTGTATAATAATCTGAAGGGTGAAATTGAGCAAACTGCAAATTTATCATTATTTGATAAATCAATGAATAAGACATTAAAAAGTAAAAATCTGTCTGACAAAGAAAAATGATATAATTAATAAAGTTTTTTAATGTGAAACGTAAAAAGTCGCGGGTTTTTGAAAAAAGAAAAGCTAAAATTCCCATTCAAGAAAATTTACCAGTTAAACATAAGAGTTTGAGAGATAGTTCTACTCAAACAAAAATTATTTTTAAAAAGGATGAATCAACACAAGCCTCACCGATAAAAGAAAATATATTTGAAAGGACACCTTTTGAGAAAGAAGAATTTATTTTTGAGGAGCCGCATGAAAAAACACCACCAAGAAGATCTTTATCTCCAGCTGCTAAACGACGTTTATCAGCTAGCGGGATAGCAAAAAGTCTTAAACCACCAGCAAAAGTACCAAAATTGCAAGATAAAGACTATAAAGTAATAACCGGTACTGATGGTATAACCCAGTATACTGTGCCTGTGGATATGAGTGTTGACGAGGCTGCTAGCCTTATAGAGGAGTTAGAACAAGGTGCTCCAAAAGAAAAGGTACTGACTAGACAGCCTATATTAAGGCCATCACAGCTAGATCCGGGGCAATACGAGCTTGCATTCCCGGTGAAAAAAGGGTTGCGACAAAGTGAACGTTTAAAAGGTAAAAAAGAGCGAAGTTCAAGTGTACCAGACGTTGCTTGGGTTAGACTTTAATATATAAAAATGCCTGTAGATATAGTAAATAACGACTTTTACGTATGTCTTTTAAGCAACAATTCTATGCAAATTTATCCTGAAAACACTCTGTCAGCTTTTACAAATGCACTTGCTAGCCCATGTAAGTTTTCTAACAGTTGGTACTTTGGAGTGACTGAAATTTCATTACCAAACTATGAGATAAATGAAAGGAAGGGGGTGAAGCGCGATGTAGCTGCTACAGCAAATGAGAGTAGTTTTAAAAGAGTGAAACGCGAAACACCTGATAACCAGTTAAAGGAAATAAGAGAGCAACAAAAAGCAAATTTGAAATCATTGACCGTAAAAGTAAATGATAATGTTAAACTTGAGTGGACAAAAGAAAGCCTTGAGCAAGCTAGCTATAGGCCAGTAATGTGATACCTGACATAAACTACACACAAGAGCCGGAAGAGTTTATACTACACATTTATCAAGGGAAAAAAACTTCGGAAAATGTCATTTTAAAGTATAAGGACTATGAATCAGTTGAAGCATTTGTTGACGACGTTATTGGGCAAATTCCTAGAAGAAAAAGAAGGCATATTGTCATACAAAATGCAATCGATAATTACACACATCCTGCCCTTAGCATTAAAAGAGCCCGAAATAAAGCAACAAAAGGTACCGCCAAAAAGGTGCATGACATGTTTGAACTACGGCTAGAAGACTTGGGAGTAACAATAAGGATAAAAAAACCATTACCGTCACACCTTAATGTTAAAGATCTTGTCACGCTGTTAATATCAAATGTGCATTTTGACGATCAAGCAATTAGCGAGCAAGAAAAACAGAAAAAGGTTATTCAGATTAAACATACAATTTTCGGTATTTTAAACAGGTTAAAAAAAGATTCAATAACTGTAAAAGCACCTAATCAGCGACAAATTACTAAAAATAGTGATGTTTTGGATGTACCATACGAAAAGCAGAGTTCGGGAGAATACTTGACAACACCAGTGCCTATTGATACAAATATAGACAATTTGTCGGATTTTTTCACGGATATATTTCTTCAGACACCTGAAGAAAAGCGTAAACCTGATGCAATACTTTCGGAAATAAAAGAATCATTCAACACTGCTGGACTACGTCAAGAACATATGTCAATCATTGATAAAATTAATGGTCTGGAAAGTACAATCAATGAATTAATACAAAGATTCCCCCGAGAATCTATGGAGATATCAAAAAAATGTTATGATAAAAACTTGATTTTCATTTACACCGATATTATTAAACCGAGAATTATTGGTAATAAATTAGCTCGATACTTACGAGTGATACCGACACAATCGTGTGAGGGCGACTAAGATTTGAGCATGTAGAATACTGCCCTATCGAGAAAACATTTATAGAAGTTATTTCTATAAAAATAACTGATAGCCAGGGTGAATTGATTAATTTTAGATCAAGTTATACTCCAACTTATGTGATGCTTCATTTTAAAACGCAATAAGCTATAAATATATGTGCACCCCGCAGCCAATTTTCAATTTGATGGCACTTTGCTTGACTTTAGCCCTTAATAAAAATGAATTCATATTATACGCGATACTACTTACTACAAAGCGGCGGTAATTTGTCGGATATAGGAGAATAGTATCAGACCCCGCTTACTTACCAGCGAGGAAGAGGTATTGGCAGTTTCTTCAGCGGTCTATTTCGTTATTTGCAGCCGTTAGTTGCTTCTGGAGCTAAAGTTATAAAACAGCAAGCGCTGAAAACTGGAAAAACAATACTGCAAGAAATTGGCAGCAAGCCGGTTAAGGACATGTTAAAGGATCAGGGAAAAGCTGCTGTACAAGATCTAGCGCAAAAAGGTATAAATAAACTCTTCGATAGTATGAGCGGTGCAGGTATAAATAATCGCACGATTATTAAAAGAGCTAATCCATTTACGACGTTACGCTTAACCAAGTCTCCTAAACGAAAAAGACGTTCAAAACAAACAAAACGTACTACGAAAAAAACAGCAAACAAGAAGAAAAAACCTATAAAAGGCAAACGCGGTTTTCGTAAACGAGCATTGGATATTTTTGATAAATAAGCAAAATGTCCACGTACAACGAGTGCATGAAGTCTGAGCTGGACCTTTTCTCTACACCGACTGTTCAAAGTAATATTTTAAAATCCGAAGAAGTAGCATACAAGCCTATAGCCTCATTAGATAACTCAACAGTTTTGGAATTTTTCTCGCTGGGACATGGAGATACATATCGAGACTTGTCAAGTATATACCTACGTCTAAAAGTGCAACTAATTAAACTTAAAGATGGAAAAGAAGAACTTTATACTGGAAACGATATTATTGTAAAGGCCTCAGACGGTACCGTGAAGACTGTGCCTGATGAAGGCCCTGGTGTTGTCAATAACGTGCTTCACTCGCTCTTTCGTCAGTGCACTATTTACCTAAATGGGAGACCGGTTGTTCAAACTGACAATACAATTATAGGGCGTATATTGAAAACTTGTTAAATTATGGAAAAGATGCGGCATCAACACACTTAGAATCTGTTGGCTGATATATCGATGAAAACAGCATAGACAATATTCAAGATAACGGCCAAAATTTAGGTTACTCAGCAAGACGAAGACTTTTCAATAAGAGCAACGTTGTCGAGCTAATGGGGAAAATACATGCTGATATGTTCAACCAAGACAAATTCTTAATGAATGGTGTAGATCTGCGCGTTGTGTTATCACTTGAAAAACCCGAATTTTACCTTTTGTCAAAAGATGATGACAATTCCCCACGAATTAAGATTTTAGAGGCTACTATGTACATGAATCACGTAACTGTTAACCCCAGCATCATGTTGGCTCATGAAACCGTTTTACAACGATCAAACGCTGTATACCCATACAAACGAGTCGAAGTTAAAACATATACTATACCTGCAAATACATACACATTATCCTTAGACAATATTGTCATAGGACAATTACCAAATTTATTAGTGTTTGGTATGGTTGATAACGACGCATATACAGGAAATCGAACAAAAAATGCCTATAATTTTAAACATAATAACATCACAAGATTTAATTTATCAGTAAATGGTGTCCAGATACCAAACCAGCCTATGGAATTTGATTATTCAAAGGAAAAACCAATTAGTACAAGAGGATACATCTCCTTGTTTAAAGGAACTGGAATACATTATTTCGATAAAGGACATCAGATTTCAAAGAAATTCTTTGACAACGGCTGTTTTCTTCTTGCTTTTGATTTAACTTCTGATCGTTCATATAATTCAACCTGCGGAAATCTATTAAACCAAGGCACGGTTAGAATTGAAGGAAGATTTAAGGAGGCTTTGAAAACAACAGTAACCTGTATCGTATATGCCGAATATGACGGGAGTGTGGAAATCGACAAAGATAGGAACGTATACACCAGCTTCTAAAAAACTATATAAGATGATTCATTTTAGAATTAATCACAGTGCATAGACAGTGAAGCCAGCTATCATGAGCTGCTTGATAAATGTCGAATACTTTTCTGGAGGTTGCTTGACCTTCTTGAAAAAGGTTTCTTTTGCGGGATTCACAGCACAAGGTAAATTATTTACAAAGGAGATTATCTTTAAATACCCCACATCAGCTCCAGGGTGTATTGACGAATCAAATAAATTTGGGAACATTGAACTTAGACGTTTAGATGAAGACCTAATAAAAACATTAGCAAGATTTACCACAATACTTGTTTGCGACGCGCCAACCAAGGAATTTATAAATAACTATGTCACATCCTATACCAACGTTATTGACGTAGGAACATCAGGCCCGCATTCTGAACAAGAATGAACACGATTGATCTTACAAAATCATTAGCAAATAACCCTACTACAAAAAAGTTTTTTAGAGGGGTATTTGCTTGTGACCGTCTGCCAAAAGAAATAAAAAAGCCTGCATGCGTCATAGCTAATACGGATCCTGCACAAAAGAGGGGGACCCACTGGGTTGCATTTTACATTCCAAAAAGAGGTCCTGCAGAATTCTTTGACTCGTATGGTAAATTCCCTAGTAACAGGTTTTTTCGCGACTTCTTACATGCCAATTCAGATGTGTTTGTGAGTAATAAAAAACGATTACAAGGTGCACTTTCATCTACCTGTGGGTACTATTGCTGTGTGTATTTGTATTTTCGATGTAAAGGAAAAAGTTTAAAACAGTTTCTAAAACAATTCTCCTTCAATAATTTTAGATTAAATGATAATAACGTTGTAAATGTCTATCGCAAACTATACTTGAGAAAATATTCAAAATCTGATAGGGGTAAATATAACCAGTTATGTACACCGGAAAATAAGGGTATAAATACGAGACAATGGTGATGTACACTTAATGTTCAAGTATAAGCCTCCGCTTCAAGATGGAACCTGCAGCTAAAGCTAAAAAGTCTAAACAGTTGAATGTAAAAAGAGTGTGTGCAGAAAAGTTTGAGGTGATGGACAAAAAACCCAAAAAGGAAAAACTTAGACCGAAACGAAAAAATACCAAAAAAGGACCAGAGGTCGTGGGCGAAAATCTTTTAGTAAACTACACATATCATCTGGACCATTACCATCATCAGAAGGTTGTCCTCGGATTTGATCCGACCTCGTTTGAGGCAAAAATAGTCTTTCATCGTCACGGTTTTGCACCTGTGTCAACATTTTACTGTGGATGGCTGGAAGTTTACAAACATCTAACCAAACTAAGAGACGAGGTTACTCCAGGCATGTTCCCACCAAACCAAGAAGAGCTTCAGACGAAATACACAATCCCCGTCGGTACAGAAAACATTCAACTGACCCTTAATGAACTCTACAACTTGATTGATATGCAGGATTTCTTCAAGATTGTAATGTTCCACAATAACAATGCAGCCGAAAGTGTGAAGGAGTACTATAAGCTATATTGTAAGAAGTGTAAAAACCAAAATTTAATTTTGTTGTCACACGAAGACTTTTTTATACCGTCTAGAACCTCTTATGTTCACTTAAATTATTCTAGACTTTTCTTTGAAATACCCTTGTATTGCAGTACCAATATTCTTTTTGATGTAATAACCATATAATAAAATGCTTTTTAAATAAAAACACACCAAGTTGTTTGTCTTCATTCTGTATTTTTATTAATCAACATATATAGGTATATATTTATGCAGTTTTGCAAAGCACAACGGACAAAAGATACACTGTTGTGGATTTCACAATTAGATTGAAAATTAACAAGATCGCTTAATCTAGGTATTTGCAAAAGCTCTATTATGTTAGAAGTCGGGCAGTATTTCCTAATGAATGATGCCTTTATCTCACCTTTCACGTATATTGTTGCATTCTCAAATTTTGAAAAAACTTCAGCCAGATTGTTGTAGTTAATGGTCCCGCCACACCAATGTAGACCGTTAATATTTTCCACGTCATACTTGTTCTGTCTCCTTGCTTTTGATGACAGCTCCTGGTATGGGTAAGGCGGCATAAAATGGTAAACCTTCGGGCAGATGGTTCCAATAGTAAGAACTGCCAGTTCTTTAATAAAGTATTGACCATTGTTCCCGCACACAAACTGGATGTCCAAAATAAATTTATCCATATTATTGCTTTGAGCAAAAAATTCGGAATGAGCTAGAACCATACGTGTATGATTATATATGCTTTCTTTTTTCACTTCAGTAGATTACGAATTTCATCACTGCAGTCGCAGCCGGCACAGTCAATGTAGTCATGTTTATTAGAATTTACAAAATCTTCGAGATCTTTATAAAATTGCATTTGATAGCAGCCTATTGAAATTTCCTCAGGGAGAAAGTATCGTAAATCCCAGAGGTAACCATCTAAGTTGTTGCACAAGAGTAGGTCACAGAAAAGTTCCAGCTCAATTTTATCAGCCAAATATAGATCACATATGATAATTCCACGGCGAGAAATTCCCTCTACTTCTTTATGTAATTGTCTCCAATAATCATTTTCATTAAGCTTAGCTATAGCTACAATTTGAATTTCGTTGAGTTGTTGCACAATACACTCAATTGCGCTATGTAAGTCATAGGCCTTAGCTGAAATCTCGATTTCACACGTCCACATTATTTAAGTGTGGGTTTTTTTCGACACAACGCGGCTGGGTAAAATCTTGGAAAGCTCCGCCGAAAACAAAGTGCTGGTTTTGGTGATAATTATTGCCTCCTTGATCGATATACAGTATATCTTTACCTCTACGTGTACCTAAATAACAATCATTTTTAAACTATATAGTCTTATTTTAAAGTTATAAATTTTTACATTCTATTCATTGATACATTATTAATGTTTTTAAAATCTTATATTTTTAAATACAAGTATAACAAATTTTAGTATAACTATCGGTACATTAACATTAAAATTAACATTGTCTAATGTCGTTGTCTTTTGAAGCCATAGGGGTAAGAAAAATAATCGTCTGTAACAACACGTTTATCAAATGTGAATGACAAATGTTTTTTCTCCTCTGAGGATACGACAACTCCTGGACGTTTTCGTTTAATTTTACGACAGTTTTTGATGCAAACTGTTTCGTTTTCAGCATTACCCTTTACCATCATCTTTAAGCATTCAAAATTAATAATTTTCGAATTTTCAAAATTCATTATCATGCCTTTGCATTTAGTAATATAATCATCTTTTTCACCAATTTTAACTTTAAGACTATAAGTTTTAGGTCCAGTGCTTACAAATTCAGAAATAAATGCGCCACATCCTAAACTTTCCACTTCATCTGTTAATTCACCTAAGAAATCTGAATTTTGAAATAGAGGTGGATTATTTTTATTTTCTACAAATATTAAACTATCCGTATCACAATAGAGAATTGACTCTCCAACTCTTTCTAAAGCTTCATAGAGTTTTAGTCTGGCAAATGCTGTAGTGTAAGCCCCAACAGGTATGTTTACGTGCGGTAAGGTATTTAAATTTTCCTCTATATACTTCCAATTAATCCACATAGTATTTTCATTTATGGGGAATAAAGATAATATTTCTATCCCGGGTGATTCTATAAAATCACAAAAATCTTTCCAATTATTGACAACCTTTGTGTGTGTTCTATCTTCTCTTTGAGCAAATTTTCCCCAAAGCGAATTTAAACAAAGCTTTGCAAGATTCCGTTTACCTGAATTTTTCTTAATTTGATTTTTGTCTAAAGTAATATTTTCTTTTTTTTCATATAACTGTAAAAAATTTTCCTTTTCTTTATCACTTTTATAATTAGAACCCCAACCGCTAGCTTCTTGTTTTATTTTTAAAAAGATATTTACATATTCTGCGAATAAACCACCACTTTTTGCTTCAGGGTCATAAATTGTATAATCATATTTGTGGACCTCAAATATTTTTAAAATTTTATAACCTTTCTTTACTGCTAAAGAAACTTCAGGTATTACCCAAGTACCTGTAATTTGTCGCTCAGTTTCATTATGGTTACAACCGAATACATTATTTGATTCAGCACATTTTCTACACAGCGAAAAATATAACTTTTTGTTACATTTAAACGGTAACACCGGCAAAAATAAACTAGTTGGCGGAAGAATCGAACACAGAATAAACCCATGCATCTCCAAAACCTCAGAAGTTGAAGGTATATTATTATTTCTAAAAATTGTCGGATGACCTATCGGGTACGGTGAATATTTATTAACAAAAGGATATAAACTAGTAAAATCTAAATATCTAATAATGTGACCCTCATCAGTTTTGTGGTGTAATTTGAAAACCTCTGTCCTGCCACCAAATATGGCATGGCGAGGGTTAAGAGGTAAAACAACATCGGCCATATATTCGCTTAGTTCTTGATTAATAGAAGGATTTTCTTTTAAAAATTTTTTAAATTCGCATTCCCATACAAATTCTAAATTGTACCCATTGTTTTTTATTATTTCTATTCTTTTCATTGTACTTTCATATCTCTGTTTAAGTGTTTCTAGCAAATTATTTTTAACATTTAGGTCTTGAACTTTATAACACACCCTACACCCATGATAAAAACACCCAAAAAATTTATAAACCTTGTTTTTTTCCCGACTGAATCCATCTACTCGTAGTCCGCCTTTTTCCAATTTTATTTCCCCAACATTATTTGCACAAACAATGTCATTATCCGCTTAATTTTAACCATTTTAAAGAATTAAAGGAGTAATTTTGTGATTTAAAATAGCCATGTTTTGGGGCTATAGCCAAAGTGTTGTTTTTAAGAAAATTTTTTCTAAAAACAAGCATACAGGCTGATGCTATAGTTAACGATTCTACAAAAGGATTTACATGAATTACTTCAAGAAAATCACACATAAAGCGAATGCATCCAGCACGTAAAATATCTACATCGTTTATACAATATTATAGTAGCTCTTTTTTATTATCGAAAACTTCTTCCGATTTAGCGCTGTACCACTTTGAAAACTCATTTCTCTCTCTTTCCCTCATTGTATCATAACCGTATAATTCTGGCGGCGGATATTTACCAACATAATTTATATTGTCTTTTGTATTAAAATAATGTGGATAGTACCCTTTCACATTTTCTGGGGTGTCAAACACGCTTGGGAATTTAGAAAGTGCAAATGGTAGATAGTTTAATGAATCAATAAAAGATAAATTTTCACAAGTTAGCTTCATTATTTTAGTCCCGTTCATTATTGGGTGTATGCTTAAGTTTCTTTCTAAAAGTTCAGAAATAAAAAAATGTCCATCATACCCTTGTAAATTATGTGCTATGCAGAACACATTAGATATATCGGGTCGGTGAATAAAACAATAATCTATAAATTCTTTTACAACATTCCCATTTTCTTTATACTCAAAAATGTGTTCCCTTACACCACAAGTCACACATTTGTTATGAATATTTAAGTCATTATAGCACGAAAAACACACCTGGTGAGCAACAATTAAATTAACAATATGAAGGTAAGTAGAGGTGTTGTTTTTGTACAATGTGTCTTGTGTAGTTTCACAATCAAAAAATATATAAGAAGGAATTTTTGGCTTACTTTTCTTTTATATGGTTTGACAAAACACGTGTGTTCTTGCGGCACTACCGTATAGCAATTTTGGCAAAAATATTCATCACAAATGTGGTTCTTATTTTTTCTCCTATTAAAATCTAAAAATTTACCGCACATTTTACATATTTTAAGTGATTGACAAATGTTCTCCCCATCAATCTTATTCAAAAGATGGTTATTAAAACAATTAATTCCTCTGAACGTGCGATTGCAGTCGGTACAGCCTTCAACTTTATCAACATGGCGGAAAAGAAAGGCAATATGGACATTTAAGTTCACATTTGTGATATTTAGTATTTGAGACCTTTTCACAAAACTCGCAAAGGTAATTTTTATTAAAAAATCCCTTTAAAGATTTTATCACGTAAAAATGCTTGAGCATCTTTGAATAATAGATATGAAGTTTTTTCAATGGGTAATTTTCAAAAGGCATTTTAAACATTACTGAGTTAGGATCTTGAAGGTTATCGTAAACTATAATTTGATAATCTTTTAGCAACGATTGGAATTTATAAAGGTCTCTTAAAAGACACCCGTTACTCTGATCAACAACAACTTTTGCGTTTTTACACAGTTGTGTTGATAGCACATCTAGGCTTTTTAAAACCTTCCTTTTTTCAGTTCGACTTAATTTCTTTTCTATTAATTCAATAGCGTAGCAAATACTTCGTGGAAGACTGTACACATCATTAGCTTTACCCACATCTATAATACTACTTTTCTTTATTAAAACCTCATGCTCGCTTAATAGGTGAGTGTTTATTTTGCCCGCACCAGATGGGAAATTAATGATATTTGCGTCTATTTGCAAAACCTCATCCGAGAGAAACACAAAGTTTGATTGACTTACGTTAGAAATTAAACCGAGAATATACTCTGGATTTAAATCACTGACCAATCGTAAACTTCCCCAGATTGGAAAAACTTATTTTACTACCTTTTGCGGCATCGCAAATAAGATGTTTAATAGCATCTTTGAAAGCACTCTCCAAAAACTCAAAAGGGCTTTGGTGGCTATCACCAAAATCTTTAAGCTGGATGGTCATTTTTACACCATCTAAATTAAACTTTTTAAAGTATGTTTTTTGTTTTGATATTAAATTTAATTTAGCACTGGACCCATAACCACATTGAGGTATACCCTCCACATTTTTACGTTCAGTCAGAGTTATTTTGTTATTTACGTTATTTGTTAAAGCTGTAGTAGAGGGCGCATCCAAATCGCCACAAGCTGTTTGTGACGCTGCATCACTTTCCCTACAACGATTTAAAAACTCTACCGAATCTTTTACAACCCCTTCATGTAACGGTACACTATTCGTAATGGAAAAATTCGCAATCAAATTTAATACATCATACTTTTCACGAACATTAAAGGGGGTCTGTCTCTTAGACAATTCCTCAATAATATTCTGTAAAGTTATTAGAAATAAAGTATTACTAAATTTTAAAGAGTTTTGTAAAAGGATTTTAATTTGTGCGGTCTCCATTTTATTAATAAAATCTACTTAGTTCGAATTAAAAGCTTAAAAGTCCCTTACGCTATTATTCGACTTTCAATTCCTACGATGTCGTGCAGCAATTAATCGTCTTCGTCTTTCAAACCATTGGATGAAATCTACCGTATCTTCTTCCTCAATACGCCTTACTAATCTCCCCGGTTCCGGTGCTGGTATGTTGTCTTGTGTAACCCCTTCTGCGGCGAGTAACTGTTGGTCCGTAGGGAGAACCATAAATCTTTTACAAGAAAGCAAAATTTATATAACTTAAAACATTTTGAATCAACATTTCTACCTGCAGTTCACTTAATAAACACTTTTCACATATAAGCGTCCACTAACAATAAACTCCCGACTGTAGCAAAACTGACGACTTTACCACATTTGTTTTTAACGTGTGGCTAGTTAGGGCTTTGGCTCGTGTTAAGACCTCAACTAAAGGCTCTTTTACCAATTACGAGGTTTTTATACTATTTAATACAAAATAATTTACATCCTTTTCGACGCTTTTTGTGAGGCATAAACAAATCTAATAAATAAGGCGGTAAAAAACGAGTTATCAAGAATGTCGAGTGCTCAAATACAAAGTGTACAGGTAACATATCATTAATAATTGCAAAATAAATTACTCAATTTTATGTAGACATATCTCTTAAAAAGTACAAAGTATGTAGGTACAGGCAGCGCTTCGGCGGGTATGCTACATAAATTGTTTAACCTATGCACGTTTTACCGGCATCCTTAAAAGATCTTCCTTACCGTTTCTACTAGAACACAAAATGCATAGAAAGTACTGCAAATGTAGCTGCAAGTAAAATATATTAGTAATTTATTTCACAGTAAGCATTAATCAAACGAAGGTTAGTTCATCACTACAAGGATCTAACCATGACACATCTTAGAGTTTTGCCTGAATTTGTATATAAATAACAGAGCCTTTTTAGCACAACCTACAGTGCGCAAAGTGATAGCTAACTTCTTCCATCCGATTTTTTTCCAACTGAACGAAAATGGTAAGTTTAAAACAACTTAATATAATAAATAAAATTTTAAACTTTTAAATAAAAATGTATCTTTTTATTTAATCTACAGAGCACTTTAGAATTGTTAGCAAGTGTTGCGGAAGGTGATTATGGAAAGTTCTGCGGATTGTCGATATGGAGATCGGCAAAGAATATGAGATTCGTCACTTCAAGACGGTCAAGACCAAATATGGGGTACGTCTCACGGTGCATTTTACCGATGGGGCGTACATATTCCTACCACCACGCTTCTCGGACAAAATTAAGTCGCAGCGTCAGGTTGAGGATTTGAATAACACACCAAATCATTTTCTTGTTTTTAATGGGAAGGATGATGCCAAGGGTGGGTTTCTTAAATTAAATTTTATAACCAAACCAGAATAAAAAATTCCTGAGCCCACTGCACAGACACAAAATTTAATGTGAAAGATTTAATGTAAAATAAAAAGATATTTACAATTTTCACAATTCTGTTTTACTTACTCAATATTTACCTCCCCATCTCATTTTACTAAGTCAACTTTTACTTTTTAATCTTCTTAGTGCTTTTTTGGGTTGTTTTTTAGCAGAAAAGAATAATTGCGCCCACCATATGCATGTCAAGTACGTATCTGCCACACGACACAACGACCCCTTTACCTTGTGGCACACCGTTCCACGTAAGTTCTATGCTCCGTTGATCGATTTATTCTTTTTCCCGGCTTCTGCTCCGTTGATCCATTTATTCTTTTTCCTGAATAGTGTTTTGATTGCATGCAAAGTGACCACCGCGGACTTCGCATTGCCATCTCACAAGCAAAGTGACATAAGACCTTCGTTGCCCGGGCGGGCGCACCGCACCACGTGCTCTGCAAGTTCTTCTCGGTTCTCTGCATTTTTCTCCTCTTCCAAACAGGTTCTGATCACACACGATCATCTTGCGAACACCGCTTACCCACCGCACGCAAGTACCTCTGCCCTCTGCACACCGCAAACCCTCCACAACCACCTTCCAGCTAGAAAGAAACCTGCAACTTTCCAGGCCGCCTCAACGCAAATTCCACATGAAGGAGACCAGACCCTCCTTGTCACACCTTAACCCATTTCAAACACAGAGTCCATACCGTACCCAACCTTCCAGTCAACCTATCTCCTGTCACTATCCCACCTAGCCGACTTTTGGTCTCCAGTCAACATATACTACTAGCGTGGATTCGCTTTCTCTCTCGCACTCACGCACGTTTTTATGTGTATCTCCTGTTAATCCACGTTCGACACGCTGCCGCTACACTCTGGAGTAAGTTCTATTCCTACTCCAGAGTGGAAGTTTTCGAATAACTTTCGAGGTTTGAATGAACTTACTTCCAATAGATGGCAGTGTAAGAGCTCTTATGTTGTTTAATTCAATTTTTTTATCTTTTTATTTTTTTTTAAATGATAGTCTAAAACGGGAATTTAATTTTTTAATACAGTAAGCTCCCGTTTATCCGAACAAATTCCGAATGCACCTACCCCACCCCCACCCACCGAATACTATCGTGACCCATTACTTATTTGCTCATGACACCTCTTCATATACATATGTATGTATGTATGTATGTACATTAGGGTGGAGTGAAAATGTATGGAGAATTATTTTTTTTGTTATTTTGTAATAGCATAGTGGTAAAAAGCTGCCTATGGATGAGCAAATGAAGTATGTTAAATATCATTTATGTATTATAATGGTTTGAGGTGCCCCAAACCGAAAGAATTTTGAAAAAAAGTATAATTTCAGTCATTCTTGACAGCCTCATTCAGATGGTATATAAACCTTAATAATGTATTGGAATAGTATTTTTCATGTTGTTTAAAACCTATATTTTTATGTAATAATAAAAATATATGTAAAAGTTTGGAATTTATGGCGCCCCAAAACCTCTTAAGACAAAAATAAACCAATAATTCATATTTATGAAACATTTATGAGAAAAATGTTACAAAATAGCCAATTAAGTAGAAAATTCGCGTTTAGTATTATAAAAAGGCATCATCTGACGTGATGACAGTCTGGCTTTGATAAAACCATCATTTTATGAAGTTTAGCATTTGGTTTTGCACTATCGAACATTGACAAGTTTCTGATTTTTTTTCAAAACTTTGTCCCAACGGGGGCACCTCTAAATATAAACCTAGACAAAAAATATTTTCGCTTTTGCTTATTGTGCCTATCACGGAGCTTCTTGCGGGTATGCCATAGTAAATATATAAAAAAAATAATTTCACTCCACCCTATCAACCACGTAAATTACGCGGCTCAAATTAGCGCTGTCTGACGCATTGCGCCGTTCGTGCCACAGCCACCCGCGAGCTACGCTTTTGGCTAACGCAAAATAAACGAGCTTTGTTTTTCAGCATTTGAAAACTTTGAGTTTTCAATCATACTTTGGCGCCTTTTTAACACGTCAACACAAATTTTTCAGTCAAAAACATGCAGGCTTATTCACAACCATATCAATAGCATTCTACGTACGCACATTTTACGATCATATTTCGCGGTATTGACGCAATTCGTGGTGTTTCACGCGGGACTTCGGTTTTTCCGAAATTGTCGTTATCCGAACCGGCCGCGGCACAGTGGTCCCAAACGTCAAAAACATGGCCAAAAGTCCAAAATTTAATATTTTTCTCGGGACTTTTAACATATAAAATAGTTGTAGTGGTACCCCTAGCATTAAGAACTACGGTTAGAAACAGTACGAGATTTTTTCCTGAGCTAGGAACCCGTTGTTTTTGAGAACGTGTCTTGCGTTAGCTGTTCACGGAAACACGCTTTACCGAATGTGATGTTTTTATTCAAGCTCAGAACTTCAACGAAAAAAGTTATTCTGAGTCTATAAAATGGAATCATCTCAAGACAGTAAGTATAACCTATGAAAGTAATTGGAATTTGATGTAGATAGTAAATAAAATTGTTTAACAAAGTTCAAAAAGTAATAATTTTTAGAGTTGAGGTCATAAATAATAAGATAACAAATGCGATTAGAAAAAAGTGCTACTAAGTGCTGTGCTGCTATAATTTTTTTCTTGTTTTTTGAATGGTTTTTAACAGCATATATGAAAATTAATTGCTGGTACTTGCAGGTTAGGCTTTTAGGTCATATTATGTGTAAGCTAAGTTTCGAGAAAAACAATTGGGTTTTTTGAAAAAAGTACATACTTTAACAAAATGTTGGCCACTTTGGATCCGCCAGTTTAATTTTTAAAAATTTTGACATCAGATTCGTAATAAGGGACCTCGAAAATCCCTCTGAGCTGAGTTTCGAGAAAAACAATTGAGTTTTTAGAAAAAAAAATACATTTTTTATACAAATTTGACCATTTTGGATCCGCCATTTTGTTTTTTTTTAATTTTGACATCAGATTCGTAAGCAGCGACCTCAAAAACCCCTAGAAACCGAGTTTAAAAAAAAAAAAAATTCTTTTTTTGAAAAAATTCTGACATTTTGGATCCGTTAATTTTTTTGTTTTTGAATTTTTGACTTCAGATTCGAAATCAGCGACCTCGAGAACCCTAATAAACAATGTTTCGTACAAATCTAACAACGTTTTCATATTTTGGGACTACTGTGCGCCGCCGTCCCGATCATTTCGGATAAACGGGAGTTTACGGTATTATGCCTTCTCGACATAAATATGTATGTGTTAAGGAGTTGTAAGAAATTTACATTAAAATATTTCGTAAAATAGGTGGCGTTTGTTAATTTGAAATTCACATTCGAACATTCTAACATTTCTTTCATTAATTTTGTTTCGCTGCGACACACCAAAAGCCCACTCCAGCATTATAAAGGAACTATAATAAGTAACAAAAATAAAAACGTTTATTATTAACAATAACAGCCTTCGTATTATTTATTTATTCTGTTGAAATTACATTTCGCATTTGTCTAATAGCAGTTACTAAACGAGGATCGCATCCGCTGCTTAGCTGAAAGTATTTGTCTGATGGGGCACGTAATAATATTGCCGTGTGCTGCAATTGCACTGTCAATGTCAATCCGAGTTCTTCTAAAACATTTCCTATGTACTCTGGAAGACAATTATTTTGAGGATTATTTAAGTATTACATTACTTATTAATTAATTACCTATATCTGTAGCAATTTGCTTGGAAGCCAGAAAATTTAGGGTCTTAATTTGAAGTATCTTCGTATGGTACATAGCACAAAATTCTTCTACAACTAATGATAACAGTATAAATGCACTTGGCAAATTCTGTATATATCGTTCGTCACAGATTTGTAAAGCATGCCTTAGCGGTGGAGTTGGGGATAAGAGCAACGGTTCTAAATGCTGGGGCAACATAAGCAAATATTGACCAATCTGAAAAAACAAATGTATCTTTATAAATTCACACAGATGAAAAAATAGCAATAGATACATAAAACTATTATAAGAGATAAATTGTTAATACAACAACTTACGAAGTCGCAACATGTTAATAAATTGTAGACCTATTTTGAAATCTCGAAAGGAAGAATTTGGTTTAGAAAATCAAAAAACTTGGATTTTTTAATCTTGCTTTAATCGATGGTAGGATAGTAGTTCTATCGATAAATGCACTTTAAAAATAGTAAGACAAAAATCCAATATTTTCGAAGTAACAGTCCTGAAAACCAATATTGGGATTGTACAAAAAAACTTGTTCAGAACTGAGAATTGGCATTTTTTAAACAGGGGCGTATTATTAAAATACATTCCAGAAAAAAATCCGAACAGTGATCCTGAGATACAAACCTGTGCTTGAAGAAAGGCACAGCACTTCTAAGTTCTAATTTCGCAACCGTAAATGTGGAACATTTTGACAGTTGCCGTGCGCAAGGTGAGAAAATTTTTGCACTGGATTTTAGCTCGTGCGTTTTCACATTTAACTCGCTACAGTGTGTAACAAGAAGATCGAAACCGTGGAATATATCAAGAAGTACATATCGGAACAAAAAAACAAAAACACGTATTTCATATTTTCCAAAAAGCTATCCAATTATACCAAACTCGACCCCCACCCCCATCCCCTCAAAGTGGGGTAAACGTTAACTTTAAAATTTTAAATGGAAACCAAATCGAATGCAGATTTGGATTCTGCGGAAGAAAATACGAAACTTTTATCGGCAACATTTTTTTCAATTTATTACAAGGGAATGCGGGGAAGGATTTTTCAGGTGCAAAAAACAAGGTTCCGGATTTCGCGAAATACACATCGGATCGAAAAAAGGTGAAAAACACGTTTCAAATATATTTTGAAAGACTACCCAATGACACCAAACTCCGCCCCCACCTTCACTCCTGTTGCCATCCGCTTCACCCCCATTGATCCGATGTGTATTTCGTGAGATATTCAACCATTCCGGCTCGCTATGAGTGTCTCGTTTATGCATATGTATGTATAGACGAAAAATACCGCAGATTCATTTTAGGCTCGGTGCAGACACACTTGCAGTGCAAATTGACGGTCAAAACTCACTGAGAGCTTTGAAATTAAATTCAGCATACTTTCAGCTGTTGTGTACATTCTTGATTGCGGAATCAGTTTTGCGGAGCAAATACTAACTGCTGTCTCCGTAAGTTTTTTTGCCGGTGCGTTTCTTTGACACACTCACAGTTGCGGAATCCGGCCCCTGGTCACTTTTCTATGTAGTTTTCGAATGTTTAGCTTGTATTTGTGAGATGCTTTATTTTCAACGGTTTACAGCTGTTCCGTTGCTGTATAATCAAAGCTCAACGATCTCTATTAAATACCTGTATCTAATATTTCCGAATATTTAAATTTTTTTAAAAGAAATACTTACTTCTGTAATGAACTCTTGAGGTGCAAAACTGTAATCCGGCAAATCAGTGTTGGAGGTATGAACAGATGCTGGAGTTTCCACAAACATTAGCTGTCTTTCAATAGGCGCAAAAATGCAGGCTAAAGTAATATCATGCGTTTCAACACTTATAGGCTTAATGAGCTTAATAGCTTCTATGATTCCACCACTAGCATTCTGGCTATTATTCTGCAATTCATTAGCTTTAGAAGCTAGTTTTTCAAGACCATTGATATCTCTCTTATCGGTGATTTTATATCCAAATATCTCTTCTTCCTTTTGTTGAATGTTGTAAAAAATAGCTAAAATTTTAGATGAAACATCCTTCTCAAACTCCGCCAAAGATATACTTAAATCACCAATGCTTTGAAGTAGTGATATACAACTCTGCAACAAACTCCAGTTTTGCTCAATATTTTTGCTAGCTGTTAATTGTTGTTGAGCTTTTCTATATTTGTCTATGAAGCTCTTAAGGAAGAACTAAAAGAATAATGTTAAATTTGATAAATATGTTAATTATCATAGTGAAAAACTTATTTAAGACTGAAATTATATTTCATGCTAAATTTCTATTATTACTAGCATTGCAGTGGTTTAGTTGACTTTTTGCAATACCAACAACAGCTGAGCATATTCGGATAAGGTAGCTGCGTTCGACTCGGCACTGCTGCAGTGAGCCAACTCAGTATACTCAATTAAACAAGCTATGTAAACAAGATTTATACAGGGTGTCACAAAAACCAACGTCCAAACAAAAACGAATAACGGGACAACTCATGATTGTACGAATAAGCCAAACTTGCCCTAAGTAAAAATCATCTAGTTTTCGAGATAATTTCACTTCTTTGAAATTTAGGAAAGTCGTTAACTTCGGAAAATTTTTTCCATGACGGCACAAATTTTGATATTTTTTATTCTGTTCTGTGATTTCACAAATATGTATACAGGGTGTTCAGAGGTGGGAGGGAAATATTGCAGGAGGTGAAAGGTCAGGCCGAGGCAAGCAAAAAATCGTATGGGTGGGGGGAGGGTTATCTCGCACCGTTTGGCAGTTACAGGGTGATTCGTAAATCACGATGTTGCCTTATATGGGAACCGCTATTGTATTTTTATCTTTTTTTCTACGCATCGCAGCGACCCCAAACCGGTCTCAAAAAATCACTATTTTGAAACCCTTTCCAAAAAGGTCAACACCGCCCTCCTACCCCCAACCCCTTGGCCGCAATCACCTCTGGAAGTTGAAAAATTAAATTTTATTTCACGATTTTTCACCTTTCGCCCCACTTTTCTCCGAAATTCACGTTATTAACATACCTACTTTTTATTGTTTTTAAGTTTCCTATCTATCTAATTACCTTTCGAAAGAGGTGCAACATGCACAGGTAGAAAAAGGATACAAAAATCCTGAAATTAAAACATCTTCACAGGTACCTAATTACTTTATTGCACCATAATGGAAAAAGTCGTTAAGTAAAGAATTTTTATGACAGCAAGTTCGGAAATGTTTATTTAGGACACACAGGTAATAAAGTTTTATTATTTCAGCAAAACTGTTAAAAAATAATAAATGTAATCTCGTTAAATGGCGTTATTAGTTTATGATATCCAGTATTGACTTCTAAGTATCCTGACGCCCCGTGTCTAATACCTCCTATGAATTATGGTATAAAAATGGGTACGTTTGAAAGGACATTGACCATAGTTGAAGAGGCAATTGACAAGAACGGGTGTTTAATACAAAAAATTAAGAAAAAATGGCAGAATTCACTGTTGAAGAGTATGCCGACATAATTTACGTGTACGGTTTAGTAGACGGAAATGATAGTGGGGCCGTACGGGAATACCAAAGGAGATTCCCAAATCGGCGTGTACCCGATAGAAGGGTATTTTCAAGGACTTTCAGGAGGTTAAAAGAAACCGGAAGTGTAACCGCCCCTAGAGCAGAAGCGCGATCAGGAACTTCGGCCGATTCAGCGGAAACCGACCAACAAATCCTCAACATCGTCAGGAACAGCCCTGAAATAAGCATCAGACAGGTCGCACGACGGTTAGGATTGTCTTCAGGGAGAGTGTGGACCGTTGTGAACCGAGAGGGACTACATCCATACCACCATATCCCGGTCTAAGCACTACATCAAGGAGATTCCGAAAGACGATTGCAGTTCTGCACTTGGCTGCTCGAGTCTGACATCGAAAACAGAAGGTTTCTAGACCGAATTCTGTGGACGGATGAATCGCAATTCACCCGGGATGGCGTCACAAACTTCCACAACCTCCACACCTGGTCAGATGCGAACCCACATAGGACAAGGTGTCGGTCCTTCCAGCAAAGATTTAGTGTCAATGTCTGGGCTGGCATCACCGGCAACCAGTTGATAGGACCCTTCATCTTGCCTCAAGTGCTGAATAGCCAGCTGTATTCGGACTTTTTGGAGAATAACCTTCCGGATCTGTTGGAGGACATCCCCGTGGCCACCAGAAGCGCAATGTATTTACAGCACGACGGAGCACCTGCGCATACTGGGAACATTGTTAGGGCAAGGTTGAATGAAGATTACCCAGAGCGCTGGATTGGACGAGGTGGACCGATTCCTTGGCCTGCTAGATCACCGGACCTTACTCCACTGGACTTTTTCTTATGGGGAATGATGAAAGATGAGGTTTACTCAAGACCAATCAACACCAGAGACGAATTAGTTACCAGGATTGGGACTGCAGCGATGAAAATACGGGAGAGACTGGCTACCATAGACCTCAAACGCGGAATCAGACGAAGGCTACTTGCATGCATCGAGACTGGCGGAGAACATTTCGAACAGCTTTTGTAGCACATAAGTTTTAATTGTAATTAGTTTTTAAGTGAATAAAAAGTATTTTTTAGTTAATTTAAGTATAATTTCTTAAAAATTCGAATTGTCCTAATATTTTGTAAAAGGATTTTTGTAAATAAATGTTTGTATCCTTTTTCTACCTGTGCATGTTGCACCTCTTTCGAAAGGTAATTAGATAGGAAACTTAAAAACAATAAAAAGTAGGTATGTTAATAACGTGAATTTCGGAGAAAAGTGGGGCGAAAAGTGAAAAATCGTGAAATAAAATTTAATTTTTCAACTTCCAGAGGTGATTGCGGCCAAGGGGTTGGGGGTAGGAGGGCGGTGTTGACCTTTTTGGAAAGGGTTTCAAAATAGTGATTTTTTGAGACCGGTTTGGGGTCGCTGCGATGCGTAGAAAAAAAAGATAAAAATACAATAGCGGTTCCCATATAAGGCAACATCGTGATTTACGAATCACCCTGTAACTGCCAAACGGTGCGAGATAACCCCCCCCCCCCCCCCCACCCATACGATTTTTTGCTTGCCTCGGCCTGACCTTTCACCTCCTGCAATATTTCCCTCCCACCTCTGAACACCCTGTATGTTATCAATTCAACGCTTTTAATTCTTCCTATAACGTTAATGATGATGCACAACTACATATGGTAATTTCAAGCAGATCTGATAACTTCTACTATGTTATTTTTGAATACAAAAATATAAAAATAACTGTTATTTACATTCCTTGCCATAACCTAAAAATATTGCATCGCGTTTAATTGGAATTACTAAAGCTATGTAATTATTAAATTTTAAATGTTGCTTACTTGAATAGCCTTGAAGGCGAGCTATCTAATCCATCACGATATCAATGCCACAGCGGCACATTTATCGCTTATTGCAACTTGCGGTTTAGCGGTTTAGCCAATGGGCAACCACACTCCCTCCCTTAGCACAAGTATTCTAACCAACACATGTTAGTCCCAGCAGAACCAAAATCTAGCTCCCGCCCGAAGCCAACTCGCATTGCAGCGATCGATAAATTTCGGCTGTTCATTTATTGATGGATTTATCTCATTAAAACTAAGTAATGTTCCAAAAATACATTTGACAATAATTCAAACCCACAAGTGACTGCTCAAAATCCGTTAATGGTGTGAGCAAGAGGGAACGGAAAGTGCAGCATTTTGTATTTGACAAGTAGTTCATTTTTATATATCAGTGGCCGGACCACTAACAAAAGTACGGCGGGAAAAAAGAAATAGCTCCGAATCAAACCGAAGAACCGAAAATTTTTGCATTTTCGCCAGAAATTCATTAATATTTTTGGCGTATATGGAATAAAAGCCCCTGTGGTTTTAATTTGTTAAAGCTTTTGCCCTTAGGTCCAAAGAACCCGATTTAATTCAATTTATCCTGGAGATTACATTTTTTCCCCCCTAAGAACTAATGCATATTTTCTCCAATTGTCAGACTACTTACGCACATATGCAAGAGGCCAGTTTACGGCTGGCAAATATAGCAGACTTTTGCCAAACTTGCGACTTATGCATTAAATATTGATACGATATTATCAAACTTTGAATTATCTTAATTCTAATAAACTCTGAATCGTTCCCAGGTTACAAGTCTACTGCAAATATCCATTTAAGTCCGATAAATAAAACACTTACATTTAAGACAGGGCAAAGAGACGCAATAGCACAGTTGCGAGTTATTTTCTCACAACGCGAATACGTCTCATTTGCCCATTGTAATATCTTTCTGTTGGCATTCCCTAAAGCTCTGATAGTCTCTGCTGCCGTAGGATGAACTAATTTCAATGATGCCAAGTTATTTACAAAACACTGTTGTTCCATAGTTGGGTATTGAGAGAAAAAAAAACCAAAGTAGTCGAAAATTGATTTACCCAGCGAAATCAATATCTCCTTCGAAGGTTTATCTGAAAAAAAGGAATGTAACTCGGTTCATTAAAAAAAAAAACAATGTTGCACCTCTTAATTGGAACTCTCTCATAAATAAATTTCCAAAGTGGACATTGCTTGTTGAAAATTCCTCCAGAGTCTCTAACTTATCATTCGATCCTTTAAGAATTTCGTGAATAACATTTTCGCGTGAAGGCTGCAGTGTGGACAGTAGTTCAATAATTACAAAAATTGGTTCATCGCTAGCGGTCTTTCCAAAAACTTGGACACACCACTTCCACTAGAATAAGTCTTTTACATAAAGTAAATTAAGTTGTATATTGAACTTGAATACCTGCTTCTGATAATTTTCAAAAAGAAATTCATAGAAATCACTCAAAAAGGAATTACTATTTTCTGATAACTCAATAACTTCATTCCAATGTTGTTCAAGAGTTGTCTTTTGTATTGTCCTGTAATAATGCTTCAATTGTGTAGCTCTATTCATACCAGCAAACATTAATACATATTTTTTCGAGAGCTCTGAAAAATACGATCGTAATACTTTATAATATGATATGTGAAAAATATGATAAATACCAATATCTCCGCTTGAAAAACATTGAACAACTGAAGGGCTAGCCAAAGCTTCCAAACGGTTCTTAAAATCCTCAACCTGGTTTTCCCTTTCATTTTGCCCAGGTAACCCCTCTTGGGCGCACAAGGATTTTTGCAAAATAGCTAGTTTGTCACATATGTTAATCAAATCGTTCCTTTCGAATAAGTCCTCCAATTGTACAATTAATTTTCCCCAACCATCTGATTCTTGCAAACCTTGTCTTGAAGCCTGTAGTTTTGACTTAAGTATATCCAAGTGTTCCAACTTCGCCATAAAATCCCCAGTTTCTAGTTGAACTTCTACAACTTCCCTTTGTATATCCATCATTTCTATTTTTAAGGAAAGAACTTCATTATGAAGATTTTGCGCATCTTTCATTAAACGCGGCAAGGACGACAATATTTGTTGACCAGTATCTTCCAAAACTGAATTCATCTGTTGCACAAAAAGCTGCAGCTTCGAAACTAAAGATAGGACGAATGTCTGGAATTAAAAAACCTGTATATTTTAAAAGTGAAGAATAAACAGCTGAAACACATTCATTCATTTCCGATATTCATCAAATAAACATCAAAAGCACATAGCGAAGGGACTTACCATCTAAACTAAGATAATAATAAAAGAAAAGAAGTATTTTTCATACAATTATTGAGTAATACCGATAACAGATTACTCTTATACTTTCTACTGAATTTAAGTATTAGTTTTTAACCACTGACACATACAGAAGGGTGTTATTAGCTAACCATGTATACAAATCATTGCCTCCCGGATTTTAACGCTTTCGGTGCTTTGACCTGCATACGCGGTATAAGCTATTTTATGACGTGCTGCGTAGGCGCTGAACTACGAAAAAATTTGTGTAAATGGAAAACCCGAAACAATATCAAGTGATAGACTTAAGCCTGCCTTCATTTTAAGTCCCGATACCAATACCGATCGGCAAACCAGATCTAACACAAAGAAAATCACATTTAATTTAAAATTTAACTGAAAAGGAATTAATTTTTAAAGTTAACTAATTTGTAAATTATACATTTGTAATTAACCTTATTAGACGAAAAATATTGAAATGTAAATAATTGAAATGTTGATGATAAAAAAAAAAAAAATTATTTTAAAAAGGGTAGTGGTGTAGCGCATATACATATATATACAAGAATAAAACAAATTTTCTGATGCACAAACTCCCCCAAAAACTCTTTATTTACGCAGTCTGAATGAACGAGCGCCCATGCTACTTCGATCTTTCCCTCTTGTTTATTAAAGTCGTATTTCTCTTTCTATGAGCACCTCCGTTTTTACTACGCTCGCGTACAGCGGTTTTACATGATACAGCGTTTCCTTAGGCTTTATATTCAAAGCTTTTCAGGTAAACACTTTGAGAAAAAAAGACTGACAAGTGTAGTAGAATTCATGCTTTGAGGGTTCCGCACTGTTATACATATTACCGTCCAGCTTACTAAGTAGTTGCTTTTTTATAACTATCCATTAATTTTGAATTATATAAAAAAAACATGTTCTCCCATACATTCCAATTGCAAATGCAAGTTTGTACGCACAATATTGAGAGATTTTTAATCTCTAAGTAAAGAACTAGTTTCTGTATTTTTTTTTTAAATTTTAGGCTCAGTAGTTTCGGAGATAGGGGGATGATCAATTTTCATCTATTTTTTTAAAATAACTTTGAAACTACTTATTTTAAAATTATAAAAAAAAATATATTTGAGACTCTCACAACAAGCCCTTTCATTTGATATGTCACAAGGTACAATTTGAAAAACGTTTTTTAAATTTTCTAATTTGCCTCCCAAAAGTGACCCCGTATTCAAAATTTATTTATTTACGTTACACATCCGTGTTTAGGTAACAGAAATTCATATGTGTGCCAAATTTCAACTTGATCGATCCAGTAGATTCGGAGCAAATTGGTTGTGACAGACGGACAGACAGACAGATACACAAGTGATCCTATAAGGGTTCCGTTTTTTCATTCGGACGTACGGAACCCTAAAAATGACCCAAATAAGAGTCAAACAATGGTGACCTTGACCTTGAATGTCGTTCTGAAGGTCAACTTCGTTTTTAGGGTTCCGTACCTCGAAAGGAAAAAACGGAACCCTTATAGGATCACTTTGTTGTCCGTCCGTCCGTCCGTCTGTCTGTCTGTCAAGACCCTTTTTCTCAAGAACGCGTGGAGGTATCAAGCTGGAATTTATATCAAATACTCAGGTCTACTGTCCCTTGGAGCTGTGAAAAAATCAAACTTCTAAGCCAACGCAATCAAAAGATACAGCCGTTTATGCCGCAAATTTCCGCAAATTTTCGACACTCGCAAGGGAATCAAAACCTACAGGTTACTTCCCGTGAACTCAGAATCTTGAAATTTGGTACGAAGCAACGTCTTATACCACAGATAAAGGAAAAATTGCGAAAACCGTAAAATTTTAGTTACATCATATAGTAAAAATATTTTTAATAATTTTAAACTTACTACCCCTTTCCTCATGAACGCGTAGAGGTATTAAATTGAAATTCATATCAAATACTCAGGTCTATAATACCTTTAAGCTGTAACAAAATCAAACTTCTATGTCAACGCAATCAAAAGAAACACCAATTTAAGCCGCATATTTTCAAACTCGCAACTACTCGCAAGGGAATCAAAACCTAAAGGGTACTTCCAGTCGACCTAGAATCTTGAAATTTGGCATAAAGCAATGTTTTATAGCACATATAAAGGAAAAATTCCGAAAACCTTAAATTTTTAGTTACATCACATATTTTTTTATAATTCAAATTTAATAGATAATTATAAAGTATAACGATACGGAACCCTCAAGGCGTGAGTTCTACTCGCACTTGTCCGTCTTTTTTTAAATGGAAAGGCCTATTTTTGATCTCGAATTCAGCAAGAGGGTGAAATTTCACGTTCAGATATGCAGTCATGTCATGGGTCAAAGAGACCTCCAAAGGTCATTTAGAGGTTTAATTACCTTTTAGTTAGGAAATCATAGTTCTACAATTTGTTTTTTGCGCATAGAATTTTAGGTAGTGCAAATTTTTCTACACACATATTTTTAAAGGATTAATGGTTACTTAACTCTTATGTGAGGATATCTTAACGTGCTCGACATATCATTTAGACGTATGTATCAGTCTTACGACTCTTGAGAGAATTGAAGTTTCTTGCAAAAAAAAACTTGACACCTGAGTGACCTTTAGAGGTAATTTTGACCCATAAAGCTATTTAACTTCAAGGTCAAGGTCACCATTGGTTGGCCCTCTTTGGTCCCTTCCAACTTTTATCCAGGTCATTTTTTGTAAAACTATGATTTTCTAGCTGGTGTCAATTAACATGGGACACTCTGTATAGAAGGTTTTGGCAGAACACATTCGTTGTAAAAAGAAAAATTGTCATTTTTTGAGAAGTCGAATAAACTTGAGTTGAGGGTAGCCAACAAATCCACTCCAAGGCCGGCGCGGACGAAGCAACTATTTGCGGTAGCGCTACGTATTGAAAGTTTTCGTGGTCACATAATTTGTTCGGTATGCTAGTCAAATTAGCGAACGCGAGACAAGAGATTGAGTAGTTTATTTTGGAAGAATCCGTATTTACATTTACTTTTGTGTACAATGCTATACTTGGGCCGAATAAGTCACTAACTTAAATCAATCATTTATTGGCAAAATCAAAACGACAACCAGTAAACAAGTAAAATCCCTTACCTCTTTTTCATGAATAAACTCAGATTTATTAAATGTTGCATTAATCCACTTTATTGGACAGAAATTTTGATTTGAAAACTCTTCCACGTCCTAAGAATAAATAATTATATACTTCTGCACAGTAACAAACTTATTACAAGATTATACCATTCTAATTGAATCAGCAATCCCTTCTTTTATTACCTTTAACACAAGGTTTAACAAACTCTACCTTTACAATAGATGATGGAGCACTGACCTGACATATGTACGCGTTGAGTTCAGAGTTCGGAAACTTCAATTAAAAATTGTAAGTCGGGAATAGAATAATAACTTCTATGCTAGCACTTGTCCCTGAAGCCGTATTCAGAAACTAATTCCGGAATCAGAACGAGGAACTACTTGGAACCTCTTGGAACCATCTGGGTTGAGGCGAGTTCCTGAACAACATGGAACCACTTGACATTTGTGTATAAGTAGTGGTAACTGTCACGGACAATTGTCATTTTAGAAATAAATTTCTGTGAGTAAACTTCGTGCGAATTAAACTTAACTAAAACTAAACTAAATAATAATGAATGCAAAAGCTAAATTGTGCGCGCAAGCCATTATGCTTGTAACTCAAACGTATTTAAGTGATTCGAGTGACTCTTGTGAAGACTGCGAACAATTCAGTGCAGATATTTTGAGATTTCGACATCGTAAAAATCAAGGGCAGCGAGATATGGAGCAATTACTAGAGTTAATTGAGCCAGGACCGAGCAGCGCAAAGAGAGAAATTCCAAAAGTGGATAATTATATTGCAACTGTAAGTATAAGTGTTTAAAAAATACTTAATATAATGGTTTTCACCTGTTTGATAATGAATTGTATATAGTAGGGTACGTGACAATCATGTAGTGTTTATTCCTTAAATATTTATGTTTTCATATCATTCTGTCTTGTATAATACGTTATTCTTATAATTAAGATGAACATTTTCTTGACATTTAAAAATTTTCGTGAAAACGATGGACTTAATTGAGGAAATTGTATTTTATTATATTGTAAAATAAAAAACAATATTTCCTTTTTTTCAGATATGTACAAGCATATCAACCAGATGTGTTCAAGAGCCATTTTCGAATGACACGAGAGCGAGTTGTACTTCTGGAAGGGATACTGTACAAGCGTTTTAAATAAATTTCTTCTGCAGAGGGAAGGCCTAATATTCCCCTCAACTATAGGATTCTTCTATCATTGTGGACATTGGCAAACCCGGAAACTTTTCGAGGAATTGCTGATAGATTTGGCGTTGGAGGAGGAACTGCACACGATATTTTCGTGGAGATCTGCTTTTTAATAAACGAGTTAATTGAGGTATTTATTAAGTGGCCAATGGAATATACTTCCTTGGTAGAAGGGTTCAAAACATCTCGTTCTACGCCATTTCCTGGAGTTATAGGGGCTGTCGATGAAGTAGATATTCCAATAATTTGTCCTCGATACACCGACAAAGAAAGCTATTTCAACAGAAAAGGTACTTATAGGTTAATTTTAGATACATTTTGTTTAAGGAATTTTTTAAATAAATAATAAATTAGTTATAAGAAAGTATTTTTATTATACATATTGTAAATATATTTATAATAAATAGCATTTATGCCGAATATAAATTATTATTTTTTTAATTTATCACAAAAATTAGCCCTTTTTCATTTATTTAACACAGCCTTCAGTTATGGAAAACATTTATAAATATAGGTGAAGTTAAAAAGTTATTTTTAACAAAATAAATTAACATGAAATATAATTAAAACTACATAGACTCCAGCGATGTTTGTTGTTGATGATGATGCGATTGTCCACTATTGCTCCAGCGGTGCTTGTTGGTGATGCTGATGATGACGATTGTCCATTGTTGTTTCATCTTACAGTCCTGAGATAATCTATTTGAAAGGAGGAAATAGATATAAGTGAAATGAAAAAATTATTTTTAACGTAATAAAATATTCCTGAAATATGTTTAAAACATGTGCACTCCAGCGATGCTTGGTAGTGATGTTGATGATTGCCCATTATTGCTGCGTCCCCGAATCCTCAGATAATCTGGGTGAAAAGAGAAAATTCATAAAATTATTGAACTGAAAAGAAATCGTTTTTTCAGAAAATTTATGAGATATTTAAGCCCACATCATTTTTATATCCTAAAATAGGTAACGAGATTTGTATAAAAAATTCGCGACATACAAAATTTAAGGATTAAATGAAAGGAGTAGAATACATACTTGTCGTCACAGATTCCTAAGCTCCTTCCGTCGATGTCTTCCTAACTCAATGAAACGATCCCTTCGGAATGACAATGTCCTCACTGAAAAATGTTTATGATAAAAATTTTATAAGACTCCATTCGCAATTAATTGTTTCTAAAAATATTCTTTGTACCGAGTATTCTTTGTACGGGAGTACTTACATCACTTCACTAATTCCAGGGCTCCTTCAGCCAATGTATTTAATTGTATTCTTCACTGGAACTCTAGAAAATAAAATAATTTGTAAGAATTCCTTCCACAAAAATTATTCACACAAACATTTTATATGCAGTTCTGTCAAATATTTCTAAACCAATTTAGGAATAAAACTCTTCCTTCGCACTTATAATTCCCGGTCACAAATATATGAATCAAACTAATTTTCACTTAACATTTAATAAAAAACCATCCGCACAGCACAAAAATCAAATCAGAAATGCCGCCTGACAGTTCTTTTGCCGAATTGTCAACCTCACTAACCCATTCACATCACGGAATCATTCCTTTCAACCCCAGCAAAATGCAGAACGATTGGAACCAGGTTCCGGAACCATAGTTCCGAGTTTTTGAACAGGGGTGGAACTAGTTCCCGTCAGTTTCTGAACAACTTGGGTTCAACCCAATCGTTCCGGAATTAGTTTCTGAATACGGCTTGACTATCAAAAGTTAAAAGAACGGTAAACACTGACATATGTTCTAAACGTCAGTGACGTTAACCCAATTCTGGAGCCTTTGAAGATAAAGTCTAAGGAAGCGCGATATCACTTTCTGAGCGTAGTAAAGTCCGACTAGTGTTAGTGCAGACGATGTTTGGTTAGTCAGCAGTGGAGACAGGAATAAAACAAATTTTCTTATGCAAAAACCCCCCAAAAACTCTTTTTCAACGCCGTCTGTAAAAAGAGCACTCCTAACCGGGCGAAGTCAACGAGAGCCCATGAAACTTTCCCTCTCGTTTATTAAAGTGGTATTTCTCCTTCTATGGGCACCACCGGTTTTTACTACGCTCACGTACGGATTTTAAGCAGTCAGCTATGGGTTTGAATTATTGTCAAAGGGATTTATTGAGTATTATTCAGTTTTAATGACAAAACCATCAAGCAATTATACCGACAATTTTTAAATAATTCTTTTTGTATCTTAAGTGCCTTAAAAGGAATTTATACATGAAATTACCCTACTTGAATTTCACACAATTTACAAGTTTTCGGCGGAAGATTCGTTATTAAATTATGATACAATTAGTCTTTTAGTATTCCCCATTACAAATTCTTCTTATTTTATGCCTGCTTTACTGACGAAAATGGCACAAAAACCACAAAAAACCTAATTGGTGTAACGCGGCGAATTAATTCGAATTTAATTGCATTTATGTCCTTTTATTGTAACTAAAATTAAGTGGGGATTGTATCAAAAGCACAAAAGTACTTTAATTATATTTTTGAGTTCTTAAAGCAGTTGTTTAGCGATAGAAACCACATTTCCAGACGGGAGCATTGCGAGGTTATGCTGAGAATTTTTCAATGAAAAATGTTATTCTAGAAATTTCTCACTCTGAGATAATTCGAGATTTGATGTTTCGTTTAGGGGAATTAGATTTAAGTATGCAGGATATAATTTCAAATAAATATAATTTTTAAATTTGCCGGTTTTGAAGGCGCCTATCTCGTCTAATGCGAAAGGAGTAAACCAGGGTGAAATAAGAAGGTGAACCAACTCCTATCACGTCACAATGGATGAGGCGTGCGAGAGAATCTGGTGGTTCAGAGATTTAAGCGTAGAGGGCTCTTGGGTTCCAGGCCCGTGTACATGTGCGATTTTTACGTGTGTGGGTGCGATTTTGACATGTGCGATTTTTACATGATCGGGTGCGGTATGCGAAGAGGGTAGAGGAAGAATTGGAGAATGTAACTGCTAAATGCGGATGTAACCTCTAAATATGAAATACAAAATATCTCAGAACTTGATGTGAAATATAATTTAAATATAAAAATATTTTCCATAATAAATCGGAAACAATGGTTTGGCATTTTGTATTCCCTAATTGTGCAACGACGGGAGAAAAAAATCGAGGAGTTATTACCAGAAATTCTACGAGTTTTGGCAGAGATGAGTTGTGGTGTACACTGATTTCAAAACGCGCGGGTACCTGGAACATCAACGCCTCTAAGCGGTGATTGAAAGTACTACCGGATTCTCTAGCATAGTGAAGGAGCTGAGTTGGTTCACCTTCTTATTTCACCCTGGGGTAAACCATTTGAGACAGCAAATTGAGAAATCCATTTCCATATGTTAGTGGCTCGGGTAAACCTCATTTCCAGAAGTGAGCATTGTGACGTTTTGCTGAGAATTATTCAACGAAAAATGCTTTATTCCAGAAACTTTTCACTGCGATATTATTTGAGATATTATGCTACATTTAGGGGAATTAGATTGGGTGCAGGATATAATTAAAAATAAATATAATTTTTAGTTTTGCCGCCTTTTGAAGTTTCCTATTTCGCGTATTGCGAAAGAAATAGACAGATATACATATGCTCCCTATATCTGAACTTTCCTTACGTGAGAACTGTCAAAAAGGTAAACCATTTGAGACAGCAAATTGAGTGGTATATTTCTATATGTCAGTGGCCATTCCATTAGCTTATATTTCTATGGTAGTAGCGCTGCGGCTGCCTCACCGGTTGTCAAAACAATTTTTAATGCAGTTGTAACTTTTAAATGTCAAATTAATAAACATAACCTTTCCGGAGATAGAGCGTAGTTTTGTTTTGCAATAGGCCAATAGTTAAAGAAAATCAACATGATTTCTACAGTACTTCGACGAAGATTGGTCGTTTTGGTACTTGTTATTCTATTGATATGGCAGTTGCTTCGTTACTTTCCGGATTTCTTTACACCGGTAAGAGAAATAATTACCTGAAACATACTTATTTACTTGCAAACTTAGGAGGAGATTGCACTGCGGCCATCTGATGCACCCGTTTTGGTCATGGTTTTCTACGAAGCACTGTGTCCGGATTCTAAGAATTTTATCTTAAAGCAATTGCAGCCAGCTTATGACAAAGCACCCGATTTGATTGAAATTCAATTCATACCTTTTGGAAAAGCAACGGTTTGTATGCCTGTAGATTTTTCTCAAGATATTAAAGTTGAAATCAGATTATATTTACTTACATGTATGCATATTGAAATCAGTTGCCTATATAAACTAACTTTGAGGTAAGAACTTTGAAGATAAAGTCTAAGGAAGCGCGGTATCATTCTTCGAGGACCGTAGTAAAGTCCGACTAGTGTTAGTGCAGACAAATTTTCTATTAGGCAGCAGTGGGGACAGAAATAAAACAAATTTTCTTATGCAAAAACCCCCCAAAAACTCTTTTTCAAGACCGCCTGTAAAAAGAGCACCCCTAACTGTGCGAAGTCAACGAGTGCCTATGCTACTTCGCTCTTTCTCCTTCGTTTATAAGGACTAAGGCCTGATCAAAAATTCAGATTCGGAAACCTAAATGTTCCGCTTACATACAAAATGTTCAACAAGGCGCACATGTTCTTATTTTTCCCGAACGCCTTGTTGAACATTTTGTTTTTTGAATCTGAATTCCTGATCAGGAAACCTAATTAGGAAACCGTACGTTTGCGGCCGGCCTAAAGTCGTATTTCTCTCCCTCGTTTTTACTATGCTCATGTAAAGGCCTTTTACGCGATAAAGCGTTTCCTTAGGCTTTGTATGCAAAGGGTAAGAATAGGCACGTATTTTGTTTGTTTTTTATAAATTATGCCGATGGGCATTTGGCAGAGTAGAGATGGTAGTATGGTGTAAATGCTATTAGTAAATTATAAAAGTAAAAATAATGGCAGATCGATTTTTCAACATTACTTAATGTTAAAATAAATTTAGACTAACTATCAGAGAAAACCAATACGAATTAAGGTCGTTGCACATTTACCGACACGGCACCGGAACGGCGCACCAACAGCAAATACCACTAAAGGGGACGGATGCACCAACCTAGGACCGGCGCGAAGAAAACCTATCTCAGATTATCAGTGGTAATGAGTATTGAGATTTTAAATAGATTTTATATTCGATTTCAGTGGCTAATGTGTTAATATTGCTACTTGTTTTGGAACAAGTTTACAATTTAGTACCTTTACTGATTTTGATGAAATAATGTATTATAGAAACATTAATATTGACTTAAAACGAACGAATAGGCAAACATTTTTGCATATTCGTTCGTTTTGAGTCAATATTAATGTTTCTACAAAGTTTCATCAAAATCGGAAAGGATACCAAATTGTAAACTTAAGTCCTTGTTTTCATGGCGATATCTGCACCCTGCGTTGCGCCACCAGTCAGCAACGCATAGAAGTTCTAGGGCGCAATGTTATTCTTAGGCTCATGCGTTCTGATGTACCGAATATGCGTCGCGATGTTTGAGGCTGCCGGCAGAACGAATTCTAGGAATGTCAGAGTAATAAAACTATAATACAAAAAGCCAAAAAAATTCTATCGCTTTTACATTTAGACGGCAATGTTTTCGTAAAAAGGAACATAAAAATTAAGTTCCTACAATTTATCGAAATATAAAGATAAATGTTTGGAGTTTTCTCGAAGTATTTAATTTAATGTTATTTTTTTAGTTTCATTATTAGTATACAAAGAATCATTTGAGGAGTAATCTGTTCGCATCAACAAATTTTGCGAAAACTAATTATTTCATGAGATATTCGAAAAAATGTAGTTTTATTTCGTAATATTTTATTAAATAATAGCTGAGTAACCCGGTTTCACCCGGTGTATCAAAAATACTAATTAGTTAAATACTTCTGAAATGTTGGTACTTCAGCCAGATTAGCAAGTTTGGAAGTAATACTAAAATCTATGGATGTGGTATAGAACCGTCCAAAACTCATTTTGCTACCACCGTCTATATCAGAAGGGCTCATAATCTATTCTGTACTTATGCGTTTCCATTGTTAAGTGTTAAATAAATAAATAATAATTTTTTTTTTTTTTTTTTTACTATTTCATCGTTACCTTATTGGAAAGCATTAAAGCTGCAAACCTTATGTTGGTTGCCTATTCGTTATAGAAATTATCTCTGCTTAAACATTTCGTTACACATGTAAATGTACAAAATTAAATCAACCATTCTAATTTATTTTCTCATGATATTACTTTGACAAAATTTGGTCGCCATATTGAATCTACTATCTTGATTTCTAAATTTTTAAAGCGCATTCGCAATCAAAATAGATGAGCAATGAGGATATCCACAAACCCCATAATACCAATTTTCATGGCAATCCCTTGAAATTTACAATTTTTGGCCGCAATTTTGGGTCCACAATTTTGAAGCCTGCGAAGAAAAAGTAGCCTGTATGTTAAATCGGTATATATAGTGCATCCACTTAAAAAATGAAAATGATCGGACCAAGCGTTAAGGCGTGATTAAGCAACAAACATATTGGGTCCTCCATTTTGAATTTGCATATCTTGATAGTAGATTCCAAATTAGTGGTCTAAAAATACCCATAGTACTAATTTTCATTTGAATTCGTTGAAGTTCGAAAATTATTGGTCGTCAGATTGTATCCACCATCTTGAATTTCGAAATTTTGAGCATAGATTCATAAACAGGACCCCAAAAAACCCCCGAATACCAATTTTCATGGCAATCCCTTAAAATTTACAACATTTGATCGAGATCTTGTGTCCGCCACTTTGAAGTTCGCGAAAAAAAAATAGCCTATATGTTAAGTCGGGATATGTAGTGCCTTCACCCAAAAATTGAAAATGATCGAACCCAGCGTTGAAGCGTGATTGAGCAACAAGTGAACAAACAAACAAACTTTCGATTTTATATAAATATATATAGGAATATATTTTTTAATTGGAGTAATTGTTGATTCTAAGGAAGCAATTAGAAATTAGGACTACAAAAACGAAGATTTAGTATCGACTTAATAAGTAAATGTTTTCAAATTTTCAAAATTCTCATTGAATACATTTTTTTTATTTTATTTAATTGCTCATTTCAGAAAAGCGGTTCGAGAGCAATTTTCAACATAAACAATTTTAGCTATGTTCTTTTGTGCACGCTATCCAGAGTAAAACAACATAACAAAAGAACAGTTCAGAACACAATTTTTGTTTGGAGATGTGGGCAATCCTGAGAAAAGTGTTTTCTTATAAGAATGCGCACAAGACCACTCTTCGTTTGAGGACGAAAATTAGTCCAAAAAACTTAATACTAGTACATAATAGTTTTCTTCATAATATTCCCTTTAATTATATGTAAATTGTTGTTTACATATGTATGTATTACATTTGGACAGCTATAGGCTCACTTCTACCACCAAGTAAATAGCTTATAGAGTGCTCATCTTGAACAAAAATTTGTGACCAACGGTTTTAAGTTTTCTTACTTTCTTTCATCGAGAACATCGATGCAAAGAAATGAAATAATTAACAGTCGAAATTTACCGAACGTTGCGAATGTGCTTCGGGCGGGACCTACAACTTTGGTTCTGCTCGAATTAACATGTGTTGGTTAGAATACGTGTGCTAAAGAGGAGAGTGTGGTTGCCCATTGCTAACTATCTTGCAAGTTGCACTAAGCGATGAATGTGCCGCTGTGGCATTGGTATTGTGATGGATGAGCAATTTTTTTAAAATATTTAAAAAATAAAGTGCTCCGCATCAACTTAATTACCGTTCTTCAAATGCTCCTGACTTCCGAGTTTTCCCAATCATTCCTAGAATTTATTATGAAAAAAGAGAGGTCGCCAAATATGTTTCATTTCTTTCACGCAATCAGCAATTTGTCTGTCAAATAAATATTCCCAAAGAAAGTGAGAATTTCCAAGTGAGTTCTCACCTGAAGTTACAGATCTAAAAAATTTGTCACTGTGAGAAGGATATTTCCGATACTCGCCCTACGTTACTAGCGAGTATTTTCTCACTAAAATGTACAGAAACTGGCTACAGGTCCTGCCGGCGCACACAAGCGCCCTCACATCCCTGTGACGTCATATAATAATAATAATTTTCCTCAATTTCTAAACCCGACTCAAACACAGGTAATCTACTAGGAAACCTAAGTAATCCACTTTCACTCAGACAATTCGTTCAGCGATGGTGCGGCGAGCTTTTTCAATCGCTTAATTTTTTCTGTGCTTTCCCACGCCCCCTGCTCAGCTATCTCCCAACCGATTTTCCACCTGTAAATTTTGTAAGCTAGCCCCGTATACGCTCTGTCTTGGGATCCTTTCCCCAATATTTTCTGTTCCCCTTTTTCCCCGCAAAAAACTTTCAAAACAGGCCCTAGCTCAAAAATCTTAGTGGATTACTCTCGCTCGGCTATGCTCACAACTTCTTACGCCCCCTGTTTAGCGAATCTTTAACAGTTTTTCATCGTGGAAATGTTGTAAAATAGCCCTGCATAAGCTCGATCTTGTGATCATTTCCCCCATACTTGACCTTCCTCCCCTTTTTCTCCGCAAAATAAATGTCTATGGAAGTCATTTTCAGAACAATGCTTTTCGGTCCTTTATTTTGATTTTTTGGTAGATTTCATATGAAGTACTACCTAATGGAGCCTACCACATTGACAACATGTAATTTTAAGTTGTGTATGAAAATGGTAGTCATCGGTCAAAGGGGTGAGGGGCTATATTAGTTTCTAAAAATGATTTTGTTATTGCGATAACTGTTGCATTTCGTAATGGATTTTGATCTAACGTTGCGTATGCATTTATTAGCTCGATATCTAGGTAATATTATATTGCCGGGTTTGGGGAAGGGAGAGGGGACTTTCACCGCGTTATATATGATATATTATTTTTTTCTTGTAGACCGTATATTTCTTAATTGATTTTGATTAAACGTGTCTAACATATTCTCCATGGCAATATCTCAGCTATGTTCGAAAATGGGGTTCATCGGTCAAGGGGGTGGAAAAGTCATCATTACATACGTTCCCTTATGTACAAATCATTTTTACCACATTAAAATTTACCTCTTCCTTCTGGCTGCCGCCGAAAGGTTTTTTTTAAACGCTCTTATTTAACTTGGATTGTATAGCGTCAAATCTTACAACACAAAATTGTTATATTTCTATCTTACCAAAAGTTATGAAACTTTGCACATATGTACATATGTTTAACTTCGATGACAATACAATGTTGTTTGTAGGTAGATTTCACCCACGTATACCCCGCTATTCACCCACGTATAGCCCGCTATCTACCCACGCTATTAAAAGTGTTTCCTAAAAGAATTTTTTTGTTCATTTTTTTTTGCTTAGAACCTTCATTCTTCTTTTTTTTTTTAAATGTTTACTATATCAATGCTATGAGCGATAATTTACTCTTGTAGGTCAAAGATTCTCTGTGAATTATTTTTATTTTTTATTCTTTTAGCAGGATATGAATCGGGAATATAAATTATACTTACACTAGCTGACTTTTACCCGGCGTGGCCTGGGCACAACTATCCCTATAGTCCCTATAATAAAGCAAAACATTAATCACAATACACCTTAAGAATATAAAAAGCATAATAAGAATATTGCAAAACGTTACAGTAATAAAACCAAGGTCTTATGCTTAGTGCTTCAAATCAATGCCAACATTTAAGTCCAATATTCCTTTTTTAAATTTAATATTCCTGGCCATGTATGACACATGTGATTTAAAGTAATAGAATTGTATAATACGATAATCGAGTTTTGTGTCGGAATTCTTAGTTTCTTGCCTTAAACATTCAGCCAACAATGTACTATTGAATTTCAAGAGTTTGGGCTCTGTGGGCATACGTTGCAGTTCGCGATTTTATTATACCGTAACTACATATGTACATATGTATACTACAGTAATAAAAAAAATATTTGAACAGATTTTAAATGAACGAATTCTGATAATCATAATTATAACACATAGGTCATAATAAGTTAAATAAATATAATATATGTATGTATATCACTTCAAATCGACAAACGATTGAACTCGATCATTTTTAAATTGGATGAAATTTGATGGATATGGTTGTTATACCATTAAATTAAGTTCGACGAAAAGATTTAGAAAACTAAAATATATATATTATATTATATTTTTTCCTAAATTTATTCAAAAATGTAGTTTATCGATTTTTTTTTTGTATTTTAAGTTTCACTTTTAAATCTCGATTAAAGATACGATTTTGAGATATTTTAAAAATAAATTTGAAAAACGCAAAATGTGGAAAAAACTTCATTTTGTAATAAATTTTGAAAATATTTTTTTCTTTCTTTTGGTGGTCTTCGCTTGTTTGCTTGCTTGTTAGTTAATGACGCCTAAGGGCTTTATGCGAAATTTATCATATTTTGACTGAAGGTATGCATTATATTATATATTCCAACTTAATAAGACTACTTTTTGTTTGCGGGCTTCAAAATGGCAGAGGCAAGATGGCGGCCAAAAATTGTAAATATCAAGGGTTTGCTATGAAAATTGGTATTTTGATTTTTGGAGATGCTGATTACGAATCCACTTCCGCAATTTAAAGATTTAATATGGCGGACTCAATATAGTAATATACATTTTGGCACTAATTTGAAGCATTAAGATCTTCGTTTTATTACTCTAACCCTAACGGTTTGCTGTATTGTGTTTTTTATAATTTTTATTTTTATTAATGTATTGCTTTATTATAGGGTTTATAGGGATAGAGGTGTGCGGGTAACGTCGGGTAAGGGTCAGTTAGTTAGAATTAAAAAAACATTTCAACATTTTGTTCCTTCTTTTTCTATCTTATACCATTTTTTTAATTATTTTTTTTTTTCAGTTGCTACAGTGCTTGGCTGATTTTCATAATGAGGTCTCTTAACTATGGTTTTTAAACAATGGAAAACAAAAATCTATGGTAGGCTTTCCATTCTTGCGAAAATAATGAATAAAAAATATTTCGTCTGAATAACAAAAAATAGCAATATTAACACGTTAGCCACTGATATTGAATATACATAGAAACTTTAAAATTTCAATACTCATTACCACCGATAATCTGAGATATTTCTCTTTTCCGGGGCTGGGTTAATTTTGTATGGGTCGTAACCCGTCTCCCGTTATGCCAGACAGAATCCGCTTAGCCGCGACGAAACTTCAGTTCAGTCTAGGACCTTATTCATGAATTCGTTCGAATCGAACCTTTTTTGGGTACAAATTCCTTACTAAAGTTGCTTATATTCTCATAAATTCATTTTAGTTACTTTTGACTTCGATTCATTTTTCCGCACATAATGTCAAAATAATTCAATTAGAGTTTTCTGTCGAATAATTTTAATCACTTCGAACGAAAAAATTAATTGAATTCAAACGTAACTGAAACAAATTCGTTAACAAATAAGGAAGTTTATTGGTACTGAATAATTGAATGAAAAGATAGTGTTCGAATTATAATTAAAAATGGCTTATTTCTCTGATGCCTTTAACACATAAACAAATGGTTTCTCCCTGCTGCTCCCTTTGACGCTGTAACGGCCTCCTCTTCTTGTTCCTCCAGAGTTGCTTCCCTCAGTAATTTCGTTTCATCGCTCTCATCTCCGTTCTCAGGAACAAACTCCACATGCAGTCCCGGTCGGCATGAAGATTCTAGGCCATCATCAACACTTGAATCCGTCTCGGATTGCTCATCTGCATCCTCGATGTCGATATCCTCCAGTTCCGGCGATGCATCCACCCAGGATTTCATCCTCTCTGCAGTATACACAGATTTGAACGGCTTTCGAGCTACCCGCAAATCCGGCGGGTCAGTAATGAAATATCTATTACGATCCAGAACTGCAGAATAAATTGATTCGCACGCTCAATTACCCCATTAGCACGTGGTGTACCTGTAGCGTACAGAACATGTTGAATACCATTCTTACAAAAGTCCTTAATGATTTTACCGTAAATGCGGTACTCGTGCCGGCAACGATCTTCGTTGGCAAGCCGAAATATGTCGTCAACTCTCGCAATACCTTTATTACTGAAACGTTTTTAGTATTGCTCACCGCTTTAACCATGATGTACCTCAAGAAACGATCAATAATACTCAAAACATGAGTATCTATGTTCAGCTCTGCTAGGCGGAAACGGACCCAGATGATCAATGTGTAACACTCGGAAAGGAATTGGCACGATGTCGTCGCCATACAGCTCAACTTCTTTTTTCCCTCCCGGTCATTAATTATATAGGTTCTCCAAGAACGTCTTCACGTAAGCCTTCACGTAACATCGCATACGTGGAAATCAAACTTTGTCGAAGTTTTTGAATAACTATCTTCACCGAAATGTTCAGAATCTTTGTGTGCCATTTACACAACCTTCCCTCTCACTGCCTTGGGCACGACCCACTTCGGATCGCCGTTGACCGCTCGGAACAAACGCTCCCCCTCCAGCTAGTATTCTCGTCTAATTTCGGTTGCTCTAGGCGAATCCAGCTCACCCCTCAAAATTCCAATGACTTCGGCTACCTCGGGATCAGATCACTGCAAGGTAGCCAGCCAATCCGCAGCGTCAACTCCCACACGAAGTATTTTATGCATAACCGTCGTCGGTGTGACAGCCTCCCACACTGGAGCACGACTCAGGGCATCCGCATGTTGAAATCGATCCGCCGAACGATTGATAAATCGAAGTCAAACTCCATTAACTTCAGCCACTATCTGCTGATTGTTGGATTCAGCGGTTTGTTTACCTTGGTTGTATGAACAGTCCGTCACCACAGTGAAATGCTTTCCGAGCAAGTAAACTCTAAATCTCTCCAAACTGCATACCATAGCCAATATTTGTAACTCGTGGCTGTGATAATTTGATTCAATGTCAGTGCAATGCCTATACTACATGCATCAGTATGCACCTCATGCTGTTTAGTCGGGTTGTAAAATGCCAATAATGGTTCATTGTATAACTCGTCTCAAAGAAAATCCAAGGCGTGTTGCTGCGTCTTTGTCCATTTAAATAACTCCTCCTGCCTCAGCAAAATCCTAAGAGGCTTAGCCTTCATCGGAAAATCTGAGATAAATTTGTGAAAATATCCCGTCAACCCGAGAAATCTACGAACTTCATGTTGATTTACAGGCACCGGAAACTCTCGTATACCTCTGTCTTTCGTGACCCAGGCTTTATTCCATGTCTACTTATTTGGTGTCCTAGGTCCTAGGAATGTTATTTCATCTGCCAAGAAAGTACACTTCTTTCGCAACGTAAGTCTTGTAGCTCTCAAAACTTTTAACAGCTTTTCCAGTCATCGAAGTCCCTCCTCAATCGTAGTGCTCGGAACGATGATATCATCCATATATGCTAGAGCCTCGCCTTGGTTCATTTGTGAAATTAGTTTGTCATTCACCAACAGGTGAAACACGCTAGGGGCTTTCACGAATCCAAATGGCATGTAGTTATATTCTAAAGGCTCTTTCGTCGTAGAAAATGCACTGTATTGCTTTGAAGATTCTTCTATTGGAATTTGGTGATATCCCGACAACAAATCTAACGACGTGAAGAACTCACTCCCGACGACAAAGCTAATTGATCATTGATAACAGGCATCGGAAACGGCTGTTTCTTGGTGATTGCATTTCATGCACGATAATCAATGCAAAGTCTATCATCTTTGCCTTAGTCACAAGCACTACTGGTGATGAATACTTTTCCTTTTTTCGCAAAAGCAATACGATAAGGTCGATTATTTATCGGCTCGATATAATCCCCTTCTCATACATATTCGTTCGAAATTCGTTTTTCGCGACGTTCGGAATGCTATTCCGGGGTTTCCGCTTTTCCCTTCAATGAGTTTTGATCTGCTTGTACGTGCTGTAAATCTTCCGACAACAATTGTTGTCGGAAATGGCATACATAGTAAAGAATTTACCATTATCGGATCGCGCATTCCTCTCAGACAATATTTTATTATATTTTCGTTAGCCAATCCACCTTTTCGGCCTCTACTGCATATTTTATGAAAAAACTCTTCTGGACTCTCATTACATCGTCGTTCCATTTTCATGAGAATCATATGAACATCGGTAGCATTTTCTGTTGTCGGAAAATTGGTTTGCGACATGGAAACAAAGTCCGACCAGCTCAAATAAATCGGCAAGGTGTCCTTCCAACATTTTGCAGCAATTTTAGTTTCGCCTGCACAGCATGTATTAATAGGCTCCCAATGATATGTAGATTTTAACAGCGTTACGCGGTCCGCGAATTCTCTAGCTGCCAATGATTCTTCGTTATATGGGTCAAACTCTGGGACAATTTCCATAATATTTCTCACGCTAAATATCTGATAGTCGGTCTAATATATCGGCGAAAAAATCGGCATGTACATAAAATTTTCATAACCAGCGGCATTCAGTTGTGTTTGGACATGGTGGTGGTATGAAGTTGTGACTCGTCGCAGTTGCGCAAGCTGTATCTGCAAAATCTGTCGAACACAGATTTTCATCGCATGTCATCGTGTGAATTTACGGTTATGTCCATCCTATCCGATTTCCCTCAGCCTTTGCTTTCCCGAATTCCTTTATGTCATTTTCCATTAATACCTTGAGTGCACCTCGTTCGTTAGTTCCCCGATCCTTTCGTCGAAATTTGGTTTTTCTCCATTAATCATCGCAACCAAAGTCGTCCTTATTCCCGCCAGTTTTTCCGGTCCAGTTAAATCCAGTAATATCCCACTTCTGATTTATCAGGATAATTGAATGAAAACACTTGCCGCAAAATTTCCATACTATTTTCTTAATTTCGCTCTTAATTGGACAATGTAAACTCCATTTCCAAGTTGAGTTCAAATGTGGGTCGAAATTGAAAACAACCAAAATTCTAAATTTCGGCAGTGTGCCAGGGGTATTAATAAAATTCCTAAAATTTCCACAAATTTCATTTTAGTTATCTTCGATTTCAATTAATTGTTCCGCACAAAAATAATTCGAATCGATTTTTTTATCGGATTATTCACTTTAAACGAAAAACTTAATTGAAGTCAAAGGTAACTGAAATGAATTTGTTAAAAAATTAGGAACTTCATTAAGGAATTTCAATTCAAAAGGAACTTTTATAAACTCTTTTCGATTCGATTCGAGCATAGGGTCCCTGATTGTTAAAAATATAACCAAATTATAATAAAAATAAAAATTTTAATTGCAATTTTGTTGGGAAGACTAGAAGCGGAAATACGCGATTCGGCCTTTGTATTTGGTGAGGAAAAATAAGGGAGAGTTAGCGATTCGAGGACAAAGAGTGAAATTTTTACATAAATTTTCGCATGACTATCTCACAGTTTAATTGCCTTCATGAAAAAATTATTTTAAAAATTAATTAGTTTTTCTCGAATCATATTTGCCACCTTCAGCCTTGGCCACTAAACAACAAATGCCGGTCAGAATTCTCGACGATACCCACTGGCACCAGCGTGGAGGAGTTGCCTGCCGGTGTCGGTGTGTCTGATTGACTATATGTATTTGTTTTCAGTCGAGAATCTCCCAGTGGGAAATTGCTACATTAATGAACATGGTGATCCATTCGTTGTATGAAGAAAACAGCTTGGAAGTAAATCCACTACATGGTAATGGAACGAGCTCACAAGTCCCCGGATACCATACAATTTTTAGATTTTCAATTTATGATTATGAAAGTAATAAAATATATTGAACTGAAGGATATTTTATCCTATGTCGAATCTCTTGTTTAATTAGTATCGATTTATTTAAGGAAGTTCTAGAGATACAATAGGAGACAAAAGTGAATATCGGTGGCGTGTGCAAGGGGGTGAAGGGTGGTTCAAATTGTTTTTTTTTTCGTTTCTTCAGCTCTTGGTTTTTTCTCTCTGGTGGGCTTCCTATCTTACCGGCATTTACCGACACATAACAACGACAGTTGGAACCATTACTTCCTTGCAGAATGTTGCGTAGAATATATGTATTAATAATAGGGGGGCATGTTTGGCAGGTACAGGGTGATTCGTTAATTCCATGGTATGCACATCGCTATTTTAGTTTTATCTTCTGATCTACTCACCACAGCGACATCCAACTAACGCCAAAAGCTTACTATTCTAATGTGGTTTCCAAAAATGTAAACAATGTTGATCTACTACCATCCACCGTAGGTACATTCACTTCCGAAAATGAAAAAAAATGTTTTTCCTAAAATTCACCTTTTCCCGGAATTTTCTCCGAAATTCATGTAATTAATGCACTTATTTATTATTTTTATCGAATTGCAATCTTATTACCTTTCCAAAAAGGTAAAACATGTCCAGATAAAATAGAGGTAGAAAAATCTGTTCCTTCGAAAACTCTGACCGGTATCTTATTGTTTTATTGCCCTGTAATTGGAAAAATCGTAAAACAAACAAAATGTCCTCAAAACATATCAGAAATGTTTGTTTGGTGTACACAAGTAATTAATTTTAATTATTGACCCAGAGAAGTCATAAAAGGGTTAATGCAATTTATTTTATTGCCGTAATTAGCATGTCTTAGCCAGCCATACTTGCGTGTATCCTGACGCTCTGTTACTAATACACTACTGGAAATTTTCCTATAAAAGAGGGTAACTCACAAAGAACATCGATCATAGTTGAAAAACCAAACAAATTCACTTTTGAGGAATACGCTGATATAATTTACATTTACGGTGTAGTCGACGGAAACGAAATAGAGGCTGTCCGGGAATACCAAAGGTGATATCCTAGTCGACGTGTACCCCAAAAAGGGTAATTTTCACAGACATTCCAGATGTTAAGAGAAACGGGAAGTGTAACTCTAAATAGCAGGGATTTGCGATCTAGAACATCGGAAGATTCTGCCGACGTCGAACAGCAAATAATCATCATCGTTAGGCAAAGCCCTCAATCGCGACGCGTGGCAAGACGATTAGGAGTGTCTTCATCTATAGTTTCGAGGGTTATTTCTCGAGAGAGACTACATCCATACCATCATATGATAGTACAAGGACTACTGGAAAGAGATTCCGATAGAAGACTGAAGTTTTGCACTTGGCTTCTGGAATGCGACAGGTCGTTTCTAGACCGAATTATATGGACGGAGGAATCGCAATTTACTAAGGATGGTATCACAAACTTCCACAAACTTCATACCTCGTCGAATATTAATCCACATAAGACAAGGACGACATCATTTTAGTATAAATTCAGTGTCAATGTTTGGGCTGGTATGATAGGCAACCATTTAATAGGATCGTTCACTTTGCCTCAAGTGCTTAATAGCCAAATTTATATTTATTATATGTATTTAATTTTGGATAATACACTGACAGATTTACTTGAAGACATTTTTCTGGATAATTTAAGGGCAATGGAGCACCAGCGCAGACTGAACATTTTGAAGGCAATATGAAATGAAAAATTTCCTGAGCGCGATTGGACGAGGTGGTCCGATACCTTGACCTGCTAGATCTCCAGACCTTACTCCATACTCCATTGGGCTTTTTCTTATGAAGAACGATGAAGGATGAAATTTATTCAAGTTTTTTTAATACCAGAGAGAAATTAATTAGCAGAATTGGGACTGCAGCGACGAAAATACGGGAGAGGTTGGCTACAATGCACTTTAAGCAGGGGATTAGAAGGAGGTTATTAGCATGCATTTAAAGTGACATTTTGAGCAGTTTTTGTGAGATATTAGCACTAATTTAAATCGGTTTTTATTTCAACAAAAGCATTTTGGAGTTGATTTTAGTTTAATATCTTTAAAATTAAAATTTTTATATAATAATATTCCACAAATAGGTTTCCACGAATAAATATTCATATATTTTCTCTACTTAGACATGTTGTGTAATAGCTTTTTGGAAAGATATTATAATAACATGGGCAATTCGATAATATATGCAAATAAAAATAAATCAAAAGATCTCAGCTAGCGCATGCGAATAACAATGCTTCCATTGCAGGAATAAAGGCACTGCATGACGCAACACAGGAATGCCTTTTGGGGTTAAAAACCTGAAATGTGTCGACAGCAGACTGGATGCGACTTCGAATTCGAGGGCAGTATTTTTTTCTGAAAAAAACCATAAGACAGGGAAGCTTGTCGATGTCGATCTTCCTGTACAAATATCGATGTCGATCTTCCTGTACAAAAAGAGGGCAGAACGAAAAGCCAAAATTAAATTTTGAGCATTGAAATTGCCATTTTCAAAGATTGACGCGGCCTCTCTCGCTTGTTTGTTGTCGGATTGGGTCGTAAGAGGTATCGTTGGAGAGGTTTTTACCACGCTATCAACGGAAATCTCACAATGTCTCTCAAAGGACTTATAAAGCGTTATCTGGGTTCACCCCCTCCACATCGATTGCGATTTTAGGGCCAATTTTAGGTGGAAGAGTCTCCAAACAAACGTTGTTCAGGAGACCATGTAGAATCGATTGGAATCCCCCTGTTCAGACCTTAACGAAACACCCAGTATACAGGGTGTTTCTTAGTGGGTATGCCAAAATGAGTGCGATGAAAGATCTGACTTAGACAAACAAAAAATTGTATAGCAGGGGAGGGCCATGTCAACCGTTTGGGAGTTGGAGGGTGATTCGTAAATTCTAATTTTCCATGGTATGCACATCATTATTTTATTTTTATCTTTTGATATACTCAACGCAGTGATATCCAACTCACGCCAAAAATCTACTATCCTAATGAACTTTCCAAAAATATCAACAATGTCGACCTACACTGCAGGTACACTCACTTCCGATAGTAGAAAATAGTGTTTTATTTTTCTAAAATTCAGCTTTTCCCCGAATTTCCTCTGAAATTCATGTTATTAAAACACCTACTATTTTTTATTTTTATCTAATTGCCTATCTCATTACCTTTCCAACAAAGTACAACATGTCCAGATAAAATAGAGGTAGAAAAACTGTTCCTTCTTATTGTTTTATTGCCCTGTAATTGGAAAATTCGTAAAACAAACAAAATTTCCAAGAAGAAAATCGGAAAACGAGCAAGAAGTTCCTAGACATATCCGTGTTAATGAATCGTAACACAATCGTATCGTATCCAAGATTCCAAAAATGTTTTTCGTTCTCCAATCCAGGTTCAGTGATATCTTTCTCATCTTGAGATGCAACTGTCCACATACGTTGCGATCAATATTACGAGCTTTACTGAACCAATCCGGAACAAATTCGGCATCTCAAGAGTTTCGTCCAGCCTGTTATACCTTGCTTAGTGCAACTCGTACAAGGACTTCTATGTTCTGTAGAATCCTCCTAAAGTCCGTTGGTGCCTCCATTTGAATTTCTTCCTCCAACTCTCCGTTCAAGCTGTCCTAAGCTGTTCGAATCCCGCGTTGCCAGAGACATCATAAGACGAATAGATTCCGAATGTGAAGATTGAGCCTCATCAATATTATTCACCGCTTCACCAAGATCACTATCATTCTGTACATCCCCCTCAACAGTTTCTCAAAGCTCGTCATTCTCAAGTCGACCAAACCCATGGAAGTCCTCCTCATGGTTCATGTCGTTCAAGGTATTTATGTGATCCCTTTCTCTGTACGGAAGATCGCATTTCAGATCAGCTTGGCTTTCATCCTCTAACGGAATTTCTTTTTATTTTCCTCGTTTGACTAAATACGATAGGCCTTAGATAGTCTCGCTGATCAAACGATCCCTTACCAGTAGAACACGCGGCTATCAAATACACTTAAGTGGAATCGTCTGAAAGTTCGCCAGTCCATGCCTCGTAGAGAATGGAGGGAGGTAATTTAGACTCTTGATGAGCAAACGGTTGGCAATTGGTTGTCTCAGCCCAAAACGAATTCGGAAGGTTTGATTCCATCAGCATACATCTAGCAGTATTGAGAAGTGTACGTTTCTTCCTTTCGGCAATACCGTTCTATTCGGGGTTGTGTACGGTTAATCTTCGACAGAAACCTCACTATTTCGAATACATATCGAAACTCTGGTTGACGTATTCGGCTCAACTCAGTATCAGATTTGTGATTTGTGATTCCTAGCATGAAGTTCGTATCATGACTAATACACAGTCGGGTCTTTTGATTTTTTAAATTAATTGTGTTGTTATAAAAGTTATATATTTTTCAAAGGCAAACCCTTAACCCCGTTGAGTTTTCAAGCACTCTTCCCTTTTTCGGTGGAGGCTCGTGAAAAATCTTATTTTTTACATATTTTGTCAAATTACTTACGCGTATAACAATTTTTCTTGAAAATAACAGTATTTAGAGCCCATTATTATGATAATTTTAGAATCTCCGTTGAATTTGTTATTTACTACCCAAATTTGTATGAATGTATCATGTATGTATCAACTACACTCTGTCACGGCCCTGAGTCTGCGGATTTAAAGCACTGGACTAACTTATGGTATACTGCAAGTATCAGGGATTCTCAACGTCAAATATCAAAACCAATATAACAATTTGTTTAATATTTTAAATGAGTGTTATAATAGCGTTATAATATCTTTCAAAACTGTCTTCTAAAACTCAATATGCGGATAAACTAGTATTAAATAAATTCGGTCGAGTCATTTTTAAGATACTAGTTTCACGAGTTTCAAAAAAGTTGTGGCGAGTAAAACACAAATCTCCGTTTTTTGTACATTGCATTTAATCTGGTATTCCTGATCCATACATTGGTCCTTCCGTAAAAACAATGATATCCTGTAATTAAACTAAAGAATTTCATTGAATAATATTTATTGTGTTATTTATTGTTCATCCAAACCTGTGCGGTAGATACCTGTCGCAAACATTTATTTTCTTTGCATTAATTTCTAATCGGTATAACTCAGGTTATTCACATAGTCGCAAAATTTTTTTAGGATTCTAAAAGTTGTAAGATTTAAAATAAATTAAGGTCGTGTAACCATATTAACCCTTATGTTACCAAGTGGATACCCGGGTATCCAGTTCAACCTTCAAGCAGATACAACTTTTTACCCGACTGCCGAAGGAGGGTTATGTTTTTCGAGGCTATGTATGTGGGTATGTATGTCTGTTTCGTTGTGTCGCTCTGCAGCCTAAACGGCTTGACGGATTTTAACATATAAGGTGTCATTCGATTCGTCTTAATTGTCGGAGTGCTATAGGGTATATGTATAATATTGCAGGCGGGGACAAGCAATGAACGACAAAACATATTTCTTGAAAAAAAGTAACATTTGGACTAATTGGTCCCCGCCTGCAATACTTTTTCCAATATTTAAGTTATATATAAATAATATTTTAATTTGCTTATTTGTTAACGAGGTATCGAACAAAAAATAATTGCATGGTGCATTACTTATAAGGACATTGCTCTTACAATTTTCTATAGATTATAGAGCTTGTTTTTCGCTTTTCAATTGATATTTTTACTGCAGTCGGGTTTTTTGTTTTTTAAATAATTTAGTTTTTATATATAAAAAATTCCTTTTTTCCCGGCTGGATCCCCATAATTTGAGTAATTTCAAAAGGATTCAAGTTAATAATTTTTATTATTTTGTAAAAAAAAACAGTTGGATGTTTATCAGAAAAAAATTATCAATTAAGGTTTTTGTAAATAATTATTATAAATGTTGATTATTATGCCCGTTCTCCAATGCGCCCATCAACCAACCAACTAAAGTGCTAAATTGGCTGCATCCCGTGTAAAGTACAAGTCGTTACCTGTAATTGTGCCTGCCGACTGTCAAAACATCCTCGGCCAAATGTTTATTTTGGAAGAGTTTTTACCACTTTTAGTGCGGGACTGAAATTACCGTATACATTTTTACAATTGCCTTGTATTATAATTAGTGCAATGATGTTTTGACAACCGATGAGACAGCTGTGACACTGTCACTTATTCTAGTACAACATAGTTGCTGAATGGGTGACTATTCCTCTTAGTTAAAACGCACACATGAAGAAAGTAAGCCAGGTTAATCAAAACACAAGCCAGAGAGATGACGCAAATAAGAAAATGGGACGGGATGGCGCGATTTTGGGTGGTTTGTGGATGGTTGGTCTCTGCATTGGAGAACGGGCATTAGAATTAAACAGATTTTAAAAAGCGTTTTATCAATGATAATTAAACAATATTTACCTTTAATAAATCTTATATTTTTAGTACACGTTAATTTCTACAAACACATAAAGGCAAAGAATGTTCGTCGCATATTGGTTTCTCACAGTTTACGCATCCTTTTCGCGTTCTTTTTCACTTATACTATTCAGCAGAGCAACTATAGCAAGACCCAATAATAATTTTACATCCAGTAGAATCACGTCGAGTATTCATATAATTGTGGCGGAAGTAGAAACAATATTACTAAGAGGTTGCCTTAACATACACTAAATGGCTAGTTTTGAAAATCGGGGGGGGAGGGGGGTAATGCTTAACTGTTATATAATCAAGCTAAAAAGAAAATAATTTAGAATTTTGTCTGATAGTTGAATCTAATGAGTCCTACAACTAAAACCCGCATAGTAGCGAACATTGTATCTCTTCGAAAAGATCGGTAGTGAAGAACGTCAGTTCGAATTATTAGACAAAATTCTAAATTATTCTATTCTCAGTCGAAATATAATTTTTGCCAAACAACTGTGCCGGTGTTATTTGGATACGAGTACATGCACAGTAGCTAGTTTGACATTGAATATCTTAAAGGAAAATTGTAAATATCTTAGCCTTTCAGATTCTAACAATATATTATTTCACAAACCGCATCAATTAGACCCGTATCATAAATATTTTAGAAGTGGATACCTGGGTATCCACCTTATTAACTAATTTGGAAAAATTTAAGGGTTAAAAAACCAAATATACGAAATATTTCGAGTAATAAATATTTTTAACTTCTGTGCTAAAGCAGTATTTTATTACATTTAAGAAATAATTGTTTATGTTCAATTTTAGATGCATGTTAACCCAGATGGGTCACTAACATTTGATTGTCAACATGGTGTCCTTGAATGTCAGGCAAACATGTATCACGCTTGTGCTATAGAGGCTGTTGAAGATTCTAAATTGCGACTTGATATTATTTCGTGCATGATACGGGATAATCATAATCCTAAGGAAGCCATGCAAAGGGTAAATGAATTACAATTAGAGTAATTTAAGCTTATGAGTGTTTTTACAGTGCATTCGAGAGTACAAAGTGGAGTCTGGTGATCTCATACAAAAATGTTTTGATAGCCCACATGGTGCAGAATTACTTAAGCTACATGGAGAGGCGACATCAGCTTTAAGACCTTCAGTTTCATTTATTCCAACCATTACTTTAGATGGTTCACAAGGACGTCAAGCATCCATCCTGAAGGATTTCTTCGGTGAAGTTTGTAAAGTAGTCGCAGGCAGGGGACCGCGACCAAATATGTGTCCGTAGTTTGTTATCTTTATTATTTTGCAAAAACCACCGCAAATGTTGTCACGTGACATTTTTCAGAATGTAAGATGAAGTAACATTATCATTGGAGTATAACTGTGTTATTGCTATTTATTAATGATGACCATAAATAAACTACTGTCATCGGTCTACCGGTATAAAACTACATGTTTTTCAGATTGAACTATAAGTTCTTGTTCATCACTCAAAGAAAAAGTTTAAAGTTATACCCCTGGCATATAATTATTTCATTTTACGATATATGTATGTCGCTTTTCTTTTTTGGAGGGCTAAATAACTACGCGAAGTAATTTGTATAAATACATATTTATGTAAATTTTTTGAATTCCATTTGTCGTATTTTATACATTTAACAAAGAGGCAATTTATGTTATTAACTTTTTTGGATTAAATGTGACTTATTTATAAGCATATTTTGTTTGGTTTTTACTTTGAATTAAAGAAATGTTCTTGCAGCAGTAAATAAAGTTCTCGCAACAAGTAAAGAAATTTATGACGAAATTTCATAAGAACGGTTTTCAGCATGCAGTAAAAACGGTAACCTCTCGGATTTTAATGAAACTTGTTACTAATGCCCATTTTGACTCTGGATTAGTAAAAATTTGGAAAGAACTACGAGGGCAGTTTAATAAGTCAGTGACTTTGTGAATAAAAGATATTTTTTTCGGCAAATAAGCGTTTTATTTCTCAACATAATCTCCTTTTAGCTCTATACATTTAGTCCAGCGTTTTTCCAATTTTTTTATTCCTTCCAAATAATAGGCTTTTTCGAGGCCCTCAAAATGGGCGTTTGTTTCAGTGATGACCTCTTCATTCGACCCAAATCTCTTACCGCCCAGCTATTTCTTCAGGTTTGAAAACAGGAAATAGTCGTAGGGGTCTAAATCTGGAAAATATGCTGAAAGGGGTAGTAGTTCGTAGTCCAATTTATGGATAAATGAAAAAATGGAAAAATAATGCTTAATCAGCACACGAAATTCTTTTTTTTCCATTTTCGTTAAAATTCACGAGGTTGTCTGCTTTCAATGGCTGTCAAACATAAACTAAATGATGCAGCTTACTAAAAATTTTACAGTAGTCTAAATAGATGGCAGTTGACGGGAGCAGTGTTGCATTTAAAACACAGACATACATAGAAATGGACTGCTCGATCTCCTGTCTCACGTGGCCGCCAATTTGACAACCGAGTGCCACAGCCGGACGAGATGAGATATATAAAAATTTATATAGCGCTGTCTATTTTTATCACATTACAAGGATAGGCCGATTCCGCGGATGTTTTGAGTGCGGAATTGCTGAAAATATTTGAATTTAAATATTTGTTGAACAAAAGTTTTAAAAATATGTACTTTAAATTGAATTAATGGAAATAAAAATCATTATTAATGCCACAAATAAATAAATAAATTTTTTTCCCTGCCAGATTACCAATATTTTCAAAGATTTGTGATTGATAAATTTTAAGTTATAAAAAGGATGTACCATATATTTGTTAATAAACATAAACAATTGAACATATACTGTGTTTTAATTAAAGAATTTGGAAATAAAAGCTCTTTATAGCAAACGTTAAATTTAGGATGTGACAGCGCCTACTTTATGTAATTGGCCCGCCAAATTTAACGGTTTCCAGGAATTGTTTATACACTTGACTGAAAGCGAAGAGCAAAATCTGCAAGTTGTAATTCGATTTGTTGAGAATTGTTTAAATTGCGACGGTAGATTGATATTCTAAAATTATTTTAAAGCGTTTAACTTGGTATTTCGAGTGCAGTGTTTTGTTAGGTGTAAAAGCATACGAAAATCGGTAAGTTTCTAAAATCTATAGGTACAATTGCAAATGATTTTATTACTTAAATTGTTTTTATTATAGAGTTAAAGAAAGGCGTAAAGGATGGATAATTGTATCGTGCCAGGATGCCCTAATGTCCAACAGAATAAAACATCAGGACACTTCTTTAAGTAAGTTACTTATTACTATATAAATGATGTGCTATTTGTTTGGCCGCAAATTTGTTGTTGACCTGTGTGATTCTTCTAACGATATACGATTAAACATATATTCATATTAACAGATTTCCAGGTAAAAGGATTTACAGGGAAAGTTGGTGCAATACTTTGGGGTTGAACATCGACGACGTGGAGATGCTTGCCCGCCCCAAGGTCTGTAAATTGCATTTTGAGGAAAAGGACATAACAACGACGAACAAAAGAGCCATCCTCAGGAGAATGGCTATGCCAATAGCACATGAAATTTTAAACGATTTCATAGATGTAAGTAATTTTTGAATAACATTTTCTTTTCTCTTTTTATAATACTAGGCGTCAATTTAGGAAATTTATGTAGAACTTTTTTGTTTTTTGTATGTATTAATTTAATTTATATTTTCCTACTTAAAGAGCTACAGTGTTGTGCAAAAATAAAGCAACCATTCCAGTACAAATACTTAATGTAGTTTTATCCTCATTTTATTTAGTGCAAAATAAAAAGCTATATCCTATTAAATTTAATTAAAATAAGTTAAAAAAAGAACGAACTTCGGTACATGTTAGTCTGCAAAACTAAAGCAACATTTTAGGTTCCTTCCTAGTACTTCGTAAGGTAGTCCTCATTTTGTATAACCTCAGCACACCTTCGTGGCATAAGCGCTATTAAATTCATTATAGTAGACAACTATATATAGTGCGAGTTAATATAAAATAAAAGCCCAACAAAATAAACACAATTTACATTGTCCTTTTAATTGAAGAACATATATACGAAAAATGATAACTTCGTGCTTTTTTTTAAATTAAAAATAATGAGAAAAGCGATAAACGTTATTCATTTTAAAATTTGGTTGAATGAAAAAGCTCGCTCAATAATATAGTATCAATACTTTGAATTCCAGAAAGATACTTTTTTTTTCAATAATGTACGTCTTTTTATCGTACAGTTGTATTTTCAATTATTATTCTTATTTTCAAAGGTCAATGCAGAGCAAAAAAAAATGGAATGTCCTAATTACAATGAAAATATTAGTGAAGCGACAACCTCAAACGCTTCCACTGAAAATATTTCTGATATAAATGCGCCCAGTAAGACTAAGCGCATAAGATCCCGAGTAAGCCAAGAAAACCACAATTTAAAAAAGAGACTATGTAGGAGGCAAACAATGATTTCAAATAACGAAAATTTGATTGCCGAATTGAAATCTAAAGATATAATAAATGAAAAAGTAGCAAGTTGCTTACAAAAGGCCGACATGAAGATTCCTAAAGCCCTACTCCTTAGAATGGCGGGAGACACTGGTTCTTATAATGAAGAACTAAGAGAATTTGCTACTACTCTACATTTTTATTCACCAAAAGCGTATAATTATGTAAGAGAAGTATTTAACAAAAGTTTGCCACATACATCCACAGTTCGAAGGTGGAGCTCAAGTGTTAATTGTGAACCTGGCTATTTAGATGAGGCTTTTAACACTCTAAGGGCGAAAGTTTCTGTAATGGAGGATGCAGAGAAAAAATGTATTTGCACCTTAGTTGTCGACGAAATGGCCATCATGAAGAAAATTGAAATTTTTGGTAATCAAACCAGAGGGTTTGTAGATTTGGGACTCAATTTTACCCGTGACAACGAAGATGAGGCAACAGAGGCATATGTGTTTTTGGTAGTTTGTATGAATAGTAATTGGAAACTACCTATTGCATACTTCCTCATTCACAATTTGGATGCTAATGAGAGAGCAAGTCTTATATTAGACGCAATAACACGCCTCCAAGAAGTAGGGGTAGAAGTTGCTTGCCTAACTTGCGATGGCCCAAGTTACAACAAGAAAATGTTACAAAATCTCGGCAGCAACATAGAATTTCCAAATCCGAAACCATACTTCACGACACCCTTAAGTCCTGAGAAAAAAATATATACAATGCTTGACGCATGCCATTGCATCAAGCTTGTAAGAAATCATTTCGGCAATGTAAAATTTTTTTCCAATAAGGGTGTTATAGATTGGAAATACATTGAGATGTTATATAAACTCCAAGAAAAAGAGGATCTTAAACTTGGAAACAAGCTCTCTAAACTTCATCTTGAATGGAGAAAAAATAAGATGAAAGTTAAGTTGGCGGCCCAAACGCTAAGTGCGAGTGTCGCAGATGCAATCGATTTCTGTAGAGAAACTTTAAATCTACATGACTTCCAAGGCAGTGAAGCAACAGTGGAGTTCATAAAAATGATTGATCTCGCTTTTGACCTGCTCAACACAAGGAATCCTTATGCGAAAGGAAGCAAGGCCGCTTTGAGGCAAAATAACTATGCTCTAAAAGAGCAACAAATATTAGTCATTCAAGAGTATATTTTAAGCCTTAATAACCAAGATGGCAAGCCTGTTTACCTGTCGAGAATAAGAACAGGTTTCCAAGGTATTATGGCCGGCCTTGAAATTTTGAGATTAATGTTCCAAGATTTATGTGTTGAAAAGGGGACCTTAAAATACATTCTGTCTTATAAACTGAGCCAGGATCATCTAGAGCTTCTATTTTGTGCAATTAGAAGCAAGTCAGGTTGGAACAATAACCCGACTGCAAGGCAATTTATTGCTGCATTAAAAAGCCTCTTAATACATGCCCAAATTAAGAGCTCAGGAGGTAATGCAGTAGAACTAGATGCATGTAGTTTGCTGAAGATTTCAGCCAGTTCTGTTACTGTTACAAAGGACGGTAAGTTTCCTGAAAACTTTCTTTATAAATAATTTCAAATGATAATACTTGCAGGACATAATATGATCCTGGATGCTATGGATAACTTAAATCCAGACATTGAACCGATGGAAGAAGAAATTGATTTCCTAATGGAAATAATTTCCCAACGGTTGACAGAATTTCAATCAAATGCTGTGGGTTATATAAGTGGGTATGTAGTAAGAATGGTTAATAGAGTCACCAAATGCGGAGAATGCAAATATACTCTATTAGCTGAAAACTTTGACGGAAGATCTATTTATAATAATCTAATAAACAAGAAGAGCAGAGGCGGCCTCCTTGTTGTTTCTCCCGATGTAGTGCACATATGCCTCCATACAGAAAAGGCCGTTAAGTCGTTATTAAGATCAGATAATTTTAGTCTTAATAACAAAAACCTTAAAGAACGAACTACAATGAAAGTTATGAAAACATTAGATATGTCTAGCTTGTTCATGGAACTGAATGAACATATTAAGGAGCTAGAAGTAGATAACAACCATATCTATAAGTTGATAAAGAATATAGTATATAGCTATTTAAAAATAAAGCTGTCCTATATAATAAAACAAAGGAATTTAAAAAATAACCATATGATTCGATCCCAGTTATCCCGATATATAATTTTTCGGAATAATTGAAATCAAATTGAATGTTTAACTTACATTGGACTCTCAACATAGTTGGGAGAACTCCATTTAAGTTCAACTTAAATTTGATACAATGGATAAATCGAAGGTTCCATCAAAAATCCCCTTGAAGGAATTATCCCAAATTTGATTGTACAGCCAGCCTCCTTTAACATTATTGTATATCGACTGACAACATTTAAGGTAAACAATTTTGCTTAATATCATAAGTTTTTAAAACTCTATTCAATTACTTCTTTATAGATTTCGATCTTTTGCAAGTAGAATGCATTTCAGCAGGCGGTTAAAATGGATTCGTGTTTACATCAGAGGTAGTGATTTAGCATATATGTACAGTACATAGTACACAACTAATTTTTCTTTCTAATAGTGAAATGCGTACTTGCAAAACTTGGGATGAGTCGAAAAAGTCGTTAAAAGGACAAACGCAATGGAAGCAGGCGGAACAAGCAGCATCCTAACTTGGTAAATGTTTTATTTTATATATGTATATATTGATATTTTTTTCCTTTTCAGTCCAGTTCCTTCCAGTGAGTGAAACCTTGTCGTGGTTGGAAGGCTTAAGGGATTCTTAAAATTCTGATCAATTTGGTTAATATGTTTTTTTAGCATAAGACAGCTAAATTTTAAGAATCCCAACGAATATCACTCAGATAAAATAAACTAATACCCATGTTCTGCATTCCGAGTGAAATAAAATCGAAAAAACCTCACAACACTCCTTTTGAATTGAATTTCCTTAATAAAGTTCTTCAAGCTGTAACAAATTCATTTCAGTTACCTCTGATTTCAATTACTTTTTTACAAAAACTACAAAATATTTCGATTGGATTTTTCTATCGAATTATTTTAACTACTTTGAACGAAAAAAGTAATTGAAATCAAAGATAAGTGAAATGAATTTGTTAAAATCATAAGAATTTTATTACACAAAAGGAGTTTTATAAGCTCGTCTTGATTTAATTTCACTCGGAATGAGGACTTGGGCGAAAATTAACTCTGGAATTAATTCCAGTAGTTTCTCTGAAATGCCTGGAATAAAACAAATTGATCTATTAACATATAATCACGCTGTTTCGCTCTGATATTTCAATTAAAGTTCTTGCATTAACCAAATTAGCAGTCATTTGACAGTTCTCCAGAGAATTGTCAGAGAAAATCTTTAACGGCAATTCAGCCCGCTGACAAATATCTGACAGCATAGACCGTTAATTTTACGTCATTTCACGATTTGACAGTGCCACAGCCTGAAAGAGAGGGAACAAAAATCCGGCCGTCTGCTTATATAGGAAATCGTGTACGTGAGCGGTCCATTATATTAAACGTCAATGATTTAAAATTACTGCGCGAGAAATTCAAAAAGTCACTGACTTATCAAACTGCCCTCGTATTTCTGAAATATAACTTTTAGCGGGCTTAAATTGTTATTTCATGTTGGATTTCAATCACTTGTGGTACACAGACTCTGATGTATGTATATTAGGGTGGAGTGAAATTATTTTTTTTATATATTTACTGTAGCATACCCGCAAAAAGCTGCGTGATAGGCACAATAAGCAAAAAAAAAAAATAATTTTTGTGTACATAAAGAATAGATTTATTCTATATATCCCCCACTTGCTTGAACGACCGCCTCCAATGTCGGTCTGAAGCGATTGCAGGCTCGGTGTAAAGCATTACGGTCCATCTCGGCGAATGCTGATCCAATAGCGGCTCGGAGAGATGCTACGTTCGAGTGTCTGGACTTGTTTGACACTCTTTCAATCACGCTCCATACATAGTAGTCCAATGGATTTAAATCTGCGCAGTTGGGAGGCCAGAATTCCTTCGACCAAAACATGTTGACATTGTCCGACAACCAGCTTTGCACCAAGTGAGTCGTGTGGGCGGGCACACTACCTTGCTGGAAAACATACGGCCTTCCAGATGCTATGCTATCCATCCACGGCTTCACAACGTTAGTTAGAACCATTAACGTATAATATAATGGACCGCTCACGTACATGACTTCCTATAGAAGCGGACGGTGCGATTTTTGTTCCATCTCTTTCGCTCTGAGGCAGTGACAGTTCGGGAAATGACGTAAAATTATCGTTCTAGAATGTCAGAGATGTCAGCAGGCTGAATTGCCGTTACAGATGTTATGTACGTCCCTGCGGGGACATATTATCCAGATCTATTCCCGGTAGTTGGGGGATAGATCTTTGTTGTGAGTGATGCTCCGGGGTCAACGGGGTTCCCTCTACAGTGGCACGGTCGCCACGTGGTAAGATGAGCCTACAGTCGGTGGCTTAGGGGAAAGAGTAGCTTAAACAGCTCAACTCCTGAAAAGGGGGGACGGAGTAGCTATAGAGCTCAACTCCAAGGGATCTGGTAGAGTAGCTTTCTCAAGCTCGACTCCAAATGAACGACGCAAAGTACGATCAAATAATCCCCTGTTTATTCATGATTCTTAAACTATTTATACAATTCTTACCTTACAACTACTTTCACAAATTATTCGATACAGATTACCAAATATGCATCACGAAGACCCAATGACCGCATTGGGCGGCTATGGGGATGTTACCCAATAGCTGAGTCGCCCTCTAGTGTAACTTTTAATGTGTCACATGTCGTAATTAATAACTCGGCGGGTTGCGCTTTGATATTAGCGCAAGAGGCGATGACCGCGGCGCGCGTCGCTCAGTTTTGCTGAGTCGCGTACTTTATTTATGTGGCACTTGTTTACATTTTCCCGCAACGTGCTCGTGGTTTGTTTACTAGACCTTTTTGTTTATGGTCTCGAGCTAGCGTTGCTAAGGTTTTTCGCTTGGTAACTAGGGGGTGAACTTGAACTTGAAAATTGCTTCGTATGTTCTTAGCTACCAAGGTGCTTTATATTTGTGCATCACATATTGGTTTCATTGAATTATTATCGGTACATCACCATACTATGTACCGGAATTTCGGTACACAACACAGATTTTGTCTGACGATTCTCTGGAGAATTGCTAATTTGTTTATTGCAGAAAGTTTAATTGATATAATTGCAATTTCAGTGCCAAATAGCGCGAATATTTATTATATATATACATAGGACTTTCAGGGAAGTTCCATTGATAATGATTGATCCATAATTGATTTTGTTTGCTTTTATGATAATTTTCATAACCGATGCTCGCTTTGACGAAATTAGATGGATTTTGGTTGAACAGAACATCAAGAAGACTACAATACGCAATGTAATGAACGCAAGCTAGTTCAAGGTATTGATCCTCAATGAGTTCCAGTGCTTCCGTGAGACGTGCAATATTCTTTTAACTCACTAGGTTTACAGGTGACATTTCACATAGAATATGGTTTGGTTTGCGAATTTTATACGTACATACGAGTATACCTACCTTCTGATTCCTGATAAAAGTTAAGAGCTTATAGCGTTTTAACTTCTATCAGAAATCGGTTAAAAGGAATTAATTTTCTACCTTAAAATTTAACGAATTCTATAAAAACATTAATTTTTTTATGTAGATATTTTTGTAAATAAATTCCAATTCGGCAATAAAATTTTCGTTATTTGAAATCATTGTACGAGTACGGCTCCTACATAATTTCATTTTTAAATACATATTTGTTTTGTAGGCTTACTCGGAATCTTACCATGCGCTTAGACTGCCTTGGTGCATTTACATTAGAAAATTTTTTAAATATATATTCTTCATTTTAGTGTTACATAAACTTTAAATATATATTTCAAAAATAACATAAAACATAGCATAATTCTGGTCACTTTTCCAAAAATCTTCTGGACAACAAAATAGGTACATCCCGCACCTAATGCAAAAAACGCGTATTACTCTTTGATTTTATGATTTTTTTTTTTTTATAAATTGAACCTGTAGTTATTAGTAGCCGGTATATCTACACTTATTTTTAAGTACAGCTTCCATTCTTCTGGGCAAGGAGGAAATAAGTTTACGACACGTTTTTACGGGTAGGTCGCAACACATTTATGGGACAGAAATCCATAATTGGTCCTTGTTCGTAAAGGTTTGTTTTGCCAATTGATTTTTTAAATGTCTCCATACATTTTTTATTGGATTCAAGTTGGAAGACTGACTTGGCCAACTCATAACGGGGACATTTTCCTGCACAAACTGATCTTTGACTAGTTTGGAAGTACATATGTTTAGGATCGTTGTCCTGCTGATAGTTCCAAATTAAGAACATGTTATCCTCTGCGTAGGGTACATGACATTCATCATAATGTCTAAATATTCAAACCTCGTCATAGTGCTCGTTATACGATAAATTGGACCTATCCTATTCCATGAGAAGTAGCCCCAAACTATTGTATTTCCACCACCATGTTTAACTGTCTTTTTTGTGAAACGACTGTGGAATTCTTTCCCTTTAGGACGACGAAAATTCCTTTGAGCGTCATTAGGGAACAAATTGATTTTTGTCTCATCGCTTTAAAAAACGTTATGCCACGTTTTTTGAAATTCTGGTTGGGATCAAGATAGGTGGTCTTTCGCAAATTGCATCCTCGATTTCAAATTTGTTTGTCGAAGCAAAGGAATTTTTTTGGCTATCTATTCGGGTAGATTATCATCCACTAGCCGTCGACGTATAGTGCGGGAACTCACGACGTTGTCAATCTCAGCAGCAATACCTCTTGAAGACCGAAATGAGTCTATTCTAACCAATGCCACATTTCTTAGATCCGTCCTTGGGAAAGTTTTTCTTTGTTTTCCACGCATTTCGTTGCCTTTTCTGGCTTAAGAGCATTACTGACGAAATTAGTAACCGATTTAAAACGTTTGCAATAGATCGGATCGGTTGATTCTCTTTTCTTAATCTCCGAAATAAGCCGGTTCCTCTAGAGTGCAATGTTGCTTTTTACCCATTTTTATAGAAACAGTTTTTAATAGATTTTCACAAATATAATCCGAACATACAAAAATCTTAATTACGCATTTATAAAAATCTAAATAAAATCGTTCGAAAAATTTTTAATTTTTACTGTAAACAAAACGACGTTGTATTTTATTGTCCATAATAAATTAGAACATTGTTACTAAACTTTCCCAATTGCAACAATTCTCAGAAAGGTTTGACTTGTGTGTTTAAAAACAGAGTTGTCAGATTAGTTATTTTATTTTCACTGCAGAACGATATAAAAATAAGTAAAACTAGGGCTAATATTTGCATAAAAGCAGATTTTAGGGTCTTGTACTTATTTTATTGTCCATATGTGTATGTAATGTATATGAAGCTCATTCTCCATACTCTCGTCTGCGCAATTCTACAATGTATGTTCTTTATATTAGCATAATTAACACCGAACTGCGAAATTTTGCTCATCGAAAGAATTTTCAGTTTTAAAAACTGTTTTATGTAATTTTTAGAATGCTAAATAGTTTTCAAGAAAAATAGTCATATTTTGTCAATTTTTGAAAAGTGTTTTATAAAATAAGGTGTTGTTTTGCTTTGTATATCTATCGACGATGAACGTCTGTAAAGTATGCAATAGCGCGTTCACAGGGGAGCTAATCGTGTGTGATGGCATTTGCAATCAATCATTCCATACAATCTGCCTAAAGCGCAGTGCCCGTTCTCAGTCGACTTCTTCCCTCTCGACTTGCACAGAATGATCGGAGATTAAACCCTGTCATATCCTGAGATTGCTGGCCGCTATCTCTGATTCCCTCTCCAGCGAACAATCCCTCTTAGCCGGCAAAGTGCAGTCCATCGCCTCCAACTGGGCTAGCTTTCAAGCAGTCTCCGATGATCTTGTTACGATCATCGAAAAGATTGATAACATTATTAACGTCGCCACCGCCGTTGAATCTAATACGAAAGTTCTGCTTGAATCAACGCATCGGGTCTCTACTAAACATCAATGTGGATAGGCTCTCCCTCAGTCTCATCTATAAAAATGTTCGGCACTACGTGGACTGCAGCTGACTGGAACCAAAGGCTCTCAAAATTAAACAGAGGTAGCCTTGGTACAACACATAGTGAGCCTCCCTAAGTAATTCGCTAGTCCTTCCAGCCTTAAGTATTCCTCAATAACCTATCAACAACAGCATCAATCTCTTCTACACCAAGCTATTTAACTGCTTATCGCAATATGTTCCATTCGAAGCCATAAACAACCGCTCCACATCACCGCCTTGGTATGATAAAGATCTTCGCTCCCTACGCAACAAGAGGAATAAATTGTGGCATTCTTTTCTTCCATTCTGATTCTGACTACTCTTCTTATGCCGCCATCTCTTCCCTCTTCTCCGAACGTTGCGAATCCCTCTATAATGACTACCTCAACAATATGCAGTCTAAACTCATTTCCGACCCCAAATAATTTTACAATTTCTTTAATTTAAAAACAAAGTCCAATGGATACCTCTTGTGCTTAAGCGATACATCTTCGTCTAATCCCACAATTATTGCAAACCTTTTTGCGGATTTCTTTAGGAAATTTTTTAGCGGCCTCGACTCCGCCCCAACTATTTTTCCTTCATGCTGCAGTCCCCACAAACTTCCCTCGTTACTATAGATATCAATCTTTCTCTTGTTGCGGCTAAAATCAGCGCTCTTACTGATGATTTTGACCCTGGCCCTGATGGTATACTTGCCGCTGTTTTAAAGAAATGTGGTACCCACATAGTTCAACCGCTTACCGCCCTTTTCCATCTTTCACTTTCAGAGGGTGTCTTCCCCGACCGTTGGAAAGATTCTTATATCACCCCAATCCATAAGAAGGGTTGCAAGAGCGATATTTCAAAATATCGCCCAATTGCTAAATTATCCTGCATTCCGAAACTCTTCGAAAGTCTTATCTACGACTCTATGTCATTCCACTGTGAGTCCATTTTATCCTCAGCTCAACACGGATTTTTCAAAGGCCGGTCTACATCTACCAACTTGACAACCTTCATGTCACGCACTCTCTCAGCCATGGAAAACGGTGCGGAAGTTGATGTTATTGCCACTGATTTCAACAAAGCTTTTGATAAGATCTCTCATAAAATTATCACTTTCAAACTAAGGTACCTCGGCTTTCCTTCCCGACTTATTTCATGGATCAATTCCTACCTCGATAGCCGCCATTATACATAGTGTTCGCTTCGACTCCTTGATTTCTAATCCCTTTATATCCCATTCCGGCGTACCTCAGGGCAGCCACCTCGGCCCTCAGCTTTTCATACTATCTATCACTGATGTCGTGAACGTAGTGAAACAATCCAATAACTTAATTTACGCCGATGACATGAAAATCTTTAAACAAATCACCAATACATCCGACTCCTGCCTCCTTCAAAGCGACCTGAATAACTTCTCTACCTGGTGCTTGAAGAACTTTCTTGATCTCAACGTTTCCAAATGCCAATCGATCACTTTCTCCCGCAAGCGTTCCTCCACCTCTCCTCGGTTCTACGTGCTCTCAGGAGAATCGATACCTTCGGTCGACTCCCTCCGCGATCTTGGCGTTATCTGCGATAGTGAGCTTAACTTCCGACCCCACTTTGATCACATCATCAGTGGTGCCAACTCTGCCCTTGGCTTTGTTAAGCGTTGGTTTAAGGAATTCTCCAACCCTTATGTGCCTGTCAGTTTTGGTCACCCTCTCAATCTACGATCAGCAACAGAATTGAATCAGTTCAACGCAGATTCCTTCGGTTCGCGTTGCGTGCCCTTCCTTGGACAGGCCATCTCAACCTCCCTCCATACGAAAGTCGTCTACAATTAATCAACCTTCAGTCTCTTTCCCTACGTCGTGATGTCGCTGATATCATCTTCGTTCATCAAGTTCTAACTAGTTCCATTGACTGTCCTGAGTTCCTACACAATATATCCCTCAACACCAATCCTCGCAACGTTAGATCTTTCCCCACATTTCGCTTTGAAAATCATAGTACCAATTACGGTTACTTCGAACCTTTTACTAGAATGCTGCGGAAGGCAAACAACTCTACCGTTTTTGACTTCCATGTCGACAAAACTTCCCTCAAGCAAGCTTTTTACTTCCCGAACCCACCCTTACACTAACCCAGCCTGCATTCCCTCAACTGTGTGTATAATGAAATTGTTTATTCTTTTAGTTTAGCTTAGTTTAGTTTATACCACATATTTGTAGCTTGTATTAAGCTAAACAGAAATAAATAAAAATAATAGGATCCTTTTACGTTGCTAAATAAAACCTCGGACTTTCAGCCATTACCTAAAAATATGAAAAACTTAGGGACTCCTACGGCAATTCATACAATAAATAGGGAAAGAATATTATAATATGTATAGATTTAAAAGTTTGCTGTAGAGTTTTTATTATTATACCAAATTGATTAATTAAAACACAATAAATCGTTTAAATATATTAATAAAATATAGTACATCATTTTCATAAATGAAAACTTATCAATGACAAATTAGTAATCTGGCAGGGATAAAAATTTAAAAGCATGTTTATGGCACTAATAAATTAAATTCAAATAATTTTGTTAGCATTCAGCAATTTCGCATTCAACAAACCTGCGGAATCGGCCTATCTAGGCCATGCGATCAAAATAGACAGCGCTATATAAATTCTTATAGTTATACATATATCTTATCCCGTCCCTCTGTGGCAGTATGTTGTCAAATTGGCAGCCGTTTGAGACAGGAGATTGAGCGGTCCATCTTTATATTTATATATGTATGTCCGTGTGCTCAGCCGAGTTTTCGTTTTATCTGACTGCGAAGCTGGAAAAATGATTTTTTTTTCCTAAAATTTCTTCGAAGTTCATAATGCACTTATTTTTTATTTTTAATGAATTGCCCATCTTATTACCTTTCCAAAAAGGTACAGCATATCCAAGTAGAGAAAACATATGCAAATTTATTCGTGGAAAACCATTTGAATTTTAAACAAATTAAGCTAAAATCAACTCCAAAATGCTTTTTGTTTAATTAAAAATCGATTTAAGTTTAACTGCTCAAAATGTCTTTCGCCACTTTGGATGCATACGAATAACTTCCTTCTAATTTCGTTTAAGGTGTACTGTAGCTAGCCTCTATCGTATTTTCGTCGCTGCAGTCCCAATTCTGCTAATTAATTCCTCTCTGGTATTAACAGGACTTGAATAAACTTCATCCTTCCTCATAACAAAACGTCCAATGGATTAAGGTCTGGAGATCTAGCAGGCCAACGAATCGCTCCACCTCGTCCAATCCAACGCTCAGGAAATATTTCATTTAATTTTACCTTCACAATGTTATCAGTATGCGCTGGTGCTTCATCGTATTCGTAAAACATTGCGCTTCTATTATCCAGAGAGATGTCTTCAAGTACATCTGGCAGTGTATTCTCCAAAAAGTTCGCATAAATTTGGCTATGACACACTTGAGACAAAATGAGCGATCCTATTAAATCGTTGCCGATCATACCAACCCAAACATCAACACTGCATTTATGCTGGAATGATGTCGTCCTTGACTTATGTGGACTAGTATCCGACCAGGTATGAAGGTTGTGGAAGTTTGTAATACTATTCTTAGTGAATTGCAATTCATCGGTCCATAGAATTCAATCTAGAAACGACCCGTTCTCTATGTCGCATTCCAGAATCCAAGTGCATAACTCCAATCTTCTCTCGGAATATCCTTTCAGTAGTCTTTCTACTAGGATATGATGATATGGATGTTCTCTCACTAGATTAATAACCTTCCAAACTTTAGCTGAAGACACTCCTAATCGCCTTGCGACTCGTCTCATCCTCGTTTTAAGATTTTGCCTAACGATGATGATTATTTGCTGTTCGAATCGGTAGAATTTTCCGATCTTCCAGTTCACGATACCCCGCTATTTGAAGTTACACTTCCAGCTTCTCTTTCTCTGGAAGGTTCACGAAAATACCGCTCTTTCGAGTACACATCCATTAAGGAATCTCCTTTGGTATTCCCGGACAGCCTCTCTTTCTTTTCCGTCGACTACACCGTAAATGTAAATTATATCGGCGTTTTCCTCAAAAGTGAGTTCGGCCATTTTTTAAGCCCTTGCACTCGAGAGGTGCTTCTCAGTCACCACACCAATGTACATACATATAAATTAACGTTGGTGAAAAAAAGCTTCGAGAGCAAAGGGTTAATTATTTCAGGTTAGGAAGATCCACAGTTATCAATTCTATTTTCAACTATGATCGATGTTCTTTCTGGCTGACCCTTTTTTATAGCAAAATTTCAATTAGGTATTAGTAACAGAGCGTTAAAACACACCCAAGTATGGCTGTATAAAATAAGCTAATTACGGCAATAATATAAATTCTTTTAACCTTTTCATGACTTTTCTGGAGCAATAATTAATTACCTGTGAATGCTAAACGAGCATTTCCGATCTTCTTTTTGGAAATTTATTTCGTTTTACGAAGTTTTCAATTACAGAGTAATAAAATAATACGATATCAGTCAAGGTTTTCTAAGGAACATATTTTTCTACCTCTATTTTACCTGGACATGTACCTTTTTGGAAAGGTAATAAATTGGGCAATTCGATAAAAATAATAAATAAGTGCATTAATTAGATGAATTTCGGAGAAAATTCGGGGAAAAGGTAAATTTAAGGAAAACAATTTTTTCCTCCAGTTTCGGAAATGAGTATGCGTGCAGTGGGTGATGATAGGTCAACATTGTTAACATTTTTGAAAAGCACATTAGGATAGTAGATTATTGGCGTGAGTTGGATTTCGCTGTGTTGAGCAGATCAAAAGAAAAAATAAAATAATGATGTGCATACCACAGAAAATTGGAATTTGCGAATCACCCTATAATTTCCAAACGGTTGACATAACTTCCCTTGCCATATAATTTCTTGTTTATCTAGGTCAGATCATTCATTCCACTCATTTTGGCATACGCTATACCCTGTATGTAATTCAAAGGGTCTCCGTTCTTACTGCATTCGGAGTATCGGGGTCGCTGATTTCAAATCGATTGTCAGAATTTAAGAATTCAAGATCGCGGACTGTTAAATATTAAAATATGTTTCGTTAATGTCTGAACAGGGGTAAGCCAATCGACTCAAAATGGTCTCCTGAAAAAGTAACGTGAATTTTTAAATAAATTACAAAATTTAAATTTTTTTCATCAAAATTTATATGAATTTATGTGATCCTCTTCCGATATTATAAATTTATGCCGACGTTTTTCCAGTTCTCGAAAGACTTCTGGCACTTGTTTTCTGGTAATAGTCTTTAAAGAGACCAGGGAATTCTTTTTCATAGCTTCAGCTGACTCAAAACGATGCTAACGAAGTAGGGGGAATAGAAAAAGGTCGCGCGGAATCATATCTGCTGGATACGGAGCCTGCGGAACAGTATCATTTTGATTTTTGGGGACAAATTGATGAATAATTATTATTGTCTGCGATGGTACGTTGCCGTGATGAGAAAACCATGATTTGTTTTACCAAAAGTCTGGTGGGTTTCGTTTTAAAGCATGCATAACGTTTAAATAATATTCTTTATTAACTATTTGTCAAGTTGGAAGAAATTCTTTGTGAACAAAACCACGGTAATCAAAGAAAACAGTTAACGTGACTTTGATTTTGATCGACTTTGTCGTGCTCTGCGAGAAGCAGAGAAAAGCTTCTCTACCCTCCTGTTTGAACAACTTGGGCGATTTGTAAACTTATATTTTCCGACATGGTTTCATCAGCATAACATTTTTTAACACTTTCAATGCATCGCATAAGAAATTTCATTTTTTTGAACAAAATTGAATGCAAATTCTTTCTGCAATAAATTTACCCATTTTAAAAATCGTAGAAATGAAATTTTCACAGACGCTATAATTTCTAACCTAACAAAGCAAACATCATGAATATTTCTGACAATTGTTATGAACATAAAAAAAACATAATCATAATAATTTGTGAAGCGCGCGTATTTTTAAAAAATAAATTGGCCTTACTTTTCGTCCATAGTAGTATGTATGTAATATATATGTTAATAGGTCAAATTAAAACACTGAATTACATATTATATGTATATTCAAATCGAATGTTTTATTACCTTAGAATACAACAATATGATTCAAACATGAAAAGGAAATTGAAAATTAATATTTCCAGTTACATATAACGTTTCGAAACAAATTTCATTTGAAATGATTAATTGACATTAATATATTACTAAATTTCTACAAATTTAACAAAATCAAGGAAGGCAAATAGTTTAAGTACAATCAAGCAAAACGAGATTAACTTTTAATTAATGTCATAGATAAAAACAGCATGCAAAGGAGGCATTCTTAAAAATCTGTAACAAGCAACTGGAATATGTGAACCAGCAGTTAGACCATGATGTATTCCAGTCCAGCTGCAACAAAGTAAAACTGCTGCTTCACTAATACGTACTGGGCGGAACGTTAGGACTTTGGTTGTGGAAGCAGAGGATCTGCAGCATTTTCTTCGGCTTCGACCGAAACACTATGTGTTGATGCTTCTGTGTTTACTTGTTCTGATGGCGATAGCATCGGTAAGCTATCGCTCGTTTGGGAACCAACCAGTGAAGTTCGTTGATTAATTGATGTATTTTCAGAATTGGGGCTAACAGTTGTAGGCCCATTTGGAGTAAATTTCTTTGTGATTACAGGTTCACTCTTCTGATCGTCCTCATTTTTTCTTCGTTTTATACTTACCGAATGAAAAGTTGGTGATGGTGATTTACTTCTATGCTTACTTTGGGCTTTATATGGACCTTCATTATTCAAACTTACAGTGTGTGCATTTATACTGCGGTCATCCTCATCCAATGAATGAAGTAACTGAAAAGATATTAGTTGCATTAAGACATTATTACGTTTTTTAATCAAGGCTTTGCAATTTATACATATTTAAATTTAAAGTCTATATCTTTACTATATTTTTGCATAAAAAACAATCGTTGAGTACCACCATAATAACGTCATCAGTTACTTAAATACCAATTTTTGCTGCGATAACCACGAGAACCACTACGCATGAAATTTTAGTTACGAATAGAAAATAAAAATATCTAGTACCTATCGTAGAGGTTTTTTGGAATTTATTGTAGTTTTTTTTTTCCTGGAAGCAATTCTTAAGACCGAAAATGTACTTTCGGAGTTTAAAATTTCACTTGAATTTCAAAAATTCGGTAGTCATATTTAGTCCGTCATTTTTAATTTCGAATGTAAACTCAAAATCAGTAGTTTCCAAATACTTCTAGTACTAAGTTTCCTTTGAATTTGTTGACTTCGAAAAATGTCGGTCGCCATATTGGGTCCACCATTTTGAATTCCAAAGTATACATTTGAAATCAATGCTATATTTGTAGTGTTTATGTATAAGAATTGTAATAAAATGAATTAAAAATTGAAGGGGAAAATTATTGAGGACATTTTCAACAAATACTGCTATGCACGAAAATGGCCAATTCCCATGGGTTACAAAATCGGAAGCTAATAAAATTTAAATAATAACTTTGGCAATTATCCACGAAACATATCTTATTAAAAAAATCATATAAATATTTCTACATAACTTTGGCCATTTCTTTGCATGGCAATTTCTGTACGAAATGTCATACCGTCTCTTTCTTTACTTGCGGAACAATCTACAGTACTCGCCCCCCCATAAAACTGCATAATCAGCATGCCTAAATGAGTCGATACCTTTATTAAAAGAAAAGGAAATCTTACTAAATATTAGTAAGTCTTGTAACTATCGATGTGTGGGTATACAAATTAAAATGAACTAGATTAATTGAAAATAATTAAATGTCGATTCATCAATGAATATAAATTGTGATAAAGACTTTTCAGAAAATGTACTGGCCTTCAAGACTGTTCTAATACATTAGATAATTTATCTGGTCATAACGGTATTGAAGCTCTGTAAATTACACCGGTCTACAAAAAAAAATGTTTTTCTTGAGTCTCGGTTTATTTTATAATTTTTTTATTTGTCATATATCAAAATAATTAAAAAATACCCACAACCTCCTTAAAGTTTGCTTTTGTAGTGTTGGTAGTAATAATACAGATTTTGAAGACCGTATTTTGACCATTTTTGAAGCATCATTAAAAAATAAAGGATCATAATAGAAATTTGTAACTTTGTTTAAATGAAAGCCTAAATCCTAATCTAAGAGAACCAAATGCCATTTATCTCAATAGCCCTTTTTAAACATATTATCGAACAAGTTTTTCATGAGTGTGCACTTGTCATGTTCTTTATTCGGCATTTATTATATGAAGTAATTGGTTAATGGAAAAAAAATCAAATTTATGGATCATTTCGAAATGTTTTAAGGCCTTCTGTATTTTTATATAATAGCTTAAGATTTCAACTATTATTTGAACAACATTTAAGTTCCTGGCTCAATCCGTTATTTTGTAATAATTTTTCATAAATGGTCAAAATATGGTCTTTTGTACTTTTTAACCCTATTTTTCTCGAAAATGGAAGCTGTTTGAACATTTTCATTTACGAATTCGTAATTTACGGAAAAAGTCCTACAGAAATCATCTGCAAATACTTTGAGAAAAAAATTGGTGTTGACCAGTGTTATATTTAAAATAATTGGCAAACAACGTTATTTCATTACAATAATAAACAAATATAAATTTCTTTCTAAAACCAATTACATTAAGATGAATATCTCAATTTTAGGGGTTCGTCAATATTTCGCACTGCTTTGGGTAACATTTATTTCTATTGAATTTCCAATATGGCCGACATTAGCGCACAAAAGCCCTAAGGACACTTTGATGTCATTTTTTAGCTCTGTAGTGTAAGCAGAACTCAATAATTTCATAAATAATGCATACAAATAGATAAATAATGAATACATAAATATATTGTAGGAAAGAAATAAAATTTAATAAATAACTAATTCAGTAAGTTAATAGATATTAGCAGAAGCACATAGTGTATATGTTTTTTCAAAGCTGCAATTTAATAAACAAAATTTCTATATAAAGTCTATTTATTCATTGATTGTAGCATATCCCTGTTTATGCTGAGTACTATTATTGTGCTAAAACAATGAAATGTCGTTAATGTGGGCACTTAATAAAACATTTAATCAGGAAACTTCATATAAGAATGTGAAAAAGTTTTCGGGAGATATCTGAAATTAATTTAAAATCTAGCCGAACAATAGTAGTATATTACGATATGAGGGTCCCATTTCCAGATTTATACCTACTTTCAGACAGGTCAATTGTCAAATTGGCGGCATTTGAAATAAATCATTTTTTACCGTGCTAGATTTAAAAGATGATAAGTAGGCTTAGATGGGAAGTCTACCCAACTTGGTACTTTTACGACTCCTTTTGGTTATTTTCATTTTAAAAGGTTACCATGGGGCATAAAAACAGCCCCAGAGGTGTTTCAAAGACAAAATCAATTAAATTTCGTGGATTTATCCGGTATCATTGTATATATGCATTGTATATATTAGGGTGATTCAATTTTTTTTTGTCTTTTTTTAAACAGGTTCAATAGTTGCTAGTATAGGATAGAAAAATCCTGGCCCATGGGCGGCTCATAATATTAATATTTACTGGTGGCTCATCGAACTTTTTTGTTTTCCATAAGAATAACATGGGAAAGAATGCATTACTAGACGTTTTTGTCTGTATCTCGTGAAAAAATGATCATACATAAATGAAACTAATTCCATTAGAAAGAGCATGGGTTCAATAGGTTAATCAATAATATTGATGATTTTATTAAAACCTAGCTGAGTAACCCGGTTTCACCCGGTATATCAAAAATACTACTTCATTAAATACTTCTAAATTGTTAGTACTTCAGCAAGTTTAGGATGTTTAGAAATGTTACTAAAATCTGTGGATGTGGTATAGAACCGTCCAAAACTCAGTTTGCTACCAACGTCCATATCAGATGGGCCCATAATCTATTCTGTACTTATACGTTTCCATTGTTATGTGTTAAATAAATAAATAAGGGTATTAATTTTTTTTACTATTTCATCGTTACCTTATTGGAAAAAATTTAAGTAGCAAACCGTATATTAATTACCTATTCGTTATAGAAATTATCTCTGCCTGAACATTTCGTTACACTTTAAATGTTCAATATTAGATTATTATTAATTAATTAATTAAAGTATTGAATCAACCATTCTAATTTATTTTCCCATGACTTTGAACAAATTTGGTCGCCTTATTGAGTATACTATCTTGATTTTTTTTTTTGCAATTAGCATCTTCAAAAACTCGAAATACCAATATTTATGGCAATCCATTGAAAGTTATAATACAATTTCTGGCCGCCATTTTGAGTCCGCCATTTGGAAACTCTCAATTTTGTGTCCATAAAAATAGCCCATATCTTAAGTTGAAGAATGTAATACCTTCAGACAAAAAAATTAAAAATATCAAATCAACCGTTTCGGCGTTTTTGAGCAAAAAACATTCAAATAAACAAATAAATTTTCGAGTTCATACTTCGGAAATTGTTGGTCGCCATTATTGATCCACCATCTTGAATTTTAAATTTCGAAAGTAGAACCGCAATCATAATATGCACAAACCCCTAAATACCAATTTCCATGGCAATCCCTTGAAATTTACAATTATCAGCCGCCATCTCGGGTCCGCCATTTTGAAATCTCCAAATAAAAGTAGCCTATATGTTAAGTCGGGATATGTAGTGCCTTCACCCGAAAAATGAAAATGATCGGACCCAGCGTTCAGGCGTGATTGAGCAACAAAGAAACAAACAAACTTTCGATTTTATATACATACATATAGGGATATCACAAAGTCGCTTTTTTTCTTAATCTTCAATTTATGCCTTGAGTTTGAATGCTAATAAACTAATATTGTGTTAACTTTACGAAAAAAATCCCAGAATGTTTTATATGTACACTTACGAATTCTAAGAAAATGCATACCTATTTTCACATAGAACTTGAAAGTGCTAATTACTTTGTGGGATTTGCCATGCATCTGATGCGTTATTTTTTTTCTAATGATTTTTTAAATGAAAATTGCTACAAAAAACGTCGACACTTGATTGTAGGCACTTCCAGTTTAATATCTTTTCAGAATAAATTCAAGTTTTTTTTTTACAAACTAAGTGTCTAATATTACATTATAATATATTCATTTCCTTAATAATGTGTGTGAGCACCATTTCGGTTTATGACTCCGAAAATCCTATTTTCCATAGAATTGTACAAATTCCTTATTATGTCCAAAAGAATCTCGTTCCCTGCCGTTCTTATTGCTGCTTTCAATTCCTCAATGGTGTGAAATTGTTTTCTGGACCCATACATTTTTTTGTAAGGCATCCCCAGAGATGTTCGACGATATTTAGGTCTGAAGATAGTGATGGCCAATCCAGAACTGAAACATTTCGTTCTTAAACCACTGTTTAACAACTCTGGCTGTATGAACTACAGCGTGATCATGTTGGAAAGTCCATTGTTGTATTTCCATCTTTTCTATTATTTTTAGTTTGGCGGTCCTGAACACTTCTACGTAATCAAGAGATGTCTGCCGTCCACTAATAAAAATACAGTCAATTTGTCCATTGTAAGAAATGGCTCCCTAAACCATGGCACCTCTTGCTCTGCTATGACGACGGGTTAGAAATTTATCCTCCTTTCGTAAGTCATGAAAGTAGAACGCATATCCGTCGGGTCCATCCAATGTGAAGCGTTTTTCGTCTGAAAAGATTATGCATCTCCATTCTTTCTTCCGCGTCACGTGTGTTCGAGCAAATTCAAGCCTCTTTTCTTTATGTCTCTGGGTTAATTGTGGTTTTTTCTTCAGGTGGCGATATTGCAGGATTGGTGAGCTTTTCAGTATGCATTGCAACGTGCGAATACTGGTAGATGTTCCAACCTGTTGTTGGATTTCCCTTGATGTCTTTGATACATTTGAAGTTATTCGTAGGATTCTGCGCCTCTCAGCAGATGACGTTGTTGCCCTTTTCGTGCTCCCTGGTTGTCGTTTCCCATAATTTTCGGGATACTTAAGGAAGTTGTCAACTACTCCAACACTTCTGTTGATCCTTCTACCAATTTCTCGATTGGAAAATCCTTCTTCTTTTAGTACCCTTATTTTTCCATTTTCCTCAAGAACGAGTCTTTTTCCACTACCAATTTTTATTCTGTCCACTAGCTATTTACTTCTTAATACAGTATGATTACAATTATACAGTTTGTTTCATTTCGAATCACCAATAACTTTTGTGCCAGGTTTTTATATTAATTTACAGTTAAAAGATCATTCGAAAAAATTAGCGTATCCGATGCATGGGAAAATCCCACAAAATAATTAGCAGTTATGAGTTCTTTGTGAAAAGGGGTATGCATTTTCTTAGAATTCGTTTTTACTTAAAATACCTACATATGTGTTTGAGACTGCCTACAATCATGTGTTGCGAAGTGTATGTACATATTACTATTATTTTCTTTGCGAAAAGTAAACGCATTTTACTCTATCAAAGCGCATTTTGAAGCTGATACTTTCTACATACATATATTTATACACAATTGAAAATATCGACCTTTACAAGAGATACGTTTTTGGTTTATTTCAAATTAAGGAATTTTCTCTTTTCTTTAATCTTTCACGGAGTAGTGAAGAGCTATAAACAATTTTCCATACAAGGCTCACTAACTAGATAGTATCAACTTCAAAATAAGTTTTGGTAGAGCAAATCCGCTCATTTTTCGTAAAAATAAGGCTGCTTAAAAAAATTAAAAAAATAAAAGCATTTTACGTTTAAAGTTCGATTGCTCGATGGCATGGGTTAATATTGCCTGATCGCTTTCAACTTTTGTACACTTTTCTTTTTCGTACCTTGAAGAAATTTGGAGGATGAGATTAAAACAATTTTTAAGTCGTCTAATTAAAGCTCATCCCAGTATGTATGTTATATGTTATAATATGTAGGTGCAATACATACATACATATAACATTTCAGTTATTTTTAAAAACGTTATTTGGCTTTGTGTTTTATTTTGTCCTAGAATTTTCTTCTGCAAAACGAGGTAAGAATTTCAACTAAAAATTGATGATATCATGCCAATATGCCTTGCTCTAAAATTCAAGTGTCCCAATTAGCGGACATCATTTTTTGATATTCCGAGGGTATTTTATATGAAAAATCCAGAAGTCCACCGGTGGAAAATTGTAGTGTCCCTGTTGGGAGGTTGTCGCGATTACAGAGTGTGCAATTTGCAGGTTTTACTATATTACATTTTAATAGCCGCGGAAAAAGAAATCGAACACAATATCAGACCACCTTGCATTAACATGACACATTGACATTAATACAATGATATTTTACCTTTTCAACTTCGTCATCTATAGGATCACTATAAGATTCACCTCCTACGCGTTGTGCTCTTTCTAATAGAGTTGCTCTTTTTGCAGCTAAGTACAAATTCCTTTTAATTGCTATATATAGCACGTCACTAACAGCTCTGACAGAATAATCAGGAACAAAACTATGTCGCAACATTGCATCTATGTTGAGTGATTGTAAAGAACCTCTGATTTGTTGTTGTTGGTTCGGTGAATCTTTAAAAAATAAATTAAATACAAAGAATTATTTTACCTTATAACTTACCTATTCCCACATTTTGACCCAGAGCTTGAGTTCCAAAAAACGTGAAAGGTCCACTTTCAAAGACTAAATTTTCTTTTCCAACTGTAACTTCAACACGGCCCTCTAGAATAAGTACGAAAAAATTAACAGCTTTACCCTGTTGGTAAATATAGATGCTGGGATCATCTTTCTCTTTTCCTTTGCATTTAATATGATGCACAATATCTTGATTAAGTAGACGGCGCAAAATTGTCTCCGATACCGTATCTGTCCTAAAAGCATCCACAGCTACAAAAAAATACAGAGAAAATTGTTAGCATTTCTTCTACATTTATTTAAGCTTTATAATTCCACACCTTGTCGAAAAATGCAATTGCAATAAAAATAAGACACAATAAATGTTGACATACATACATATGTATGTACATCACTTATATAGAGTTAATCTTTGAAAATACTTTTAATAATACTAATACTTTTTTCTTTCAAATACAACATGATTTGGCTGTTGTTATGTAGACACAATGATTTAGTAATGGAACAGATGCATTATGAAAATTCACTACCAAAAACCAGTTAAGTGCTAGGAACTCCCACTCCGAGGGATTCCCGACTGGCATTTTGTTCAGACAAGCCCTAATATGAGCCGGGTCGGATTAGGATGGACTAGGGCAAGCCGAAGGAGTATATTTGACATCCGGCCCTGATCAGCAATCGTATATGAATTCCCTTTTCAGAAATGCCTTACTGGACGTAATCTGAGCCCTATTCATCTGATCAGTTACAAATAGATGTCTTATTTCAGCCTTATTACGGCAAACCTTATTTTAACTGATCCGGTTCTGAAAAAATCCAACCTTTTTACTACGAAATGTCTTAGTTTAACTGATCTGGACCTGAAGTCGATGCCCTGTTCCAACCATTTTACGAAATGCGCTATTTAAACTTATCTGGCCCTTATGTTATTACTTTATATTAACTAACATTCAAAATGCCATCCATTTATTAAGAGGACATTTAATATTAATAAATAGTAAATTATAAATATTAATTATTGTTGTTTTAGGGACTTTAAAATACATTTGTTGAAAATTAATTCAATTCTCGAATACTTAAGTCAGTTTAATGAGTTATTTTCTCGCAGTTATCATGAATTCAATCATTTTATAATTTCTTCAATATATGTAAAATTCTGAAAAAAAGTGTGTTATTGCAATTTTTGCAATCAAGTTATTCCCTATACATTTTTGGTAATCTTTTGTTACACTCTTCGTCTTTGGGTCGCGGTAATCCGTATTATGTGTGAATTTCAAGACCCTATCTCTTTTCGTTTAGAAGCTAAAGGCCTGTGACAGACTGACAGACAAACATCGTTGGCACCGTTGGTCACATGTCCTTAGTCCTCCCATTCTTATCTTCCTTGCAACCACAGACAGCTCTTCTCCATCTCTTGATCGCATTCACCCTAATTCAGCAAGCATCTCTCGCTACACTCCCTCTATTTCTATTTTATTAATCTACTAACCCATCTTTATCCTCCGTTATACCCACTGTAGCTAATATTTCAGACCACTCTATTCCCAATGCTTCTATTTCTACTCCCTCGCACTCGCCCGTTCACAGTTCTGACAAGTCCCCCTCCAAACTCTGTTCATTAGCTCCCGCGGCATCTTCTTCTACATCTGTTAGCTCTCTCTGCGCCCCCTGTCTCTGAGATGTCGAAACTATCATGTATCGACTCCCCCCCCTCCCAGCCAGTCATATCCTATGAAGTCTCAGTATCTTCCTTACGACATCTTCGCACTAACTGAACTAACTTAACGCCCGATATTAACAATAACGAATTATTTTCGGTTGATTTCACCATCTTTCGAGCTGACGGTAGCTTTAATAATTCTGGTCCTCCCAGCCGTGACGTTCTTCTCGCGGTTCAAAATCGTGAGAGGTCAGCCTCTCGATGCCTGCAATCATGCTGTTGAAACAATTGACGTCCAGTCTGATCTTGCTAGTCCCCTTGATAACATTGTAGTCCTGGGCGATTTCAATCTCCCCCGGCTACTATGGTCTCCCGCCGACGATTGCTCCTTTTTTCGCCCCACTAATGCGTCTTCATTGACAGAATCCCTATTTATTGATCACCTCTCCGACTCTGGCTTTTACCAAATCAACGGTGCCAAAAATAACATTGACCGTCAGCTCGACTTAATATTTTTTTCTAATCTTCTTAATTCTGTTGTTATTGAAAGTAACCATCTTCTTTCCACCCTTGACCTGTACCACTCTCCTCTCTTCATCACTTTATTTCACGATTCTCCCAACACCCCGATTCGTGCTGAGCCTCCCTTCCACTTTAACTTTTATACAGCCGACTTTGATAAATTAAATTCCCTTCTACACAATTCAAATATCTCCTCACCCCGAAAATTTCCCCAGTCATCTATTAATAATTCCGTCGACATTTTTTACGGCCTATTATTTAACTGCATATCCCAATGTGTCCCCTTCGAACCTATAAAAACTCGCTCTTCGTCGCCACCCTGGAAAGACAAAGAGCTTCGATCACTCCGCAACAAAAGAAATAAATTATGGCAGTCCTGACTCATTTCTCGATCCGACCAAGACTACTCTTTTTATGTTACTATCTCTTCTCTCTTCACCGTACGTTGTGAATCTCTTTACAATGAATATCTGGACCTCTTGCAATTTAAACTATTTCCAACCCTAAGCAATTCTAGAATTTTATCAACATAAAAAAGAAATCCAATGGATACCCGTCGACCCTTAAACTTGGCGACTCTTCTTTAGCTGACCTAACTACCATCGCTAATCTTTTCGCTGATTTTTTCAGTCAATCGATTAGCGATCAAGTCCCAGATCCTGATCTTCATTACTTTCGCTACATGCAAAACTGTTCGTAAACATCCCTAATATCCATTGACATTAATCCTTCTCTTGTTGCCGCTAAAATCTCCGTGCTCCCAGACCACTTCAACTCTGCCCCGACGGAATCCTCGCCATTTTCTTAAAAAAATGTTCTGCCTACCTCACTCAGCCTCTTTCTACCCTCCTCCCCCTTTCTCTATCGGAGAGTGCTTTTCGCCGTTCTTGGAAAGATTAATTTATTTTCCTTATCCACAAAAAATGCTGTAAAAGAGTAGTCTTTAATTACCGTCCCATTGCTAAACTTTCCTGTATTCCGAAAATTTTCGAAAGCCTCACCTATGACTCTATCTCCTTCCTGAAAGGTAGATCTACAACTACCCACTTGACAGTCTTCGTGTCACGTACACTGCAAGCTATGGAAAACGGAAAACGATGTACCTGACATTTACAGTTTTCCAGAGACTAAGAACGACGATAAACAACCTATAGTTAGTCGGGAAAATTCTTATTATATTTAAATAAATAAAATTAGGCGGAGGGCAAATTGTAACTACTAGATGTATATGTCCATTTTCTTAATATATCATTATATTTGTATCTCTTTGGAAAACCTTATATCTATGTTTGTTCAATTACAACATAAACAAAAAATTAAGAACATTATAGTAGTTTGGCTAAGATTCGTCAGTGAATGAGCAAAGGTAGAAGAATGAGGTTATTAATTGTCCCACCAATCACACTTATTGAAACATTAAATTTTACTTGAAAAAAAATGACTGTTCAAATTTTCTTTAAAAAAGATAATAAAATAATTCCTTAGTTTGGTGTATAATTGGTGAAATTCTGGAGTGAAATGTCCCACCAGTCACAATGGAATGACTCATGCATGTTTTTATACATACATATGTAGTAGGTGTTACTATGCGAAACTTAAAAACGCATTTTTCTCAAAACTCAATTTCTCAAATAAAGCAAGCAATTTAATTAGTACATTCAAGAAATGTAACAGCAAAACAGTACTCCTTTATTGGAAAAAAAAACCTGTATCTACTTGGTGGTGGTCTGCCATAGACAGCCGAACGGACCGAAACAAACAATTCTATTTAAGAGACTAGATATAGCCAGAACTTTCAAGAAATCAATTTTTTTTTGCATTTTCTTTTAGATATGCATTAGATATGAAAAATATACTGTAAAATTCCTGAGCCGATATTCCAAGAAATTGAAATTGATGATAAACAATAATATAATTATTGTACAATGGTAATAATGTTTCTTAAAACTTTAAGTGCATTTTTATTCGAAACACATTTTTTAATATGAGAACGACTGTAACATTTGAACGATCTATTTGTTTCAAATTTCGCATGAATACGTTAGCTTCATTAAACCGAACATGATCATTCAAAGGTTTTTGCGGGACTCGGAATTTTGCAAATTAAATATTTTTCCCCATCTATAATTCGTACTTATAGTTTTAAAAGTAAGTGCTAAATTAGTATAAGTGAGTGGCTATTCGGTAACCAAAATAATAAAACTCGAGTAATTAGTCTCACTATTGAGAAAAATTATAAAAGTTGATCGATAACTTTTATCTCATAGCCAAAATAAAAAAATTGTAAAATAAGGGTTAAACGATAACCAATAAGATTTACAACAAAGTATAACTGTTATTGTCTGATTTTTATCATAAAACTTATAAACATTACGGTCCCTGGTTATAATACTTTTTAAAATTACGCTAGAAATCTATAGTCCACTCGATGGCAATAAGATTGTTCCGAATTATTGCAAGATCACTTCATTATATGATTTGTAGGGTTCCGTAGCAAATTAAGGAACTTTTATAATTTCTCCATGTTCGCCCGTCCGTTGTCACAGTAATTTTATTTAGAGAGTATTAAAACTATAGCGCTGAAATTTGGTACATGCATAGATAATTATACCCGCTACGCTAAGGTATGTATTAAGATTTAGGGAAAACAAAATCAAGGTTATCTCCCTTACATGAAAAGTGGGGATGTAAAAATTTTTCATTTATATCATCGATTGGGGTATCGTTGAAAAGGGAATTTAAAATCATTATGAGGTTTCTTCAACCATTTTTCAAAATTATGTTTTTGAAATATTCGGCTCCAAAGTGGACATTTTCGATTAGGTTTGTGTCGGCCAAGATATCACCCTGAACGCAAAAATCAAGGACTGAAATTATTTTTAAAAGTAACACGATTTACGAGAGTCAAATAAGGAGATATAACCAACCAATTTATTTATTTGGACTCAAACAGCTGTTCGGGAACAACCGCACGTTCGTATGGGTGTTTGTCCGCATGTGTATGTACAAATATGTATATGTGTATGTATTTATATATGTATGTATTCATATGTGTATTAATGTATATGAATATACATTATTTTATTTAGCATTGTATTATTCGTATCTTTTCGTTTGTAGTCAGCTACGGAACCCCACACTAAGCATGGCCTAACATGCTCTTTACAGCTTTATTTTTATTTGAAAAATAATGGTTATTTTCTGTCTCTAATCTGTTTTAGTGATAAATTATATATAAATAACTATTGTACATAATTTTTAATATTTTTTTTTTTTTTATTTGTGCGAAGTGAGACGGAGAGAACTTTTATTATACGCTTATATAGAAAAGCGTAAAAAGCTCCCCTTCTGTCGTGCGTCCCCTCACCGATGCGTTCGTTTTTAATAACAAACAACATTCCATTCCAAAACATTTTCAATATTGGTAAGATTTTTTTGCAACAAAAGTACTGGAAAGAGCTTAGATTTTATAACATAAAATGAAATAAAATAGCAACAACATACAATTTTCATTGCAAAAATGCTTGAAAATTTCCATTTTTCAGCTGCTTGACTAGGTATAACCAAAGACTATACATATGACTATAAAGATGTCGCATGCCGAACAAATTATGTCTACAAAAGATTATCAATAGATCGTAGCGCTACGACCTACATACAATATACAGTAAAAACGATGCTACAAATATCGCCGTGTCCTACTACTGCAGCCAAATATCTGTGGCGGCGACGCTGAGCCGGGGTAGGCTTGTTGACATGACTGCTGTTCTGCACACTGTGAAACGTGAGGAGATTGCATTTTTCGAGGAATCGTCTGAATTGATTGCTCGGCTCAACTCGATGAATGAAATCTTCAAGTAAAAAAAGTCACATTTTTCGAGTTTTTTTTTTTGCTTGACTTTAAGGAATTATTAACACAATAATATTTGGCAATATTATGTTTATTTAAAATTGTAGTAGTAGAATTTGCTTGTACTTTCAGGCAAATTTCAATAGTAATTTTTCTCAAAAACATCTGCGGAAATTAAATTCTGAAAGTCTGAAAGTACATCCAAGGAAATTCGTTCTCTTGTAAAAGCTATAAATGAGGTCGGCTTTGAAGAATTATGTATACATACACTACTGCTCATAATTATTCGAAAGATTCATATCAAGCTCTAAATCCTACAAGTAAAGAAGACCTCTGGATAAAACTTCTTCAATGTTGGAACAAGATGTATTGAATATGGATATATTGAAGAAAATGTGTAATGACCTTAATTTATATGTATTATTATATTTAGCTTTTCAATTAAATACATCTTAACGAATACAAATGTGTGCCACAACTCGATTACACTGTTTTATTTAATAAAATATTCATTCATAATTGCAAACATATGAATCGGTCAAATAATTGTAAGCGGTAGGTATAATCAGACCAAAATCGATTCGAATCACACATCCATGGTACATTCGCTGTCTGTATTACCTTTTGCCTTGACGATTTCATTCATCGAGTTGAGCAGAGCACGTATCTCAAAGCATTCCTACAAAAATTCAATCCCCTGATGTTTCACAGAAGAAAAGTCGCACAAGCTCCTTGCACAGAACATTAGCCAAGTCTACAAACCCACCCCGGGGTAGCGCCACCGCAGTTGCTTTTTGGGTGTAGTAATAGGACACGTCGAAATATGCAGCATCGCTTTTGCTGCTGACGTAACCTTACGATCTATTGAAATTTTTCGTGGACACAGAATTTGTTCAGCGTGCGACTTTAATGTTATATAGACTTTAGTACAACCCTTTAAAGTAAAGTTGATTAAATGCAAACACCCCTTTGCTCAGTATAGCTAACTCGGGGTTTACATAAGTTAACATTATTAGCGCAGTCATTGATTATACTTTGGACTCATTGTCGTAGTGTTCGAACTTCTGGAAATCCAATTCATTTATGAAGATTTCGCTCAGTACTGCATGTACAATCAAAGCGCACATTTTGATAATTTTTACCTAAAACTAACTGCAGCGACAACGCCAATATTGTTGGCATATGTAAACCCTTCTGGGTAAGCAAACATTAAAAACAAAACACAGCTTACTTGTTAAAGTGATTTCACCGCAGTGCAAGAACCGCTTTAAAAACAAAGAATCTCCTTTTGTTTGCGCAAGTTTCTTGGCTTTAATTTTCATACATACATAATTTTCGCACTTTTATTTATCGGTAATAAGGTTAAAGTAAGTAACCTCGACATAACTTTTGCGATGCCAACCTTTGATTTATTCGGTGTGTCCCTGAAATGTTAAAAATACACAACTACTGTATTGATTCATCCGTAAAGAGATTACGGCTTAAATTAAGTTTAGTGAATCTTCCCAGAATTTAATGAAATTTGGTGGAAATATTCCTTTTAGCTAAAACCAAGGAATGTGAAAAAAAATGAGCGGCAACCTTTAGTTTCGGAAAAAAAGTTTAATTTGAAATTTTGCAAATTTAATTTATTTCCGATTTCAATTTTTTTCACTTTCGCGTAATTTCATTAAAAACTGAGGAAAAAGAATCGCTAAACTTACGAAATTACAAAATAGAAATAAACTGGCGTATACACGTACACACACACTCCAGGAGGAATCATTTAAATTATTCCATGGAACTCATGAGATGATTTACTACACAAATTCATTGCAAAACTCGTATTTGTGAATAAAATTAACAAGTTGCGTGTGTACTTTAAGTTATAATAATAATGATTCCTTTCCAGGAAATTGGCACGATAAAGTGATAATCTTTGACGTCATTTATACAGGGCCGCGCGCGAAGTGTGCGATATATTTCTCTCGCACTTAGTGAAATAGGCGCCTTCAAAAGGAGGCAAATTTGAAATTGTATTTAATTTTAATTGTATTATACACGCTTAAATTAAATTTACTCAAACGTAGCATCAAATTTCAAAAGGTTTCTTTATCTTCTTTATCGGAATTATCTAAAGAAGTTTTTGATAAAAATTAGAACTGACGAAAATTTTAATAAAATTGTAAATGATGCCAAAGAAATTGCGACAAATTAGGTATTGAGACTGATTTTGAAACTTCCATACCGCTGAGACGTTATAAAACCCCCGAGTAAAAATTTAACAGAATCAAACACAGCCCATAAAGCTTCATAGGTGTCGCGCTGCCCTGCATTTATACTACAAAATATAACGATTATGTGTGCGCCCGTGTATACACCTCGAGCCTTTTTAAAAAAAAATATAATTACAAATTAATATTTTTACTTAACTGCACACGCTTGGTGCTGAACCTTAACAGTTGTAATGATTTTATTATCGTTTGATTCACGAAAGTCGTTTGAATGGCATGAACAATATTAGTAGAATACACTATAGAATAGATATCCATATAAAAATAGGGGATTGGTTCGACATTTGAAGAATCAGCTAAAATAATGTGATCAAAATATGCGAGTTCATCGTTTCTAATGCGCTTTTATTTAAAACTTTATTTAACAATAAAATTATAATTCATAATTTTAGAAATAAAAAATACAAAAAATCATAATTTTAGATATGTATGTATAAAACAAAAAATTCCTAGCGTTTGTTTATGTCAGGCAGCCACCATTACTCGAGGTGTCCTTTTTGGGATATTTATCTAATGTATTTATATAAAATTATAGTGTACGTGCGTAAACCTATTCTAATAGGTAGAATGAATTATAAAAATCGGCCAAGTGCGAGTCGGATTCGCACGCGAAGGGTTTCGTAACATCGTCCAAGATTTAACACTATGTACTTTTTAAATACTTTCGTAAAACAAACAAAAGTTTATTGTATTGGGACCCGCTTTAATTTTTAACTTTATTTTAATTTCATTATTTGTTGTTATAGCAGCTATAGTATTACTCACTCTTTGAAAATTTCATGTGTCTACCTATTAAGGTTCAAGAGATAGATGCGATTGATAAGGTAGAGCAAAAAACGCCGAAAATATCATGTTTCTTGTATGGGGGGCCCCCAACATTTTTAATTTTATTTTATTTTTATTATTTGTTGTTCTAGCGGCATTAGAAATGCACACTCTGTGAAAATTTCAACTGTCTACCTATTACGGTTCATGAGATACAGCCCGCTTACAGACAGACGGACGGACAACGGAGACTTAGTTAGTAATAGGGTACCGTTGGCACCCTTTGGGTATGGAATATGGAACCCTAAAAACGGATAATGACAGGCGAAGGCGCTTGAGACGAACACGATTCACCGAGAATCGCTCCCCTCTTATCACATGATTTCGTTTTAAAACCCTGACACTCGTCAAAACATGTACAAACATATTTCTCTTACTCAAAATTATTTTAAATTGAACTGCGAACTGAATTGGACTGCGTTAAATCAAATTAAATCGTATAAAAAGGAAAGAAAAATAATTTTTATAATCGCGTAAAAACAGAATTAGGATGCTTGGTTTACCGAGGAGACATTTTGATCACTTTCAGTTTATTTTAAATTTATTCCCTCCAAGATAATTCATGCGGTACTTTACGAAAATATCCTAAATAATTTTTATTTATATAGAGTGATTCTCATATACAATTAAGTGTGAGATTTTGCTCAATAAGGATTTTTACCAGGAACATTTTTACTTTAACCCTTAGCTGTCACACCGGGGTGCAGACGCCCCACTTTGTTTTTAACTTATTTTAAGCCAATTTAAGTTTTGTAAATGGTATTTCCAGTGACCTCCATAGTTAGTAGGACTATCTTCTTCCTAGAATATTATTGTAAAAGCGTCACTCTAGTTCGGATCGTTACAGGAAGTGGACTGGTGTCCTCAGAGATCCCAGTATGTTATTGTTATTAAAATATTTGTTTTTTTGTATACACATATGTATGCTTTTTTCCATTAGTGTATGTAAAAGAGTAATTATATCATGTTTTACAGTGTTACAGTTCATATTGATCGCATTGAACAGGTTCAACGCAGATTTTTGAGGTTCGCGCTTCGTTGTCTTCCTTGGCTAGATTCTTTTGATCTACCTCCATATGCCGAGAGACTAATGTTGATTTCACTTGAAACCGTTGAGGGAAAACGTGACAATGCCAGAAGGCCTTTTTCTCACAAACATGGTACCCTTGCAAACGGCCGCCGTATGAACGGCAGGCGTGCGCACCGTAGATAGCCACGGCTGTCATACGGGACGGACGCCGTCACCGTATGGTGTTAAAACGCCCATATCACCCAGGCACTTCAACTTTTCACCGTTTGGACAGTTACCGTGTGTGTGAAAAGGACCGAACTGTTTTTGCTTTTGATTGCTTACCTTTGAAGATACAGCCTAAGGAAGCACGATATCACTCTCCGAGCGTAGTAGAGTCCGATTACTGTTAGTGCAGACAATTTTTGTATTAGTCAGCACTGGAGACAAGAATAAAATAAGTTTTCTTATGCACAATCCCCCCCAAAAACTCTTTTTTAACGCAGTCTGAAAAAAGGGCACCCCGAACCTTGCGAAATGAACGATCGCCCATGCTACTTCGCTCTTTCCCTCTCGTTTATTAAATTCGTATTTCTCTTTCTATGGGCACCTCCGTTTTTACTACGCTCACGTACAGCGTTTCCTTAGGCTTTATATTCAAAGGTGCTTACGCGGGACAATTAACCTTTTTGAGATTTTGTCCTCTTTTTATACAATGGTAGACATTCGTATGAACGCATCTTAAAACGAATCATAAATTGAGCTCCTCACTGTAAAATCTTTCTAAGTAAATCCTTTTTTGCTTATCGCTAAGACTGTTGTGCATGAGAAATACATGACAGTAAAAATGATGAACCTAACGGTACTATTTTAGAAGAAATTACGAAATTTTTAAATGGAACTCAATATTGTATGCGAAATTCTTATGAACGCGTAAAGCTTTTTCTTTCCAGCTGAAGACCTAAAATTTCAAAAAATTTCTGCAAATTATGTTTTAAATAGGTTTCTGCATACTATATTTTGCAATAATATATTATGAAAAAACATATTAAAATTTGTTTTGTAGCAATGCCTTCTGGAAAGCGGTTAAGTAATGCGGAGCAGCTATCATTAACATTATTTAAGGATGAAGGCTACGCCAAAAGGCAAATTGCAAGTAAAATTGGTCGATCTGAAAGTCTCATTAGCAATTTTTTAAAAAGGCAAAAAATATGGCGTAAAAACTCCAACAAAGGGTAACAAAAAATTATCTTTACGTCAAAAATGTCAAATTCGCCTGGAAGTAACCCAAAACCGTTTGCTTGCAGACAAATTAAAGATAAACGAAACCTTTCTGTAACACCTGTAACACCTCGTCACGTTGCACGTATTTTGAATACTTCGCCTAACAGAAAATGGAAGAAACTTAAAGGGAAACAATGTCTAACCGCCGCTCACAGAGCAAAGAGAATTTTACTTGCAATTTGCCTGGTGTAGCCTTCAACATTATATAATGTTATGAATAGCTCCGCAACACATAACCGCTTTCCAGAAGACATTGCTAAAAAAAAAAAAGCTTTACGCGTTCATACGAATTTCGCATATAATATTGAGTTCCATTTAAAAATTTTGTAATTTCTTCTAAAATATAATAGTACCGTTAGGTTCATCATTTTTACTGTCATCTATTTCTCATACACGAAAGTCTTAGCGATAAGCAAAAAAGGATTTACTTAGTAGGATTTTACAGTGGGGAACTTAATTTATAATTCGTTTTAAAATGAGTTCGTACGAATGTATACCACTGTATACATGTTCTGGCGCGCTCCGAGAGATCCGTGGACCTTTTTCAGGTGCCCTGTCATCGTACCAACTATGGTTTTATGGGCTGATTTCATCGATGTCGGCCTTTTCAATTTTAATTTTGAGCAGCTATGCCAAAATAAGTGTGATATAAGATCTCATTCAGCCAAACATAAAATTATATGACGCGTGGGGGTAGGAGACATCTCAACCATTCGGGAGTTACAGGGTGATTCAAAAATTGGAATTTTTCATGCCATGCACATCATTATGTCATTGTTATCTTTAGATCTAAGCGCACAAAGCGCCAGGCCAAGTTCTTGCAAAACCGACCACGCGTACTGTGCAATATTTACACGAACCATTTCAAGCCCTTTTCGACCCCCTCTATCACCAAGGCTAGTAACGTTACAGGACTGAGGGGCTTAGGTTTACCAAAACGAAGCAGTATTCCAAAATTCATTCGTCTAGGTGGAATAATTTCCAAAATAAAAATCGCAATTTTGGGCACTCACTGACTCACTGAGTGACTGATAGATCATCATAAATCTAGGGTACTTCCAATCGAGCTAGAGCTTTGAATTTTGGAAAATATACAGTTTTTAAGATGATAATTACGAGAAAAATCGAAAAAATCAAAAACTTCAACATTTTTCATTGATATTTTTCGTAAAACTCACATTGGCACCGATAATGCACTTCAATTTTTCAAACGACTAGTGTCAAATTGTAATGCAGATGTCGCTCTGTATGCAACAGAGAAAAATTGTTGGTGTCAAATGACAACTATTTGTTGCTAGGAGGTAATGTCACCTAAGTTTATTTGGTTTATTATTTCTTTCCTAATTTTAATTATATTCAATTGTGTTTCTTAATATTAATATATGTATAATACATATATGCATATATAGTTTCAGCCGATTTGTGACATACAGAATATTTAACTCAAAACCGTGCTTTTCAGCACGAATTTGGTGGGCTTTTCACTTTAAAAAATTCTTCTTTTCTTTCGTTTGTAGTAATAGTGGATCTTGCTTATTCCCATAACATGGGAATTGCAGACTTGTTGGTTCATCCGTACTACATGAAATTATTTGTATGCCATGCTATCAAGAAACATTGACATCAGTTTAGTGCTTGTAAACGGATCTATGGGAACATTGAAAAAAGTTGTTCGAGACATAAATAATACAGATAAAATAGTCAAATTAAAGATAATTTTCAGTCATGGTCTAGAGTAAGAATTAGAGACAGTGAAAACGAAGTTCGAAGTATTGAGTAGATCGTATACAAAAAAAGTTTTTTTTTCCAGTTTCCGAAGTGAGTGTACCAGTGGGTGGTGGGTCAACATTGTTGAGATTTTTCGAAAGCACATTAGGATAGTAGATTTTAGGCGTGCGTTGGATGTCGCTGTGCTGAGTAGATCAAAAGATAAAAACAAAATAATGATGTACATATCATAAAAAATTGGAATTTACGAAACACCCTATAACTCCCAAACGATTAACATGGCCCTTCCAGCTGCCATACAATTTTATGTTTGTTTAGGTCAGATCTATCATCCCACTCATTTTGGCATACGCCATAAACAACACCCTGTATATATTTTTTTGAGACGTTCCGGTGAAGCCCAATTTTGAACGCCAGCAGTGCAAAATTTTCAAAATGGCTTCCAAGTGACTGCAAAAACATATAGGTTTTGTTCAAAAATCATTTACTAAATTATATAAAAACTAACCGTGTGCTCGATGAGATACCTCAATTGACTTTTATTTATAAACATAAAGCCTAAACACTAATTTCAATATTTCTAACTTCAAAAATGACGAACTTCCATACAAACTCTCATCACCGGGGTTCAATAGGTAATGAAAGTTTGTATGGAAGGGGATGAATTTTCAAAAACCCTTTCTTAGTGTTTACCTACATTATATAAGGAAATTCTGTGCAAAATTGTATGCTTCTAGACCTTCTAGGCTGTGCGTTGTTGTCAGTCAGTGAGTGTTAGGGTTTTATTATATGTACTTAAAGATTTAAAATATACATATGTCAGCAAAATAATAGACTCAAAAAATGTCACTCCCATAAACACTGTTAAAATTTTCGACCAAGAATTTGTAATGTCCCCTTAAGTGCAAGTGCATGTGAATTCGAAAACAGCCTTAATTTATGCATTAATGAGGTCAATTTCTTATAGATTATATGGTAGTTCCTGAAAATAATTTTTTTTCAACTGTGTCAAATGAGTGTAGTTTGATTCGTCTCTCCAGTTTCACGAGTATTACAAAATTGTGTTCAAAATGGTTCCACTCTACTGATCCAAATGTCATTAATTTAATATGTACATAAACGACCCCCTTTAATTTTTATGAAATTGGGTAATACTGCTTCCTTTTAAGAAATAGTTGCTACCTCACACCCTCGGCCAATCCACACCATTTTCAACGCACTTTCAATCTTGTACTTGTATAGCGTAATATCAATATCGGGTCTATATAAATTATGCTTACTTAAGAGAATGTTGTCCTTAGTTCCCCACCCCTTCATCTCCCCCCAAGTCTCATCACAAAATCGATACGGTTAAATTAGATTATACATGTATGTAATCTTTTCATCAGGTAACCTGCAATATGAAACCTATCTAAAAAGTGAAAAGGAGATCATTGAATGTTTCTTGTTCAGACCAAAAACTGTTTCATTCGAATACCATCATTACAAAGGAGAGCAATCGGAAATATGAAAACATTTGAATATAAGTACTGCAAAATTGAAAAGGAAGATTCTTACCCGTACTTAAATACTGGAAAGTAGCAAGCATTAACTGTGGAGAGATCCGATTTTTTTGATTATCTTTTTTTTCTGCAAAAATTGTGAAATCTTGCTTTCTAGCTTTTTTTCGTTTGACTTTTCTGCGATTATCAGTAAAGACATCTGTTTCATCAACAATTTCAGCTTGTATGAGTTCTTCAATTACATCTTCCAGTGTCACCAAGCCAACTGTTTCGTAAAATGGATCTCCTTCTCCTTCATCATTAACACGATGTACAAACGCCATATGGCCTTTATGACCTTCTTTGAAATGGTTAAATATTATGTCTAAGGTAACGTCTTCAAACACAAAATGACATGGATTTTGATAAAACTCACAAAGAGTTTTTAACGGTGTATTATCATCTGGATCAACAAATGCTAAATCCTTAATATATAATACTGTTACTATATTTTTCCGATCTCCGTCGTAAACTGGAATTCTAGAAAATCCAGACTTCATTATTTCTGAAACCGTTTCAAAATCCAAAATGGCATCTAGCGAAAGCATAAAGGCATCTTCAATATGGGTCATTACATCAGACACGGTTTTTTTTCGCAACTCCAATGCTCCGGATATTATGTTTACTTCATCTTTGTCAAGGTCGTTTATACCGGTTGTTACCTGCAGATAAGCAAAGGAAAGAAAAATTAATTCTTTGTTTCTATATTTAAAATTTAAAACTTTTATAAGTTATATAAAGCATTGAACAATGGTCTAGTTCTAGTTTAGTATACTCCTTCTAAAACACGTTACACCGAAGAAAAGGAAAAAAATAATGTAAACTCCATCTCGCATCGTTTTCGAGATGTTCATGAAATATTTAAAATAATTTAAATTAAATTATTAAAATTTAAAACGCAAAAAACGTTCTTTTTATTCAAATTTTCTGTACATGGCCATTCCGCATAAATGCGGACATTGAATGTGTGTCTTTATTCATTCGCAATAAACGTTTCTTTATTTATTTATTATTTATCTAATTTCGAAAGTATTCCGAACATTCCGTTTCGCGTTTCTTTATTACTGTGGAGTATTCCGAAAGTATTATTTTTTATCTGCCTCAAGAGGAGAAATAAAAGATTTATTCTCGTGTCTTGCTTTTTCTTTCTTTTCTTTTTCTTCTTTATTCGGTTTTAGATACATGGTGGGTATTCACGCTTTGGTGCAAATAGGCATTGCACCCTTGCATTTGCTATTGCATCTTTGTATAAGGTGCAAAAAAAAAATAGGTTGCCGCAAAAACAACTAGGATCATTTAAAATTTTTACAAATAGTGATTATCCATATGATATGAATTATTACAGATTTATACATCGTTTTCGTGGCAGTGAACTCTAAATTATGGCTCACAACAAATGATACATATGTGTAACAGAACGTGTATATCACATTCAATATTCATATATTAGCTGCATTCTTTTCATCGGGTTCTGGCTCTGGTTCTGGGTTATGTGAAAAGGACGATCTGGGTTCGTTGTGATTTAAAAGTTGGTATACCTGCCTGTCTCACATATGAATAACATTTCACAATTCTGTATGTTTCCGGAGAACACCGAGTGAAAATTAATTTTGTTTAGAATTAAAATTGAATTAGTTAATAATTTGGAGAGGATGGATGTGATAAGGTAACGATTTTATACCTTGACTTTTCTGACAATTCAAAATTCCAATCAGAATGTTAGGGCGACAACATTTGCGAAACAAAATTCCACACCATCGCGTCTCTTAAAATATTTTTGAATTATTTATCTAGTTCTTTGAACAAGAACCGGATAAATATGTGGGTAGGAGTTGTTGTTGTATTTCAAAGTAAAGTGCTGAACTAGAGCCAGAACTCGATTAAAAGAACGCAGCTATTGACATATTAAATATACACACTTTCAACCGGTGTGCTTCTGACTTATCTCTTTATCTTATACCAACACATGTGTCAGCTGTCAAAAGGCCTGAAATCCATGTACAAAAAAATTAAGGACAACAATAAATAGTACAAGTGGAAACTCTCGCAAAAATGACATGGATAAATACTTATTAAATAAATGTCAAAATCTTATTCCAAATCTTCCAAGTCGTTTCTTTATTCGTTCCATTCCATATATTCCGTAAGAATTCAATTCGTTCTCTTCCTTCCATGGAATGAATAAGAAACACAACCTTTAGGTCTATTTTCGTTCTACAATATTTCAGCTGTAAACTTAACCAGTTTTCTTATTTATTTGATGGAGGAAAGGCTTCTGGGTACAATTTACTGTGATTCTATTCAAAGCATAATACATATTTATAACATCTGCAAATACGGGAAGATATACTTTGAAAATGTTCTGTCAATAATCATTTTTATAAGGAAAATGTTCAAAATGAAACTTTTTGTTAGAAAAATGTATTCAATAGGTGTAGATGCAAGTGTTCAGGTCAACGACCAAATTCAAACTAAGTACCTACTTAATTTAGAGATTTGAGACATAAGAGTTAAACTTAAGTGTTACAATTAACTTTGCATTGTGTATAATGTGAGCTAATATTTGCTATATAAGAATTCAATATAAAATATGTAAAGTGTTTTGATCAAAGAGTAGGCACGATAAGAATTGCGACACTCATAACGTTTTCGCTTATTTTTTTTCGACCTTGATGCAGTTAGCCAAACGGACTTGCAAATTTTGCAAGAAGCAAATAATAATAAGGTAGTCATGTGCAGGAAAAGGATAAAAATTTGAGAGGAAATGAAACGAAAATTTAAACATTTCTGCAGGGTGCTTATTATATTATTCATATTTTCTATCACATTATAATATTTACCCAAACATGTACCTACGTTCGTTTAGGAATTAATTTTTCAAATTGTAAAGCTTTTTGAAGTAATTTGATAAATTGTAAAATTTCTTTAAGAAAATCTATCTCCCGCTAGAGTCACTCACAGTTTCAACGTTAAAATCTACCAATACCAATTTTTACGGTAATGTTTAAACGAATATATCCGTGAAACTATTGAATTTACGAACGAATTTAGTACTGTAGACCTTTTTTGTAGGGAATTGAATTCATAACAAAATGATGCTATGAGAATTTTTTAAATGTTTTGTAAAGGAATTATTCACGTTTATGTATAAGCCATTTTTCGCTTGTTTATTACATACATATATGGTGAACTAATCTCACGCCGTTCACAGGTTTCATCTAGAAGTCTGAAATTTTAGGAGAATTAGTGTTAAATCTAGAACTAAAACAATGACCACTCTTGGGCACATTCCAAAAACATATAATTTATATGCAATATTCTTCCCATTTGAACAATAAAATTCAAATAACTGGTATTGAAAATACAATTTCGTATGTTGATTTTCCATCTTTTCTGTCTTTTAACCATAATCATACAGTGTAAAATCCACACCAGCCCTTTTTGAACTGGAATGCGACCCATTTAATTATAGGAAATGAGACTTATATCGCCATCTATAGGTAGATTGAACCTTTAACTATAGAGTCTGGTAGGTATTATTGAATCCTCCTTTTAATTATCTTTTGACAGCCGTTTGAAGCGGAATGTTTGTAATTTTGCGGTAAATAACACTCAGTGTGATAATAATAATCATATTCATCGAAAAGCAAGTAATTTCAGTTTTAAGAAACCATTTTTATTTTTCCCATAGGTTGAAAATTAAAAAGTTACAGGTTTTTGAAAAAATAGTAATTTCTTCGATTTTTTTTTTTTTTTTGCATTTGTTAAATTATAACTTTGGCTTGTCGGCATAACCGGATATATTCATAAGTTTCATAAAACGAAAAAAGGTCAACGATTCTTACTACAGTTTAATTGATTATAAAATTTCAATTATTAGGCACTTTACAATAGCTAAATATACAAAATAAGTAAGCCTCTTGATTTTGTTAAAAGACATGTATGTAATTACATAACGGGAGATTTTCTCAGAAAACACAAGTTGATTCGAAATATGTACATATTCTTTTTTCTAATTGTTACAGGACATGAAGCAAAACGTATAAAGCTAGCAAGCCCATTTTCTCAACTAGAGCAAGCTCATTTTCTCTACCCTACGAAGCAAATCTCGGCGTTCCAATATCCACAATACTAGACCTATGTTGGTATGCTTAGCCATGTTGTAAAGTCAAGAATGCACAGCAATACATTTATATGTCGTGTACACGCCTCTTAAAGATTTGATTCTGGCTTGGATGGAATTGTATACACAGTTGCTGTGGTTTAGTAAACGATAAATTCAACGTCCAACGTCTGTAATTCTGAGTAAACTCTAAGCTAAAATGGACCAAATCGCAGCCTATAACCATTGGAAATTGTGTGGTTTCATATTTTATCTTTTCCCTAACACCTTTTTACAGAGGCCAAGGTCGAAATTACGATCCGCTTAATCCGAGCACTCCCGTTGTCCCCATTTTTACGATCTAAGTGCTCCGAATAAGCTGATTGGTGACCATAAATTCATTCCAGATTATTCCAAACACGCTCTGTTTGATTAACAGGAAAAGACCGATTAAACAGATAAAATATTAAATTTATCCGTTGCTTTTTTAACCTAGCTGTAAATTAGCAACATAGACCTTTCTAGTTAAGATTATCTTAAGTCTGATATTATGTATGAATTCAATTTTTTTTATTAAATAATACCGGTCCATATTGAACAAACAAGTCCAGGCTATTTGAATTGCGATAATTTTTATTTTGTTATTTTTGTACCTATCTTATTTTTCTCAATGAGAAGCTTTAGTAAAATATTAAATGTAAGGGAAATTGGGGAATTGTGAGTCACACTTCTTCCAAGCTCGATAACTGTCACAAAAATCAAAATTTTTTGCAATTTCATAATGGTTTATGTTACTAGGAAGGAAACCCTAACTTTTAGCTTGAGTAGTTTCTTGAAATTATTATCTGCTGAAAAAATCTGAGTGTTGGCAAAAAAAATACGTTTTTGAGATTTTCAAAAATGTTGGGGAATTGTGAGTCACCGTCTAAATTAAGTCGAAAATCAAAAATATCGTTGTAAAATTTTTATTGTATGGTTGGAAATTACATAAGAATTAGTTAGAAAAAATATAAAATGGAAGATATTGAAATAATTCGGATTCGCAATTCGGGCTTGTGAAATAGGCTCCAGTACTGACGCATTTCATATGAACAGCTCGATCGCATAAATCGCAGCGAATGGAATTGTTCCGGCTCAATTTCTTCGGCATATCCTCCATATTCTGTTGGAATTTTGCATAAAAAATTATAAGCACGCGTTAAAAATGCGATATTGGCTTGAAAAATGCCAAAAATGTTGGGGCTCACAATTCCCCAAAAAAAGTGACTCACAATGCCCCAAACGTTTTGGTTGACAAGAAGGCCGTGTATGATTCGCTCATTGCATGTTTATGCAAAATTCCTTTTAAAAGTTCAAATGTCGATGCCATACGATAATTATGAATATATTTACCTGAATCAATTCTCCCAAAATCGTTGTCAGATCAATGCAAACAAAAACGCTCGGAATAAATATTTTGAGAAAATTTTCAAGTGGTTGTCGCACAGAACGATCGAGTACGTGTACACGCATCGATTGCTAATGGAAAATGAGTTTGGTCAAAGATAAGACGATGACAGCCATTTGCATGAGACAGACTTTCCAATTGGGGTGAAATATTGACGTGACTCACAATTCCCCAATGTCCCCTACTTAATTTGAAAAATTATATTTCAATAATTATTCTTTATAAATTCATTGTAGTTTTTGCATCTTCCTTTTTCACTGGTGTCTTTTAACGCACTTTGTATTATTTCTACATTATTAACTTAAAAAAAACTAAAAAATCTCAACATAAACTGACATTTTGCATGTTTTTCTTGCTTGAACAGCTTATTTTGTGTCCACAAATGCGATCTTTTGAGTGAGCAATCAGAGTATAGTCTGATAAATTTCATACAGACTCATGATAGCTTTTCCTCTCTTTCATCAGTCTTCTAGCTAGGAAACTCAGCTCATCAATGGCAAGACCAGCTACAGTATTTGCTCTGCAAGTCTTGACTACCTCCTTTAAGAGATCGGGCAGAAAAAAAGTGAAATCTCATGCTTCTTAATAAAGAGCATCGATTCCGTTTTGTCCACTAACTCCTAGACTGCATTTGGTGCTCACAAAAATAAACTTAGTGAGAGTGTTCTCAACACCTGTCAAAATGTTCGGGTCTAAAATAGCTATGGCGATATCATCAGCATTTGCAACAACGTTGCATCCAAAATGCTAGCAAACAATTCTTCAGGACTTTCCATACTATTATCGCTTTGATAGTCATTTCGAACACTTTACTGGAATGCTAGGAAAAACCAACAAACCAACCGCCTTCAACTCCCAAGTTGACAAATCCTTCGTTAAAAATATGCTTCTTTATTTTCCCGAACCGACCTAATAACCCATCCTATCTCATTTTCATGATTTTTAACTAGTTATAATTAAACCATTTCTTATCGTAGCTTGTATCAAACGAAACAAATAACAAATAATTTGGCCAAGAAGGGTATGTGGTGTTGTTTCGGTAGATTAGTGTAAACATGTTGGGAGGGAGACAGTCTACGCGGATCTACAGTACCCTAATATATGTAGATATCTGTTAATCTTTCCAGGATCTTAAAGGAGAAATTTAGAAACAACCTCAACCTCGTTCTAAGCCAACTTTCAGGCAACAGCAATGATCTCCGAGTAGAGTAGGTCATTTGATTCTAAAAAAAAACATTTCGGCGGTAGCCAGAAGGACGAGATAGATTTCACCACCCCTTTTCCAATTCACCCCATTTGCGAACATAGCTGAGATATTGCCACGAAGAATATGTTAGCCATGTTTAATCAAAATCGATTAAGAAATATACGGTCGGCATGGAAATAAATTAAAATATATAGTGAGGTGAAAGTCTAACACCCCCTTCCCCAAACACCGCAATTTTAACATGACATAGGTATCGAGCTAATAAATCCACACGCAAAGTTGGATCAAAATCCATTTGGAAATACAGCAGCTATGGCGGTAAAAAAATCACTTTTAGAAACTGGTGTAGCCCGTCACCCCTTTGACCAATTACCACCATTTTGTAACACGACTTAGAACTACATGTTGCGAATATGTGTTAAGTTTGGTCATTAGCAGTTAATATCATCCCCGTATGAAATTGAAGCATTACGGAACAAGTCACAGAATGAATTCATATATGTATGTATGTAAAAATGTGGTACGGGCAAATTGGGACTAATAGCGGCACACAATGAGTTGGTCAATCAATATGTTATTTTCCATCAAAATCTAGCAGACATATGTATATTTAATATCTTGTAGGGTGTACGAGGGTGGCCCAATAAGTACTTAACCTCACCGCCTGATGGCGCCAGTATCGCAAGAGTTACTATCGTGTAGTACATTCTCTTAGACGGCTACTGTCGAAATTTCAGCCGGATCGGACTCGTAGTTTTGTTTTGACCGCGTGTGGAAGCGGGAGTGTCCGCGGATTTTAGAAAAGTGGAAAAAGAGCAATATCGGTCGGTGATTCGATTCTTGTTTTTGGAAGGGAAATCGCGCAGCGAAATCAAAGAGCGTTTGGATGCTGTGACGGTCGCCATCGAAGGAGAAGAGTCACCGTACAGCATCCAAACGCTCTTTGATTTCGCTGCGGACAGTCCCGCTTCCACACGCGGCCAAAACAAAACTACGAGTCCGATCCGGCTGAAATTTCGACAGTAGCCGTCTAAGAGAAGGTACTACACTATAGTAAATTGCTCTTGCGATACTGGCGCCATCAGGCGGTGAGGCTAAGTACTTATCGGACCACCCTCGTATGATTTACTCAGGGAATTTATAGATAATTAGCTGAGTAACCCGGTTTCACCCGGTGTATCAAAAATATTAATTAGTTAAATACTTCTGAAATGTTGGTACTACAGCCAGATCAGGAAGTTTAGAAGTATTACTAACATCTGTAAATGTGGTATAGAACCGTCCAAAACTTATTTTGCTACCACCATCTATATCAGAAGGGCTAATAATCTATTCTGTATTTATATGTTTGCATTTTTAGGTGTTAAATAAATAAATAAAGGTATTTTTTTTTTTACTATTACATCGCTACCTGACTTAAATTCGTAGAATTCCAAAAATTTTTGTCGTCATATTGGTTCCGCTGTTTTGAATTTCCAAATTTTGATAGCAGATTCGAAATTAGTGGCCTCAAAATACCCATAATACTAATTTTCAATTAAATTCGTTGAAGTTCGAAAATTTTTGTTCGCCATATTGGATCCGCCTTCTTGAATTTCTAAATTTCGAGCATAGATTCGCAATCAGGACCTCCAAAAACCCCTAAATAACAATTTTCACGGCAAACTCTTGAAATTTACTATCTTTGGCCGCCATCTTGCGTCCGCCATTTTGAAACCTGTGAATAAAAAGTAGCCTATATGTTAAGCCGAAATTTGTAGAGCCTTCGCTCAAAAAATGAAAATTATCCAACCAAGCGTTAAAGCGTGATTAAGCAAAACACAAACACACATATTGGCTCGGCCATTTTGAATTTCCAAATTCTGATAGTAGATTCGAAATTAGTAGCCTCGAAATACCCATAGTACTAAATTTCTATTGAATTTATTGAAGTTCAAAAATGTTTGGTCGCCATATTGGATCCGCCATCTTGAATTTCCAAATTTCGAACAGAGATTCGCAATCAGGACTTCCAAAAACCCCCAAATACCAATTTTCATGGCAATCCCTTAACATTTAAAATTTTGGACGCCTTCTTGGGTCCGCCGTTTTGAAATCCGTGAGTAAAAAGTAGCCTATATGTTAAGTCCAGACATGAAGTGCCTTCACTCAAAAAATGAAAATGAGCGAACCAAGTATTAAGGCGTGATTAACCAACAAACATATAGGGTCCGCCATTGTGAATTTCGAAACTTTGGTAGTAGATACGAAATTAGTGGCCTCAAAATACCCATAGTACTAATTTTCAATTGAATTCGTTGAAGTTCGAAAATTGTTGGTCGCCATATTGGATTCGCCATCTTGAATTTTCAAATTTCGAGCATAGACTCGGAATGAGGAACTACAAAAACCCCCAATGCACCGCAATCCCTTGAAATTTACAAATTTTGGTCCCCATCTTGGGTCAGCCATTTGGAATCTGTTAATAAAAAGTAGCCTATATGTTAAGTCGAGAGATGTAGTACCCTCACTCAAAAAATGAAAATGATCGAACCAAGTGTTAAGGCGTGATTAAACAACAAACGTATAGGGTCCGCCATTTTGAATTTCCAAATTTTGATAGCAGATTCAAAATTAGTGGCCTCAAGATACCCATAACACTAATTTTCAATTAAATTCGTTGAAGTTCGAAAATTTTTTGGTCGCCATATTGGATCCGCCATCTTGAATTTCTAAATTTCGAGGGTAGATTCGCAATCAGGACCTCCAAAAACCCCCAGATACCAATTTTCACGGCAATCCCTTGAAATTTACAATCTTTGGCCGCCATCTTGGGTCCGCCATTTTGAAACCCGTGAATAAAAATTACCCCATATGTTAAGTCAGGATATGTAGTGTCTTCACTCAAAAAATGAAAATAATCGAACCCAGCGTTTAGGCGTAATTGAGCAATATATGTATATTGGGTCCGCCATTTTGAATTTTCAATTTTGATAGTAGATTCAAAATTAGTGGCCTCACAATACCCATAGTACTAATTTTGAATTGAATTCTTTGAAGTTCGAAAATTTTTGGACGCCCTAATGGATCCGCCATTTTGAATTTCCAAATTTCAAGCGTAAATTCGCAATCAGGACCTCCAAGAAACCCCAAATACCAATTTTCATGGTAATCCCTTGATATTTACAATTTTTGGCCGCATCTTGGGTCCGCCATTTTGAAATCCGTGAATAAAAAATAGCCTATGTGTTAAGTCGGGATATGCAGTGCCTTCACTCAATAAATGAAAATGATTGGACCAAGGGTTAAGGCGTGATTTAGGAACAAACATATAGGGTCCGCCATTTTCAATTTCGAAGTTTTGATAGTAGATTCGAAATGACTGGCCTCAAAGTACCCATAGTAATAATTTTTAATTGAATTCGTTGAAGTTCGAAAATTTTTGGTCGCCATATTGGATCCGCCATTTTGAATTTCCAAATTTTGAGCGTAGATTCGCAATCAGGACCTCCAAAAACCCCCAAATACCAATTTTCACGGCAATCCCTAGAAATTTACAAATTTTGGCCGCCATCTTGGGTCCGCCATTTTGAAATCTGCGAATAATAAGTAGCCTATATGTTAGGCCGGGGTACGTAGTATCTTCACTCAAAAAATGAAAATTATCGGACCCAGCGTTTAGACGTGATTGAGCAACAAACAAACAAACAAACAAACTTTCGATTTTATATACATATATATATAGGGATTTAGAACTGCCTACTTTTATCCTTCAATGAAGAACTTAAGAGTGAAAGAGTAATGTATGAATTTCTTACATGGATATTAATACCTCTACCATGGTCGAACAAAATGCGCGGGCATAATATGCTTCAATAGTGTAATACTTTTTGTTTTTTTCTAAAAATTATATTTGGTGTACACGTCGACAACCGTGATATAACAGCGTAATCAAATTCCAAACGACCGTCTAAATCACTCTATTTCTGTCGAATTAACTAAAATACACTGGTAGACACCAGAATAAATAAGATACTTTCACTTTTATTCTATTACTTAAGAGATAATATTATCTATAATTCTATAAGTTTTTTTGTGGCACATGGACTTAAGTGGTTTTATTAACTTTACCTTCACTGATTATAGAAACAACTTCCAAGTACTGATATATTCTTCAATAAACATAAGGTAACTGATAAAAATTGTTTTTCATAATGATATACTTATCTTAATTGATATGGTGGTGAACGGATAAAACAGATTTGTACATATAAGAAATAGCAAACGAACAACGAAATAAAAAGCAAAATGAGAATAAAATCAAAATTTCGTATTTCGATATTAAAAATATATTATATAAAACACTAGAAATTTAAAATTAATTCATTTTTATTATTACATTACTTACTTTTACAAGCTCCTTTAGCCTCTCCCGATTATAAACATTACCGATTTCTTCTCCCAAAATAAGATCTAAGAGTTTGGATGTCGGATATGCAAGAGGGAAAGTTAGAACCATGACAGCTTTTGTTATCAGAATAGTTCTTGCGCCAACAGCTAAACCATGTCTTGAACATATAGCCTTAAATATTTAAAATATATTTTGCATTCCATGTGCATTTTAAGAACTGTTAGTTTCTACCTGAGGAGTAATCTCACCAAAGATTACAATTGCTAAAGTTGAAAATATGACTGCAATAAGTCCGGACGTCAGACCATCCAGTAAGATTGTAAACGTTGAATTGACGAGAACATTTCCCAGAAGTATACTGCAGAGAAGATAGTTGCCGTGATCTCTTACTGGTTGAATTTTTCTTGCATAATCCTTTTCTTTTTCTGTTCCAGTGTTTCGAAGAATCTGAATTTTGCAAATTAAAGAATAACATATTTTTATTCAAAACAGCGGCATTAAGCAGCCGATGGGCTGTTTTTCTGTGTAGTGAATGAATTAAAAAATCATGACATAATAACATTTCATCAAATACCTTTAACTCAGTTCTGTCCAAAGCCATTAAACCCAAATTCAACCCAGAAAAGAGTGCAGAAAAAAATAGGCACGAAATGATTATTATTATAGATGCCCATAATGGTAGAATAGTTTCGTGGCTGCTTAAACGTAACCATGTTTCGGATCCTTGATGAACAAGGGGTGTAGTAAGTGTAACATTGTGCTGCAATTTATATAATATTTGCATTTGAAAGAGTCTTAAAAACAGCTCAAAGATTACCTTCGTTATATCGTCATCGATTTTTGCACATATATAAAATGTGCTACCTCCCTTTGGCAACTGTATATTATAAAGTGCAGTTTTACCATTATTTGTTCCATTTGTAACCCTAAACAACCCCGTTGAAGGAAGAATGCATGCTCCGGGGTATATGTTTGAGTCTTGAGTAAAAGCGATCACAGTATTATCGGTAATGCCATATCCGAATACACGGAGAACTACCTCTGTGCCACTGAGTACGCTGGGTACTCCATTTTCTTCAATTTCAATTTCTTTTTCACTATGTTCAATACGGAAACCTTCTATACGAGGACCTTTATTTTGTTCTGGTGGCGCATTACGAATATGTCTGCGAAAGCTGCAAATAAAATGAAATTATCTTACATTAGTTATTCTTTTCTACACAACATATAAAAAAATAAATTAAAAAGTAATCAGATAATTAGCCACCATTTGACACTTTAGTAAGTATAAAGCAATTATTAAAATAAGTGTTAATGCCTGAAGGCGAAGGCGAATTTATTACAAGTTTATATGAACAAAGTTATAGGCCTCCGAGTTCATCACTTATTTTAATTATTGCCAGATACTTTCTAACGAACATAGACAGATTTTCTGATTATTTTCTAATTTATTTATTATTTTATTAACAGAATGGTTTACAACAGTGTAGGCCATATTAACCATAATCCATCAAGCTTTTTCAGCTCTAGGAAAAAATAGAATACACTCAGCAAAGAAAACACGCCACTTTCTTTACGGACAAAAAGACAATATTCGCATGCATGTAACTTTGATGCATTTAGTCTTTTTGGACTCTTGCGCCTCAACATTTTAATTTTTGTGTTAAAACATATGAAAATTCGAAGAACATCTTATTTCACTCTGTTTGGAAAGATTCTTGTAATTATATTTATATACTATTATATTAAAATGATAATTCAAGGCTCCGAATAACTCAAGAACAATTTGGCACTTTTCCATTTAAACCCAGCATTATAAATTAAAATCGTTGAATTCGAGAACCATGTTAAAACTTATTCACTTTTTTTATGGAGTAACTAACAAGCATATATATTAAAACTATTCAGAACGAATTTTAATCACATCAATTAATCAAAAAATGAATCCCGGCGGCTGGTCTCATTTCCACAACCGACCCTAATTTCTGACAAGCTGTTTGTCAAATTACCGCTCATTTATTTAGCCCGCCCTTTCCCCAGCATCCTCCGTTCCACCCCTAGATCCTTACGCCCCCTTCCAACCTGCTCTTCTATGTAAGCTTACTTCCCATTTAATAATAATTTAAAACAATTCCCTACTGTGCCATTTCTTGATATGGCGCATAACTAAAAATATTAAAAAAAGAGCACTCTGAAATCAGATCATACCCTAATGCCTGACAGATTGTCAGATTTGCGCTTTTGATAGTTCGTAATCGGTTCGATCGGGAATTTCAAATCTATTATTTATTATGAATGGCTTCCACACTCGTAATATAAAATAACATAGGATACTCGAGCAGTACCCGATTACCCTCAGGTGAATGAGCCCAATTCTGTCTTCGTGAGGAAATCGACTACTTTGCGCCCTCGTATCGTAATATACTATTAAATACCCTCAAAATGTATGGAGGGCATTTTGAATACAAGTTAATCTAAGGCAATAACATCACGGCCAGAAATTTAAATGAGGCATTTTGTAAAAAGGTTAAAATAGGGCATCGACGTGTGGTGCTTCCCACTCTAGCACGAATAACTTCAAAACGCAACTTCGGATTCGAGTGCGGTTTTTTTCTGAGAAAGGTCATAAGACAGAGTAGATTTTTCTTAGAAAAATGCTGGATCTTCGCATGCAAAAAATCGGTAGAACGAAGGGCCAAATCAAGTTTTGGACATCGATATTTCCATTTTCGAAGGCCTCTCTCACTTGTTTGTTGACGGATTGGGTTGTGAGAGGTATCCTTAGAACGCTTGAAGGCTCAGCTTTCTAACACGTTATCAGTCAAGATATCTCTGAAAGAACTTATAAAGCATTTTCTCGGTTCACCTCCTCCAAATTCTCAATTGCGATTTTAGCGGTGAAGGACCGATTTTAGGCGAAGGTTTTCGAACAAACGTTGATCAGGAGACCATGTAAAGTCGATTGGCATACCCCTGTTCAGACCTTAACGAAACACCCTGTATATATCTAATGTGCGCACGTTTTGGTTTTATTTACCACCCAAGCAGGGCATGTGATCCTGATTATTAGTGTGTCTCATTGATTGGTAAATTTCATTAGTGAAGTCGCCGATTGATTCAAACTACAGGAACTGAACTTAAAAATTCTCTAACACCCACCGTATTCCCTAAATCTTACACCAATCGATTATAATTTCTTCCGGAAATTGAAGCAATTCTTGCAAGGAAAATGTTTTTATTCCTAGCAAGCTATAGAAAACAAAGTTTGAGATTTTATGACCATTCTTTCTTCAGGATTATTCGCTACTAGCATTAATAATCTACTGTGAAGCTGACAAAGCTGTATTGATAGTTTAGGCACATCAACACATATTTTAAAAGTCTCCTGCATGCTTCTGCCTGTCTGTATGACTGCGCTAATCTCGAAAACCGAACGAATTTAGATGCGTTTTTCACTGTTATAATCTGTAATTCTCGAGGAAGGTTTATGTGCATTAAAAATTGCCCTATCATTTTTTGTTAGTGAATCAAATCAGGGAAAAAGTTTGCCGCCAGGGCGCTCTTATGTAATATGATTGTGGCGACTTCACAGTTGTCAAAGAGTGTAAAAAGAGTCAGCATGTCAAAACCTGACAACAACAACCAACTACATACCGAAGCGTCTTTCAAGAGGAACACTTCGTACTAACAACACGCACTAGCCTCACCTGTAAAATCAAGAGAATAAAACTATTGTTCTTAAGTAAACTTTTAATTGTAGTTCTTTCCACTCCAACCTTTAGAGAGTTAAATAAGTGGAGAGTTAACACGTTAACTCAGATACCCACATGATATCTAATCCGTTAGAGATATAACACAATCATGCAGGAAAGAATTGTGTAGAATTATATGATTTTGAAAAAAGTTCGCGGTAGCATATCCTATACTATTATATATATTTATATATTTGTTTGTAATCGAGTTTTCGAAAACGGCTCAAACGATTTCGATGAAATTTACAATATAAGGATTTAAGGGGGCGAAAAATTGATCTAGCTAGGTCTCATTTCTGGGATAATTCGTTTTCTCCACGTTTTAACGCACAAAGCAACAAACTTGACTTGCCCGCGCAATATGATTGGTAATTTCCCCACTGAGATCGTCTTCCGAATAGCTCAATGGCTAGAGCGTAGGTGTACCACACCGGAGAGTGGTGCGTGATCGAATCCTCCAATGTGGTCAGGTTTTTTATTTTTTATTTTTTCTTCCTTAGTATTCTAGCCTACACGGCCCCCCACAGCTGGGCAAAAATTTTATGGCTCTACCGAAAATCCGGGAACCGGCCGGTATTGTTGACACGTATATTGGCGGAAACCGACGAACGAAGCTGTTCAGTGTTTTGAAAAAATTGACTTAATAATGAATACTCTATAATAGATAAGCAATTTAATATACCTATGATACAAACAACGATTCTCAAAATAAATGAATTTTATTCTTCTGATCATTCCCCGATGAAATTTGATTTCATTATGTTCGCTTCGCTGACATATTTAAAAAACATAACAAGTAGGTACCTACTTACCTACCTGCTTGAAAAAATGGTCTAGTGATTTTCATATATAGAAAAGAAATTTTGGGTTACGAACTGAGAACAATAACTTATACAAAATAGATCTAGCTAGACGTTTTACATCTGTCCTGAGCAGAGCTCGGTCGCCCAGGTACTACATATATATATGTATACTCATATCTTTAATAGATAAATAGTATTATAATAAACGTATTTACAACCTAAATAACGTATATACATATATAAAGTTGGTGCAAACACAACTCCTGAATAAATAGAATCATCTTTCTTAATTTTCTATAACTATATGTAGATAGTAACGAATGTAATTTTTTTTAAGTTCACTAATTTGGACACAACACAAGCATCATTATTTTTATTTTTATTTTTGCAAAGTGGATGTTTGGCGTCCCATATTATTACATGTTCTGCTTGGTATTGTAATATTCCAAAAATTCCAATATAATGTTGAAATTTCAAGGTCACGAAAGTTATACCTATATCTTTTGACTAAAAATGAGTGCTACATAGTAAAGGACGACGAGTCTTATTTTAAGTATGATTTTGCTACGTTACCTGGGCCACAAGGGACAATCAGCGCGAAGTTTACGTCACCGAAAGCTTAACCCATTTACGCCCGCCGTGCCCAAGTGAGGACACTCATTGAAGTACTCTCAATTTTTTACCGTTACTAGTTATATTCAATACAGAAGTGTATCTGTGAAGTAGAATAGTGATTCTTGATGTTCCAAAACAAAAATTTATTTACAAATATCTAAAAGTGATTTCACAGTTTGTTTCGAATAGTTGATTTACGCACAAATCATACGCGAAAGTAAGTATATTTTTCTGTATTTTGTTTCCAAACAATATGCTTATTTCCTTACATAAATTATTGAAATATATTCTGTACTATAAAATAAAAGCATGCAATTGCGCAAAACTGAGTTTTTCAGAACGTTGGAAAGCGTTTTATAACGGTGTCTCCAATTGGGGCCAATGGGCGTATTAGAGGTAATTTATTCGGTTTTTTCGTACACATAGGTCAATTTTGAGTAGTGTAACGAGCAAAACAGGAGAAAGCCCGTCCTGGCTCAGAATTGCGACGTATGTTAAGACTTATTGTCTTCCCGTGGCTGTGGGTTAGTCGTATTGGCAGCTCGAGTGTTTATTGTGCATGGAGATGTGTGGAGGTGCTAATGGATAGGGATAGATCTGGTTGGCAGCATGCAAATAATGCATGAGTTTCCCTCAAATCCTTCCTAAAGAAGATACTCCCTTGCATGATTGTCCTTTGTGTCGAATGGCACAGTGTTTACTTAGGGCCCTCGGGAAGACTGGCCGATAATTACCTTTAAAAATCTCTGCGCAGGAGGTTTGCGCAGCTGCTTTTTAATTACCCTTTGTCTCGCGAGTGATCGCGCTCGGGGATAGTTCATGATCCTTTGTCCTCTGAAAGATCCTTATTGATGAGAGTTTGTGTGAGACATTATGAAATGCAAAAAATGTCTGGAAATGCAAAAAATGTCTGAATACATTGTGCATTGAGAAACAGTGTTTCGAAAATTTCCACACTGCTTAAGCCCAATGTCCCCATTTGAGGACAGCATTTTTTTTCTAATAAAATAATATGAGTTATTTCTTCTTTACATTTTTCTCTTAATTATTTAAGTTTGAAGTTACTAATAAAGAAATTTTTATTTTTTTACCGCTAAGTTTTATTTGGGCACAAATGGGTTAAAAAACAATATTGCTGCCATTGTTAAGTAGTCATGGAGTATCACATTATTTTAGGTACTGCGTCCTATGCTATTGATTTTGTTGAAAACAAAAAAACGAGAAACCGTCGATTGCTCCATAATTTAGGCCTATAGAAAGATACTGAATTATCGTCAAAAGGATTCTAAGAAAGAACGATAAAACTGCAAAATCTCTGCTATAGTCGACAAAACAAACAGTTGTGCAAAATTTAGATGAGATTTCAAAGCAAAATACGTAATTGTAGCAGAAAAAACATGAATTTATAATATATATTATAAAAAGAATACCATTCGGCGGCATAGCCAGAAAAAGGTAGATTTCAATATGATTATAAAAAGACAAAAAAAATTTGTCTCCGGAGAAGAGGATATATTGTTCAAACTTTATTTATGCATAAATGACGTCAATACCTCAATCGAGTTAGGTCTTGGTTTTAATACTCAGAATCGATATTATTTTCGTCGCAACTAGGATTATTTTATTGTAATGTGCAACAATGTAACTAAGGAGTGATTTTTCAAAAGACCTGCATTAAGAATAATTGTTCATAAATTGCAAATTTTTGCGGTGTTTTCCTTTACTCATTAAATCCAATCCCATGCCCATATTCAGTCAGATTCACTCTGCTGAGAGTGAACAGCTGTATGTGCGCCCGCAGCTCGAAAACAAAGTCAGGCCGCAAAACAAAAAAATCATTAATATAAGCTGAAGTAAAAGAAAGCCCTTTCGGCAGCAGCCAGAAGAAAGAATACAAAAAATAAAAACTGTCCCCGGAGAAGTATAGGGGAATTTTACTTTTAATGGCAATTAAAGGTTATAGTCTCTGAAAATAAATTTTTTTTCAATTGTGTTAAGTGAGAGCGTCAGTTTCAAGAGTATCACAAAATTTCGTTCAAAATGTCTACACTATGCTAATTTATGCTAATTTAAATGCATATGAACAATCATCACTAGCTCAGTAAAAAAAAAAATATATACAGGGTGTTCAGAGGTGGGAGGGAAATATTGCAGGAGGTGAAAGGTCAGGTCGAGGCAAGCAAAAAATCGTATGGGTGGGGGGGGGGGGGGGGGGGGTTATCTCGCACCGTTCGGCAGTTACAGGGTGATTCGTAAATCAGGATGTTGCCTTATATGGGAACCGCTATTGTATTTTTATCTTTTTTTCTACGCATCGCAGCGACCCCAAACCGGTCTCAAAAAATCACTATTTTGAAACCCTTTCCAAAAAGGTCAACACCGCCCCCCTACCCCCAACCCCTTGGCCACAATCACCTCTGCAAGTTGAAAAATTAAATTTTATTTCACGATTTTTCACCTTTCGCCCCACTTTTCTCCGAAATTCACGTTATTAACATACCTACTTTTTATTGTTTCTAAGTTTCCTATCTAATTGCCTTTCGAAAAAGGTGCAACATGCACAGGTAGAAAAAGGATACAAAAATCCTGAAATTAAACATCTTCACAGGTACCTAATTACTTTATTGCACCATAATGGAAAAAGTCGTTAAGTAGAGAATTTTTATGACAGCAAGTTCGGAAATGTTTATTTAGGAAACATAGGTAATAAAGTTTTATTATTTCAGCAAAACTGTTATAAAATAATAAATGTAATCTCGTTAAATGGCGTTATTAGTTTGTGATATCCAGTATTGACTTCGAAGTATCCTGACGCTCCGTGTCTAATACCTCCTATGAATTATGGTATAAAAATGGGTACGCCTGAAAGGACATTGACCATAGTTGAAGAGGCAATCGATAGGAACGGGTGTTTAACACAAAAAATTAAGAAAAAATGGCAGAATTCACTGTTGAAGAGTATGCCGACATAATTTACGTGTACGGTTTAGTAGACGGAAATGATAGTGAGGCCGTACGGGAATACCAAAGGAGATTCCCGAATCGGCGTGTACTCGATAGAAGGGTATTTTCAAGGACTTTCAGGAGGTTAACAGAAACCGGAAGTGTAACCGCCCCTAGAGCAGAAGCGCGATCAGGAACTTCGGCCGATTCAGCGGAAACCGACCAACAAATCCTCAACATCGTCAGGAACAGCCCTGAAATAAGCATCAGACAGGTCGCACGACGGTTAGGATTGTCTGCAGGGAGAGTGTGGACCGTTGTGAACCGAGAGGAACTACATCCATACCACCATATCCCGGTCCAAGCACTACATCAAGGAGATTCCGAAAGACAATTGCAGTTCTGCACTTGGCTGCTCGAGTCTGACATCGAAAACAGAAGGTTTCTAGACCGAATTCTGTGGACGGATGAATCGCAATTCACCCGGGATGGCATCACAAACTTCCACAACCTCCACACCTGGTCAGATGTGAACCCACATAGGACAAGGTGTCGGTCCTTCCAGCAAAGATTTAGTGTCAATGTCTGGGCTGGCATCATCGGCAACCAGTTGATAGGACCCTTCATCTTGCCTCAAGTATTCAGCAGTCAGCTATATTCGGACTTTTTGGAGAATAACCTTCCGGATCTGTTGGAGGACATCCCCCTGGCCACCAGAAGCGCAATGTATTTACAGCACGACGGAGCACCTGCGCATACTGGGAACATTGTTAGGGCAAGGTTGAATGAACATTACCCAGAGCGCTGGATTGGACGAGGTGGACCGATTCCTTGGCCTGCTAAATCACCGGACCTTATTCCACTGGACTTTTTCTTATGGGGAATGATGTAAGATGAGGTTTACTCAAGACCAATCAATACCAGAGAAGAATTAGTTACCAGGATTGGGACTGCAGCGACGAAAATACGGGAGAGACTGGCTACCATAGACCTCAAACGCGGAATCAGACGAAGGCTACTTGCATGCATCGAGACTGGCGGAGAACATTTCGAACAGCTTTTGTAGCACATAAGTTTTAATTGTAATTAGTTTTTCAGTGAATAAAATGTATTTTTTAGTTAATTTAAGTATAATTTCTTAAAAATTCGAATTGTCCTAATATTTTGTAAAAGGATTTTTGTAAATAAATGTTTGTATCCTTTCTCTACCTGTGCATGTTGCACCTTTTTCGAAAGGTAATTAGATAGGAAACTTAGAAACAATAAAAAGTAGGTATGTTAATAATGTGAATTTCGGAGAAAAGTGGGGCGAAAGGTGAAAAATCGTGAAATAAAATTTAATTTTTCAACTTCCAGAGGTGATTGCGGCCAAGGGGTTGGGGGTAGGGGGGCGGTGTTGACCTTTTTGGAAAGGGTTTCAAAATAGTGATTTTTTGAGACAGGTTTGGGGTCGCTGCGATGCGTAGAAAAAAAGATAAAAATACAATAGCGGTTCCCTTATAAGGCAACATCCTGATTTACGAATCACCCTGTAACTGCCGAACGGTGCGAGATAACCCCCCCCCCCACCCATACGATTTTTTGCTTGCCTCGGCCTGACCTTTCACCTCCTGCAATATTTCCCTCCCACCTCTGAACACCCTGTATATTATATGTATAAGGACGACTGCTGCCTACACAAAATGCACGAACTACCATATGATTGAACTACATACAAAGTATAACTAAATAATAAAAAGTGAGATAAAGAAATATAATATATTTTTTGTATTATTATTTTTTAACTAAAGGAAGGACATTGGGACTGCAGCTTAAAAATATCGCGTTGCAAATACAGTGCTTGCGTACCAGCACATGCAAAATATCAATTTCCGCAGTCGTTTATTAGGAAGGTGCAGCAAATCCATTTTTCAAAAAAAAATATTTATTGATAATAATAGATACAACTGTAGATGTTGTTGCTTTTCTCCTGAGTCTACGGTTTTCTTATCCTTAAATATGCGACGAGAGCAATAGAAAAGCTAAACGATTTTCCACTTGTATTTTTTGTAAAATATAAAAGTAATCGAATGCAGATTTAACACATCTATACGTTATTTGTAGCCGCCATATATGTATATTATCTATCAAGAAATCAAACATTTCATGATATTAATGCAAATAGAAGTGGAGCTCAGCTCAAATCGCACGTGCAAAACAGGATAATAAGGCGAGTATCAAGCAGATCGAACTCGATACAAGCAGTAACTTTAAATACCGATTTTTGTAAGAAATGCCAAGAATATGAGAAATAAACAAAAATTTTAAATGCGGTTTCCAAAACCAAGACAACAATTTGGCCATTGGTTTTTTGCGGGAAATTATATTGGAAAATCCAGACACCGCTAGTTTGTGACCGAAAAATCTGCTTAAATAAAATTTTGAGTGTCTTAACTTAACACCATTGAAGATATGCCAACTCACCTACTTACTAATTTTCATTATGTGACTCATCTATTTATACACATTGGCTAAATTAGAAAAACATAAAAAAGACGTCCGTGTGTAATAACACCAACTTATTACTCCATTGAAAAAATCAAGCTTGTAAATAACATTACATTTCCCTCCAACATGCAAGGGTCAATATGAAATAATTAGTGACTCAATCCAAAACGAAAAACAAAACTAAATAATTTATTAAGCGAGCTATTCATTTCGTTATGTAAATGCGTTATTTTGTGCACCTTGTTCCAGAACGATCACATACGTTTTATTTTTGCAGAACATAAAATAAACAAGGTTCAAAAAGTAAAATAAATCTCATATTTAGGGCACTTGCCTGTGGCCGTGTTCAGAATATGTGTTTGGCGAATGTTGAATCCATACACTATACAGTTTCTATTTTCTATTGTCAAGAGATTGAAGATTCACAGACATATGCGCATTTTATGAGTTATTTAATCTAGTAGATCGATTAACTTTTCAATTAGGTGTTCAACCCAATAAACAAATTTCTAAGGATAAAAAACTGTTCTACCTTGTTTGGTGTGTGAATGTAAAATCTCTTATGGAGAAAAAGTTTTGAAAAGTATAATTTTCATAATAATACAATTACGAATTTCATTTAAAATGAGATATCTTTTGTGATTTAAGTTTATAAATGTATTATTCAATTAAGAAGGATGATCCCTTTTCCTATTAATACATGTATGTATGTTACAAGGCCGAAATTGTAATTAAAAATCCGTCATTGTGTCTTTGTGAATTTTATAAGATGGCTTAAAAAATATATTCCTTTCAGAAAAATGACTATGTTAGCAAGAATTTTGAGTAAAGACAGTTAACTGGTTTACTAAAGCTCTTTGATTAAAACAAAATTTCATAACTTTCCCAAAAAGTTAAAAAATTCTACAATAAATTGAAATTGCGAATGTTTATGCAGGACAATTTCATAAATTAAAAAATTCCAAACAAGTATCTGCCAAGGGAGTTACATTTTGGTGTCATTGAGAAATACCAAAATATAAATTTAAAAATACAGTGTTCCATAAAATTTACAAAATTTCGAAATTTTATGTACGTTTACCTTTAATTAACAAACTTTATTTATACATCGTGTCCCAAAAATCACCGTCCAAATGAAAACGGGTGACGGACCAACTCATTACTTCCAATAAGCCAAATCTGTGTGCACGGTAGTGCCCCCGCCAAGACGAGCCAAGCGAAGCGCAGGGGCACTACCTACCTTTTCTCGAAGCGCTTCGTCGTTTTTTTGAACCCTCATAACTTGGGTTTGGATTATACCAGATAAACAAAATTCTCGGGATATGATGTCAATAGTGGACTTATTAAAGATATAAAGTTTCAATTGCATAGCTCTTATACTTTAGATTTTATTGATATCTAAAAGACCCCGATTTCATCACTGACTCAATCACTGATGATCATCAAAATTCTTAGAGTACTTCCTGAAGTCCTAGAAAGCTGAAATTTGGTATGTAAGCTAGTATTAGTAGCCAAACAACAAAAAAATTCTAAAACTTGGAACTTTTACCCCCCAACCCCTTAAACTAGGGAATGGAAGTTTGTATGAGACTTCCGCAAATTTTGATGCTAGAGGTTTGAAAATTGATATAGGGACTCCTTGTTATAAATAATATTATAGTAAAATAAATTTCACTCATAAAAAAATATTGTCATAAGCAACTTACTAAAGTGACATATTTTGACTAAGGTGTAGAGTTTGTGAAGTTAGGGCTTGTAGAGTTAGGGTGTGTAGAGTTAGAAGCTTGGCTCTACATGAGATCTGATAACTTTTTGACAGTGTGAGCGATATGATCTCGTCTTGGCAACATTTTACATGAAAATGTTGTTGGTGGGATTTAACTTACTTAGGTAAAAATCTTCTGGTTTTCGAGATAATGACACTTCTTCAGAATTTAGGAAAGTCGTTAACTTCAACAATATTTTCGGTGTCATGGCTGTAAACTTTGATATTTTTATTCTGTTTTTTACAAACAATTACCGAAAGAACCGCCTATCAAATGTAAGCAAAAATATTTCCAATATGGCTGTCGTTTTCTCACAGTAAAGAAATCTTTTCCAATTTTATGTGAATCAAAATTTTTTCATTTGACTTTTCATGCCGTAAAACAAATATACAGTTTGGCTTATCGAAACAGTAATGAGTAGGTCCGTCATCAATTTTCATTTGGACGTTGGTTTTTGGGACACCCTGTATAAAAAAATATAATGGAACACATTGTGCCCAAATTTATCTATCAAACTTTCTTAAACACTACACGTTCCGAATTCTCTTTTCAATTTTTTTGTAATGTTCTACGATTTGTATACAAAATGGTTCCGTAAACGTTTCTAGATCACTGATTACAAATTCGGAGACTAATTTTGAGAATTTGAAATGGTGGATCAAGGCCCATTTTCGACTTCAAATTTAGGCATTTTTTCTAAAGAAAGAAACAAAATATATGAAGAAAAAACTAGTTGCCGCGCCAAAACCTATTTTTGTCAAATTATCCCTGCATACAGCAGAAATGTCTTAATATTTACAATTTTCAAGTGTTCGACAAAAGCTCCCCATGGGAAATCTTTCTAATGGCCGTTCTCCAATGCACCGACCAACCAACTAAAGAACTGAATTTATTGAATCCCGTGCAAAGTACAAGCCCTTGTCTGTAATTCTGCCTGCTGGCTGTTAAAACATCCTCGGGCAAATGTTTAATCTCTCTTTTATCACTTTTTGAGCGGAAAAACTGCTAAATTTCGCTTTTAGTGCTGAGCTGGAATTACCACACACATTTTTACAAATGCTTTATGTTATAATTAGTGCAATGATGTTTTGACAACCGGTGGGACAGCTGTGGCGCTGTCACTATTCTAGTACAAAATGGTTGCTGAATGGGTGACTATCCCTCTTGGTTAGAACGATTGGTTGCTCCGATCACCTGACCCAACCTCTTTCTACTCTCTTCTCGCTTTCTCTTTCTGAAGGGGTCTTCCCGTCTTTTTGGAAAGATTCTTTTATTATCCCTATCCACAAAAAAGGTTGCAAAGGGCGATGTTTCAAACTAACGCCCCATTGCTAAACTCTCCTGCATTCCCAAACTTTTAGAGAGCATAATCTACGACTCCTTGTCCTTCCACTGTAAACCCCTTCTTTCGCCAGTCCAACACGGTTTTCTCAAAGGTAGGTCCACAACCACTAATTTAACAGTCTTCGTGTCTCGTACTCTTCAAGCTATGGGAAACGGGGTTTAGACCGACGTTATAGCTACTGACTTTAGTAAAGACTTTGACAAAATCTCCCATCAAATCATCGTCCTCAAACTTAGCATCCTTAGCTTCCAACCCCACTTTATCTCCTGGATCAAATCTTACCTTGATAATCGAAAATATAGGGTTCATTTCGATTCAGCGGTTCCCTTTTACATCTCACACAGGCGTCCCGCAAGGTAGACCTTGGCCCATTGATCTTCATTCTGTCCATAAACGATGTTGAGTTGGTAATTAAGCACTCAAAAGTTCTAATTTATGCCGATGATATGAAGATCTTTAAAAGTATCTCCAACCCATCCGACTCCTTACTCCTTCAAGACGACCTCCACAGCTTTTCCACTTGGTGCCAGAAAAACTCTCTGGATTTGAACATTTCCAAGAGTCAATCTATTACGTATTCCCGTAAACATCTCCCCTCTAGTCCCCGGTTTTATAATATTTCTGGACAACCCATTCCTTCTGTCAGTTCCTTACGCGACCTGGGAGTTATCTGTGATAGCAAACTCAATTTCCGCTCCCATATCGATCACATCGTTAATAAAGCCAATTCTGCTTTAGGCTTTGAAAAACGATGGTCCAAGGAATTCTCAAATCCCTATGTCACAAAAGCTCTCTATTTCTGCTTCGTTAGGCCTCTACTTGAATACGCCAGTCAGGTCTGGGCACCCTCGCAGCCAACACTTATAAGCAGAATTGAAGCCGTTCAGCGTAGGTTCCTCCGCTTTGCGCTATGTGGCCTTCCTTGGGTCAATAACCTTAATCTCCCCCCTTATGAGAATCGCTTGAAATTGATTTACCTCCAGCCTCTATCCAACCGCCGCCCGTCGCTGATGTAATCTTTATCCATCAAATTCTGTCCGGCTCCATCGACTGTCCTGAACTTTTACACACCATCTCCCTCTACACCAATCCGCGCAACGTAAGATCCTATCCTCTCTTTCGCCTAGATACTCATCGCACCAATTACGGTCACTTTGAACCCATTACCTGAATGCTACGCAAAGTCAACAATTCCGCCTCCTTCAACTTTCACGTAGACAAAGACACTCTTAGACATGCCCTCTTCAACCCTGTTCTTCCTTCCCAGTCTTCCCTTTCTTAGTTATTAGTGTAGTTAGTTAAGTAGTTTTAAGCCAATTTATTGTAGCTTGTATTAAGCGAAATAAATAAATAAACGCACACATGAAGAAAGTCAGCCAGGTTGACCAAAACACAAGCGAGAGAGAAGATAGCGCAAATAGGAAAATGGAACGGGATGGCGCGATTTCGGGTGAATCGTGGTTGATTGGTCTCTGCATTGAAGAACGGGCATAAGAAGCTACAGTTAAAATTTGAAGTCAATCAGTCGAAAATTGTTTGACTTCTACTACTGTAAGCGGCTTGACAAAAACATGTTTTGGCGCGGCAACTCATGTGTCGCTATCTTGTATGTTTTTTTACTATTATAATAAAACATTTTTTTATACGCCTCAATACATACATATGTATGTCCAATAATACGAAAACGTTTTTTTTTTCTATTTAATTTATTCATTTTCTTATAAACAATGCCAGGATCTTTATTAAGGAATTTCTATCCAAAAGAGGCTTTTGTGAGCTCTTTTCAATTCATTTCGCACGAAAGTTAGAACGCGCGTTTTTCTGGTAATGACTTTTTTCGATCTGGCCGGAATCATAATTCTAACTATAATTGCCCGATTTTCAATTTAAAAATACCAAAATGTTCGTATTTGTATTTATTTATTTATTTATATACAATTTAATCCAGCACTGACTGCTACAAAACAACAAGGAATGCAATAAAAACAATATCAAATGTAACCTTAACTAAGTAAATTGATCCTTCAATTGTTGCTAAGAGAGGTTAACATCGATAATTGCGATAATACTATCTGGTTAAAGAGGCGACATTGACGATATCATTTTATGCGTACCATAATTCGTGCTATGATCAGTTCCGGATTAGCCCATAAGCAAATTAAGCAATTGCTTAGGGCATCACGTCTCGGGGGGCACCATAAACAGCACCGAAAAAATATTTTCTCGCTCGCACATGAAAGGCAAGGCTGTTTGAAAACCCGCGCCTTTAAATTGACTAGAGCAATGATCCCACTAGGAATTTAGGTTTGTTTTTCATAAAGTTCTAACTAGGACAACCGATTTTTGAACTCGATCCTAATAAGGTCTGAATGTGATAGCCCTATAAGATCTTCGTTAGAATTTTTATAAAATAAATTCAACTTTGATTTTGAAATAAATAATTTTGACTTAGAGGAGAGTCGAACCTACGACCGATAGCGCGTACACGACTTAAACCCGCTCGGCTATTCTATTACTTGAGTTCTATTCTAGATAAAAATTTGGGTCTACATAATTATATATTTTTATTACATCTATAAATATCATCAAGAGTAGAACTGCAAAATTTGCCTCAGTTAGGGAATGCCTTCAATACTACTTACGACAATCTAATTTAAAATCATTCAGGCACCCCTTATTTTGACTATTCTCATAAGGACCCCTTTAGGGAATAATTAGACTTTTCTAAATTTTGGAAATTCTTATGAGGATCTGAATCGATTTAGGGCATGCCTGATTACCATTTCTAGTTGGGCGAGATGTCGTTACGTTACCGTTGGGGTCGTTGGCACCATTCCGAAATTTGAAGGCGAGGATTTGCGAGCATTCGATCATCACTCCTGTTCCACCCCGGTTGTGTCAGTCGAATGTTTTGTTATACGAGTTCGTTATTCAATTAATTTGATAATTAATAATTAATTCGGTATTACTATAAATAAGCTATAAACTTACAGTGCGGTGTGTTGTGAGAGAGTGTCGACAATTATTTCAAAGTCTATTCGTTCAGGTAATTTAATATTTTTGATATTGTTTTGTTTTTATTTTATCCAAAGCCAAAGTACCTTAAGTCTTTAGTTTAATTTCTTATTTACGCAAATAACTTACGACTGACGTGACGGTAAAAACTACCAAAAAACCGGTCAAGTGCAAGTCAGACTCGCGCACGAGGGTTCCGTTCCTTGCAAGGAAAAAATCATTGACCACTTACACTTGTGTTGATTTTTCATACATTTAGTATAAGGACGAAGCAAAAGAAATCTTAGTTGGCTTTTTTTACGTGATACAACTACAAATTAACAATAAAGGATTTCGGGAGAGTCATATAAAAAGGTTTCTTCGCGTTGAGTCGCAGTTTGCTGGGGCCTGCAGTTTCTTTTAAAAACTCAAAATTTCGATCACTGTTCGATCGGCCGTTGAAGACGCAACAGAGTCTTTATTTTGTAATTTTGTAAATTGAATGAGGTTTTTTATGCCATCTCCAAGGCTTTTTCCTCAGTTTTGTAAGCGCTAATAAAAATATAGTAAAGCGCTAATCGTGAGTTTGATTTTTTACCCGACATCACCCTTCCTAGGGACGTGTGTGCCCGTCGTCGGACCCAGTGAGGACCAGCGAATTTTTTTGATATCAAAGACATAAACAATATCTAAGGTACGTAGTGATCTATCTCGTTATAATAAATACGTTAAAAAAATTTTAAAGACCCATACTAATTTACTAGTGGATAGGGGGGGCCTACAGGCGTAGATTGCTTAGGGCATCGAGTAGTGTTAATCCGGCACTGGCTATGATGCGCTAAATAGAAGAAGCTCTAATTCCTCAAAGAGTGGAAAGGGACGAGATTTTAAATATGGCCAGCAGTGTAAGAGAATTTATTGTGCTCTATATACAATAAAAAGCTAAGACAGTTCTGGAAATATCACGCCTACTCTCAAGGAAAAGGAGGGGAAACAGCTTCAGTCTGTCACACAGCCATATATAAAGATGGACCGCTCAATCCTGTGAAGATAAAGGATTATGACGGGAGGGCAAACGAATCACATCGCCATCTGTGACGTCGACCACTGCAATTGCGTGTACCCCCAACCTTTTGTCAGGCCATAAGATCGCGCGGAATGCCCATAAGCCAGGGCCGGGCCGCGCCGCCCCTATGTGCAAAGTGTGCGGCTCACACAAACGCCAGGGCAGCAGGGGCGCTGCGCCGTTAGGCGCCCCTACTTGTCCGATGCGGCGTAATTCAGGATCGCGTCGCCAGGGATGCCCAAATTTCACCGAGCGAGAGCCACTAACGTATAATAATTGATCACTCGATTTTGCGTCTCAAATGGTTGTCCTTTAAGCCAAGGAAAGTTGAAATATAAGTATGTATAGATAGAGCATAGGTAAGTTTTTTTCGGACTTATTGAAATAGGCGCTTTCAAAAGGAGGCAAATTTAAAAATTGTATCTTGCACGTTTAAATTGAGTTTCCCTTAATTTAGCATCAAATCTCAATAAGTTTCATCTTTATCGAAATTATCTAAAAAAAAATTTTCAAAAAAATTAGTACTGACTGACTGAGAAATTGTGATAAAATTGAAAATGATGCCAAAGAAAATGCGAAAAATTAGGTATTGATATTCGTTAGTTTCGTAGCAACCTTCGTGTAGCGAACAGAAGAGCGTATTTCGTATATCCCGAGTGCCAGAGAAATAGGGGTATTTCTCAATATCTATTTTTGCTTTGCGCGCGTATGTGCCTGCAAAAAGTTGAATGTTTCAACTTTCGTGCCTACTTTGAACGCCGTATGTGCCTGAAAAAGGACGTATTTTTAAATGTTCGTGTCTGCTTTGGATATTTTCATGCTTGTTGCGGGCGTATTAGTTCGCTGTATGGGCTAGGTTTAGGAGTGTTTATGACTGCGAGTCTGTGCCTCATTGAGGCCCGTATGTCGGAACGAAAACTTTTTAACCGGGCTCCAAAAAATTTTGATTATAAGACCAGGCTATAAATTATCCAAAAAACTCGTTTAAACTAAATGTATTTTTTATAATACATATTGGATCAAGCGTTATTCTATGTGGACGTAATATTTAATTTATTAGATAATCACAACGAGACGTCTTTAATTTTTTATTTAAACTGAGCAATGACCAAGATCCAACTGCAATCGTTTTTAGGTAAAACTTTCTGCGAATGATTTATTAGATTGATGCCGTTGATTTGCGAGAAAAAACTATATCATGTCAGCCTTTTTTCAAAATATTAAACAATGATGTGGTTAAATTTCTCGAATTTATATATTTATCTACATATTTAAATAATTTATCAGCCGTTTGTCGTAACATCACCATAGTATTACGAATTTTGCTAATTATGTCAGTCACAGTAGCAAGCGCGTCGTTTTCTAAACTAAAATTTATATTACCTGCATTGCACTATGAGCCAAAAGAAAGGAACAAATTTAGCAACAATATCTATAGAGTCGAAATAATGTATGCAATTCTGTTTATATTTTTCAACATTTTCGATGTTTCAAAAACCACTGATAATTCATTTCACAACGAGTGCTCTATTTATATCATGAATTGTCCTTTTTATTTACCGTTCTCCGAACAAAACTGCTACCTGGGTCATCATTTTGACGCACCATTTTTTTAGAAAACACGAGATAATTACTCAAAATTAATTTCAAAGAAAAAATAATTATGTATACTAGCATTTTTCAAAGATTGTCTTTACAACAGGCAATAAAATTTATGTCTGTACCTGCTCCTTTTCAAGAAACAGGTAAAATTTATGGGTGGGTCATCATTTTGTCGCGGAGTGTATATATGTACATATAATTACTTTAAAGAGTGTTAATTGACAGCCATTTTGTAAGCATGTTGAATAACAAATTTAAACAATAACTTCTTTTCTCTACATACGAAAATAACAGAAAAAGGGCGCTTTATACGTTTCTCGCACAGGAGCTGCCAAGAGTCGACGTGGCCCTGTCATAAGCGATGAAGTAACTGCTTGATTTCCTCTTCGAAGTTTCATGGTAAATGCGAGAGCAAACACGCAACGCGGACGCCTGGCAGGACATAACTCAGAAACTGCTGATGTTCAATAATTCATAGGAGAGAAATTTCTCTGTTCAGGGGCTTAATTTAGACATGTTTATCTTTGATAATGCTTTTTGGACATATAACTGTTGATCTGGTTTTAGTATATGTCTCTTATTTTATTTAATAATTCTTGCCATATTTTAAGTTTAATTTATAATAATTACTTTTGTTTTTTGTTTTTTTTCTCTGGTTTGTGCTTTAATTGCTTTAGCCTAGCTTAGCTTTACCTAGCTTTACCTCTTCCTTTCGAACATAATTCTAAATAAGATAAAACATCTTGAGAATTGTAGGCAATATTTTATTTATGTATATATCCCTTATAATAACAAACACACACAGATTACCAAGTATTACATCTGTTGTATAGTTATCATATAAAACTGTTCATAACCTTCATCAGATAGTGAAATAATAGCTGATATTCTAAAAAACTAAGCAGAAGCTCAGTCTTCATTTTTATATACAAAAACAGAGTTTTATTTCATTCAAATTGAGATTGAGCTGGGTTTTTTTATGTAAAAATTGAGATTAAGATACCTTGTTATTTTTAGCTTATGAGCTAATATTCGACACATAATTCGTACATACTGTAAGTCCCCATTTACACGATCCAACTTTTGTTTGGCCCTATCTTCGATTCGGCTTTGCTTTGTCTTGAAAAAATCCTACCGCCCACCACCTTCATCCCTAGATCTCATTTCGAGTGTCATACGACAAAACAAAAGTTCAATCCTATAAATGGGGTCTAAGTTCTTAGTTCAAACATATGTAGGACAATATCACATTATCCTACAGTAGCGGTCTTGCGTAACCCGCTCCTCTTCATGAAAGTGTAAGACTTCAGTAAGATAAAAACACACCTAAATCCAATGGCAACACCAGATCGTATGATAAATAAAAGCTTAGCAGTCTAAAGTGATAGAAGTTGCAAATAATAGTGCATTTATGCAAATATTATCGGTAGAATAAAAAGTAAGTGAAAGTTATTGTCTGAGAAATTTTATTTGACTTGTGTTAATCGACTCTAAGTGGTAAAAAACATTACCAATTGCCTTAAAAATAATAAAAAACGAAATAAAGTGGCAGGCAACTAATCTTACACGTTTTCACGCATACTAATAATGTTTTTAATTGATAATTTCCTTCAAGATTAGCTTTGACCCACGAGTGTTACTTTCTGCTTGGCTGTCATTCAATGATTTGTTTGCCGCCCCATATGAAATCTTAAAATAGCTGTGCTTTTAAATTTCTCTCCATTAGAAGAGTGATTTGATCATAATCACTTATATCCATGATTTTAAGCGGAATTATGTAATTCAGCTGAAATCAAAATTAATTCACGAACTTAAATGCACTTAAATTTTAAGGGGCGATTTTTCAATAGACATAAATTTATTCTGTCGATAAAAAAATGGTTGTGAATAACAATTAGTATTATTATTAAAAATAACGACTTAAGGTAACAGTACTATTTGCCGCAAGGAACGAATATGTTTATTCATCTGATAGCTATTTTAAATCACAGCCAAGTTGATTGTTACACTGACTTTATATATGACGAATATAATCTGACGATTAAAAAATTAACTCCAAACTAAATCAAAGAATGATAAAAAAATCAAATTCGGCACGAGTAACATGTGGGACGTCAGAGAACAAATGGAACTTTCCGTAGTTTAGAAAGTATTGCTCAGTCAAAATGATATGGTGGTCTGGATAATGGATAAACGAAAAGATATCCAAAAATAACAAGTGACACTCGTGAAGTATTCCCTTATCTTTTTTTCCACCTTGGTGCCATTAGCCCAGTTTTGCAAGTAGTAAACAGTAGTAAAGAAGAGTTGCAGATTTTGCAAGAAGTAGATAATAATAAAGAACTCATGTTTAAGAGGATCATATATATGTATGTTATATCCTTAAATCCTTATATTACAATAGTTTGAATCCCTCATATCCCAAAAATATATTTTTCTACCGCACAAAATCGATTAAGTTTTCTTTATTTATTTTCTCATACAGCTAGCGTTCGGACAAATTTTGGCGTTTTTTTTCGGCCGAACGCTAGCTGTGTGAGAAAATAAAAAAAAAAAGTATATTTTTCTGGCGCACAAAATCGATTACGTTTTCTTTATATATTTTCTCATACAGCTAGCGTTCGGCCAAATTTTGGCGTTTTTTTCGAGTGTGAGAGAATAATTTTCTCATACAGCTAGCGCTCGGTCAAATTTTGGCGTTTTTTTTCGGCCGAACGCTAGCTGTGCGAGAAAATAAATAAAGAAACCTTAATCGCTTTTGTGCCGCAGAAAAATATAATTCTGAGATTCTAGGATTTAAACTATTATAATAGGGATTTAAGGATATAACGGACAGGTGTGCAAAATAAATTTTATTTTTAGATTAAACAATTATATTGCTTATATTGCTTCGAAATCATTAAAATAATTTTTGAAGAGCTCCCTAATATTTTGTGCTTCCCTTGTACTTCAATTATTTCATCTTTTTGTCAAATCCTATTTGATCGGAACGTTTCGGATCGAATGTACTGTAGCCAAGATTTCGCATCCGAATGTTTCGATTCGGATTCGCTTCGGCTCGGTCGGTTCAGCCTCAGTGTAGTCACGGCTATATTTGCGAAGGCCTATTCTTTATTAGGTATAAACACAGACATACATACAAATGGACTGCTCGATCTCCTGTCTCGCGTGGACGCCAATTTGACAACCGAGTGCCTCAGTGCGACGAGATGAGATATATAAAAATTTATATAGCGCTGTCTATTTTTATCACATTAAAAGGATAGGCCGATTCCGCGGATTTTTTGAGTGCGGAATTGCTGAAAATATTTGAATTTAAATATTTGTTGAACAAAAGTTTTAAAAATATGTACTTTAAATTGAATTAATGGAAATAAAAATCATTATTAATGCCACAAATTAATAAATACATTTTTTTCCCTGCCAGATTACCAATATTTTCAAAGATTTGTGATTGATAAATTTTAAGTTATAAAACCGATGTACCATATATTTATACCCATGTTCTGTATTCCGAGTGAAATAACATCGAAAAAACCTCACAACACTCCTTTTGAATTGAATTTCCTTAATAAAGTTCTTCAAGCTGTAACAAATTCATTTCAGTTACCTCTGATTTCAATTAGTTTCTTACAAAAACTACAAAATATTTCGATTGGATTTTTCTATCGAATTATTTTAAGTACTTTGAACGAAAAAACTAATTGAAATCAGAGATAAGTGAAATGAATTTGTTAAAATCATAAGAATTTTATTACACAAATTCAATTCAAAAGGAGTTTTATAAGCTCTTCTCGATTTAATTTCACTCGGAATGAAGACTTGGGCGAAAATCAGATCTGGAATTAATTCCAGTAGTTTCTCTGAAATGCCTGGAATAAAACAAATTGATATATTAACACTTAATCGCACTGTCTCGCACTGATATTTCAATTAAACTTCCTGCAATAAACAAATTAGCAGTCATTTGACAGTTCTCCAGAGAATTGTCAGAGAAAATCCTTAACGGTAGTTCAGCCCGCTGACAAATTTCTGACAGCATAGACCGTTAATTTTACGTCATTTCACGATTTGACAGTGCCTCAGTGCGAAAGAGAGGGAACAAAAATCGCACCGTCGGCTTCTATAGGAAATCGTGTACGTGAGCGGTCCATTGTGTTATACGTCAATGGGTATAAAGAAGTTGTCGCGCAAGATTTCTAATGTCATTATATACATATATTACTACGTATACATGACGGATTGAGAGATCGATTGGAGATTTGATTGAATTTTCGACCCGCGTATTCGACTACTTGTGATTGAGGAATCGCATCGAAAGTGAATCTAAAATGGATTGAAGTGACATTTTAACTGTCTTTTTAAAATCCACCTTACTTATATTTGCTTATCACTTTTTGTGGCAAACCCTTTTCTAACAAGTTCTTTTTAATTTATAAATGTCTGTATTTCGGTAAATTTTACCGTCAAATAATTTAGTAATATTTTGCTCTTGTATTATTTGAGCATTTCCAAAGTCTCCTCAAGCTCCTATACGTTCCTTTTCAACATTTTCTTCTTTTTTTTTTTAAATAAAATAATTTTTACGGGCAAAAAAATCTGACAAAAATTAATTTAGTCGCAACACGCTCACCGGTGATTGTCAGTTCGATTAGTCAATTCGCGTTTGTAGTTGTTATTTCGATTCAATGCAACTAAGCGAAATTAGATCCACACGATCCGATTTCAATCTAATCTACATATACATGGGATTGAATCTGGAGTCAATTTAGATTCGATCCCAATGACCGTCTACTCTTGCTCGATATACATTCGTTGCATAAACGCCGTGGAGTTGCGGATGTTGTATTGAATTTGCTCAGCTTTTGACTAATAACATTGACATTGACATCACTCAAAGCGAAATTCGTGTTCAGGGCCAACCCTCGCAACTTAAGAAATTCTACTCTTCTTGAGACCAAGCATACGAGAACTAATTGTGGTGCATTTGAACCTGCTAATCTCATGAGCCTTAGTGTTAATAAACATGCCGACCTGTTTAATGTTAATGTTGGCAAAAATACACTAAAAAATCCCTTTTCGACTTTCGTGCTTCTTAATCTTCGGTCTTCTGTTTGATAAACCCTTTTTGTAATAACTAGTCTGCTCTTTGTTATGACTTTTGTCTACTGTTAAGCTGGTGCTGCTATGGGAGTTCTCTCGCTGTTAAGCTGGTCCTCGTTGGACTTGTCCAGTACTGACCAATATTTATCTCCTCCAAGTACGCCGGAGAAATACTTTGAAGTGATGATTTCAGTGACCTATCTCTAACACTCTGCATGTGCTATTGTGATTTCTTTACGTTATTTAATTTCTCATTTCTGGTTTTATGACTATTTAGCATGTTGTTGCATGATGTGTGTGATTTAGTTTTGCTAATAAAGGAACCAAATGATGACACGGTCACATACACATACGGCAACGCTGCTTGGGCTTGGACTAAGCTGATAGTTTTATAAATGCGGTGCCTATTTTATCCATAATATTTCGTTTAGTATGTCCAGTTGGACCAGACACATCTTTGAAAATACAACAATTTGCTTTTTAAATTTCTCACAAGTGTACATTCGAATTTAACTCACTACGAAATAAATACTAAAATTGGAACACAAAACTTGCGTTACACAATTTTTTACAACTAATCACTGTAAATGTCGTAAAATGCACCATTGCGAACAAGGACCGAATATAAAAATTATACCAAAAACTCTTCAGGTTCCCGTTACAACGGAAATCGAGATTCTCTAATCCGATAAGAATTAAAATGGTGCTGCCAGTTAAATGGTGTTGATATTTATATGTAAAATCATTTAAAATCAAACACTGTTATGAAATCCCTGTGTGTCTCTTCAGTGCGGCTGAATAGCCGGTGTACCTGCCAAAGACGCCACAATCATGCGGATCGAACGCCGGTCCCCATATTCCCTTGATTAAAATTTCAAGTGTGAATTACAGCGAAGGAAAATTTTGCATCAATATACAGTACAAAATCGATCTAACCCTTGGAACAAGAATGAAAGATGAAAATATTCCCTTTCATTCCGAATGATTGGTTTTATTCTTTTTCATTATTTTTTTGTAATTGAAGGAATATTCTCTTATCTTCATTCTCTCGCAAATAGAATGTATTCAAAAATTCTCTTCAGGAAACATTTTCTCGCAAATCTATCGACTCAAATATTCATTCGCGAAAGAATGTATTTTTGTACATTAGCGAAAGAAATTTTCCCAACCATGATATCGAGTCTCATATGACAAATGTTCGATCGTGTAAATGGAGGTGGAGTCGGAATCAACTGACTACTTAGAAAAGAGAAGTAGTTTTACTACTTACTAGTGGGAAATGGACTGGTTGAAGAACTGATGCCAAAGTAATGCAAAAAGGCACTACAGTACTCCGCCATTAAATTATGAACGACTAGAAAATTTAAAGAAATTGAATTTCTCTTCTAAATAAAACAAATTTAATGGGATATTTTGTATAATTTCATAATGTATATTGATTCTTACATTGTTATTCTTACGTTCTACAAAAAAAAAATATTTAAAATTCTAATATTTAGTGCTTCCTCCCTTAGCCTTTATTACGGCGAGAATCCTATGAGGTATGCTCTCAATACATTTTTTTATCATATCCTTCATTCCGTCATTTTTCCACACTTCTTCAATATTTTTCTTCAATTCGTTGATGGTGTTATTTCTTCTACTATACACCTTTGATTTTAAGTAGGCCCAACAATTCTCTATTGGATTGCAATCCGGAGAATTGCCAGGCCAAGGGAAAACTTCCAATCCCAAGGAGTTAAGGCAATTCATGCTTGCTCTCGAAGTGTGGCATGGAGCACCGTCTTGCATGAAGATATATTCCTCCTAGGGATGTTGAAGAGTTTCCAAATATGGCAGAAGGACATTCCTCAGAACGTTCGTGTATTGATTGGAGCGCATTGTTCCCTCAACGAAATAAATTGGGCTTGGTCCCTCAGCTGAAATGCAACTCCAAATCATCACTGCAGGTGGATGTTTGACTGTTTGGATAACACAATCCTCTGAATACTTTTCGCTGGGCCTTCTTCGAACAAATCTTGAACTCTCGGTCACCGCTTCTAATCGGCATTCGTCACTAAAGATGACTTTGTAAGAAAATTGATTTTACAGAAACTTAAATTTTCAAAAGGTTGATTTTTTGCATAATAACTACAACGGAATTTAATAAGTAAAAGGATTTACCGTATTCCAATAGTCACTGTTATTGCTTCTGAGCAATTGTGCCCAATATAATCTTTTTTGGCGCATAACTTTGGTTAGTTTAGGCTTTTTTGCTGGCCGTCTACAAGAAAGATTGTTTTCTTTGAATCGTCGTTCCAAAGTTCTCAGCGATATTCTGACGCCATTGTTATTCAGATCCTTTAAAATTTCTCCAGCTGGTTTCTTACGCTCCAGCAAAGCTTTCTGCAGGATTTGCCTATCCGTTCTCATTGTTGTCTTCCTTGGTCTACGACAATTTGCTCGTTTGTTCCCAGTGACCACTGCGAATTCAGTTGAACTACGCATCGTTTTGGCAATGTTCGCCACGGATGACTTCGAAATTCCCACAATATCGGCAATTTTGGCATAGCTTGAATGCTCTGCCTTCAATAAAGCAACAACTTGTACTTTCCTTTCTGGTGAAATATCGCGTATTTAAAAAACAAAAACAACCGCTAACTGATTTTATTTTATTTGTTTGCTTAAAAAAAAAACTTCTCTAAGTACGTAGTTCAATAGTAATGCAGCAGAGAATAATTGGCTCCGTCGTAGGACATCGTTGTACAAAAGTAATGAGTTGTTTCGATATAAAAGGTATCCAACTGAGAACTACTAGTCCTTCCTTAGAAGCTAGTTATTCTGCTAGTCTTTGAACTAGTTCACTTTCCTACATATTTCTCCCGGCCTTTACACGGGACAGTTCTACTGACACCAGTGCTGACTCTGACTCGGTAAATACTCTATGACAAGTCAGCACCACTGACATATAGGATTGAACCACGGTATAGAGAATACAAGGTATGCTCGATCTGCACGAGGGTCCGCCATCTTGCGCGTAATTTTGGACATTCATTCATTCATTCATATTTGACAGCGCCGGAGGTGATTTTTGAGTGACAATATTTTTGTGTTTTTTGATATTTGCGAAGAAAAGTTAATAGTTTTACGCTTTAAAATGGTTAATTGTGCCGTTGTTAATTGTAAAAACTATACCGGGAGAATCAATTGTGTGAAACGAGTGAGATTTTTATTCCCGCTGCGAGCAGTCCTGTCAGGGAAAGAAAGAAGAACCATTGCACCAGTTCACCAGTTTATTTCTTGTCCAAGATGACGTCACGAGCTGTCAAATTGCCGATCGAGCATACCTTGTATTCTCTATACCGTGGGATTGAACCACTTAATTTGCTGTCTCAAATGGTGCACCCCTTTGACGGTTCTCACCAGGGTGAAATAAGAAGGTGAACCAACTCCTATCCCGTCACAATGGATGAGGCGTGCGAGAGAATCCGGTGGTTCAGAGATTTAAGAGTAGAGGGCTCTTGGGTTCCGGGTCCGTGTACATGTGCGATTTTTACATGTGCGCGTGCGGTATGCGAAGAGGGTAGAGGAGGAATTGGAGAATGTAAATGCCAACTTTCATGCAAATTTATCATCTATTAACAGTTTCGAGAATTTTAGAGCCTCCTAAATTCGGGAATTGCGAGATTCACCAGAAATTACCAGAAATTCTACGAGTTTTGGCAGAGATGAGTTGTGGTGTACACTGGTTTCGAAACGCGCGGGAACCCGGAACATCAACGCCTCTAAGCGGTGATTTAAAGTACTACCAGATTCTCTAGCATAGTGGAGGATCTGAGTTGGTTCACCTTCTTATTTCACCCTGGTTCTCACCTAAGGAGAGTTCAGATGTAGGAAGCATATATCTGTTTATATCTTTCGCATTAGGCGAGATAGGCGCCTTCAAATTTAAAAATTGTATTTATTTTAATTGTATCTACTTCTCCTAAAAGTAGCATCAAATCTTAAATAATTTTATTGAAAAATTCTCAGCAAAACGTCGAAATTCTCACTGGTGGAAATGCGGTTCACATCGCTACACAACTGTTTTAAAAACTCAAAAATCATAGAGCTCTTCTGAGTTCTTTCTATAATTCCCACTTAATTTTAGTTGTAGTAAAATCCGAAAAAATTCGTCGTATTACGCCACCTAGGTTTTATGTGGTTTTTGTGTCATTTTCGTCGGTAAATCCGGCATAAAATAAGAAGAATTTGCAATGTGGGATACTAAAAGACTAATTCTTACAATTTAATAACAAAATTTCTGTCGAAAACTTAGAAATTGTGTGAAATTCAATTGTATCTTAAAGCGGGGTAATTTCATGTTTACATTCCTTTTAAGGGATTTAAGGTACATAACGAATTATTTAATAATTTTCGGTGTAATTACTTGATGCGTTTATATCATTAAGACTGATTAATACTCCAAAAATGCATTTCACAATAATTCAAACCCACAGCTGACTGTTCAAACTTCGTTAATGGTGTGAGCAAGAGGGAACGAAAAGTGTACCATTTTGCTATAGGTATTTTTATGGGACGAGTGGTCCATTTCTATATGTCAGTGGCCACCACTGATGAGATTGCGATAGTAGCAAATATTAATATTAAAAATTAAAAAAGATTTTTCTGGGTTTTAGGGAAATAATTGAACTAAAATGGACAAAATAAAATATAACGAATGCATGTTTATGGAATATTGAATAAAAGAAATTAATTTACAATAATTTAAGCAATAATATTGCGGCCACTGAAATTTATACACTTGCCGACAAATAACTGGCTTGTCAGTTTAGCGAAAGCAAACTATTCAGTGAAAGTAGTTTTGACAATTGAAGTCAGTGCTGACTGGCAGTAAAACTGACGCGTGTAAAGGCCAGGTAAAAGCAGGAGTATTGTCTTAAAAGATTCACATTTAAAACAAAATGATACTACCAATGAAATTTATTCGCGAGAAGCTATTGTTCTTAATATTAAAATGTCAACTTCAAAGTCCGCGAAAATTAAAGTGACTGTCGATGGAATTTTTGTCGGGAAAGTTTTCCCGCCGAGTTCAAACATCTAGTAAAGTCTTATATTGTAAGTAAGTAGTAACGGAGAATTCCAACGTGAAAGTTATTTGTACATTTTGGGTTTCTAATTTCTTAAAAGCGGTTCTATTTCAATTATTTTAGAAATGTTCATATCAAACTTTTTAGTTATAAAAAGTGATTCAGAAAAACCTTTTCCAATATATGCCTATCAATTTTATAAATTTTTCTAATTTCTGGATTCTTGAAATTGGTGAACCGTTACTTAGAAAACACTGCTTCCTTATGTCACATTGATGTTAATAATTTTTTAACGATTTTACATATAGACGCAGACTTTTTTGGATTGAAAGACTATTAAGGAGCACAAATGTTTTTTTAAAAAATCAAGGAAATCCTTTAGAGGTGAAATGTCGCAGAAAGGTAAATTCTCAAACAAAATGTTCACAAATTTTAATCCACAGTAGTGGACAGATTCGAGTTATGCAGGGTACCGTTAAAAGCGTCAGAGGCTGCATTTTCAAACGTGTTGTACTTTATAATTCTGCAATGTCCTTGACAGGACTTACAGCAATTTAATTAAGTACACTTCAAAATAACTACAATTTCAAAATATGGGATGAATGTGGGGAGAGGAGTATTAAGACACTTCATTGAATTGATTGATATATAATACTTAGAACACGACTTTCGTAATCACCCTGTATAATAGGGTTAAGTGGACTCCCATTTATATCCATCATATTAAGTTTTTAATAATCAACGCAATATATCAAATCGGTGAAAATATCCTCTAGCTCATTATGACCGGAGCCGAAATAGAAAAGAACAAAGTTAAATTTTTTTATTCTAGCATCTTCAGGTAAATGGTCTCTACAGTGACATATGAAAACTTTCATTAATTCTCAACCAGGATGTACAATAATATTAAAATTTTGTCTTAACCAACCGCAAATCTAAACCATAAACATTTTAGAGCTGTAAGAGATAAAACGGGATTGGAAATCATTTCACAACTCATTTGTGAAAAATGCCTAAAGTGTTCGAAAATGAATGGGAATATGGTACAAAGTATTAAATCAACTGAGTTAAATATTTTGGGGGAAAAAATGTGTGGAACATTATTCTTTTCAGTCTCTTTACTTTTCTCGACGTTTGAATATTATCATTTTTATATTTCCTGTTTTACCTTCAACGCTATAATAAGAACAATATGTTCCTTCATTATAGTAAAGAAGCAATAGGTTTTTATTAATAATTTAAAGCGATCATTTATAACTTAAAATCTTCTTCTAATTGTGTCTAAAGGGCCTCTTTGCTTTTCTTACTTTTGGCCACTCAAGTGAAGATGATAACACATTCAACATTACAATCATAAATATTTCAAACGACACTTAATATCTAGTCCCAGAAAAAGTATAGGAATATTTTTCTTGACCCCTATACTTACGAGCAGCATACTTAGCTTTTATATGTTTAGTTTGTCATCTACTTTAACTTCAACTGGTGAGTGATATATATGTTTGCGTGCCTGCACTTTATTTCAATAAGTCACATGATAGCGTACTTTTAAGATTATGCTCCAAGTGAGGAATATATTTTCTTATACTGGATGTTACATTTTGAATTTCAATCAGTTCACTTATAATAAGCAGTAACTGCTATACTCACCCTTCGAACCCTGAAGAATTGCCGAAATTACGAACTTTCAATAACGCAAGCTTGTCATTACAGAGGACTTGAGTGTTACTCACGGCTATAAACAGAACAGTGAAAAACCACAATAATAAATTAGAATTCAATGAACAACGGGAAAAGGAAACCGCTGCAGAATTGCAGCCATAGGCACTAGTCCGAATCAACTGCAGTAATCCCATGGCAAAACACACGTTCGCGTCACTGTCTTAAATTATTAAAATTTCTCTGGTTTTATTAATCCTTACATTTACCACAAATATCAACATGAAACAAAAATCATTTTCTATTAAAAGTACTTTGGCACTTTTTGTGAAATATTCATTTACATTCCGCGTTCTGTAAAATCCGGGTAATATGAAATATATATCATGCAACAAGGTTATAATTCTAATTCACTCTATATGCCAAAGAAATATCGGAGGAATTTATCACTCTACGATACCCCGTTTCCAAGAAAAACGTAAAACGAGAACTTGACAGAACCTCTTCAACAATGAATGAGTTGGTGAAAATACTGTGGTGAAATTATACCTGCCAAACTACCAAAGAATAAAAGTGTAAATGGCCACGGCCACGATTACTCCGGAGCAATATAATTTACTACAATGTTATTGCATCTTCGAAAATAGATCGCGTGTTTCTTTGATTACGGCAATACCTTATACTTCTGTATGACAAACTGTTACTAAAATAAAGTACTGGACTACCGATTGACAGATGAAAAGTGAGACCATTTTAAGCTAGGATCCTCACCTTGCTGAGAAAACACACGCGATAAGAACACATTGAATTAGTTCCAATTTATGTTCAAATTAAGGAACTAAATGCAAAACAACTTGTCACGAAACAGCTTCTCCTATTTTATTCTAAATTTCAAGTATTTCCAAAAATTATCTTGGACATTGACAAATGCATGGAAGGGTGCACGAGTCAAATATATATGAAAATATATTATTCTTTTTTTAACACACGGTTTTTGCTTGGGAGCCTAATGGCGAAACGAGATAGCGAATCTTATGTGAAAAAGTAGTTTCAATTTTGAGGTGACATTTTGTTTTTGATCAGCGGTCCACATTGACGTATAATACAATGGACCGCTCACGTACACGATTTCCTATATAAGCAGACGGTGCGATTTTTGTTCCCTCTCTTTCCCGCTGTGGCACTGTCAGATCGTGAAATGACGTAAAATTAACGGTCTATAATGTCAGAGATTTGTCAGCGGGCTGAATTGCCGTTAAAGATTTTCTCTGACAATTCTCTGGAGAACTGTCAAATGACTGCTAATTTTTTTATTGCAGGAAGTTTAATTGAAATATCAGTGCGAGACAGCGCGATTAAATGTTAATATATCAATTTTTTTTATTCCAGGCATTTCAGCGAAACTACTGGAATTAATTCCAGAGCTGATTTTCACCCAAGTCCTCATTCCGAGTGAAATTAAATCGAGAAGAGCTAAAATAATTCGATAGAAAAATCCAATCGAAATATTTTGTAGTTTTTGTAAAAAACTAATTGAAATCAGAGGTAACTGAAATGAATTTGTTACAGCTTTAAGAACTTTATTAAGGAAATTCAATTCAAAAGGAGTGTTGTGAGGTTTTTTCGATTTTATTTCACTCGGAATGCTTTCCAAGGCTTTTATAGGAGAGACCCCATCTGCTCGAGTGTCCCTCCTACAATTGATGGTTGATGATCTTGATACAGTTAATAAAACGAAGTGCTCAGGCTTATGTGTTAGCACTGGAACTGGTTCAACATCGTGGCATCACAGGTAGATTATATAGTCGCTTTAAATTTATAACTATAAAATTATTAAATGTGCAGCATAAATCGATTATCTACTCAACATGTTGAGGATCTCTTAAAGATTTTGGGAGGAAAGCAACAAAGCTTAGCTAATGCCAATTCAGATCAAGTAGCGGAGCAATATAATCAAAATTTATGCGAGAGCATTTACGGTCACTTAAATAACGAGGATAATAAATATAAGTTAATATTTTGGAATAATTACTGAAACTTGTCACTACTTAAATATAGCAAAATGTCACTTGCACTACGACATATAATTCATGGTTGACTATTTGTTTTTAAATTTATTTATAAATAACAATGCTGGGAAACAATTTTTAACTGATTTGGCATCTCCCTTTCCAAAAAAAAAAAACAAAAGGGTAGTCACTTTTTTCTAGCAACAAAAATTTGTATAAAATTATAGAAGAAAATTTAATATACTAGAAGCTAGCTAAAAAACAATAACAATTTTTTTAAATTTGGCGGGCCAATTACATAAAGTAGGCGCTGTCACATCCTAAATTTAAACGTTTGCTGTAAAGAGCTTTTATTTCCAAACTGTTTAATTAAAACACAGTATATGTTTAATTGTTTATGTTTATTAACAAATATATGGTACATCGGTTTTATAACTAAAAAATTTATCAATCACAAATCTTTGAAAATATTGGGAATCTGGCAGGGAAAAAAATTTATTTATTTATTTGTGGCATTAATAATGATTTTTATTTCCATTAATTCAATTTAAAGTACATATTTTTAAAACTTTTGTTCAACAAATATTTAAATTCAAATATTTTTGTCAGCATTCAGCAAATCCGCACTCAAAAAATCCGCGGAATCGGCCTATCCTTGTAATGTGATAAAAATAGATAGCGCTATATAAATTCTTATATATCTCATCTCGTCCCGCTGTGGCACTCGGTTGTCAAATTGGCGGCCACGTGAGACAGGAGATCGAGCAGTCCATTTCTATGTATGTTTGTGGGTCTGACCCATTGACGTGATATCAGGCCTTCCCAGTAGGAAATGTAGCAAACGCTTACCCTAAGAAGGCCTGATATCACTACTTCCAAGGATTTTCAATATTCCCTCTAGCATGGCTTCACAGGTACCCCTTAAATCCTTGCTTCCTGGTAATCGAGTGGGTAATGAGTAAATGAGTTTGGCCTAAAAAACTTGTTTTGTTTTATGACGGTTTCGTCATCGTGCGAAGTGCTTGCATCTGCATTTTAAATTTACTCTGGAAGAGAAAGTGCGCAGGATAGGTGTTATGTTTTTTGTTAATTAAATTAATTAAAATAATAAGTTGTTATTTATTAATTTATGTTTATAATAACCTGAGCAAAACACCAGTCTCGATTTTTATATACAACACTGAAATTCAAATTTAGATCAAGTTCGGTTTTTCTGTATAAAAATGGAGACTGAGCTTTTGCTCAGATTATTTTAAATCGCTCTATTATTCCATTTATTTTTAATAAGTTATTCTATCCCTGGTTACTGTGGAAGCAAAAACAGAACCGCTTACCTTACACTTCTTATAATAGTCATTCAGCGTAAGTGATTATTCCATTGATTTAGAATAAATTCTTCTATCCCTGGTTCTTGTGGAAGCGAAAGTACAAGAGCTTGCCTCCAATCCCATCGTGGGTAAAAAAGAAGTAGGAAAAGAATCGAATCGGGAAGCACATCTGCTTGCTCGAGAAGGAGTGATATCACTTCTTCTTAGCCCTTCCTTTTTCCTGCTGGGTTCTTAGGGTAAGCGCTTGCTATATTTCCTACTGGGATTCTAAGTGTCAGATGGTCAACCACTTACGCTCATATGCAAAAGGCCAGCTCATATGCTTAATATAGGAGGCTTTGATGCTTTGAATATAAAGCCTCAGGAAACCCTGTATCATGTAAAGCCCTGTACGTGAGCGTAGTAAAAACGGAGGTGCCCAAAGAAAGAGAAATACGATTTTAATAAACGAGAGGAAAAGAGCGAAGTAGCATGGGCGCTCGTTTATTTTGCATGACTAGGGGTGCCCTTTTTACGGACGGCGTAAAGAAAGGGTTTTTGGGGGGGTTTGTGCATAAGAAAATTTTGTTTTATTCCTGTCTCCACTGCTGACTAATCCACTAACACTAGTCGTACTTTACTACGCTCGAAGAGTGATAATGCGCTTCCTTAGCCTTTATCTTCAAAGCTTTGCTGTAATCACTGATATATTATAGAAATGGACTACTCGTCCCATACAAAGTGCCTATAAAATGGTGCACTTTTCGTTCCCTCTTGCTCACACCATTAACTCATTTTGAGCAGTCATTTATCAGTCATTATTATCAAATGCATTTTTTGAGTATTACTCAGTTTTAATGATATAAACCCATCAAGTTTTTACACCGAAAATCACTAAAAAATTCGTTTTGTATCTAAAGTCCCTTAAAACGAATGTAAACATGAAATTACCCCACTTTGAGGTACAATTGAATTTCACACAATTTCTAAATTTTCGACAGAAATTTGTTATTAAATTATCAGAATTAATCTTTTAGTATTCCATATTGCAAATTCTCCTTATTTTATGCCAAATTTACCGACTAAAATGGTACAATGGTAAATGGCAAAAAACCGAGGTGGCGTAATGAGGCGACGTAATTCGAATTTTATTGCATTTATGTACTTTTACTACAACTAAAATTAAATGGGGATTATAGCAAAAGCACAAGAGTGCTCTAATTATGACTTTTGAGTTGTTAAAACAGTTATTTAGCTATTTAAACTGCATTTTCAGAAGTGAGCATTACGACGTTTTGCTGAGAAGTTTTCAATGAAAAATGTGTTATTCCAGAAACTTCTCGCTGCGAAATTATTTGAGATTAAATGCTACTTTTACGGGAATAAGATTTAAGCATGATGCATGATACAATTATCTGAACTCTCCTTAGGTGAGAACTGTCAAAAGGCTGTACCATTTGGATACTATACCTTATGCTGTCGCATTCGAGTTTTTCATACAAAAAGTTTACGAAAATTTATGATTTGCGTATTTTAATACGAAATACGACGTTTGCACAATATATTGGTTTAACGCAAGTTCACGAATACCTCTTGTGTAAAATATTGGTTGGTTTCTCTATTTTTTGACTATTCTTAGGGATCATTTTAAACCAAATTTATAATGTTACTCCTAGGTTATAAATTAAATTCGGTTTCATTTCATTGTTTTGTTTAGTGAAGAAAATGTAGAGTGCGCAAGTAAAGCTTTCCATTTCCTTTCGTTCCTCACTTACTACTTACTTTGTTCCTTTTACGTTTGACATTAATGATATGTGATGCGATAAGAGTAACAGGGATTTGTAAATGCAAAGAAACTGTGAACTTGAACTTAAATTCGTGAATATATTAAATGTAATTTCTAAGCATTATTTACTCTCTGCCTTGAACGCGATAAGAACAGTTTTCGTGGCGTTAAGAATATTTTTTCTGGTTATTCATATGTGATCCGCCCATTTCGATTTTACAGATACGCTTTGACAAATTATTTGAATAATGCCCCCTCAAAAAGAGTACGTTCAAGTGTAAAAGTTTTTAAGCGTTTTCTATCCTAAGTTTAAAAAATTAGTATTCCTATTAGTGGTAATTATTAAATTGCACTCTTAGTGGTAATCCAGTGGCCATTGTAGACAATATTCTGGGTGTAATTATGGCTGAAAATAGTAATAATGGTGTGACTACGAGCAATCCAAATGCAGAAGTAGTAAGAGGACAATTATTCGAGGTAGGACCTCGTTACAAAAACCTTGCTTACATTGGCGAAGGGGCGTACGGAATGGTTGTGTAAGTAACTTTCAGCCCAAGTTGGGCCTTTTTAATCTTAGCGAGGTCTTAACTAATTTTATTTCTAGCTCTGCGTACGACTCTATCACTAACACCAAAGTTGCGATTAAAAAGATTTCTCCATTTGAGCATCAAACTTACTGTCAAAGGACTTTGCGGGAAATAAAAATCCTCACTCGCTTCAAACATGAAAATGTAAGTAGTAAATTGAGTAAAAGACCGGTATAAGATTGACTCGTGCTTTGACAGTTCCGCATTTAGTCTTAGTTAAGTTAGTTTTTATAAAAGAAAATTGTGAATAGTGCAGGTTTATTTCTTTACAGAAATTGGAAAACCATACGTTTAATCATACAATTAATTTTGTTAATTTTTGGGGATTTAATACGGTATAGAGGGCAATAACATTACAATAATATAATTAAAAATTTAAACAGACACGATTGGAGATTCCTATGTAACAAGGAAATTTGTTTCCGCTTGTACCTTGTCATAAGAAAAAAAATTAGATCTCTTTATATACCATACTTTTGGTTGGTTGGCTTAGTAAGTAGTTACTTTATACATCTATTAAATTTGAATCACAAAAAAATTAAACTTGTTACTTAGTATGTCTATCATTTTGATTCATTTTGTTTCGGATTTTTTTCTTAACTTGTGATATGAGATCTACCTTCGAGTCAAATTTCAAGATTTTAGGTCAATATGAAGTACCCTATATGCTTTGATCAGTTAGTGTGTCAGATGAAAATATACTTTGAAAAGGGCGTATCTATGCATTTATTACGAGCTAGAAATTAGAATTACAGGACTATGAGGCAGTAAACTCTAGTATTTAGTATTAACCCTTTGCACTCGAAGCTTTTTTTTTTCACCAACGTTAATTTATATATTGGTGATTTTTGGTGATTGAGAAGCACCTCTCGAGTGCAAAGAGTTCATTTCAAGTCGATACCTCTAGCCGTTTCTGAAAAAAAGGGTCTTGGCAGACAGACGGAAAGCAAAGTGATCCTATAAGGGTTCTCGGAATACTAATTACAAGCTGTGCAGTGGTCTGACATACCCACCTATAATAGGTTAGAGGAAAGTCTAATTAAAGAAAACAAAATGTAAATTACTGCTTTCCGGCCACATCGTTTTAAGTTAGAACACCGCATTTCTCAGATAATCCCCCATAACGAAAAATCATATACAGGGAGTTATTTAATGGGTATACCAAACTGAGTGAAATGAAAGATCTGACCTAGACAAATAAAAAATTGTATGGCAAATGTCAACCTTTTGGGAGTTACAGGGTGATTTATAAATTCAAATTTTTCATGGTATGTACATCATTATTTTATTTTTATCTTTTGATCTACTCAACGCAGCCAATGTGTTTTCGAAAAGTGTCAACAATGTTGACCTACCACCTACCACTGCAGGTACACTCATTTCCGAAACTGGGAAAAAAACGTTTTTCCTAAAATTCACCTTTTCCCCGAATTTTCTCAGAAATTCATGGAATGCGCTTATTTATTATTTGTATTGAATTACCCATTTTATTACCTTTCCAACAAGGTATAACATGTGCAAGTAGAAAAAAAATATGGATTCGTGGAGAACTTTTCAAAATATAAAAATTCGAATTTTAAAGTAATTAAACGAAAATTATCCCCAAAATGCCTTTTGTTTAATTAAAAACCGATTTAAATTAGTGCTAATATCTCACAAAAACTGCTCAAAATGTCCTTCTAACTCCATGTTTAAGGTGTATTATTAGCGAGCCTCTCCCATATTTTCGTCGCTGCAGACCTACTTCTGTTAGTTGATTCCTCTCTGGTGTTAACGGGACTTGTTAACATTCATCCCCATAAGAAAAAGTCCAATGGAGTTAGGTCTGGAAATCTAGGAGGAAAAGGTTCACCTCGTCCAATCCAGCGCTTAGGATATTTTTCATTTAATCTTACCTTCACAATGTTCCTCAATTAGGTACAAAGGCCCTGGCCCTATTAAAGCATTTGTTGGTCTCCAGCCAAAATTGCGGTGAACGGATGGTTTAAAACTAAGCAAATCCTATATTGGAATAATGCTCCGGGGTTATGACAAGCTAAGAAGCTTATTAAACCTTTTGTTTATACCAACACCACCGTCTTGAGCAAAGCGGATCTCAGGCTGCTAGTAGGTTACTTATCTGACCATCATGGGGTCAGACAGCACCTTTATAAAATAGGTCTATTAGTTGACATGGGATGTCGACTAGAGGACGAGGAAACAATAGCTCACATCTTGTGTGACTGTCCGGCTCTTGCGCGGATTAGAAGTAGGATCCTCAGCAAGGAGTTCTTAAGCTCGGCTGGGGTCCGTAGTGCCCGTTCACCAATGCAGACACCATCCAACCACGAACTACCCAAAATCGCGCCATCCCGTTCCATTTTGTTATTTGTGTCATCTTCTCTTTCGCTTGTGATTTGGTCAACCTGGCTAACTTCTTTCGTGTGTGCATTTTAACCAAGAGGAATAGTTACCCATTCAGCAACCATTTGTACTATAATAGAATAAGCGACAGCGCTACCGCTGTCCCACCGGTTGTCAAAATATCATTGTACTAATTATAACATAAAGCACTTGTAAAAATGTGTGCGGTATTTCCAGCCCAGGGCTAAAATTAAAATTGAGCAGTTTTACCTCCCAAAAAGTGGTAAAAGCTCTTCCAGATTAAACATTTGCCCGAGGATGTTTTGACAGCCGGCAGGTAGAACTACAGACAAGGGCATGTATCTACTTTACACGGGATTCAGCCAATTCAGCATTTTGGTTGGTTGGTCTCTGCATTGAATAACGGGCATAATTCTGCTGTGGGTAATCTTTTGGTTTTCCTTAGAGTAGCGGATCGCCTATTGCGCTAATGGGGCATTGGCACAAACGACCCTCTGGTCGCAGTGCCCACCATATAGGTAGCCCTCTACTACTAATAATAATACATATGTTGGTTAGTATTCGAACAGGTATGAAGGTTGTGAAAGTTTGTGATACCATTCTTAGTGAATTGCGATTCATCGGTCTAGAAACGACCTGTTCTCTATGTCGCATTCTAGAAGCCAAGTGCTAAACTCCAATCTTCTCTCGGAATCTACTTCCAGTATTTCTTGTACATACTGGCATATGATGATATGGGTGTAATCTCTCTCGGTGAATAACCTTCCAAACCGTATATGTAGACACTCCTAATCGTCTTGCGACTCGCCTGGTGTCGGTTCAGGGTTTTTCCTGAAGATGATGATTATTTGGTCTTCGAATGTTGCGATGTTCCAGATCACGATCTTTTTACGAACCCCAGTGCGGCGTTCACTTTGGCAGCAATGGTATTTATATGGTCTTTAAAAGACATGCGGGAGTTAAGACCCAGATCTTTGGTCAGTACAAATCGGGTGAGGGAACATCCATCTATGGAGTAATTGAAATGTAGGGGAATCTTTTTGCAAGTGAAAGACATTGAAGGACATTTAATGGTATTAAAGGGGAGATAGTCAATAGAACACCATGTGAAAAAGATGTCTAAGTCAGAATTTAAAATTTCACAGTCCCATACATTAGAAACGAGTCGGAAAATTTTGGCGTAGTCAGCATAACATACTATTCTGGAATTATTCAAAATCAAAGATATATCATTGATGTATACATATATCGAAAAGAAATGATCCCAGATGGCTTCCCTGGGGAACACCATAAGTGTTATATGTATATTTCGTTAGACAATGCATTACGAAATTTTACAAGCTGTGAACGACCAGACAAGCACGAGTGGATCCAGTTAACAAAAACAGTGGGAAATCCAAGAACAGATAGCACAGGACAACAAATTTAATTTTTTTTTGTTGCAAAAGAAATGGCACATCATTTCTATAGGATTTTTTCCGTAGGTTACGAATTCGTTAATGAAAATGCTCAATCAGCTCCTATTTTCGAGAAAAATAAAGTCAAAATATACAAAAGACCGTATTTTGGTAGTTTTTAAAAAATCATTGAAATATAAAGGTTCATCATAGAAGGTTTTAACATGGCTTAAATGAAAGCCTCAGTCTTAGTCTAGGAGTATCAAATACAATTTATCTCTATAGCCTTTTTTACACATCTTGACGAACAAGTTGTTCATAAGTGTGCACTTGCCGTGTTCTTTATTCGTCATCCATTGTATGAAATAATCAGCTTATGGAATAAAGTAAAATTAACTGATTATTTCGAAATGTTTCAAAGCTTTTTGTATTTTTATATAATAGCTTAACATTTCAGCTGTCATTTGAGCAACATTATAAGTTTTTGGATCAATCCGTTACTTTGTAATGATTTTTCAAAAATGGTAAAAATAGGGCATTTCGCACTTTTTAACCCTATTTTTCACGTAAATGGGAGGTGATTGAGCCTTTTTTTGATTTACGAATTCGTAATCTACGGCAAAAATCCTATAGAAATGATGTGCCATTTCTCTTGCAACAAATTTGGTGTTGGCCAGTGTAATTTATGGATGAGAATACCATGATTGATGTTGTCAAAAGCTTTACTAAAGTCGGTGAATGTACAGTCAACTTGCAGTCTAACTTCAATGGCAGAAGAGCAAAAATTGGTAAACTCCAACAGATTAGTGGTGGTAGATTTAGATGCTTAGGATCGTTATGTGAGTCGATTAAAATTTTAGCAAATAATCTTTATAAGATACCTCGAGGCCAGAGATGTATTTACTACATAACTTCGAGTATGCTTCGTTGTCCGAATCGCTCCTTGAGGTACAAAACCTCTGCCAAGCTTTGTTCTTAAGATTAGATTCGTAAGACATACTATTACAATAGCAATTAAGAAGCACGCACCGGTATACTGACTGTCTGTATATCTTCTTCCTTTCGAGGAATATTACATAAGATATTTTCAAACTTTATAATACAACAAAAAATAAACAACGATATGACATTGATTTCAATATTTTATTTTTAAATGCATTTTAGAAAGTTTAAAACAGCAACGGTTCAGTTCTCCATAATTATACAGTAGTTATTGGCTGAAACATTTGCAACAAATTTATAACACAGGCCTGCAAATAATGGGGTCATGTCAGTTGTTGGTAAGCTGAGGGTCTTTTCCGAAGTAAATTTTTGCGTAGAATCCGAATCCGGGGTCAGTATTGTCCCATCACGTCAGGTTTTTGACATATTTAAGGTTATTTACCTAAAAAATGTCGCCATCCATTTTCATGATATTTAAATTTAGCAACCTCAAAAAGCCCTATACGTAAATTTATACGTAGAAATATCAGTTTTTTTGCAAATTTTGATCCGCCATATTGGGAATGGGAACTTAATTTTTCCTACATAATATTTGTACTCAGTGTCCTCAAAAACTCCCGAACAAAAATTTTCAAGAAAAATAAACCAGTAAAAAAGTTCTATGTGAAAGGGTAAATTGAAATACTCATCACGTTAAAGGGATATGGGTCGTTCTACTTTTCTACCGACAATGACTTGTCTCCTCTTGAAAAAAAATCGGTATTCGTCCAAAATTGCAGTTTCTCAAATTTTATTTTCACAAGATTTTTTTGGACCATACAGAGATTATAATAATACTAAAATCCGGTTTTTATTTTTTTTGGTTTTTACAAAATCATTGTGACAGAGTACTACATAACATACGGAAAGAAATGCTACAAAATGATCTCGCTTAAAAAAATCATATAGAACCCTTTAATATAAAATTATTTATTGAACTTCTGAAATATTATCATTAAATTAATTAGAATATAATAAACGTAAAGGTTCATACTATTAAACAAAAAAATATTTTATCGTTGGGTCCGGCTATGTATGTTTTTTCTTGCTATCCTCGGTCACAGATTTCGCAAAACAAAAAACGCTTCTTAGCTGTTTGACCTTCAACACTAAGCAACAGTACGGTTTCCTCTTCCCCCTTGGCCTCACGCCTTGAGGCCCCACCCGGGAGCGAGCCGAGTTAGTCGCGGAACAAAGGTGCGTGTGTGTATTCGGCGACCAGTCTGTCACGAAAGTTACTTCTTTGAAATTTTATTGTAATTCCCATTTATATATGTAATATTTTTATTTCCCAGTAAAGCTGTCATATTCACCCACTTTTATGAACAATTCGTAATTTTGTGAACGCTAAAATTCTCGAACACTGTTATTTTACACTTCTGTTACGAGGCACCTCTGTCACAAAATTTATCACTCAGATTGTCGGTAGAAAAGTAAAAGGCCCCATATACTTTGTAATTTTAGAAAAAAAAAATGGAAATCGATCTCTCAAACTCTTAAATTGAAGAGTAACAGTAGTACTAAATGATGTAACTGGAGATAGAGACCAGAAAAAATTTGCGCACCCTGTACATAACCTCAAAGTTAGCCAAAAACGACATTTTTTGGGTACATAACCTCAAATATTTCAACATCCTGACGTGATGGGACAATTCTGACCCCGGATTCTGATTCTACGCAAAAAATTACTGCGGAAATGACCCTCAGCTTTTCAACAACAAAACGATGTTGGCCTGTGCAATTTTCGCCTTTTGTTTTTTATCATAAATGTATTTAAGAGCTTAACATAATAAAGCACATATTTTATAATTCGACTTTCCTTACTTAATAAAAAAAAAACATAACAATGGTAATAAAAATCCATAACATCTAATTACAGTAACAAAAAATTTGAATTCAAGTCATATTTTTGTTGGCAAAAGCATTTGCAACAATTCAGAAACAATAACCGCTTCGAACAGCAAGGTTAGCATTATACACCTTATACTTTATAGCATAACCCTTGTTTCGTACTACGGCTGCGCACCTCCTAGGCATCGACTCAATCAGCTTCATTGTTGGATTTTTTCCTCTCTTCTGATACCGCTCGACATACTGCATCTTTATTTGAAAATTGTTGTACTATTAGCCTCTGTTTCACAATTTATTTCCCACAGATTCTCTATGGAAATCAGGTCTGGCAATTGCGCAGGCCAATTCATAACGGTAATTTGATTATCCTGGAACCATTTTTTAACAATTTTTGCCGTATGCTTCGGATCATTATCTTGTTGGAATACATACCGCGGTAATTATTAATGAATGACTTAGATCCAGAGCTAAAGATTGGGACAATATACAATATTTTTCACGTATCCAAAAATAAACCCGTTTGGACAGATTTATTGAAAATTTCCCTAAGAGGACAAGCCAGCCTCTCAGAACAATTCTTCAGCAAGGCAGGACAAATTCCATCAGAATCCGGATTCATACTATTATCAATGTTTTTTAACGCAGATAACACCGCATCATCACAAAAATAAAAATTACCTATATTCAGTAAGTTCTCATTGTTTAAGTAAATAGTGGAGAACTCGGTGTCACCAGTTTCAGACCCATATACAGAACTAAAATATTCCGCTTTACTAGGTATTAGATCTTATGCTGGACTTCATTGAGAATATGAATTGTTTGTATAGAAATCTTTGTCAACATTTGAATTCTGATCTCAACCGTTTAAACCTGTTTAGAGTGTCCGAACTTTTACAGGCCTTATTTTTGGCATTTTTAAGTCTCAAAACTAGAAAGCATTTTAATTTGATACGGTTCCAAACTGTAATTTCAATTTAGTGGTGGTGCAGCCTCATATGGATATGAAAACATTGTAGACAGTTTTGCTTGTAATGGAAACTTTGTTATTGTCTCAGAGAATACAATATATCTTTAAACCATGACCCAACTATACATTTTCTTAAATATTTTTGAATACATACTATAATATTTCTTATTTTTTAGATTATAGATATAAGGGATATTCTACGGGTAGATAGTATTGAACAAATGAAAGATGTATATATTGTACAGTGCTTAATGGAGACTGACCTTTATAAACTTCTAAAAACACAGGTAATTTCACAAATGCTTTTATATATATTTTGTTGTTTTCTAATTTAACTATCATATTCAGAGGCTAAGTAACGATCATATTTGTTATTTTCTGTATCAAATACTTCGAGGATTAAAATACATACATTCAGCAAATGTCCTACATAGGGATTTGAAGCCAAGCAACCTTTTGTTAAACACGACGTGTGACTTAAAGGTGAATTTTGAAGGGAAAAAAATGTTAAATGTTTTTACAAGTTTCTGTTTTAGATTTGCGATTTTGGTTTGGCAAGGGTAGCTGATCCAGAACACGATCATACTGGATTTCTTACAGAGTATGTGGCAACCAGGTGGTATCGGGCACCGGAAATTATGTTAAATTCGAAGGTTTATTTAAATTTATGGAAACTATAGAGTTAAGTTTCTCATTTTACAAATAGGGTTATACCAAGTCAATCGACATTTGGTCTGTGGGGTGCATACTAGCAGAAATGTTGAGCAACAGGCCGATTTTCCCTGGTAAACATTACTTAGACCAGCTTAACCACATACTTGGAGTTCTTGGGTCACCTTCAAAAGGAGATCTAGAATGTATTATAAATGAAAAAGTAACATTAAGTAAAAACAGTTGAGCTCCCAATACTAATCCATATTTTTAAGGCTCGGAATTACTTGGAGTCTTTACCCTATAAGCCTAAAGTTCCATGGGTTAAGCTTTTTCCGAACGCAGATGCTAAAGCTTTAGATCTTTTGGACAGAATGCTTACTTTTAATCCGCATAACAGGATATCAGTTGAAGATGCTTTAGCTCATCCTTATTTAGAGCAGTATTATGATCCCGGTGATGAAGTAAGATATTGGGAAAAAACAATTTAGAATATATAATAACTTTTAATTTTTAGCCTGTTGCTGAAGAACCATTCCGGATTGGCATGGAATTAGATGACCTTCCAAAAGAAGAGCTGAAAAAGCTGATATTTGATGAAACATTGAAATTCAAAGAATTGCATCCAGATACAGCTGTATAAAAACGCTTATTTATGACAGTCTACCATTTTGCGAAATATATTTTTTTCTCTAAGTGTTCAAAGATAAGATATCATTGATAATTGTGTGTTTAAATGTAAGACAATGTGATTTTAAAATATTTGAAGGAATTCAATTAATTTTCGTGTGATTTTGGTCGAATCTTGCAGTATAGTATATATTTGGAAATGACTTAGTTGTCTGTTTGCCAATTAAAGTCAATTTTATAGACTTTTTAATGTTTTAGATGTTTTAAAATCATACTTAAATATTGAACATACTTTTTAGATTATGCTTTACGAATACTTGGTTAAAAATAAATAATTTCTTGAAAAAGAATAAAATTGCAATGGCATGTTTCCTTTTAGACTATTTTTGTTTTTCAAGTTAATAAAAATGAAATCTGTGTGTTAGGATAATATGTATTTTTTATATTATGTCATAAATGAGAAGGATTTAGTATAAAAGACGTTTTCAAAACTATTTTGCAATTTCCAATACTTAAGGAGATTTGTCTTTCATACTTGAATTATATTGTAACTTAAATTTTGGTAGTTACACTAAGTTTTAATCGTTCAATTTTTTTATCGTTTAGATAAATATCAAATTCGGTATTTACAGAGGAAGAAATTATGTGAAGCGGTGGTGAAATGTTTAAATTCTTAAAAGCGCTTAATGTTTGCAACATTTAATTGTATTAAATCTTACATGTCATGTTGTTTAAATTGAAGAAATAAATAAACGTATCCAGGTGCATAGCAGATTATTAATTTATTAATAATTGAGTCATTGTTTTTAAGCGTTATAAGTATATTATAAGTCAATTTTTTCACTTCTACAGTTGAATTTAACGTGCACATAGTCTTCATACGCATTTTTAAAAAGCAGGGCGTCTATCATTTCAAGGCTTTCCGATTTGGGAACGGTTAGTGTTTAAAATAAAACTAATATGGAAATGCATTTTAACTACTTACATATTTAGTGCATTTAATTCAAGGAAAATTCTCAGTCAATATACATATTTTGTAAAAGGAAAATCTTAATTCAAATAACATTTGGTTTGTACGTTGTTGTTGTTGTTGTGTATGGGACAAATAGTTGCACTAAAACCTTCTATATTCCAAGCCGTGAAGTGGTCAGGCGCACGCATACATCTATGGGGCAAAGTGATCTAAAGAAGTTCCCACAAATGGAAAAATATTCGCGGCAGCTTCCAAACTAAAGCTCGTACCCAAAAATAATTTTCACTCACTACCCTAAGAAGTTCTTGTAATTCATAAGACTTTTTATCACCTCTTTGAACAAAGAATATAACATTTTTGAGTTCAAATTAAACTCAACAGAATACCCGTGCACCGTACTACTTACAAATGTACGGTGATAAAAAGAATCGGCTCTGAACCGAACCGAAAAATCGAAAAATTACTTCCATAATAAAATTCCCAAATCTTTAAAAAATTCGTTTCGGTTACGTATGACTTCAATTAATTTTTCAGTTCAGAGTGATTAAAATTCGGCACAAAAATCTAATCGAATTATTTTGTCGTTATATGCGAAAAACTAAGAGAAATCAAAGGCAACTAAAATGAATATACATATGTCAATTGATTTACGAATATTATTTCAACATACATAATTTCAAGCATTTGTTATAGTTATAGTTATTAAATATCCAAGATAAGTGTGTCATTTCTTTTAAAGTATCATTTCCACTTTCCAAATATGAACTGAGTTTTGTTTGATTTAATAGCAATGTTTGTAATAAAAGGCATACGTTATAGATATATTTAGATATGGAGATAGATGAAGATAAGCGTAGTTTTATTTGCTTAGCATTTTCTGCCATTTGCTAAAGCTACGGTTTCCTACAAAGCGGCACCGTCATGTAGCGGTCGTATTATTACGGTGAGTGACGTCACAAAATATTGTTCTATGGAATACCGCGGTAGTGGGTTCTAAGATAGCGGTGATACAGACCGTCACGTAAGATAGCGCTGCCGTCACATTTGTAGCGGTAGCTGTTTACGGTGAGAACTGTTTTGTCAACGTTTTTTGTAAGTGCCAAGAAATTAAATATTCTGTTACTGAAGTGATTGCTTTCAAAAGCATCATTTCGTAGCTACCTTGTTTTCAAAAATGAAATGATACCAATTCACTAGAATTGGCACGCGGCCTAAGGAATTTTTATCAAAAAAGGGTTTTTGTAAACTCTTCGATACGAAAGTCAGAACAGGCCTTACAGTGTCCTACATAAAAGAGCAAATTGCATAAGCTCTCACTCACCTAAGCGTGGAATAAAAAAGAACTGTAAAACCGAAATTATTTAAGCCACGAGCTTAGCTGAGTGAGAGCTTAAGAGTTATAGCAGAGCCTATAACACGCCAAATCATATAAACATGTTCCACATATTTTTCCTTTCGAAATTTCTTTAAATTTAATCTTTCCTAACTTCCCGGAAATTGTGAAACGACCGTATCGACTTGTCACCTTTCACACGTGATGGACCGAGCCGGTCACCGGTCAGCGCAAAATATCGAACCTATCAAAAAATAACGAACATATCAAAAAATATCGAAGGTAAACAAAACATGACCCAATGAGATCGTCGAGGCACTTGCCCAGCCAGGTAAAAGTAATTAGCCACTTCTTGTTTAGCATTCGTACGGAAGAGTTGTAAAAGCGTTTGTATCCCAAAATCGAATGGAGTTCTTTCTAATAAATTTTGTGTTAAGGTACTATTCTACTCTAGAATTTTCAAAAAATCGATTTTTTTTTTTTTCATTTTTCGATTCCTTACATCTTCAAAAATGAGCTCTCAAATTTTTGTAGTGAAATTCGGATTAGAAAAAAAGTTATGGCACTATATACATATAGCCGCGTGATAAACGCGTTTTTCTCGAAATGGCATTTTTCAAGTTGGCCGCAAGTTAATCTCCGGATCTACTGAACTGATTTCAATAAACCTTAGTGCGTTTTGTTTATTAAAGCGTCATGTATGACAATTCACAAATTTTTGCATAAAAATATAAAAAAAAAAGTGCGGAAGATAAAAGGTAAAAAAAATGTCATTTTTTCAAACATTCGCCATTTTTTTTCTTTTGGGAATTTTTGACTAACGGTGGTGAATTGTCACGTAAGGAACCTTCGTTTTTAAAACCCCATTCGAATTTTTTGTTTTAGACATGTCAGTTCGGAGATTAACTTGCGGCCATGGAACCATCTTTTTTTTGACACTTAACTTTGGCGCCCTCTATTTAATAATAATAATATGCTAAAAATAAAAATTTGTTTGTATATGAAAAGGGTCCATTTACATTTTGTGAAAGTTTCATGACAATACTTAATAAAGCGGCTGAGAAATAAAAGTTTGAAAAAGGCTTTTTTTTGACGCTCTAGAATAGAATAGTACCTTAAGCGAATAGTTCGTTTTTTTTTTTATATAATAGAACCCTATTCGTTGATGTAAATCTTAAGCTCACATTGTTAAATTGGCTATAAATGTAAGATTCTCAAACTGTCAGAGCACTTACGCATACATGCAAGAAGCCTGTTCATGACTTGCAATATAAGAGCGTTGAATATAAAGTCTAAGGAAACGCTGTATAGTGTAAAATCCCTATAGCGTAGTAAAAACGGAGGTGACCATAGAAAGCGAAATAAGACTTTGATAAACGAGAGGGAAAGAGCGAAGTGGCATGGGCACTCGCTAGCGTTGAAAATTCTGAAAGAAACGAAATGTATTTTTCGTGAAAAAAACCAATCATTGGTTTTTTTCCGTTTTATTCAAGAAAAATTGGGAAAAAACATATAATAAATTTCAAGAAAAAAACAAGAAAAATTTGAAAAATGCGGTTTTTTTCGACGAGAAATGTTTTTTTCAGAAAAGTATAATTGAAAACTAACCATATTATTTAATTTTGAAAATATTTGTGCTGTGGATACAAACTAAATATAAAATATATCTATGTAGGTACATACAAAAAAATGAATTATATATTATACTAATTGAAAAAAATTAATATTTATACAACAACAATTAATAACGAAATGAGGTTTATGATAGGCTTGGAAAGCAGTTGGAATAAATGCAAAACAGAATTTTTTTTAGGTGATTAGAAGATTTCACTTTGTTTTAGAATTTTTTCAAATCGACACATTTTTTTCCGTTTTTTTCATAAAAGCTTTGTAAAATTCGATGACAAGCTTTCATGTTTTTTTCGAATAAAACTTGATAAAAACAAGCTGTTCGGAAAAAAACGGGAATTTTTCATGCTTTTTTCAACGCTATTCTGTACATTTGACATTTTAAGATCCCGTTGTGAAATTATGGCAAACAAATATATATACATAATTCGCCACTTTCGCCGATAGATGGCGCAGAAACTTTCAACAACAAAGTGATTTTACGGGTGTTTTCGCAACTGCATCATGGTTTAAACCATTTCAACCAATTTTTATCACCTTGTTCGTAAACTCACCATGTAAGCGAAGTTTACTATGTTGGTGCACATTACGGGAAAAATTACGATTGATGACGCATCAAACCGATGAATTTTCGAAAACGCCCTATTTAAGATTCCAATCAAGAATAACTATCAGATTCAGATTCAGATTTTTATATTCAACTAAATTAACATAATTGAATCTAATTACAAAAACATTTGAAATTTTCCTATCAATGGGCTATAGCGGTTTGCCTATTTAACCTGCTACATGTATAAAATTATATAAATAATAATAATTACCATAAAGTATTGGAAATAACTATCATCAGATATTTCAAAATATTTTTCGTTACAATCGGTGGCTTCAAAAGTTTAACGATGGACCAACGGATGAGTACGGAATTTTGTGCCGCAACTTTTATAATAGTTATGTTCGCATTATGTGAATTATGAATTAAAAACAATGACTTTTAGATCTATACCTCTGTTGCACCTAAATCTCCAGCTGTTCGTGGTGTTTTTGTAAAAAAATAAAATGTGAGCGTGATTTAACTGTACGCTGCGGAACAACAATTGATGCAGTTTTCTCACGTTACCTAGAAAAATTAGTCAAGAATTTTCCTTTCTTATTTTAGTTATCATAAACCGATTGTTACTTTTCTGAGCAACGAAGATGATGATTAATCACACCATACTCTAATATATTACTAAAATTATCGCTCAGTATTCTCATATTTTTACTACTTTCATATCTTAATAGAAAGTGCAAAAGGCATATTAAATAAAACAATAAAATACTATTAAATAAATTGTATTGGCTCAATAAGACTATTAACAAGTCTAAAAATATCTTCTCCTACGCCATCGCTTAATCAATTATTTACAAATAACTACATGTTTCATTTCTGTCGTATGTAATTTTTATGCACATAATTTTCTTGTTTTTATTATGTACACATATATTCTTGCAGGCAGTGGATCAAAATAAACGTGATTGGACATTTTAAAAATTTTTATTTATTTATTTTCAAAAAAAATTTTCCTCCATTTTGGTTGGTTGTTTGGCTAATTTTAAGTGTCTACCATAAGGTTTTTTATGCAGTACATCAATTAAAGCGTCCATTTTCACTAAAAGATTCTTTGTAGCACCAACGCACTGAACACAAGAAATAACAACTCATTTCCTACATATGTACGGTGCTAGGCTCCGTGCGATGGTTGGTGCAAAGGGCGATGCAAGGTGATTGTCGATGTATTATTCAGTCGAATAAAATAATCTGAATCTGAATCTGATGCAAGGTGTGGCGCGCTGTTGTGGACATGCCTATTTGAGAAAGTGAGTAAATTTTACTATCGCACACCAAGCCTAGTACGGTGCGATGTGCAGTGCTAGATGCGGCGCGCCGTTGTCTTAGTCTTAAGGGAAATGAGCGGAAGCTTCATCAAAGGCATAATCGTTCGAATTGATATTATAGTTATTATCACAGAAAGTAAATAGTTTTAAAAAAGTCACCAAAGAAATTAGCAGTTATCATATTTTCAGTGCTATATGTATCACTGAGTTTTAAGCATGAAGGATATCAGTTGGAATTGTGTTTTGAGTTGAGGAACTTCCAGAATTGTTCGGGATCGGTGTACAATACGGAGAAGATATTCGTTGTAGGAGACTTCTAGACCTGATATACTGGATGTTCGGATTCTACGTAGGAAAAGCTATCGATTCTTCAGGGTGTCCTGAGTAAACTTTTGTTTCTGATCCCTCCACTTAAAATTACTCCTTCGCTTTCAAAATCGACGTAAACATTTTTTAGGAGGGGCGCTTACTTAAGTCCTTATAGATCCTTGTAAGCACATCGATACCTCAACTTGATAGGATGCGTTTCCAAATGTAGGACTTATGGAGGTTCAAATTCAAAATTTATTGAAATTTTCGATAAATATTTCCATGTTCAAAATTGAAATTTCGATAATTTTGAACTCCTATAACTCCTACATTTGTAAACAAAGCAAAAGCGTGTCATTAATATTGTTAAAATTAGCCTTTTTTAAATTATAAAAATATTTACCACGAATATGGCGAAATGAAATTGTCGGACAAAGAGTGTTGAATAAAAATACGACTTGTAGAGCCGGGTGGTGACCAGTCTCGGAAACCTAAGAGGCCATACAGCGTTCCACCTAAGTCCTGTCAGGCACCGAAGAAAGCACCCGATCGAGAAATGTTCCAGTCCAGAGTCGTTGGAGATGCTGTTGCATTGTGAGAGTCCAGAGAATGTGATATCATCAATAAATGTAGGCTCATGATGTGCTGAAGCCGATATGGATGGTAGCAGCCCTTCATCCTTCGGAGACGGCTCCTACGAAACCGTTGGTACTCGTATGTTGAAATCACCTAGAAGTATCAAGTCACCGGACGGGGACAAAGCAGAACCAAGTTTGTCGACGCAGGATGCCAGAGCAGAGAAGATTTCAGGTGATGAACCACGAGTGTGAAACGTGACGATATAAATGTTCCTGTGTGGGAGTTTCAGCGTTACGCAAATTAACTCCAGATTGATAATGTAGAAATCCTAGGATGTCTTTTAGGGATGAGCTCGCGTGTGATGGTTGAGGAAGGCCAAATTTCAAGGGCGCTTCCGCCTGAAATACAGGGTGGGGCATTTATCTTGAGACAAAATAATATTTCAGTTGGACTCGATTATTTCGAAAAAAGTTTCAGACAAAAATTGTAGCGCTCCGCGGGGGCCACTGAAAGGTCCATATTACGACTTCCGGTCTAGACCGAAAGTGGCGTTTTTAGACCGGAAGTCGATGTTTTGAATAGAAATACCCAAATTTTACCACGGATTTCGATTGAAAACGAAAAGAAAATACTTTTTGTTCTTATTATTTTTTCGATATAACCCATATTTTGGCCATAAAATGGCCATAAAAAACAAACAAAAAATACGAATTTTCTTTACATTTTCATTTTTATTTCATACATTTTGTAAATATTGGAAGGAATGAATAATGGAAAAAGAAATTATTGAAATACAAATCTTAAACTGTAGTTTTATTTATTTATAACGAAAGCATCGTTTCATGCTCGTTCCGTCCTTGCAATAAACAACAATTTTAATGGCCAAAATATGGGTTAAATCGAAAAAATAATAAAAACAAAAGGTATTTTCTTTTCGTTTTTCAATCGAAATCCGTGGTAAAATTTGGGTGTTTCCATTCAAAAAATTGACTTCCGGTCTAGACCGGAAATCGTAATATGGACCTTTCAATGGCCCCCTCGGTGCCCTACAATTTTTGTCTGAAACTTTTTTCGAAATAATCGAGTCCAACCGAGATATTATTTTGTCTCAAGATAAATGCCTCATCCTGTATATCTTGAGGTACAATAATCTTAAAGGAGCCTGTGAGCGACCCGCTGCTAATGCTGTGGGAGTTATTCAGATGGTCGAGCATCAGGTGCGGCAAGAGGAGCATGGGCAACGTTGTCTTAGGCCAAGTCGACTTATGATGCTGGAGGGACTAATAATATCATTGAGAATAACTCCCTCCGGTCCAAATTTGTTTTGTAGTTCTTAAACTCTTTTTTAAGCCTGAAAATACTACCTACTTCTGATTAGTATTTAGGTTCGATTTTGATGCTTGAACTCCTTAATAACCAAATTTTATATTTTACTTCTTACAATGAGTTAGGAATATGTCGTTTATTCTTTTAGTTGAAACAACAGGATTGCATTTTCTTTGAATGACTTTCCTGAAAATTTGAGCAAAAAGTATTTGTCTTACTAATTCAACGGAATTGAGATATATAAAAGTCAGTCCAAGTAGAAAATGATTTCTTTTTATAAAGTATTCAGTATAACAACAAATATGTTTTTAATAAGTTACATCATCAGCACATTCACTTGAATCGTGTCCGAACACTGTAAGGTATAAAAAAACAAAAATTAGAAATTTCTTAAAATATTCGGATTTTTATAATCGTAATAGCTTATTGTTAGGTATTTCTTCAGAGAAAAAAAGGTCTTTCGGCGACAGCCAAAAGGAAGGGCTAAATTTCAATATGGTCATTAAAACGAAAAAAACTGCCTCAGGAGAAGAGAAGATAATTCTGATCAAACTTTATTTATACATTAATGAGGTCATTTCCTCAATTGTTTTGAAATGCAAACAATTGGTGAAAGGGATGAGGATCTACACTTTCTTCTATATACATATGCACTACCGCTCACAATTATTCGAACGATTCATATCAAGCTCTAAGTCCTACAAGTAAAGAAGACGTCTGGACAAAACTTCTTCAATGTTGGAACGAGATTACACCAAAAACTTTGGAGAAATTGCAAGAGAGAATTCTACGAATTCTTAAGATTATGGATTATTTAACTTATCCATTTTTCATTTAAATACATGTTAAGGAATACAAATGTGTGCCACAACTCGATTACACTGTTTTAAAAAATATCCATTCATAATTGCAAACATATGAATCGTTCGAATAATTATGAGCGGTAGTATACTTCTTCTATACCCGATACCTCCAACATTTATTAATCTATTTCGATTAAATTTTTCGTATAAATTCTTTGGGTAAATATCTTGATATATTTGAAAATTAGAACATGTTTGTGTGGGGAGTATTTTTCCTTGATTTAATTTTTTTAGCACTTTGAACCAAATTTGAGTCCGTAAAAAACTACTACATAATATGTATATTTCTTCAGGGAACTGTTGTCTGAAAATAGCATTTTTTCAATTATGTCAAGTGAGTGTCGCAAAATTCGCCTCAGTTTCCCGAGTATTATAAAATTACGTTCAAAATATTCCCGTTGATCTGCTGTCGTTAATTTAAATGCATATCAAAAATCATCATTAACTCAGTAAAAACAAAAACAAAAAAATTATCTATATTATGCACATACTCGTAACGACCATTTCTTTCCTTTCGATCTTTACCCAACAAACTAATTTTGAATGTAAACTATTATAATTTGTTCCTATAAATACATAAGCAGACTTTGATCGAAATCACTTAACAAACGAATGGTAACAAAATAATTTTCGTATAAATAAGTGATGCTGCTCCTTTTAAGAAATAGGTGCTATCCTCACCCTCTTGGCCAATCCTCAACATTTTCTTACACGATGAAGAAATTTATTCTGTACGTGTATAGGCTAACTTTGATCGATAGCAATGAAGAAATACGAGAAATATAGGTCCAACTGGAAATTCAGGGTACTGTAAGGTCAGCATGCTTTAAATTATTTCTAATAACTTTAAACAAATGTGGAACATCAAATAAAGCAAATATCTTATTGTCATTATATAAGGAAAAAGTGTTTTCAGGAGAAATATTTAATGAAGAATAAAGTTTTCTATTTGCGGGTCCTTGACCACAGCCTATCAATTGTGGAGATAATTTTTTTCCTTTTTAAAATAAGCAGCACATTACGAGCACGTTACAGTAAATTTTTTTTTTCGAAAAATTGAAATTGACAGGGCTACCTTGAAACGCAAAATGGATTTGTGGCTGTAAAAATCACAATTGTGGAGATACGTTTTTTTCTTTAAATCACAAGCAGCACATTCAGAGCACATTATAGCACAACAATTGTTTTTTCAAAAAACCGAAAATAAAAATGGAGTTGTGGCTGCAAAAGTCGCAATTGTGGAGTTAAAATTTGTTAGCCTATTAGAATAAACAGCAGATCTAGAGCACATTACAGGACAAAAGAAATTTTCAAAAATCGAAAATGGTGGGGCTAACTTAACACACATTTGAAAATGTATATCCACCCTTAAATGAAAAGAAAAACATCGAAAAAATCCAAAACTTATTTTACAAAAATAAGCAATAAAAAAATTCTGAAATGCACTCTAGATGACTACTAATATGTATGAGAAACTCTGGTATAAATAAACCCAAATAATAATGCACACAGAAATCGCAGTTTCTTCAAATATCAGTCTCCTAATTAATAATAAAATTTATCTTCAATTTTTGTACAAAAAAATGAGACGAGATTTGCATCAAGAGTTAGTTTTAAAAGCAAAAATCTTTAATATGTTGTTTGTGGCACTATAATATTTTTATAGGTCTCTGTATGTTCTTGGCCTTTTTGTTGTGTTAGTGAGCAAATTTTCTTCATTGGTATTTATTGTGTACTGGGTGTTTTGACTCAGACAACAATACGATATAAAATACATCAAATCGTGAATTTTCCTATTAGATCGTTGTACAAAGTGCAAGAAATCGGTCATCATATATTAGAAATAAAAAAAAAAAAATTACATCGGTATAACGATACAAAATGTAAATTCTCTGATAGATTGAATTTAATTGAATTTAAATTTTTAAAACATATATTACCTTCACAAGTTGCACAATATTTCCTAGGGGGAGGTATAGTTTTTTCACCTTCGCTACAATTTGGTGGAGGACTATCTGAATCTTGAAGTGGACAATCTTCAGTTTCATGCGCGTCAAATACATCACATATATCACAAAACATCCGAGCGGCTGGTTTTCTTTTAGCACCTAAATCCATTAGAGATCTAAAAAGACAAGTTTTGTAATACAAAAGTAGTATCTTTGCTTTATTAAAATTACTGAGCAAAATCAGTTGAAAAGGACTCAAGCGAATCAATTTTTGCTTTAAGTGTATCATTTTTTTTCTGCATGTCTGCAATTATTGAATTTAAAAAATTTATTTGTGCCATAGGGTCATTTTCTCCAACATCCTGAAAAGAGTAATTGTACTATGGAAGAAAATGATAGAAAATATATGCTTACCGGTATCGGTACATGCGGATGTGCCTCAGACTCCTTTTGTTGCACCTTATCCTTTAAATGTTTGATTTCATTTTCTAGTTTCAATATAATAGCCCCACCTTTATCATTAGTTTCTTCATTAGGCTTATTATTTTCGATTTGTAGCAGAACATTTTTAAGCTCTGAGTTCGTTTTTTTCATTTGACTTAATGCATCTTTATAATCACTTAAGCTTCTTTTAAGCTGGGTACATTCTTCCTGATGTAATAATTGTTGTTTTGTAAGCATGATTTCCATATTACTTATTATTTTTTCATATTCATTCTTGGTGTTTTTAATTTCACTATTTTCCTGTTTCAGATTTTCAAGATCAATTTTCATTAATTTATATTGTTCTTGTTCCATGGACAATTGCTTTTTTAAATTATCGTTTTGCTCACAACTTTCATGAAATTTAGTTTGAATTCGTGTTACATCTTCTAAAGATTCCTGTAAGAGGTTATATTGTTCATTTAATTTTGCTTTTTCCTGCTCAGAGACCGATATGTGCTTTTCTAAATCATGAATTTTCACAACAAAATCCACTTGTTCTTCATCTTTTACTTTTAATTGATCCTTATATGATTCGATCTCTGATTTCTGTGTAGCGAGAACAATTTTCATGTCATCACAGCTGGTGGAGAGTCTCTTAAAATCTTCTTCAGTTTTATTCAAACTTTCAGCAATGATTTTGTTAGTTTCTTCCATGCATGCTGTTTGCTTTGTTAAATTTTCAATTTCTGAATTTTTGTTATCTATTTCTGATTTGAGGTTTGCTGCACATGTTTGCAATTCCGAATGTTTATTCTCAAGCTCAATGTTTTTATTTTTTTCTGATTGGATTAGAGCTTCTTTTTCTTCTATGCAAGCTTCGCAAGACTGTATTGTGTCGCCCAAACCTTTGCACTTAGTTTGAAGATCTTCTCTCGCACAAATTTCGGTTTTCACTTCCAATTGAAGTTGCTCTATCTTTTCCACAGAGGAATTTAGAGAATACCTTGTTGTTTGAAGCTCATTCTCTAAGTCCATAATTTTTTTGTTTGAGCTTTCCATAAGTTGAATAAAGGCCATTTCTTTATGAGCTAGTGCTTCAGTAATCCTAATTAGTTCAGCATCGACATCTGTGGATGAATGTTTTATGTTACTTAATTCTTGCAATAATGATTCATTGCGATTTTTATATTCGTTATTCATTTTACTTAATGTGTCACAATTTTTTGATAAATTATTCATTTCTAAATTTAGATGGGATATATGTTCTTCTTTCGAACTACATAATTTCTTTATTTCTTCGCATTCTTTGGAAAGGTTTTTATTTTGCTCTTTGGTAAGCTGTAAAGCCGCCATATTTTCCTCCAAGGTCTTTAAATCCGCATCACGTTCACTAACTTTTGTCTTAAAAATTTCAATTTCCGCTGACAAAGACTTTATTTTGTTTTCGTATAGTTCAGAGTTTTTAATAAATATTTGCTCTTGAGTTGTTAGTTTTGTTTTTAGCTCTTTCAGTTCTTCAGAATCTGATTTTACCTTTTTTTCAAAATTTTCTAATGTTTCAATACATTGGTTCTTTTCATTTACTAATTGTTCAAGATTTTCAATTTGATGTTTTGCTGCCATAAGTTCATTTTTATAGTATTCTAAAAGTTTTACAGTTTCAGCTTTTCCAGCATCAAGTTCAATTTCCAATTGTTTTTGTTTTTCAACAGCTATTTGAACTTCTGCTTCCTTTTTTTCTAGGGATTCCAACTTTTCTTTTTTTATGTTAATAATTTCTGTTTGAAGTTGTTCAGTCTGGTTTTTGAAATTTTCAACCACTCTGTCAATTTGAGCTTGTTTGTCTAAAAGGGTGTTTTCCAATTGCGATATTTGTATACACGATTTATTAAATTTTGAATCATTTGTCTGTAAACTTGCAATTTTAGAATCCAACGCTGCCTGTACAATATCAAGTTTACTTTGAAGTTCTTGAATAATGGCTTGATAATTGTCTTTATTTTTTACATTTTGTTCTTTTTCTTCAGCTAATGCAGTTTCCAATGAGCTTGTTTTTAAAATCATTTCATTCATTTCAAATTCCTTTTGGGACTTGAATTCGCTAAACTCCTTTTCTAAGTTTTCTAAGTTCCTTTTAAGGAGAATATTTTCGGACTGTAGTGCGTGTACAGGGTTTTGTAATTGTGAGATTTGGTCATCCCTTTTGGTGATTTTGTTTTCTATATCTGTATTGCATCCATCTTTTTGTGAGATATCTTCTGACTCCACTTTCTTAAGTAATGCTAAATTTTCTATTTGAAGCTCTCTAATATTAAGGCTGAGTTTCTCTTTCATTTCTTCATTTGATATTAATTTTTCTTCTAATTGCGTAATGCGTTTTAAGAGAAGCTTAATTTCTTCTTTTAAGCATTCTTCGCTCTTTAATATGCTTTCAGGAAGTTCTTCATTTTTCTGTATTATTGTAGCACCCACTTCTTTACTACCATCACCGGATTGTATATTTAATTTTAAGGTAACCAGTTCATTTTCCAATTCCGTAATTTTTTCTCTATATACTTGAGTTTGGGCCTAAAAAGGTTAATTTTTTATGGACCACATAAACAATGTATAACATCCAAGAAGGTTTTATTTTGCCAAACAAATTAAAAATAACAATAGGCTATTGGGAAGTTGGGTATTTGAAAATCTATCTATACTATTATACATATAAAGAGGAAAAGTTTGTCGCGCTTTCACGCAAAAAGTACTTATCCGTTTCAGATGAAATTTTACATGTGTATGGCGCATGACCTCCTGAGTGACATAGGCTATACATTGTAATTGCAAAGTGGAGGAGGGAGGAGAAGAGGGGGAAATGGTGATCAGTGATATTTATGGTGAATCATGCAAACGGTAGGTACTTATCCGGTTGACATGAAATTTTATGGGTGTGTGACGCATGATCTCTTTAGTGATAAAATTAAGTGATCAAATTTTATGGGTGTATTACGTACTGAGTGAAATAAACTATGCGCTGTAATTGGGAAGTGGGGGAGGGGGAAGGAGAGAAAGGAGAAAGGGGAGGAAGACGAGGGAGGAATGTTGAGAAGAGAAGTGCGACACAAAACTCGATTATCATATCATTACACTTCTATAGTATTACTTTAATCACATTTGTTATACATGACCAGTAATAGTTGCGTTTTTTTAATGAACTATACAGTTCTTAGTACGTTTTCCCCATACAAATTTGAAAATCCAGGTTTCTATCCAGGTTACGGGGAAATTTCAGAAACTTTAAACTTCACAACAAAAAGAGAAATGTCATTTTAATTTCATTTATCTTTGCCAAACATCCACCACATTATTTAAGATAAATGGAACAATCTGTCCCTCCAATGCCCTCTTTGGCCGGGTTTTATATTTTATGAAAACATAGCATCTTAGCGGACCTGACTATACGGTAAAATGCGGTATAATTCGATATATTTCGAGTGGTTTATATCGGCTACAGAAATAACACGGAGTATTTGTGAATATTGTTTACGCTTAATTACACCGTAATGTAATTTATGTTTAAATATTTTTTTTCTTTTAATGTTTTCTATAGTGTACTCTCTCAGTATCTCTATAGTATTAAAGTTCTCAATTATTTCTTAGTAATTTACCCTGTCTTTTGAATGAGATTAATTTTATGTTTTCATTGAAGCAATTAATTCCTAAGGCGTTACCTGTTTAGGATAAATCAAGGTGTCCCGATATAAAATAAGGAGGTTCTAGTAAGTAAATCATATAGAGCTAATATCTATGAAATGTACTGGTTAAATAGCAAGCAATAACCACAATGATAAGTGCATAATTTCTTCGCGCGTTTGTGCTTATTTTTTGCGACTTTAATTCACCTTAGTTAACCGGGCGAATAGTCTTACCCTTGTATGCATATACATATATGTAAATATATACTCAGGGGTCTTACATAAATAATATTTAGCATTATCCTTTGAAAACAATTTGTTATCATTTTTGCCAATTTTTAAGCTTTGAAGATAGAGTCGATTGTCGCTTCACAGAATTACTTTAGTAGTTTTCTTAATGAACTGGAAACCCAATCCATTAAAAAACGCAGCTAATATTAAATTTAAACGAGGCATATTGGAGTTACATTTTGACATTGATTTGAAGCATTAAGGATTAAAATCTTCGTTTTATTTGACTTTTCGAGCACTGTTTTACTCTAATGATTTGTTATGTTCTTATTATGCTTTTTATATTGTTAAGGCGTATATTGATTAAAGTTTTGCTTTATTATAGGTATAGTTGTGCGCGGGCAACGCCGGGTTCCGGCCAACTAGTGTATACATACATACAGGGAGTGTCATTTTAAAAGCTTTTATTTAACTTCACTTGTATGTACATATGTATGTCCTCGAATTTTGCAATCAATATTTCACCCACTTCCATTGAAGCTATCGGGCTGAAATTTGGCACACACGTTTGGTTCACGTGACAATGCACGATTACTTAAATGCCGCCATTTTGATCCAATATGGCGGCCGTTACAAAATGGCGATTTATAAATTTCATAGTTACCCTTATGATATGTATATCAAATGAAAGGGCTTGATGAGAGAAACACAATAAGTGAGGTGACGTCATTTTAAATCCAAAATGTTGACAAATACTAGATATAATATTGATTGCAAAATTTAGAAAGACTAAAAAGTAGAAAATAAAATTAAATAATAAAAAAATATTTTTAAAAAAAAAGCTTTTATTTAACAATAAAATATAAAAATTAACTTAAAAGGAAATAAAAGCTTTTTTTTAAAAAATATTTTTTATTAATAGACGTACCTACTCAAATATCTCGAAAACTACGCACCTTGGAAAAAAATGTTTCGAACAAAGGTTGTAGGCTACCGAATGGGCCAACTAGCGATGACCTTGGCCTTGACCTTGAGGCCAAGGATCAAGGTCGTTTCAAGGTCAAATCAATTCTTTAAATAGGGGTCTCTACCTCTACATAGTCCCGGAAATGGAAAGAGCGAACAATTTTAAGTTGAGATTTGCCCTTGAACCTGATTTTAAATTAGAAGGTCAAGGTAAAAACATCTCACGAAAATTTGCTACATTTTCATTAAAGAAGCATGGGCAAATTAGGTAACCATTGAGGATGCCAGACCAAACCATCACACTCCATCGTTGGAGTGTTGGTTAACAACTTCCCGATGCCAGTGAGGGTTGACTTGTGAGTAATAATGGCAGTTATTTTATTGAGTTCGCCATTATTTTTGAAAGTAGCTTCATCATTAAACATTACAAACTTAAAGTCAGGATCTACCTGAATTCTTTGTAAAGCCCAATTACAAAAATTTGCACGCTGTTGATAATCGGTCGGAGTCAAGTCTTGCACTAAAGTTATGTGGTATTCACGGTATTTCAATTTTTTTATAATCATTGAAACAGTTTTGAAAGCAATATCTGCCTCTCTTTCGATGATTCGACAGCTAGTATGTGGATTTATGTGAATGTAAGCTAAAATCACACTAACGCATAAATCATTTTCGTCGTATACTGAAGTGTACGTTGGCGAGTTAACTAACCATTCTCAGCTTTCAGTTTGAGTATTTGAACGGTTCTGCCATTGGATGTCGCCGTAAAGCTCTGCATATCGGCTAGCAGCAGCTCGGTAATTGCGTTGACATTCACCAACAATTATTTTCATCTCAATAATTTTAGTAGGTGTGTAATCTGCCATGAATTTTGTCAGAAAATTTTTTATAACATTAAAAAAAAATGACTAATTAGAATTAAAATTTGAGACCCAATTATTATACAGTGTGCGGCCAGAATCCCATATGGTCGCTACGTTATTAGCATCAGCGATTTGGTTTAGTGAATTTTTGCATTCACTTACGATCTTTGAAGATACTATATTCGAGTCGAGAGCTTTGAGCGCGACCTAACTGTGTGAGAAGATAAGTTCTTCTCCCGAATGTTTTTCTGCTGTATAATATTGGTGCATGTAATGATGCCTAAGATTTCCGCTTGAAATATAGTCATGAATCTACCTGTGGATATAGAAATACGCAGGTCTTCCGTAAGTCCGCATACTCCGACACCGGAAATACCGTTTGCCAACGAGCCGTCTGTAAACCATACGGATATTCCCTGATGATATATGTACGCAGAGAAGATTTCTCTCCATTCATCTCTTGATGGGAAAGTAATGTTATACCTTCTGCAAGGACATACCTGAGAAGTGATTTTATCTAAGGTCATCAAGACATTTCCGTCAATTTTAATCACTTTATCCCAGATTTTTAAGTGCTCCGCCTGCAGGAATTTTGTTAACCAGTGATTGTTTGCATACACACGAGGGGCGGTTTCCATCGCTTCGTGTTCAACGATGATATCAAGTGGAGTAAGAGATAGGGCAATTTCGATGGCTGCTGTGGGTGTGGTTCTCATCACTCCCGCATTGGTTAAGCAGGCCATTCTTTGAACTTTTGATAGAGCTTTTAGGAGAATGAGCCTGACTTTATTATAGGCCACCAGACTAAAGCAACGTAGCAAAGACATGATCTTATTATTGCAGTGTAGATCCAATGAAGTGTTCTTGGGCTTAAGTCCCATGTGGTACCGAACTCTCTTTTGCACTGCCAAAAGGTCGGCTATGGCTTTTTTAATTTTATTGTTCAGCTGCAGTTTCCAGTTCAGTTTTTTGTCTAGCGTAATGACAAGATATTTAACTCTATCGGAATACTTAATCTCCTTGTCAAAGATTCGAAGAAATTTTAAACCAACAAGCTTTCTCCTGTTAGTGAAGATAAGTGCGGACGTTTTATCTGCATTCCACGAATGATAGAGCCTGTCGTTGGAGTTTACACAATGTGTTCAGGTAGTTCCCTCTAGTTAATATCACTATGTCGTCTGCGTAGGCTTTGGAAAAATAGCCTCTGCCGTTCATCGTTTACGACTAAGCACCATAATAACGGGGAGAGTGTATCGCCTTGCAGACAGTCCCTGCCCGCTTTTCATCTGGTTTCATGGTCGCTAATAAAGCTGATGCTACCAAAAGCTCCCTAAATATCTAAAAATACTCCGAGGGCAAAATTTTTATAATCCAGTGCCTTCTGTCATAGACAAATAAATATAAAGATGGCCCGCTTCGAACAACCGAAGTGTGACCGAAAATTTCTGATGCCTCCACAGTGATGCCTCCACCATGCGTTGCTGCGCCAGCCAGCAACGCAGAGAAGTTCGGGCGCGCAATGTTATTGTTATGGGCTCATGCGTCGCGGTGTTCCGAATATGCGTCGGGGTGCCTTTGGCTGCCGGCATCGGCACTCAGCTAATAAAATTCTAGGAAAGGACGTGAGAACCCCGAACTCGGAATAATTAAGCCGCTTTTTACCTATATCATCGTCAAGGAAATGATCAGAATAAACATAGGACCTTTTAGTGCTTGGGTGTTCTTGTAAACCACAAGCTACTTTCCACTTTTCGTACAGTTCCGTATTTTCATTAGGAAATTTGAAAAATTTCAAATCGGGATTATTGCGTTTCGATTGCTCACAGGAAGGAACAACGCAACTCACTCCCCAGATTTTCTTGCGACTACTCATCATGCAATAATACAGAAAAAAAAATTAATTGAAATAAAATAAAATTCAAGTATACTTTTTAAAGCTAATGTAAAAAAATCCTTCAATATAAAAAACTCTTAGGTATATATGTATGTATACCTAAAGGAATAAGAGTCAAACAGCAAAATTCAAATCGTCGAAATACCAATCCTTTTAAATTCAACCTTCTTCAGCAACAAACAGGCATGAAGTGAATTAAAATCCTCCTGACTTCTGCTTCGAAGTTCTGATTCCGAGTTCGGGGTTCTCACGTCCTTTCCTAGAATTTTATTAGCTGAGTGCCGATGCCGGCAGCCAAAGGCACCCCGACGCATATTCGGAACACCGCGACGCATGAGCCCATAACAATAACATTGCGCGCCCGAACTTCTCTGCGTTGCTGGCTGGCGCAGCAACGCATGGTGGAGGCATCGCTGTGGAGGCATCAGAAATTTTCGGTCACACTTCGGTTGTTCGAAGCGGGCCATCTTTATATTTATTTGTCTATGCTTCTGTACAAAGGCAACTGTGTGATGTAATGCGGATTTTATACTTGAAAACTACTGAGCTGATTGACATAAAATTTCACACGTGTATTGCGCATGAGCTCCTGGGTGACATAGGTTATACGTTGTAATTGGAAAGTGGAGGGGAGAGGAGAGGAGGGGGAAATGTTGACCAGTTATGTTTATGGTAAGCCACACAAGGCATACAACCTTTTATTATAGGGATAGTTGAATCGCCGGGCACGGGTCAGCTAGTAATTAACTAAAGAAATTAGCAAAATAATGAAGAAACATTGATTATAAGTATTATAATGAAACTTTAGAAACTACAATAAAGAAATATAAAATTTTTAGAAATTAAGGTCTACTTTGACGATACTTTACCAAAGATCCCTTTAGAACCCCATTTGCAAACATAGTGAAGATATTGCCATCGAGAATATGTTAGCCAAGTTAGCCAATTTTGATTAAATTAATTTAGAAATATACGGTCTACATGGAAATAAATTAAAATATATAACGAGGTGAAAGTCCCCCTTCTCTTTCCCTAAACCCCGCAATTTTTTAACATGAATTAGATATCGAGGTAATACATGCATACGCAAAGTTGGATTAAAATCAATTTAGAAATACGGTAGCTATCGCGGTAAAAAAATCACTTTCAGAAACTGATGTAGGTCCTCGGCAGGCAGCGCAACATCTCCATGAATGTGAAAAAACCGGCCAAGTGCGAGTCGGACTCGCGCACGAAGGGTTCCGTACCATTATCTATAAAAATTGGAAAAAAATCACGTTTGTTGTATGGGAACGCCCCTTAAATATTAATTTTATTTTAATATAATTATTTATTTTTAAAGTGAATATACATATAACTAAATATTCTGTGAATATTTCAAGCGTCTACCTGTTGCCGTTATCAATATCGAGCAAAAACGAGCAAAAAAATCACGTTTGTTGTATGGGAGCTCCCTTAAATATTTATTTTATTCCGTTTTTTAGTATTTGTTGTTATAGCGGCCACAGAAATACATCATCTGTGAAAATTTCAACTGTCTAACTATCACGGTTCATGAGATACAGCCTGGTGACAGACGGACGGACAGCGAAGTCTCAGTAATAGGGTCCCGTTTTACCCTTTGGGTACGGAACCCTAAAAATGGACTGTGTGCGCTGGAGCATCTCATCGACGCAATTGATGGGTGCTCTAGCGGCGCAGGCCCAACCAGGATTGAGAGGTCTGCTCAGGTGTCTCCCGGGGGGATTGGTGAAATCGCCACCGCTGCTGGCTCCAGCGGGAAAGCGTCGGCGGACAGGTCCACACAGGTCTCCCTCGGAGGCGCCGCGGGGACTCCGGTATTTATCGCCACGAGGTCAAAGAGACCGGCCTCTAATCCTTTGGAGCAGGATGGGGACAAAAAGCGGAAGGAAGCGTTAGCGCCTGGAAGTGGTGGAAGCCGTGGAGAGGCCCGAATCGTGGAGCCACCACTCCTCGTCGTCCTCCTCGTCATCCTCAACGTGAGGAATGAGTTCAACTCGGCAAGGTGGGTTGACATGCTGCAGGCACTAGGGACGTTCAAGGTTCCCGAATATCAGACAGTGGTCCTGTCCTCGTCATTGCTGGACTATTGGGCTATTGGGTTCTTGGCGATAGAGAGGAGATCGGACGGGCGTGAGCCGTCGAGGAGAGAACTCGCACCATGGACAGGTGACAGGAGTCGTGGGACAACACGCCGAAAGGCCGTTGGATAGCGCGACTCCTTCTGCAGGTTGGGTCGTGAGTCTGTCGGAGTCACGGTGAGGTGAATTACTACTTCACGCAGTTTCTTAGTGGACACGGCTGTTTCCGTTTGTGCCTCCATAACGTGAGAAGAGCGGAGACACCTGAATGTCCGCACTGCGTGGGTGGTAGGGACGACGCGGAGCACACGCTCTTCCACTGCAGCCGTTAGGCGGATGGTAGAGCCACTGTCGAAGAGGACCTGGTGCGCCTGTCACCGGAGACAGTGAACGTCCAATAGCAGAGATAGCTTTTCGGGGCTAAAGGAAATGCCTAGCCCGAAGTAATATGAAAAACGGTTCCGGGCTGGTGTCCTTGGGGGTGAGGGAAGGTTTTTAGCCGGTATGCTGACTGTCAGAGTAGTACTTTTCATCGATATCTAAGGATTCAAGCTATAAATTGATTAATTTTTAAAGCTCCTAAGATGTATCGTTATTTTTTAATAAATTTTCGAAAACAGAGAAATACATTGTTTCTTATTTGTTGACTCTTTTTTTGGATGCTAATGGAAAATTACGATTCATATTTTGCAGTTATTTTAATTACTTTAGTTAGTTTATTTTGTAGTTATGATTCAGATTTCAAACTTGTTCTGAGTAATTCCGTACTGTTCGTCTCTGTGTGATATTTCTGATTAAGCAACAATTTTATCTATTTACTTCTTTTTTTTGTTCAAATAGTAAATTTTCCTGAATACCTATTTATTGTTTTTTTAAAAGTACATAAATTAGTATTTATGTATATGTATATAATATGTACCTATACGTATAATTATAAAATTCGCATATTTCTACTTATTAGGAATAAATATTCACGATTTTTTCTTACTCCTTATGTGAAATTAAAAATCAACCAAGGCTTAATCAAAACTTTTTATTTCCACAGATATTGGATATCTGTTGCAAATTCGAGAATTTCATTCATAGCTCATTTGGGCCAGCGAAGAATTTCGGTTTCAGAGAATTACGCATACAAGAAAAAATATAGTGCGTGGAGTCCCTCCGCGCGGAAGAAGTGAAACTTCGTAATGTGGAAATGAAAATAGGAAGGGGTAGAAATTGATTTTTAGTGAACTCATATTGTTTCTTTAAGACAAACTTTATTAACATTGCTTACAATTCACAATTGATCGCATCTTTTAATTATCATTTTCGAGTATTTCAGCTAATTTCACGACGCTCACACTGTTTACTGCGCTGCATAGCAAGAATACCACGAGCATGTGCTGATCTACCGACTCACTCTCTTTCTCTCTCCTACTTTCTACCTTTGTGTATCTTTCTTTCTCTCTCCCTCTTGCGTTGGAATATTGGACGCTACTCGTTGCTAACGCTCGCGCTGGCCTGTAACAGGTATACTACGCGCATGCGTTCGATTGCCACGCATTCACTCTCGCTCTGTCTCTTTCTATTCCCCCTCCCCAGGAGCGTTGAACGTTTAACAGTGCTTTCATACCCCCTTAACGTTTAACGCAACCTTGTTGGAAGTCGCATTAGAAGTTTCACTTCAAAAATCTGATTTTGACTCAATGGCATCAACAAGCAATGCCAACCCTTCTCCGCGCAACACCCGTCGGCGGACACCTAGCCACAAAACGTTATCTTAACTCTTCCTGCTTTTGCATTTTTCCAACAATCAGGAACCAATGGCAGCGACAGCAGCAACCAGAGAAGCCAACGAACAGGAAAACCACCAAAAGCAGCAAAATGTTTCCCATGTCGATCTACTGAAACCAGCGAATTTTTGCCGGAGCTTTCAGCTTTGAGACATCTTCGTATATTAAAGATATTTACTAAAATAAATTTGTAAGAACTTTAGCAACTTTGTTAAGGAGTTTTTGTCCAAAAAGGGCTTTTGTAAGCTCTATTCGAACCGATTCGAACGACTACAAGAATGGGGCCCAGTGGCGATTTAAAAAAAATTTGAGATTTGACCTTATTTTTATTATATCACAATATCAATGTGGAAATGAAAAAGGAAAAGAAACTGTTCTAAGTCGCTAGAATTAAAGCATCTTAGCGAGAGCTACATCTTTGAGCAAACAAACGAAGAATGGCAAGGAGACGAAGTACAATATTTGAGGAGGTTCTTTTCAAAACTCGACTATTCCACTTTTTGTGTTTTTTCACAATCTGAGAAAATAGTTTTGTAGGTATGCAGCTATGTTTTTAACCCGAAATTTTGATGCATTATTGTAGACGACAACAATAGTCATTGCTTTGTACAGGATTCAAAAATGTAGCAATAATATATTTTGAATAAATCCAAAATTTGAAATGGAATAATCTAGTTTTGACGCGGCTGATTGGAATAATCAAGTTTTGTTATGTGCTCTAGAGGAATTGATTCAAACCACTGTGGATTAATCTTGTTTTGCTGAAACTAATTAGATATCAGAAATCTCATTTTTGAATTGAAAGAACCTGAGGTTCATCTTCTTCTCTAAATAAATAAAACAAACAAAAAAATAATCACAGTATGGGTAATGTCATTTTGTAGTAGAAATGGGTAATATCATTTTGACGTGGAAGAATCTATTTTTGACGAAATCATGCCTTTTAATCTTTTTTTTCTGGTGTAATTATCAAGTTTTGGCCCAATTTTATTTTCGCGGAGTGTAAATTTGAATGTTACCAAACAAAAAATAAATAAAAAATCAGTTTCATCAAAATTGGAATAGTCAAGTTTTGAAAAGAAGCTCCTCATTTATATCATCCTGGTGAAATCTATCCAAATCTTTGCGAGTTACTTTACTATTAAGCTTTTCTTTGAGAAATAGTGAAAATCTATATTTGTTCTAAAAAAATTAAAAAAACAAACAAAATGAAAGCAAATTTCTCATGACAAATGGGCGGTAATATGCGGCTTCAGAAAAGAAGGCATGACCGTTAGGAGATTGCAAAAAACGTGGGTGTAACTATTATAATACTTTCAACGGGAAAATGGACACAGACGGTTTTGAGGCAGAAAACGGAGTGGACGGCTTAAAGTAACCACCTACAGTGAAGACAACTTTATTGTTGTTATGGCAACAAGGAATAGACGCCTTACTGCTTCAGAAATCATGCAAAAACTTTGTTGGCTGAAGAGCTTAGAGATTGTTTGGCATTTAAAATAGCCTTTTCTGGCCACATTTTCACTCTAGTGATATCAAAACTAAACTGATGATTTTTAAGTTAGTCATGATGATACATAAAAAGTTCATGCACCACTACCAAGGAGGTATTTTGTACCATAGTCGTGAAGGTTTCTTTTGTAACATCATTCACCTGGATAAATGTAAACGATGTATAATAACTAATAGAAATAAAAACACATTCTTAAAATATGTATAAACTAGCGTTTAATTTTCCATATTCATTCATTCTTGTTTTATATATTTTGTTGCGATGGTTTTAGTCCAATATTGGTTCCAGTATTTCACTTGTATTGAAGATTCTTTATTAAAATCGAAGCCTGTCGATTGCGCATACATGTCATTCACCCATCTATCATACCCTAAAAGTTTCATTCCTAATCTCATGTAAATAGTATTTTCTTAAAGGGATCAAATTGCGCGCCGATAAAATAAAAATTCGTTTACCGCGAACCACAAGCCCAACGTCCCCGTCTGCAGATAAGAGTGCAGTCAGCATAAACTACTACTGATAAGGTTCCACATAACATAAACAAAGCCACCTGCTCATTTGGCAACATGCTCAGACGTTATTTATTGTACATAGCACAAAGCCACCTGCGCATTTCACAGCCAACAAGGGTAGGGGTAAAACTTTCAGCGGGAGAGGGGAAGATCACACACACATGCATACGGGGCATTCCATGTCAAATCACTGAGGCCGTGACCTGACCCCTTTTAATTTTCCTAATTTTTTGGTATTATGTAGTACCCATCTAGAGTAGCTTTCATGAATTTTTTTTAAATTTTTATTTCAACCCCCCAACAAGCTATTAGCATTTAAATATTTCGGGTAAAAAATTTTCAAATACCTGTAACTTGGCAAAAAGTAGAAATATCATAAATTTTTTATTTCATTTTATTCCTTTAGAGATGTCGTTTTATAAAAAAAATGTAAAAATAATACGTTTTTAGTTTTTCTAGGTTTTTTTTGATTTTTAAACCAAAAAAGGGCTTTTTGAAAAAGAGTGGCGTTATGAATTTTTTTCGAAACATTCTCAAACATTTCTTTGTTCAATATGCATATTTATGAGACAAATTTTGGAGTGGGATCTGGCTTTGTTCTATTTTTTTTCGAATTTCAAAAAAATTTTTTTTTTTTTGGTATTTTAATTTTTTACAAAAAATGATTATTGGCACTCAAAAACTTCATTGCTACATACATTGATATTTAGTAGTGACAAAAATAAAATAAGTAGTCTTGAAAATGTGGTATTTTTGATAATTAGTCACTGCGATTAACTTCTATAATAAAATTTGACTTGAAAGCGTACATTATTTGTAAAAAATTAAAATACCAAAAAAAAAAAAATTTTTTTGAAATTCGAAAAAAAATAGAACAAAGCCAGATCCCACTCCAAAATTTGTCTCATAAATATGCATATTGAACACAGAAATGTTTGAGAATGTTTCGAAAAAAATTCATAACGCCACTCTTTTTCAAAAAGCCCTTTTTTGGTTTAAAAATCAAAAAAAACCTAGAAAAATTAAAAACGTATTATTTTTACATTTTTTTTATAAAACGACATCTCAAAAGGAATAAAATGAAAAAAAAAAATTTATGATATTTCTACTTTTTGCCAAGTTACAGGTATTTGAAAATTTTTTACCCGAAATATTTAAATGCTAATAGCTTGTTGGGGGGTTGAAATAAAAATTTAAAAAAAATTCATGAAAGCTACTCTAGATGGGTACTACATAATACCAAAAAATTAGGAAAATTAAAAGGGGTCGGGTCACGGCCTCAGTGATTTGATATGGAATGCCCCATACATACATGAGCTTTCATGACGTTACCGACCTTGAAACTGCTCCTAGACGTAGACGATGAGCTTTTGATGCCTCATTTCATTATTTTCCTTCCTTTGAGTGGAAAAGTAAAACAAAAAAATAGGTACAATTCGGGATGATATCCTCTTCTTTTTTAAGTCGTTTATCGTTTTATCGTTATTTTGCAATTTATATTTTCTTGATCATAATCATTGCAGTCCCTGGAAAATACCCTTAAAATTTCAAAATGGTGGCTTTTATTTTTTATGGAAGAAAACATTTTTATAAATAAAAAAAATTGTAAGATTCACCTATAATAATTTTTTTCCTTAAGAAAAATTTTCTCTTGATGTTTCCTCCTTCTCGCTTACCCCCACTTTCTAATTGCGATGCATAACCTATATCATTCAGGAGTTTATATGCAGCATGTCCAAAGAATTTCTTATCAATCGTATAGTACTTTTCGCGTCACTCACCATAAACAATTTCCCCTCTCTCTCTTCCCCCTTCATCCCCCCCTCTTTCCTATTGCGATTGCTTATGTCTCTCAGGAGAACTGAAGATACAACATATTTCAACTTAATATTAAAGCTACGCGTTATTCGCGGGGTTTCCAAATAGCGGGCCCTAGATGGCGGCCAACAATTGTAAATTTCAAGGAATTGTCATGAAAATCGGGAATTGGGGATTTTTGGCGATCCTAATTGCGAATCCACTTCCGAAATTGAAAATTTAAGATGGCGGACCCAATAAGACTCTAAAAGAATTTCGAAATTCAACAAATTTAAGTGAAAGTTAGTACTAAGAGCCTGTGCAATTAATTATTTCAACATCGTTTCAATCATTTGAAATGGAAGTACCTGAGAAATGTCACGATAACTGTGCCATTTTTTTTAGGATATAACTTCGACTGTCCAAATAGTAATTAAGTTTTGTTCGGTTTAGTTGTAATAAAAGGCATACGTTATAGATATAATACATATATACAGGGTGAGTTTTTTAACTTGAGACATACAAATATCTCGAAAAGTACGCAATATCGCGAAAAATGTTTCAGACAAAAGTTGCAAGGTTTTGAAGGGGCCAGAAGATGGTGATCTTGGCCTTGACCTTGAGCCCCATTTCCAAGGTCAAATCAAGGTCAACACTGATTTTTTAAATGGAAATCCCTATTTTTTATTGCATATTCGTAATTTGCGTGAAAAAATACGTATCTTTTGTAGGGAACACTTTTTTTGAAAATACGTTGTTTCCCCGCTAGAGGGCGCTGCAAGGTTAACTTTTTTTAACTTTAGACATTCGAATACTCCAAGAGTACGCAATATCGCGAGAAATGTTCCAAATGAACATCGCATTACAGCTATATTTTAGGCACATACATACTTACACCTATTCGAACACTATATATATATCACACACACATATATATATGTATATGTATATATAATATTGTAATAACCAAAAACTTTTGCAGTAAAAATAAAAAAAAATAAAATCCATATAACTTAAAATCCATTCACGTTGAGTATTTCGATTTCTTCAGCAAGCTATTACTCTTTTAATATTGGGTCTACAGACACCGCAAAGACAGCATTCTTTTTGTGTTTTTATAAGCTATATTTTTACTAAGAATGATTTTTTCGATAAAATACTTACTTTTTGAGTTATTCGCGAAAAACCGTCTGAAAATGTGGTTTCTTTGGTTGAAAAATGCACACTTTCATTCGCGAATAATTCGAAAAGTATTGACTTTGAGTAAAAACTTTATAGAACAAAAGTTGCTTAGATTTAGTTAATCTATCCATTCCCTGACTTTTTTTCACCCCTGAGAAGGGGTGGCATCGACCCCCAAGGTAAAAACACCTGTCGGCACAGGGTAAACTTTGAAGTAGAGGGTAAGTGGAACCTAAATCCAAATTTTCATGCAAATCGGTGCTGTTTGAACAAATCGATAAGGGAAGTCTCCATTGACTGGACTATAAATATTTTCCATAAATTTAACTGCAGGCCAAGAACACGAACCGACCAGCTCAGAAGATTAATGTTGTGCCTCGTAAACCAATTTTTTGTAACATTGGTTACGTGGTTCCTGGCGTTGTTCTGTTGAAAAATGAAATTACCCTCAGGACAACGCGCTAGATATGGAAGAAACTTTTGTCTAAGGACTTCCTGGTATTCGACGCTTTTCATTCGGCAGGAAGGAAAGGCTAATTCTACGGTTCCATACGATCAAGGACCTACTTCAAAATTTCTTGCATGAAAATATCCTCCAATTAATTAACTTGAGGAGTTTATCCAATCAATGCATCATTTCATCTTTAGGTCATCTTTTCAGATGAAAAAAATTCAATCTTGGCAGCCCAGATGGCGTGTGTGGATATTGGAGGGATCTGTGGAAAGGGCCTCGATATTTGATCGATAAATATTTGACCTTTGGATAGCTGACACGAGAGTAGTCTTTTATTTATTTATTCTACCTCTTGGGACAGATAAAAAAGAATACGTTTGGAATATTCCGCAGTAATAAAGAAACGCGGAATGGAATGTTCGAAATACTTTGGATGAATAAAGAAACGCTTATTGAGTGTTCACTTTGCCTCCGGGAGACCTTCCACAACACTTTATATTTTGTTCACAAACACTATTTCCGTTAATTTGACCCGTCCCACATTGAAATACCTCGCCTGGTGATCCTAGAAATACTTTAAATTAAACACAAAGTATTTGTACTTACATTTCTGTAATTTCTGTGACCGAAATTTTGAATGAAGTTCCTCGAGGGATAATTTGTTTTTTTTGCTGGATATATCTTAACAAAGTACTATTTAGTTAATATTAATAAGCTCTCCTAAAATGCTTGCAAAATAGGAACTAAAAAAGACGGACAAGTGCGAGTAGAACTCACGCCTTGAGGGTTCCGTATCGTTATACTTTATAGTTATCTATTAAATTTGAATTATAAAACAAGCCACGCCCCGCGCGACTTATAATTATTATTTACTTAGGCACCTATTACAGATTTATTATTAGAAAATAATGGCTCACGGTTTATGCATAAGGTTTATGTTTATGAAATTAAATGTTTTTTTTTTTTTTTATATTTGAGTTGATTGAATGAAAGGTAAATTGCGGTTTACGATTTATGACGTATTAAAAAAAAACTGCTTACTAAATCTCGTTCAAACCAATTTTCGGTGGAAGTTTGCATGGTAATGTACATCATATATTTTTTTTAGTTTTATCACTCTCTTATTTTAGAAGTTACAGGGGGGGGGGGGGAAACACATTTTACCACTTTGGAAGTGTCTCTCGCGCAAACTATTCAGTTTAGAAAAAAATGATATTAGAAACCTCAATATCATTTTTGAAGACCTCTCCATAGATACCCCACACGTATGGGTTTGATGAAAAACAATTTTTGAGTTTCAGTTCTAAGTATGGGGAACCCCCAAAATTTATTGTTTTTTTTCTATTTTTGTGTGAAAATCTTAATGCGGTTCACAGAATACATCTACTTACCAAGTTTCAACAGTATACTTCTTATAGTTTCGGAAAGAAGTGGCTGTGACATACGGACGGACAGACAGACAGACATGACGAATCCATAAGGGTTCCGTTTTTTGCCATTTGGCTACGGAACCCTAAAAAGATATGTTCTATTGGAAATTATTTTCTTAATTGCCCAATTCTCACTTTTATCAATTGAAAATCGAGATAATTTTAAAGGAAAACAGTGTAACAATTTAAGGGGTAATTCTTGTTTACGCAGTAAAAAAGTAATTAAAAATACCTTTGTTCCACTAAGCACATTTGATTCTGAAGTATTATAACATGCACACAGGCAAGCACGCATTTGTTTTACAATAATAGGTAAAATTTCTGAAACTATGTGATACTGAGGTAATTTGCATGCAGACAAGTACGTTTTCGTGTTTTAAATTAAAGGGTAATATAACAGAGACTGAATTATCCTGGAATAATTTACATGCAGACAAGCACGTATTCGTGTTTTAAATTAATGGATAATATAACAGAGACTGCATTATCCTGGGATAATTTACATGCAGACAAGCAAAAATACGAACTTGTTAGCAAACTTGCATGCAGACAAACTTATAGACGAGTTGAAAAATTAAAGCGTTATCCGCATGTTAAAAAACACTCCAGAATATAATAAAATAATGTAAGATAATATTTTTTGCAGTATTTTAGCAGGTTTCATTAATATTAACTAGTATTATCCAACAAAAATAAAACGAAATATAAAATAATATATAATAACACAATTCATTGCCTTCTCCAACTAATTATTTTTTACTAATTTTGAAAATGATGAACCTCCAGGAATTCCATTCAAAATGTAGATCAAAGAAATGACGGAAAGGTAAGTGAAAATATTTTTTCTTTAATTTAATATATTTCTAGGAGCACCACCGCAGGAATTTCAACGTGAGGCGGGTCAGATTAACGGAAATAGTATTCGTGAACAATATATAAAGTGTTGTAGGAAGTCTCTCCGGAGCCAAGTGAAATTTTGTGGGGTGAAATTAATTTGTAAAACATGACGTTTGTAAAAATTTCAAATTGAAATATCTTGGAAACGAATTGCAACCGATAAAATTTGTTTGCATGTTTCTCACTTTTGATCTGAGGCGAACGTTCCTACAAAATTTCATCGAAATCCGTGAGACCTCAAACTCAATTTAAGCCTCGAAATTATTTCTTCTTGTTGTTGTTACGAGTACTCTTTAAAAACTTTATGGTCTTTACCAAAACATTCTCGTTTCCATAAAATCGTTATTTCTCGTCGTTATTGTAACGAAATTTTAACATTATGTATTTCATATCCCATGTTTCAAACTTTTCTATAGATATGCAGATTATATTTAATAAATTTAAATATGTGTGTGTCTTTGCGATTTACGAATGAAAATCGTTTTGCAGAGTCAAAGTGACCAATTAAAAAATACTTTTAGCGAAATGCAAAAAATACAACAAAATCTATTTATGCACTTACAGCAGGAAAGAAAAAAATGCATGGGAAAAGCGTAAGAATTGGCGAATAAAAACCTTCTAGAATAACAAAAATTTCTTCTTACATTTAACTCGTCACCACAAAATGTAGCTTCATCAACACTGTACTGTAAATCATCAGATTTTTTCTTCTCATCCTTAAGTTGACTTTCGACTTCGTTTATGCGATTTTGTAACTGAAAATGGTAGATTTCAAAAATACAAAGTCCATATTAATGTTTTTTTATTAATAGCATCCACTTGAAAATATATAGTACTAGTATTGTAAAAACCTGTAAAGTTATCGTTTGTTTAAAACATTAGTGAAAGCGAAAATTATGAAAACAATATGCCCGCGATAACTTGAATGTCCAGTAAAATTACCATTCAAATAATTTACTTCGATTTTTGTGAAGTTGAATTGTAATAGATGAACTTTTGCAAATGGAGTAACTGCTATTGAAAAGAAGTGAAAGCATCATCATAAATTTCAAAAACTTTTCAAATTGTACTATTCTTTATAAACTTAATTAAATTTTTTGATATATTTCTACAATATAATACTAATGATATAAGCACATTTGTATTTGTAGTGTTTTGTGTGTGTGTTTTAATTTGTGATATTCACCACATATCCTATAAATTAAATTGATGGTTATGTGAACGCGACTGGACATTAGTTTGTTTATGTTAGCGCGAGTTTATTGTATGAACTACGAAGTAAATAATAACTAGGTAGTACACGATATCATAATTTATTAATGCTTAATGTTGGCTGAAGACATCATGTAAAAGACAGTGCTCTTCATGATTACCACTCCATCCACGGAACTCGCGTCGCAAATCTGCTAAATCACTGTCTCTACGCTGCACCAATTGTGCCCATCTTCCAAAATCACTAGACTTCGACTGTATCGGTTTTTTTTTCATTTCACAATAGTAAATTGAAAATATATTTTTAAAATTAATTAAAATGACTTACCTCTGAAATTGTTTTTTGAAATGTAAGGGCTTGGTTTTGAGCATCTTCACGATCTAACTCTCTTTCTATCATTAACTGCTCAATATGATTTTGTTTTTCACGGATCACGTCCTATAGGTAAATAATAATTGTTTAGGAATATTTCAAAGAATTATATTGTACATATTATAATACAATATATTGTATTTAATTAATTGCAAAACAATAAATGTACATACAGTCATGGAAACTAGTAATAAAAAGAAGAAAGTGATAATAACATTATGACTAATAAAGAATTAATTAATTAAATTTGAAAAAATATACTATACTGCCTAATGTGTTGAAATATATCAAGAGAGTAAGAACAGGCCAGTTTTTTATTGTACCGTTATGGCATTGGCTGCGGTCTCACAATCTCAAAAGTTATCAACATATTATTTGTGCAAAACAAAATTCAAAAAAAATATTACTTACTATAAAGATTGAAGCTAATAAAATTCTCTCAAGCAGTTGGATTAAAGGAACCTTTTGATAGAGCATAAAGCTCCCATACATTAATAGGTCGAAATGATCATACAAAACTGAAACAAATCTGCCTGAACGGATTGTGTAGCCATACATGGTAGATGCCTCGTCAATAGTGCTATTGCTTAAGTGTTTAGGCTGATATGAGTCATACACGATCTGGTTAGTGCATCCGGCCAGATAAGACTGATGTAATCGATTCAGTTCGTCCGGCCTCCGGTCGAATCAACGCGTGCCTCGAGGCCAAAATGCCCATACACTTAACGATTTTGATTCTGGTCAGCTAAAACTGATCATGCATGCAGGCTTGCTTAATATGAGCTACAATTTTTGTGGAAAAATTGATACTTTTCTAAATAATAATAAAAAATAAAATAACCCCAGATAAAGCCTCAGGTCAAATTAAAGGTATTTTTCAGGATTTCATCAGAAGATCAAAAATAAGGTCTCCATAAAGTTAGGCCCTCTTAAAGAGAGCTATTTAAGTTTTGCCGTTTTTAAGCATAGTTTTATTAAGATAAATATATGAATAATCAGGTTCTCTTCATACAATACAGTTACGATAATTTATTTAAAAGCTCAAAATCAGCCAGAGATCTTGGGTATAACAATAAATAATTAAATAACAGCTGTTTTGAAAATGAAAATATTTTAACCATGGGCAGCATACCTTAGCTCACATGCTATTTTATTTTTTCATCTATTTAATATGTACAACAGTTCACAGATTTTACAATTTAAAATCACCATAAAACTAAAACATTAAAATTAAAACCATGCAACTTATTAAGAAACGGAATGAAGGATAAATATGGTAATAGTTTAAAATGCATTTCATGCTAATAATAATATTATAAGAGGGCCAAAACACAATTATGATAAATATTAAGTAAACGGAAATTAGGTAACTGCATAACTAAAATTAGTGATAATAGTTCAGAAAAAAATGATGATACTAGGCTAGGATACTGTAGTTGGAGACCTTCTTTTAGATTCGTCGATTTGGCCTCCGAATACAAATATTTTTAATCCAAAATCTTTGTTATTGAATCAGAGTTTTGATTTTCCTGTATAATATTTTATGCTTGGTTTCAGCTTTTGCTTAGTCGGGTTTTAGTTATTAAACTTTTATTTAATTTACAAATTTTTAGTGGTACGGAAATCATTAGTTTTAGTGAGACCACATATATAATACATATGCTATGATGCGGACTATTAAGACGCATCGAAGGACACCTTATTTGACAAAAAATATGAAAAGCACTTTAGGAGCTATGAGGTAATCTGTTTCAAATCTATTAGCACAGGTATGTATATTATATAATATTATATATGCATGTATATACAGGGTGTTATTTAGTGGGTATGCCAACATGAGTGGGATGGAAGATCTGACCTAGGCAAACAAAATCTTGTATGGCAGGGGGAGGTCATGTCAACCGTTTGAGAGTTACAGGTTTATTCGTAAGTTCCAATTTTCCATTGTATGCACATCATTATTTTATTTTTATCTTTTGATCTACTCAACGCAGCGACATCCAAGTCACGCCAAAAGTCTACTATCCTAATGTGCTTTCCTAAAATGTCAACAATGTTGATCTTTCACCTACTATGCAGGTACACTCACTTTTGAGACTAGAAGAAAAATTCGTATTCTTAAAATTCACCTTATCCTCGAATTGTCTTCTAATACCTATTTTCTATTTTTATTTAATTGGCCATCTTATTACTTTTCCAAAAAGGTACAACATGTCCAAGTAGAGAAAAAATATGGAAATTTATTCGTGGACAACTTTTTCCAACACAGAGATATCTTCAAGTAGATCTGGCTGTGTATTCTCCAAAAAGTTTTCGTAAATTTGGTTATTAAGCGCTTCCGGCAAAATTAATCTTGCTATTAAATGGTTACCTATGATACCAGTCCAAACATTGACACTGAATTTATGCTGAAATAATGTCGCTCTTATTCTGTGTGGGTTAGTATCCGAGAAGGTATGAAGGTTGTGGAATTTTGTGACATCATCCTTGGTGAACTGCGATTCATACGTCCATAAAATTCGGTTAGAAATGACCGGTTCTTTATGTCGCATTCCAGAAGTCAAGTACATAACTCCAATCTTCTCTCGGAATCGGAATCTCGTGCTCGTTTCAGGTTTTTGCCTGACGAAAATGATTATTTGCTGTTCGACATCGGTAGAATCTTCCGATGTTCTAGATCGCGATTCCCTGCTATTTGTAGTTACACTACATGTTTCTTTTAACCTCTAGCAAGTCCGTGAAAATACCCATTTTTGGAGTACACATCGATAGGGAATCTCGTTTGGCATTCCCGCACAGCTTCTTTTTCGTTTCCGCCTCCTATACCATAAATGTAAATTATATCAGCGTATTCTTCAAAAGCGAGTTCGGCCATTTTTTAACTATTTCGGCATAAGAACACCCATAGTTATCGATTGTATTTCCAACTATGATCGATGTTCTTTCTGATTGACCCTCTTTTATAGCAGAATTTCCAACAGATTTTAGTAACAGAGCGTCAGGATACACCCTAGTATGGCTGGCTAAGACAAGCTAATTACGGCAATAAAATAAATTCCTTAATTAACCTTTTTATAACTTTTCTGGAGTAATAATTAAAATTAATTACCTGTGTATGTTAAACAAATATTTCCGATCTTCTTCTTGCAAATTTTTTTCGTATTACGAAATTTTCAATTACATTGCAATAAAACAATAAGATACCATTCAGGGTTTTCTAAGAAACAGATTTTTCTACCTCTATTTTACTACGACATGTTATACCTTTTTGAAAAGTAATGAGATGGGCAATTCGATAAAAATAAATAATGAGTGCATTAATTACATGAATTTCGGAGAAAATTCTCAGTAATATTATCGGAAGGATATACCTAAAGTTTGAAAGGTAACGTGTAAATAAATAATTTTTTTGGGGTCAAATATGTCGAAAATTCGAACTTTACAGTAAAAAGGCTCCCCAATTTTCAATTTTGTATTTTTTCATAATTTTTTTAGGTATATCCTTCCCCTTAATATGTCAGTAAACGAATGACACTTGTTAAATCTTATTGAGATCAACAGCAAAAGAGTGATAACTGCAGCAGTTTTCGATGTCGCCGAAAACAGACGCCCGAAGACCCTTAACAACGCCGTCATTTTGTTGGTCATCCAAAGAAAAAAAAATTTTTTTTCAACTTGGATGTTACAATAAACTTATGTCAAAATTTGAAAATAAATCGATTATTTTATCCCCTCTAAAAAAATTCCCGAAAAATACCTATTTTTCACGCTCCTAAAGGGATTGCTGACCTTAAAGAAGAAATCGCGCGGTTGAAAGCATCAGATATTATCGAGAGAATGGATAATGCATCCTGGGATGCGCCAGTTCAACGGTTTTCTCAAAGGCGGATGCACAACTAATAACTTAACAGTTTTCGTGTCTCCTACTCTACAATCTATGGAAAATGGGGAAGAGATCGACGCTACCACTACTGAGTTTAGTAAAGCCTTTGACAAAAAACAAATCATCGTCCTTAAACTTAGTATCCTTGGCTTCCAACCCCGTTTTATTTCCTGGATCAAATCCTACCTTGATAATCGACAAAATAGGGTTCGTTTTGACTTAGCGGTTTCTAACCCTTTTGCATCTCATTGTCCATAAACGATGTTGAGATGGTAATTAGACAGTCAGAAATACTAATTTATGCTGATGATATGAAGGTTTTTAAACGAATTTCCAACGCATCTAAATCTTTATTCCTTCAAGAAGACCTCCACTGCTTCTCCACCTGGTGCCGGAAAAACTTTCTGGACTTAAACATTTTCAAGTGCCAATCAATCACTTATTCCTGTAAATGTCTCCCCACTACTCCTCGGGTATATTTTCTCTCTCATTCCTTCTATCAGTTCCTTACGCGACCTGGACATTATCTGTGATAGTGAATATAATTTCCGATCCCATATCGATCATATCGTAAGCAAAGCCAATTAATTAGGCTTTGTTGGATCGATAACCTTAATCTCCCTCCTTATCAGAATCTTTGGAAATTGATTAACCTCCAACCTCTATCACACCGCCGCGATGTCGCTGATTTATTTTTTGTCCATCAAGTTCTCATAGGTTCCATCGACTGTCCCGAAATTTTAAATAACATCTCCCTCTACATCACACCCTGCAATGTAAAATTCTTTCCACACTTTCACCAAGACAGTCGTCGCATCAACTACGGACACTTCGAACCCATTGCGCGAATGCTACCTAAAGTTAATAGCAAATTGAAATAAATAAATCAATAAATAAAAAACAATACTCTATTCCTCTGGAGGATGATATATTTGCAAACATAAGAGAAGGAAGTATTGTGCATATTAGACATTCATAAGGCTTATCCGCACATACCAGTGGCCACGCCTAAGTAAAATGAAATGCTAATTCTTACAGCAAGAGATATCTTATTTAGGTCACAAGATCGATGAAGACAGAATATATCCAGCTAAATAATCTACTGTGAAACGATGTGCACTTCAAGTGGTCTAACCAATGTCAAGACGCGTTTCAACGTTTCAAAGTACTAGTACCATTCAAGCGAGAGTATATACATAGGTTTCGCTTCAGGATAATTGTCGAAAGCTGAAATGTTGTATTCCTAGATTGACAGAGAGGCTACAGCCGTCATCTGGGGACTAAAGAAGTTTTTCAATTAATCTTATGGGCGAAAATTTATATTAATTTATAATAAAGAAATCAATGAATAATGCTTGTAAACATTTTCCATCTCAAGAAAAAATTTACCTGCAACTTCGGCAATACGTTGACTGCAGAGCATGCAAATACGGATAATTTATCAAGAAATGCGGTGCCTACAATCACTGATGAATACTCGGAAAATTGGGATGAGAAAGATGTATTTTATATGCAACAATACAATGTAGTATCTGTTTTCCGTACAGATATAAGAAGACATATCTTGAAGGATAAATACTGCAGGAAATTATATTTCAACTTATAAGGATAAAACTTACAAAAAGGTTCTAAGTTTCCTGGATACGTTTTCAAGGGAATACGAATAGTAATTCCGAAAACCCTGCAATAGCGAGTTCTCGAAGAGCTACACAGTGCACATGTGTCATCAAAACGAAAGCACTGGCGAGGAGTTTTGTGTGGTGGAAAGATATAGACTCCTACATTGAGACCTACGTGAAATCACACGTTGACTGTGCGAAAATTCGAAATCATTCTCCCAAGTTTCATGTTCATCTTCGTGAATATACAAGTCAGCCATGGCATCAATAATATATTGACTATGACGGTCCTTTTAAAAACACTTATTTCCTAATCGTTGTAGATGCACCTTTCAAATAAATTGTTCTGTTTTTTAAAAGAGTAAGGCCTACATACTAATAATGAAAATTTAACGATGCCTAGCGCAAACTATCACAGACATTTTCTCGCACGTCAAGAAAATATTAGATAAGAAAATAAAAGACCATTTGCAACGCTTATTTGCGTTACATTTTAAAAACCCCACATTTTTCAGGCTTACATCCATAATCATGTACATATATACGGAAATTCTCGAAAAACTACTTTGTCTACATGTCTCATTACTATTAGCCTAGCAGGCCAAAATGCCCATCCTCCTTTTTCAATGTAACTTGATGGAATTTCATGCAAACGTTTCAGATTTGTTTCCAGAGATAGACTGCTATTAATAAAATGGATCCTTAGAGCAATACTAGCAATTTTGCATATAAATTGGAACTGAGCGTATTGCATATTTTGTAGAGTGCGGCTTAAAATTTCATTGACATGATAACACAGTATATGTACTTTTGTTAAGTTTTTGCTAGCTACTAGCTAGATGGCATAGAAAAGTATTGTCAGGTGAGAAAGTGTTTGCATATGGAGCATTTCTAATTATACTGTAGTCAGATCGTACACAAACGTACGTTCAAACATTCTAAAAGTAGTTTAGAGAATTTTCCAGCGCAAAGTTAAATTTGTTGAAGTTGTTGACTTTATCTATCTTTCTTTTCAGCGAGGGTCAGTTACTTATTATGGGATGTGTATTTGGTTATCTATAAATTAATTAATAGGTAGGTCCCGATATCTCGAAAACGGTCACACTGAGTCTATAAGTATATTTAGGACTAATTTTTCAATCGTCAGATTAATTTATTCGTCGAATAAAATTGTACCAATAATCAACTTGGCTATTGATTTAAAATAGTTATCAGACGGATAAACTTATTCGCTCCTTAAACCGGCAGATACATTCCGCGAAATAAATATAAAACCATTCTTAAATTTTGTAGTGACTAAGTTTTAGATGTTTTCGGGATCGATTTTATTTCATTCCTCATTGATTGCCTCTTTTAGCTCCTTTATGTTGATATACTGCCGTCCGCAAAAAATAACTTTGGCTAACAATATGGACCACAAATTCTCGATTGGATTGAGATCCGGACTAAGTGCGGGACAATCGAGAATTCGGATATTTCAGGACTTCAGTAAGTTTTTCGTTTTCTTTGAAGAATGAATTGCCGCATTATCCTGTTGAAGTATACATTTTTTGCCAACAATTTTCTCTCCGTATTCGATTAGGACATCATCTAATAACTGAATGTAGTAATTTCGAATCCATTCGAACTGAAGCGAAGCACATCGACGTGGTACCACTATACGCCATTCCTGCCCAAACTATTAGAGATCCTTGTCCAAAATTTCTGCGCTTTCGATTTTCTCTTTTGGAAGCCTTATCCCGCCAATATTTATGTGAACCATCTGAGCCATCGAAATTAATTTTTTTTCATCAGTGAACTCGACTGACTTCCATTCCTCGTCCCAAAAACGGTATTTTTCAGCAAATCTTATTCTATTATAGCAGTTTTGTGTCTTTTTTCGAGCGAAGGTTTCCCACATTTTTGTCATAAATAAAACCCAAATCTGTCTTCATTATTTGCTGTACTCTACGTACACGAATTTCTAAATTCATTTGATCCCGAATTGTTGGCGAAAAATGTATGGTTCAACAGATGCTGTTTTTAGTTTCTGTTTTGAAATAATTACAAAAAATAATGCTAATTTTTAAAAACATTGTAATATAAAATATAATTAAATGAAATAACAAAATTAAAGCTGAAAAATTGCTAATGATTAACATTTTTTTTTGTCACTAAAAAATTTAGGGTAGGGCTTTATACTTATTTCGCGGAGTGTATAACTGTTATCCAGTAGTAAATTTTGACAAATAGAGTGAAAAATAGTTTTTCCTTACAGCCAAGTTGATTTTTTATGTAAAGAATAAAGGTATCAGCATATTGAAAAATCGGTGAAAAAATAGTGAAATAAGTTGCAAATTGCCCCATTTATCATAGACAACTTTGAATAAAAAACCAAAATAAGTTTTTACAAATTGTAAAAGAAGAAATTTAAATTTAAAGGCAATAATTACAAATAGAAAAGATTGTTGATTATAGGGGCTAATTGCCTAAGCAGCAATAACTTTGCAATAAAATCTGTTGATAAAAACGTGTGTGTGATTGATCCTGAATTTATTATAATTGTCCTCAGATGCACCTATCTCAACGCGTCAAGGGTACACGAGATTTGGCAATATCTAAAATACATGCATTAAAGTAAATTTTTTTTGCATTTTTTTTTTATGATTTTAAATCTCGAGTTTTGCTTGTTAATTACATTAATTACACACATTCTATCAACGTTTTTTTTTGCATTGATGCTGTTTTTTTGATTTAATTACTCTCATTACTGTGCGCAATTTAATTTTTAAGCATATGTATAACAAAGTTAAAAAAAATAATTTTATTTATTTTTATGTTTTTTGTTAATTATCATATAAATAGTTACCATAGTCAATTCAGATTAGAAGTAGCAAATTTTAGAGTTTTTCAAATATATATATTATATTTTTTTTTTTACCGGTTATGGATCAGGTTGAAACATATTACTAATAATGTGATAGGTTCTCTATTCTAGATAACCATTTATTGTTTGTTATCTTTTTATGAGCAATAATCAAAATAGTGGGCCTACTTTCTCTGGTCTACCCTATAATGAAATTGGCAAAATATTTCATTTTGTAAATTAATTTTAAAGCGCTTTGTATCAATTTTCCATCTGTCAATCCTAATATTTCACGGTCACATGCTGAAATTTAATTAAGTAATTTTAAAATGTATAACATGCGAAATTTGGCGCAAATAAGGAAAGCTATACTCTTGATACTCGTATCATACTTAAAAAACATTATCCAATACTAGAACATTAATACTACGTCTTAAACTATTAAAAGGAAAAAGCAACACATATATAACAGAATTATTATTGCGAAAACATTTTATTAATTCTTGGACTCATACCTGAAGAGAGTAATTACTTCTTTGTGATGAAACTGTCTTCGGCAAAGGCGTTGGTAGTTTCTTTAATATAATACATTCGTTAATTTATTTATTATAAATAACTAAAATTATTATAATGTGATCATATATACCTGGGAACTCATACGAAGACGTGACGTATTAGTTGTCGCAATACTATTTAAGGTTCCAACTGAAGTTAAAGATTCTCGAGAGCCCGTTTTGGAATGACGCGATTTTTTAACAGTAGGAGAAAGAGATACTTTTGCAATTGGTACAAATATACCATGTTTTGGAGGGCACTCAAAATACCTTGGAAATAATTAATTAATGATCATTTTGCTTTATTTGTTTATATACATATGAATATATTAGGGTGGTCCTTAATATGGTAAAATCTGAATATAAATGCTACCATGGGCTTAAATACCTCCAAATATGTAGCTAAAACTCCAGATCTCTACACCATATGACCATATTAAGGATCACCGTAGTATATATTTGTATAATATATGTATATATTAAATACCTAGTTCCGTCTACTGCACCATCATTCTTTCCAGTTGGGTCATCCAATTGCACTCCGCACCAGTTTCCTTCAGCAAATTTAGTCTCACCGATATATTTTAAAATGCCTGGGCGACTTCCGAATCCTGATGATACAATTACGCGATCTCCAACTGTTATTCCGAATCCTTAAACCGAAGTAATACTTCATTTGGAAATTCTTACTGCAATATTATTTGGGTATAACATACTTCCCACATTCCTATAAGTGTGACTTCTAATACTCGAAGTTGGTGAAACAGTTCTGGAACGATCAGGAGATGCTTGAATTCTTGAAGTGCTCACCGGTGACATATCTTTAGGAGATGACACCTCTGATAAAGGTTGATGAGTCAATCGTGTTAATCTCGAAAATATGCCTTTTTTGGGTTCACATTGAAAATATCTTTTGCCAGCAACACAACCATCATTTTTACCTGAAGTTTTAGTAGCTTTTACCTAAGTTATTAAGGAATTTTTTTTATATACGTACCATTTGGTTCATCTAATACGATGCCTGCCCATTCTCCTGGTGCAAAATGAGTTTCTCCTATATACACAATTTGGCCTGGTTTTATACCTCCAACCCACACACGCTGACCGATTATAAAGCTATCGGTATCGGCTGTTAGAACAGCTCCATGATCTGAAAAAATATATAAATATACGTATGTACATGAACGAATGATAACAATACGCAACAAATTTTCAGCAAGTTTTTGTTTTTACGCAATAATTGTATAAGTCCTATTTCTTGTGCATATAAATAATAGAATATCACTGGAATTTTGCGGCCAGGAAATCACGTTTCCTAAATTTCAATTTTTTGAGATTTAGAGGTAAAATTAATTTTGAGCGAGTTTTTATCAACAAATAAAAAAAATCTGTGGTCTGGAGTTGTTTGGACTTTCCGTGAAGAAAAAAGTGCGTGGTTGATTCATTTAATATGAATAAAAATTTTTAGGTTTTTTTTCTTCGAAAAATCTCCGGTTTTTAATAGTTTTTAATTTATTAACGTATTTAAAAATTTGAAATATTAAGATTTATGAAGCAGAACCAATGTCTGTAACTTTACTTTAAATGCTAAAAAACACCTACACTGTAGTTTCGAACGTACTTTTCAATTTTCGACTCGATTCAACTGCCAGTAGATTACATGAAAAATAAAAGATAAATGGCATTGCATTGAGGCATCATTGGCTTGTTTTAATTGAAAAATGGTGAGAGTAAGTGGCCGTGCCAAGGAAGAAAGGATAGAGGGAGGGGTGCCGTCCTGCGTATTGGTGGACGGACGAAATCGCGGAACTGAGGCGGATATGCCTCCGTCTCTGGCAGTTGGCTCAACGTGCTGACCGACGCGATCCCGACGCAGCCCATATATCTGCGGTCACGATAGCGAAGAAGAACCTTCGTTGTGCTATCCAAAGGAGTAAGGGCCGATTTCAATGAGGATCCCTGGGGACTGGGGTGTAGGATCGTCCTCCGCAAATTGGGAGCGTTCTCACAGAACGCTTCCCTCGAAGCGGCGACTATCCGCTCCATTTTGGATGCCGTTTTCCCCACCCATCCGCTGGAGCTTAATCACGCGATCCGCGAGGCACCCAGCAGCCCAGCCCGACGGGCTCCCAGCAGAGGTACTGAGGGCGTTGACGGCGAGCCTTCCGGGGTGTTGCTTGATATGTACAATGCCTGCCTGAAGGCGGGAGTTTTTCCCTCCCGCTTGAAGGCAGTTAGATTTGTACTTATCTGCAAGGGCAAGGGATCAGTAGGGTCCCCAGGGTTCCTCAATATTTATCGCAGATGATGAGGGACTACCTGAAAGACCGTACCATCACCTTCGAGACGGAGGACAGCCCAGAAACGAGGGTTCTTTCGGCAAGGGCGGCCCAAGGCTCCGTACTGGATCCCGACATATGGAACTATACATACATATGACGAGATCTTTCATATGGAGATGTCAGTAACCCTACTCAAAACGATAGGAATGATGCGAATCATTCTGGAATGAGTTTCTGAACACAACATTATTAGGCTTTATAATAAAAAATTTAAGTTTTGGGGCTTATTGTAATTATCGTTTTTCGTCGACTAGAATTATCATGATTGGATAGTTATGAATTTCAAGACAAAATTTTATCCTGTGCGGTGTTTACGGCTCCTTAAAATAAAAATGTAAAAATGATAAGCATGAAACTAGGGCAACGTTATTTACTACATTCGCTTCTCGATCATATGTGCATATAAAGAACATGACAGATCTTCATAGTGAGTTTCCCGACTAGCATTTTCTTAGCGCTGGCATCAGTGCCGTATCTGGTTTTCCCTAAAACTGGGGCCCGATTATTGAATCCGATCGAATGGCCCTTTTTGGATAAAATATCCTTAATAAAGTTCCTAAAATTTGCATAAATTCATTTTAGTTACCTTTGATTGCAGTTCGTTTTTCAACACATAGATAACGTCGAAGTAATTCGATTGCATTTTTCTAATCGAATGATTTTAACATTTGGATTGAAAAAATTAATTGAAGTCGAAGGTTACTGAAATGATTTTATGAAGATTTTAGGAACATTTATTACGTTACGTATACATGCAGAATCGAATCTAGATTGACTCCGGATTCAATCCCATGCATACGCAGATTGGATTGAAATTGAATCGAGTGGATCCAATTTCGCTTAGTTGGCTGGATCAAATCGAAATAATAGCTACAAACGCGGATTAAGTAATCGATTTGGCACTAATTTCTTTTGTCGGATTTGTTTTTCCTGTAAAAGTTATTTTATTTAAACGAAAAAATGTCGAAGAGAAACATTTATTACACGAAGAAACATACTAAAGGAGCAAAGTGGCACTTCAATCGGCATTGGATTCACTGGATCCCTTAATCCCAAATAGTCAAATACGCGGATCAAAAACTCTATTAAATCTCGATTCGATTTCTTAATCCTTCATGTGTACGTAGTAATTATTAAGGAATTTTTATCCAAAAGGGCTTTTTTAAGCTCCTTTCGACTCGATTCGAACGGATTCAAAGATCAAGTCCCTGATCAGGGGTCGGATCATATTAGAGCTTGTCTAAACAAAATGCTAGTCGGGTTGCTTCAGAAGCGAACAGAAACGAAATAAATATTAATACAGTGAGTTTTAACAAACTCCATAAAAACAATTAAATCGTTCTAGAACTCTGGAATATAAAAATAATGGTTTGCCATACCTATTATTTTTTCAAATATGCCAACTAATATTATACATGCGAGGTGTAGTGAGTTTAAGTAAAAAATGACCAGTGATGCAAAGATCTATTGCTTAATTCATATGAACAAACTATTTATAGCTACTTTAATTGCTTCTATGACATTTCTGTAGAGTATTTATGTAAAATCTTTAAACAATAGCCTAAATCATTCCCGACAAAATACTCTACCTTCCATATGAATTATTTTTAAATCGCGGACATAGACTTCAGTTTTATTAATCCAAACTAATAATATATGTATAATATGTAAATGCACATCCGGAAGGAAAAGTTTTTTGCTTGTGCTTATGTCTAGTATGCTTGTCCGGACTAGAACCGGACAATCACACAAGATGTAAACCCTGGTTTCGTCGTCGTCTAGCCCTTACAAGGTATCATGGGTGAATTTTCACCCGAAGTGAATTTCGTTTAGTAAATTTGTTCTTTGTTACTACTGTTATGTTACTTTGAATTCATTAAAAACAATTATGCCCGTACTTTTAACGTAGCATTGAATAGTAATAAATGCTTAATATAATAATATATTTGTTTACTTATTAGTTTGTAAAATGACAAATATTTATCGTTGTTAAAATTCATCACTCCGGATGACACCTTTTAAAGGCTAGACACAGTCAACATTTCATCTCAACCGGCAGACCCATTTCGTATAGGTGATATCTTAACGCATGATGTTTAAATATGTAGGTAGCTCCTCAACAGTCTGAGATCCGCTTTGACCAAATGGTGGTGTCGGTGTATGCGTAGGGTTTGACAAGCTCCTTAGCCTGACGAAGCCCTGAAATATTATCCCAGTATAGGGTTTGCTGAATTTTCATTCAAATTTTTACCACAGCTCTGGTAGAAGATCAACCAATGCTGCAGTAAGTTTCAGGGTCATGGTACCACGTTGATGAACCTTCTTTAACGAGTTCATCGGTGACCAAATTTCCTTATATGTATATATCGGAATGCCCCGATAACTTAAGAAGAGTGACACTGTTAGAGACAGTCAGACGTTGAAGAATCAAAACAATCCTTGACGAATTTCAAGCAAAAACGCCACGATGAGAGAGAATAGCCTAAGGGCCGCTTAGCTAGCGGAAAGTATATTGATGGTAGCACCCTTGAGTCCTTATGTAACTAGATGCAATCATGTGTATCCGCACATATATTAAATATTATTATGTTGATTCTAAGATTATCTATATATGTATATAAAAATGAATGTTTGTTTTGTCTGTATGTCCTTTATAGAATCGTAAACTATGCATTTGATCATGTGATGATCTTTAGCAAAGTTGTTGTGCATGAGCCAAAGAAGATTACTGAGTTGGTACGACCAAATTTCGACAGATGGCGCACCACTGTCAAATTTTGAGGTTTATGCGATTTCCACCAAAATTGGTACTTGGGGGTTTTCAGGGTCGCTGATTTCAACCCGACTATCAGAATTTACGAATTCAAGATGGCGGACTGTCAAATTTTGATGTTTATGCGATTTCCACCAAAATTCGTACTTGGGGGTTTTCGGGGTCGCTGATTTCAACCCGACTGTCAGAATTTACAAATTCAGGATGGCGGACTGTCAAATTTTGAAGTTTATGCGATTTCCACAAAAATTGGTACTTTTGCGTTTTCGGGGTCGCTGATTTCAACCCGACTGTCAGAATTTACGAATTCAAGATGACGGACTGTCAAATTTTTAAGTTTATGCGATTTCCACCAAAAGTGGTACTTGGGAGTTTTTGCGGTCGCTGATTTTAGTTGGTGGCGTAGCAACGCGCGCAGGGTACAGCTAGTATATTAATAAAGTTTGTAACAACGCTTTTGTATTCTTGTTCATTGCTGGGCTAAATTTCGTGAATGTTCTTTGTAACAATTACGCTATTTTACAATCTAAGCATACCTACCAGAATTACGCCTTCGTCCAGTAGCTTCCCAGTATAAGTCTGTTCTTAATGATCCATCTTCAACACAAAAGCAACATATATACATATATGCAAAACAGGAATTTTAAAAAATATGAGGAAGTGAGAGATATGAGAAATATGACGTATAAATAAATTTAAAAATACCTACTTGATAATCTTCTTTCGTCATTCATAGTTTTTGTAAGGGGTAAAAACATTGTACGGGTCTCCGGATGACAATTTACTTTTGGTTCTTCATATTTACAACACAGTGAGCAAAAAATATAAACATTTGTTACCACAAAGCCACACAGAAGTGGAAAACAATTACATGCATATTACATATGTGTCTATTAAAAACAAAATTACAATTTGTGTTGAATGTGTGTAAAAATTAATATCTTTGCAGAATTTTTAATTTCTCTACTAAATCTTACGCCTGATACGTTATTTATATTTTCGTCTAGGAAAATTAAAAAAACATTTTTAAACAAAAAAAAACTTAATTATAAAGGAATTAAAGTTATAATGGACCTTTATGTTTGTCGGCTTAAGAAATGTATAGTAGCGATTGGTAACTAGGAATGATTGCTATTTTTTTATATACATAACACCCTCCTGGTCCATTTCAATTAATCACACGTCTTTTGCAATTTAATCAAAACTAGGACAATATAAAGGAAGTAGACCTCAACAATATGTGATATCAGAATAAAAGCTGTTTTTGAATAAGTACGAAAAAATTAATAAAATGTAAAATATAACTGAAAATGTTATATTAAAGTTTTGTGCTTGCAACTAGTGGTGTGAGAAAAGTAATGAAAGATTAAATGAAAACGGTGAAAAATTCTTGAACGTATTTTTAAAAAAAATTACATACATGATATTAAGGGAAAAGCTGTCAAGTACGAGCGTGACTTGCGCTTCGAAGTTTTGTAAATATGTGAAAAACTATACAATCTAGAATTATATACATATAGGTTTTGTATAAATATTAAGTGCACTTCTATGTAATCACGTATTTTTTATAATTTAAGCCTTATGGGTTTTGGCGATAGGAAAGAAACATTGACAACATGCTTTTGAAGCACTTTTTTAGCAATATCTCTACAACTAAACTATCTCTCACCTTTTCTCACGAGGTCGCATTTAATAGACAAAAATAAAAAACGTCGGGAACTTAATAAACAAATCGTAAAAAAACTATGTATATTTTAATTTCCTACTATTGGTAAGCTTTATTGCAATGCCTATTATGGATGGATTATGGGTAGGAAAGTTAAAGCACTATAAATTATAAAAAATAATTTCACAACCAAAAAACAAAGAAATTTGATTTTAATAGACACATATTTCTGTGTATGTAACACTAAATGTTGCCTACTAGTATTGTGATTTTATTTTTGATATGAACAAAACGAATGCGAAATAGCTTGAATTTTTGGAATAGGAATATTCTTTCACTCTTAACAGAAAAAAAAAACCTTTAATGTTACATACTTCAAATAATTAATCATCATGCATTTAAAATGTTATTTACCTGTATATTTTGAATTGAAACTTCCGTTGAAAGGACGTTGATTCGCTACTTTCTCTGTAAAAAACGCATATTATAATTTCAAATTCGATAACAAAAATAACCAATAATATTATAGGTTTTAAGAACAATGAAATGCAATCATTAAGGCTGCATTCGAATTTACTACTGTTGTTGTTTATTTAAAGTTATATTGTTCTGTTACTTTCCCATCCCATTCATTCCGCAAATACATACAATATATCGCTGATAGAGGATAATATCGGTTAATGTTTTCGGACCTGAATCTAACTTATAAATCAACAGTTATTTCAAACTCACTTTATATACCTGATCCGAATATATTTTTAATTAATTACTATTTCACAACCGATTTCTGAAACTGTTACAAACGTTGAAAACTTGAAAACAGATTCTAAAAGATAAGTTATGTGAAAGCCGAGTCATTTATTAAGAGTCCACGCAGTATAAACAAATAAGGTGATTTAAAGTGAACTAATCTACCTTATGTCATCGACAATCACCAAAAATGGGAATAGTTCTACCCACAATCGAAAACTAACAGCGCACAACAGAATATTGTAAACAACACGTAAAACACGAAAAATACCATCCGTGGCTTGGCTTTGGCTTTCTTCTTCATTTACTAAAAAGGCTGCACAAGTATATAATTGCATAGTAAATAATGCAATTTCAAATGTTTGAAAATATAAAAAATGTATATCTGGTGAAATTATTTACCTTAACTTAAAGTCAACCGAATATGCTTGCGGCTTAAGATGTTTTAAGCAGTGAATCACAAGACAGACTGTGACTGCTCATTCTTTTGGTTAACACAAGAAACTTCCCAGGCATCTAGTCACGATTACCTTTTCTCTTATTCTCTACATTCTCTAGACTCTAGAATGTCGATACTTGAAACACTTTTAGAACTCTTGTGATATGTATATGCTGACGTAATATGCAGTAAAGTATATACATATAAATGCGATGATGAAAACATAAAAATATGAACGAAAACAAGTTTCATCATTTGACCGCAACTTAAATACCGGCGTACCACCGATCTGACCTTTTGATTGTAATTAAATCATAACAATTTTTTAATGACCTTTTGGAGTGTAAATTTCACATAAATTATACGTATATGTGTGCATATCAAAAAAAACCTTTAATTTATTTTAATTAAGTGAGCAATAATACAAATTTTATAAGTTGCGACATAATTTTAATGCAAATATCTCAATGATCCCCTTTTATTTTTAGCTGGATAATAATAATTAACAGTTATATACATATTTCTAGAAAACTCTGTGTGAAGTTTCATAGAATTTAGTGCATAGCTTTTTTATTAACCGACGAAAAAAAAAGGAGGAGGTTATCAATTCGACGAGTATATTTTTTTTTTTTTTTTATGTATGACCACGCATAACTTTTTACAGAGTAGTCCGATTTTGATAATTATTTTTTTATTGGAAAGGGTATACCCTGAAGTTGGTCCCATATAAATTTGGAAAAAAAAATCCAACCCTAAGGGTAGGAAAACAGGGGATGATTGATTATTCACTCACTAATTGTAATGTATAACCACGCATAACTTTTTACAGAGTAGTCCGATTTTAATAATTCTTTTTTTATTGGATAGGATATTCCTCGAAGTTGGTCCCATATAAATTTGGAAACAAAAATCCTACCTTAAGGGTGGGAAAATAGGGGTGATTTATTGTTCACTCACGGATTTTAATGCTGAGTTGTGTATTACAATTAATTTAAAAAAAAAACCTCACGATGAATGAGCTTTAGAACTGTTAATTTCTTGTGTGGAGACCTCTCAGTCTCTGCATTATAGCCACAAAAAATTATAAAATAAAAACTTTTTAACAAAAAAATTAAATCGCCGAAAAAACTGAAAAGCTAAAAATAATAAACCTTTTTTATTTAACCTTAATAACTAAGTTCTGAAACTAATGTAAGTATACCTAAGTAATTTTGAGTCGGAGCCAAACAAGCAAATTAATTAATTACGTGTGATGCGCGGCGGCGACGGGGCGCGACACACCCCTTCGCCGGAAAATGCCGAGCGTTCACGAAGTTAATGTCAGCGAGACAGCAACCCGACGATGTTTGGCGCCGACTCAAAATGACTTAGGTATACTTACATTAGTTTAAGAACTTAATTATTAAGGTTAAATAAAAAAGGTTTATTATTTTTAGCTTTTCAGTTTTTTCGGCGGTTTAATTTTTTTGTTAAAAAGTTTTTATTTTGACAAAACAAGTTAAGCTTAAGTACATACACGTACAGTATACAATATTAACTTAATTTATAGATTATTCTTGACATCCAAAGTCATCAATCTTGAAAACATATATTTTGAGTTTCTTGCAGTTTTAATGAATATATCCTACCATTTCTAAAGCTAAAAGTTGTAGAAGTTGTATGCGTTAAATTTTTTATGAATCAATCATATCTACCGTTGTTTATGTAATAATTCACGGATTTTAACAGTCAAAAATGTTTCATATTTATAACTCACATGGTTAGTCAATTAGAAGAACTGAACGATCGTTATTTTTGCTATAGTAATTATTTAAAATTTCGCGTGGTATGTCATTAAATCATATCGAAAAAGGTAAAATTTTAGCATTAAAAAAGAGAAATTTGAACATTAGCGAAATTTCGAAGAAAATTAAACGAAGTCGTCATGTTATTTACATTTAAAAAAAAAAAACGAACCCTTACGGAACGGCAAAGCGAAGGGGAAGGAAGAGAAAACGTTTTGTGCGGGATGGGAGGAAAATGTACATTGCCAGTAAATTGCAAACAAATGTTAGCACCTCCGCAAACAAAAGTGTCGAAAATAACAATTTGGTGAATTATTCGACATGATCCTAACATTTGTAGAGCTAAAATTAAGTTTGCTCACCGGCTTCTTCACCACCATAAAAAATCTCGGATGGAATTTGCAGAAAATAAAATGACTGTCATGATCGGACATTTATAAGAATATAGGTCAACATTGTTGAAATTTTTTGAAAGCGCATTACGATAGTCGATTTTTGGCGTGAGTTGGATGTCGCTGCGTTGAGTATATCAAAAGATAAAAATAAAATAATGATGTGCATACCATGAAAAAATGGAATTTACGAATCACCCTGTAATTCCCAGACGATTGACGTGTCGCCTTCCTGCCATAATTATGCGGTCTGACCATTTTCGCATGTTTTTTTGTACTATAAACTAGTTTAGCGCGAATTTTCAACTATATTACGAAACTCTGAGTGCATGTAATAATTTAACATACTTCAAAGCACACCGCCAGTGCCAGGTGTTCCACTACCTGATCTTGCAAGTGAGTGCTGACTCATGTACACCCTTAATATAACATCGTATTGGAATATGAGCCATTATTTCACCACTACCGGATCTTCTCGTGTAGAGATCGGTCTCACGATTCTCAATGCGTATCTCAACGTCATTCACGGTATATTTAGAATGGTAACCACCTCACTTTGAGTACGACCTTGGCAAAGAAATATATTTAGTAGTACCGACCTGAGCAACATGAACTGGTTTTATCGGTTCAGTAGCCTTCTTTAACCCTTTGAAGCATGGTGGTAACCCACGTTACCACCTTGATTTTTTTGAATTTTTCCAATTTATTTAATTGTTAACGTATTCAGATCCGGTTTTTTGCTCTTTTTAGTTAGTTTAGTGATGAATAAACATAAAAATGTGGTCTAATTGGAATAATTATTTATAATGTAAGATTTATAAATAAACAAACTTAAAAAATGACGTTTTTTTTTAAAAAATTCATGTTTGAATAATACATCCAAGGAGATAACTTGAAAACTCTCATTCGGGGGTTTTTGGGGTTGCTGATTACGAATCCGCTGACTGTAGAAAGTACCTATTCCTGTCAGCAGATGTTTTATCAATAAAACTTCAGGGAAGAAATACACCCAAAAACCACTGAATAAAACTTTTTATCAATATTCTAGAAAATGTACATATATATGTCGGTGTCCTCCATATTGAATCCGCCATCTTGAATTTCGAAAATCTGATAGCGGATTCGTAATCAGCGATCCCAAAATCCCCCGAATAAGAATTTTCACGATCATACAATCATTTAAAAAATGTATGCTTCAAAGGGTTAAATCACGAATAACTATACTTCAATATAGAAAAAGAAAAAACCGTAGCTGTCAAATTTAAAAATCAAATTTAACTCACCTAATCTCTTGCTGCGCTAATATGAAATTTAGGGTTATTTAACTCAACAGACTCCAGAAACAAACTTTTCGCTAATTACCCTGATTGACTAAACATCACTACCAGCACTTATGCCGCCGAATTAACAGATCGTTACTTTTCAAATGCGTGGCTTATGTTTGAGTCCAATTCTGTGCCGCTGAGTGCAATATAGTTTCAGCAATATGGGGTTCTAGTGCACTATGCTTTAAGATCCCGTGAATATCTCGAGTTATTTGACCGTTCCGGGTATTTTATACATACTACATATCTTTGCACAATTTTTTGAACACATATTTACAAAAGACGAAATATTAACTTGTCGTTCTGAACTTATTATTTTTGCCCGAAGTTATTGTGCACAAGATGATTATAAAAAAAAAAAAAAACCGATTGCAGTGATCTGATTAACTAAAAAGACAGAAACACAAATAAACGGAATTTAACACAGATAAAGTCGCGGGCCGCCGCTAGTCATAGTATACAGGGTGTTTCGTTAAGGTCTGAACAGGGATATGCCAATCGATTCTACATATTTTCCTGATCAACTTTTTTCTGAGAAAAAGCTTCCCAACCTTGTGGCTTTTCTCAGAAAAAAACCGTACTCGAATCCGATGTCTCGTTCTGAAATTATTCGTGGTAGATTGATTCAGGACTGTAGATCAGGGCGTCGCTGGAACCTCGATATAGCCGTGTTGGGTTAACTAGGCACATAATTAATACGAATTTCTCATTTTTAAGGTGAAATTCGATGCGCGAAGTTGGCTTAGGAGATTTCGTGTGTATTGTGCATTCTTTTTTCTACACCTGGTCCATGGTGCTCAACCACTCTAACACGAATAACTTCAGAACGCAACGTCGGATTCGAGTTTAGAGTGTTCAAGTTCCAATAACGGTTTCTACAGTCAAACAACCGTTTAGCACGCCACCGTTAAAAGTACACAAACGGCGCCCGTTAGAGCAAAAACAACCAGGCAGTATGAATCGGTGGATGACCACCAGGAGGAAGATCAGCAGGAGTTTGACGAAGTCCAATCCAAACACTGGATTCTGGTGAAGGGGAGCAAAGCAATCAGGAGAGAGAGCATGGGAGGCAACACGAGAGCCCATCACAAAGCACCAATATCAGAAACAGATTCACCATCTTGGAAGCAGAGGACATACTAGAGGTGAACAATTTTGCCTCAGTATTAACACGCAATAAATCAGTAGATAATATTTATTATTTATTAATTTCCGTAAGGTAATTTAGTTAAATGTGGTAATTTTAAGTGGTTTCTAATAAGTTCTGTAGGTTTCAGTGTTCTCTTGGGCGCAATTAAATCACTAAAATGGCAAAGAAACTAATGGCGTCTACTACGGCCAAAAATGCAAAAGAAATTGCAAATGGTGTGCTATACAGGAAAATTGCAGCAAAATTTCGTGTTTCCATTGGAGTAGTAGCCAAAACTAAAAAAAAATTTGCAATTAACATTGATAAGAACATTGGGGGACGACCACAAAAATTTAATCCGTTGGGAACAGATGGCCGCATTTGGACATGGGTTGATCAAAAACTAGGCTTACAAGATCGAAATATTCAGCAAACGGTGAAATTCGGTGGAGGTTCGGTCATGATATGGGGATGTTTCTGTGGAGGAAAGTTGGGAAAATGTCGAAAAATTGATGAGATAATGCGAGCCACAGATTACATATCCATATTAGAAGATAGGCTCTTGCCAAGCATTGAACAATTCGGTTGTGAACCAACGGACTTAACATTCATGCAGGACAATGATCCGAAACATACAGCCAAAATCACGCAAAAGTGGATCTTCTATAATAATATTTGTTCCCCCAAATGACCTCCGAATCCTCCAGACCTTAACCCCATAGAGCACCTATGGGGTTACGTAAAAAGTTAATACTCCTTAAGCCGACTCCAGCGAATAACGAAGAACTCTGGCAGGCTGTCCAGAAAATATGGGATGAAGTGGTCGCAAATTATTTGCCAAAAATTTGTGGAGAGTATGACCAAACGTATAGGTTGCATGCTAAAAGCAAAAGGAGGTCATACAAAATATTAATTAAGGGGTTATTCTACTAATCAAAAAAATTGTTTTCCTTTTTTTTTTTTTTGCATATTTCGATAGAAAAGTATCTCAAGAATAACAGTTTAAAATTTCACATCGATGTCTTACTTCGTTTTGATTTTAAAGCATTTTCCGCTCCCTTCGGTATTTCGAAAGTTTGTGTATTGTGTATAGCAAAAAATTCGGTTGCAAAAACTTTAAACGCGTTTTTCTCGAAACGTACTTTTTTTGGCGCGTGGTAAAATTTCAAAGAAACTAATTAACCGATCGACTTCAAATTTTGTGTACACACTTATTTAGTGGTTATCTACTGCACTGACCAGAGTTTAGAGCGAAAAAAATTTTTTTGGCAAAATGGCAAGTTATTTTTTAATCAACAAAATGTCGAAAATTGACACTTTTTTTTCAAACTTGTGGCAAAGTGCAAAAAAACATAAATTTTGGCCTAAGGTTAGGTCAGTGCAGTAGTTTATAGCCCAATCAACATCATTTTTTGTTTTTTTTTTTTTATTGCAAATGAATATTCTCACCACAGTTTTACCAGGCGCAAAACTTTTTTAACTTTTATGTATGACGTCACTGGACTTGACAGCCGCCATTTTGTTTTTAAATGTGTTTTAATTGATACAAATTTAATGTTCATTCGATAATAAACAATAATGCAAAATTTCAAAACGATATCTATTGTAGTTTTTTTTTTATTTTAATTAAGACCCCTTTTTTACCGGGTGATTAGTAGAATAACCCCTTAATTTAAAAAGATTAATTAAAATAAATAAATGAATAAAAAATTGACTTGACTTTTAATAGATGTTCAACTGCGGCAAAAGTGTTCATATAGCATTTAATGGAAAATGTTTAATTTTTTTTTTTCTATCAACCTGTTTGTTTCTTAAACTGTGAAGAATGTTGTATTATCCCGTAATATATTTAATAAAAAACTAGCTTCTTATTTTGCTTTACGTAGCATTAGTTAGAAAATTATATTCACCGATATCAATATAATGTGAACAGTTTTGCCCCTCACTGTATCGTTTAGTGATCTTTGCCGATGGATATGGAGTACGAACATTCTTACTATGGATGATGACAATAGTGTGAAATGTGTTGACCAGTCCACTGCCAGATGTGCAAGAGTTCGTTTACAATACTCCTCTGTTAAATTCATTGTTCCAGTGGAGTGCTTTCAAAAGATTCTAAACAATGTTTCTTGGCCGTCGGATATTGTTGTTAAGGAGTTTGTTGACAGGCCGGTTTTTCGCGTATGCGATCGACAATTTCGCGCAAAAAGAAGAAAGTTTTAAGCGTTTACTATCAGAATGTTAATGGGCCTCGGACTAAGACTGCTCAATTGTATAACTCGGCGCTGAACAGTGACTTTGACATTTTGTGCTTTGTTGAAACCTGATTGCATGCGGGTGTTCTGGATCCTGAGCTTTTGCTTCAGGATTACTTTATCTTCCGACGTGATCGCCACCCTGATGTTGATGCACCTATTGGTGGAGGTATTTTACTCGCGGTTCGTCATGATATTGATGCTTCTCCTGTTCATGTCGATGTGGCTGGGATATTGAATTTTTAGCGATTTGCGCCATGGTATCTTCCAATTAGATCAATGTTGCTGTAGTTTATATGTATTAATCCTGCCGCTCCTGCTGCACATTATCAACAGCAAGGCCAGCACTTGATCGTTTGTGAATGTTGTGAACCTCCTGATGAGGTCGTCATCTTGGGCGATTTTAACCTGCGTAATGCATTTTGTTTACGCAGATGTGTTATCTTCTCAGGAATCTTTTATTGTGGATGACTTAGCTGGCATCGGTCTGGCTCAAATAAATGGTATTTATAACGGCAGAAATCGTCTCCTCGATTTAATTTTCACATCTGACCCGCTTGCGACGTTTATATCGAGATGCGAAGTGCCTGTATCAAATGAAGTACCGGATCACCCTTCCCTTGTTACAGTTTTGCATTTGAACATTTCGCCACCGGACAATAGTTTAGAAAATTCTGCATACTCTTTTCAGTTTTTGAAAGCTAATTTTGATCAATTAAACTTATTTTTTTCCTCTGTAGAATGGTTGACATTGTTTAAATCTGCTGATGGCTTGGATGATGTTGTCAATTTGTTATATGATGTTCGTAGGGTCCGTTTCAAACGTTTTGTGCCTTATACTTTATAAGCTTTATTAGCCGATGTGGTATGACGACACTTTAAAATCTTTACGTAACCGTAGAAATGCCGGATGGAAGAAATATGGCACGACTAAGTCCGAGACTATGTTTCTTTTTCAGAGCTGAGAAAGCTCTTTATGTCATATGCTGAATGCCGTTATAGCTCTTTTTTGTGTACCGTTCAGTCTGATTTAAAATTTAATCCCAAGAACTTTTGGTCCTTTGTTAGTTCTAAACGTAAATCTAGCTAATTTCTAAATGCGTTATCCTATAATGATGTTCCTAGCTGTGATATTGAGACTATTAGCAACTTTTTTCCTTCGCATTTTGGTAGTGCTTATGATAGTTCTGACTTTGCTTTAGATTCTTCTTATTTTTTTCCACCTGCAGTCCTGATAATGTACCGGCTGTGATTTTGAACAAGTGTCGTGATTCTCTTGTTGGACAATTAACTTATTTATTTAATTAAGCTTTAAAATACTCGTATTTCTCCACAGTTTGGAAATCCACATTTGTGATACCGATTTTTAAGAAAGGCAAAAGAGAGATTGTCGAGAACTACCGTCCTATTGTCAAGCTTTCCCCTATTCCAAAGCTTTTTGAATCTATTATCTGTTATATAACTCAGCTTCCAGGTCGGTAATCTTATATCTTATAATCAGCATGGCTTTTTTAAGCATAAATCCATAGTAACTACTTTGCTTGAATTTACACATACTACGGTTGATGCTATGGAACGTGATTTTCAGGTTGGCACTGTCTATACTGACTTCAGTAAGGCTTTCGATAAACTTTCACATAAAATTCTTACTTCAACTTAACTTGAAGGAGTTTGGTTTTGCACCTAATCTCATTGACTAGATTAAATCTTACCTAGAGGATAGTAGAAGGAAAAATTTATATCGCTCTACATTTTCTAGTGAATTTTCTGCTACCTCTGGCGTCTCACCTTGGTCCATTATTTTCTATTTTATTTTTTAACCATGTAATTAATGTTATAACTGACTCCAAAGTTATTGCTTATACTGACGATATTAAGATATTCAAAATTATACGGAACGAGACTGGTCAGCTGCGCTACAAAGCGACTTAAATAGGTTTTGCTTGTGATGGTGTACGAATTTTATGCATCTAAATATTGATAAATGCGTTGTTCTCAGTTATTTACGTAGAACATCTAACTTCTTTCCCAATTTTTCTCTTGGTAATAATCAACTTTCTATCAGTACATCCGTAACTTACCTTGGAGTTATTTGTGATTCTAAACTTGATTTCAAATCGCATATCAATAATGATATAATTCGTTCAAATTACATTGGCTTGGCTTGGCTTTATCCGTCGTTGGACTAAGGATTTTTCTGACCCATATGTCCTAAAATCGCTTTACCTTTGTTTTGTTTTGCCTATTGTTCAATATGCGTCTGTGGTTTGGTCTCCGTATTACGATCGCCATATCAATCGTATTGAAGCTGTGCAAAGGCTCTTCCTTCGCTTTGCTTTGCGACATTTACCGTGGAATAACCGTATTGTTCTCCGTCAGAAAGACCGGCTCAAATTAAATAACATATATTTTTTATGGCAACATGGCTAAAATGTCTTTTATGCCTCGTCTTATCACGGGTGAAGTATCTTCGCCTGAATTGCTTGAAAGTGTGAGTATTGCTTCGCATCCGCGGTCTTTGAGGCACAACACGTTCTTATACAATGATTTCCATCGTTCGAATTATGGTATAAACGCGCCTATGTCAGCCATGTCTAGATATGTATACTTTTTAACGCTTATTCGCACATCATCATTATTTCCTTATATTCTTCCTAATTTCTTTAACCACTGCCTAAATAATGGATACTTTCCCAAAGAATGGGAACGAGCCAAGCTAATCCAATTACAGACAAATAAAAAATCTAATCACGTAAGTGACTTTAGGTCCATAAAGCTACTGTCCAACATAGGTAAACTTCTGGAACGCATTATTGCAGACGAGCTTGATTTCTTCGACGGCGAGGGCAATAGACTCCTTTAAATGCTTCAAATCTCCTGGAGGGGATGGGATATCCCGGCCCTACTGCAAAAGGAACCTAGGGAAATTCTCCTCCCGGCCATTGTTAAAACCCCACGAGCAAGCTACGACTTGGGCTACATCCCTCAAGCATGGAGGGACGTCAGGGTGGTTTTCATCCGTAAAAGCGGGGAACGTAACCCGTCACAGCCTAAGGCATACCGCCCTATCAGTCTAACCTCCTTCCTACTCAAGACAATGGAAAAGGTTTTGGACTAGCACATCCGCAGCACTGCACTTGCCAGAATACCGCTGCACCCATACAAACACGTTAACCAAGAGGTAATCAACAATATCCGCCCTGTATAATTTGGTAGGCCTCATAGAGAAGACACTAGAAAAGAAAGAAATAGCCAAATGCATCTTCTTAGAAATATAAGGAGCTTTCGATAATACATCCTTCGTCTCAATTGAACGGCAGCTGCCGAGGGGGGTATGGAGCCCCAAACGGTTGCCTGGATTAACCTCTTCAGAGCCGAATTTTTTAAAGGTGGAAAAAGTGCGTTCATGTTTTATCTGATTACCTACAGTAAGTAAGAAAAATTTGGAAAAACAATTAGTATAAAAAAGAAAACTGAGTTCAAATATTTGACAGTAAAGTGCTATTAGTAAAAAAAATAAAAAACCTAATTTTGCAGATTATTTTTTCAAAATAAAGCACTTATTTAAACTAACCAAATGTTATACATTGGATAGTTTATTTATCAGAGATTTAGGATGTTCTTCCAATAAACTAAAAAGATACCACGCGGTAATCAGAGGCAACTTTGAAATATTTTGAAAGCAGTTAATTTTAAGTCGAATAAAGTGCTATCCATGCTTCCATACTACCAATTGTTTGGTTTTATTGTTGAAATATAATCTAATGAGTAGTTCTTTAACAGATTTTAATTTGTTTTTCAGTGAAAATAATTTTAATTTCTAAAAAACTAAACGTACACATATGTGACCAAGGGCATCAAGAAGTTAAAGCGATGGTGAGCTCCCGGATGATCTCGTTAAATCTGGGTGAGGCTGTTGTAACGGCAAGGGCCACAAGAGCCTCCGGAGCCTAGGTTAAGCTAGATTGGAGTGGCTGCCCTAGAAAGGTACGCTTAGGCCATTTCTGGCCCATTGTGGTATTACGTAGCGCAGGAGATCATGGTTATACGTGGGATTCGAATCCACAGTCTCTGGAATGGTAGTACAGTGTGCTGGTCATACGAAGCAATAATAAGACCCATCGTCACCTATGCATCGGTCATACGGTGGGAAAAGGCAGAGCAGGCCACAACGAGGGCTAAGTAAAGTGCAGAGACTCGGCTGCCTTGGATGAGGCAGCTCTAGAAGCACTGATATAATTAACCCTGCTCCACCTTCACATCCAGAAGGAAGCAGCTCGCAGTGCTCTAAAACTCAACATATCATATGCCAATCATACCCACAGCCGCTCGGGACACATGAAAGTGGTAAACACTTTCTCTGGGGACCCAATGACCGATGGAGAGTGAGATCTAATGTCAAGAAAATTTAACTTCGATGTACCTTTCAAGGTAGAGATTAAGGACCGACAGAGGTGGAAGGACTCTGGTTCCAGCGCCTGACCGGGAACTGTAGTACACTGACGGCTCTAGGAAGGACGGGCTCTTTGACGCCGGGATCTATGGTCCAATCTGCCAGATCTCAATAGCTCTAGGAAAAACCCCAACAATCTTCCAAACCGAGATTCTAGCCATCGAAATCTGCGCCAGAGCCATTCTAGGGAGGGGATTGAAAGGGGCTAGACTCCGAATATTATCGGACAGCCAAGCGGCCCTCAAAGCGCTCACAAGCATCTCCGTAACATCCAAACTGTTATGGAGCTGCCTAAACGTGCTTAACAAGGTCACTCTAGCCTGAGTACCAGGCCACGAAGGAACATACGGACATGTGTAGGTGGATAAGCTCGCGAGATAGGGAGCGGAAACCCCATTCATTGGACTGGAACCTTTCTGTAGTCTGTCTAGGAATTATACGGACTCCGTCTTAAAAAGTTGGGAGCGGGGTGATTTTTCACGGATCTACATATGTATACACGAGCCATTGCCCGCTAAGATATCACCTCAAAAAAATAGGCCTCACGGATGATGATACCTATCACTTCTGCCTCGAAGAGATAGAGACAACGTAGCACGTGTTCTACGAATGCTTAGCCAAAGGCTGATACACTTCTAATAACCCCGTCAATAATATCGAAGGCGGCGCCCCAAGACACAATAGCCTTCTATAAAAGTATCGATTTGGATGCGGAATAGACCAAGCAGGGTTCGCGCAAAGCATCAATTCCAATAACAATAATAATAATAATGTGTTGGAAAAACTTTCAGACAAGAACTAAAAAATGTTCAAACAACTATATTTATGAGCTAGCCGAAGTAACACCTATTAAAAGGTATATAGTGGATTTAAGCCAAAAATTTCCTAAAACTTTCACTACCCATGATAACACCATGATAACTCCTTGATAAAAAATAAAAAACATATTTGGAAAACAAATACGCCAAACTCTCAGATTATTACCCTTCGCTCTTTGCGGTGGTCAATGACGAAAACGATGTACTTTCAACCATGCCCGACAATAACAATAGAACTCCTAAATTTTATAATTCGGTATTTGTTTCCTATCAAAGTAATAGAAGATAACATTAGTAAAGAAATAGAACTATGACATTTTATAAAGTACTCGTTATTCTCATCACAATAAGATTATTCATAGATAGTACTTATATATAACACATTGGAACTAACATTAAGGCAAATTCTGTAAATATAATAGTCTAAGCTAAGGAGTTCATCTATCTATAGTTTTATGTAGGTAAAAGTAAATAACTATGCCCTATATTAAAAGACAATTGATAATCACTTGTTTTGTATTTAAGTTAGTTTTAAATGAAAAGACCGGCTTCAGTAAAATACAGCTTTATTTGTAAGTCTTTACTCCACCGTGGTTCAGATGTTACTGCCCTACTGTACAGGATGGCCAGAAATAACTGTCAGTGTTTTTAACTTAAATTTTTAAGGAATTTAGAGAAATTATTTCCTACATGGCATTTTTCCTTGAACCTACTATGTATATAGCCCTGGCAACACACAGATATGAATGATTTTGACATTTAAATTCCGTTATATTTAATACCACGATGGACGCGAAGCGCGAGCTTGTGATTATTTTGTTTTTAAATAAATATCGAAAATGTGATTACAAAACAGCTTAAACCTTTGAATATTAAAGAAAGGTTTATATATCGGACCATTAAACAATATAATGAAACGACGTCTTTTAAAAGTAGTCCAAAAACAGGCCGTAAAACGACAGTTCGAACAAAGGAAGTCATAAAAAGGGTCAAAGAGCGATTTCGGCGTAATCCAACACAATCAGCCCGATCTGTAGCAAATATCAAAAAGTTTGATGCGTGCGTGCCGCTTGCGAGTCATTTTTTAAACGTTTACGTTTTGCAATTCAAAAGAAGGTGAGCGATTTGAACTCATTCATAATTTTGAAAATGTTATTATACATGTCGTAGACTGAAAAATAACTGAATTCTGTCTGTTGATTTGGTTTTTATTGTAAAATACTTTACTGACAATTATTTCTGGCCACAGTGTACATGCCTACGTGCGTCTGTGACATTCTACATCTGTGATATATTTGATATCAGTGATATTGTAGACTTAAGATATTTTAGAGATTCTGGTACTTAAGTGATATTTACATTTACTTACTAAGCCAATATATATCACACTAATTGAATTGGAATAATAACAAACGTACACTCTTAACCCAGATGCCGGCTAACCGTAGATTGCGCAAAATGATGGTAGTTTACTGTCAATTTGATGTCATCATGACAATTTTTGGGTGTCATAATGATGGTTACCGTCATTATGACGGGTAATGTGTCCAAGGTATTAGTTCAATTTTTTTTAATCTTAATTTTATATATTTTCTATAATATATAAATTTTCCCTTTTCACAGTGAGTTCACAGTTCAAAGTGAGCTTTTGGCTCAGAGTTGTGTCGTTAAAAATTCACCTTTGACAAGTATGATTTCAAAAATTCATATCGATTCTTACTAAATACATCTATTACGTAAAGAATCCCCTTCTTTTTTAACGACTTCCAAAGATTTTAACTTATTTACTTTGGCTGTTCGCTTTCCTACATGAATTAGGATAATTCAGACACACTAAATACATCATTTTCGTTAGGAATGGGATCTAGTACTTTGGCGTTGCCTTCTTTCACTTTACGCTGGGTAAGAGTGAGACATATTTATTTGAGAATTAACGTTCAAGGTGAAACAAAATTCTGCTCTGGATGCTACGCTGAATTATAAACTCAGGGTCACTCCTATAGAATGTTATGGAAAAAGGTATTAAAATCAAAATTGTCACAACGTCAGAACTAATTAGATTTCATATATGTAAATAAGAAAATGTTGTAACAAGTGTGAGACCATTCAATTTGATGTATTGGTTTTTCTAGTATTAAATCATTAGGTACTTACGTTTTGATTCCAGCGATGGAAGTGAAGGCTTTCGATCTGAGTGAACTAGACAAGGTCGACCTATCCGCGAAGGCAATGCTATTCCGGACGATTTTGGCGATTGTTGCACGTTAGATTTGTCGTCTGATCTTTTTGTTAAATCAGATGCGTTTGTTTTGTCATCCATTAGTGTTGTTAAAGTTTGCGGATATCAGCTACCTAATTTTAAAAAATATACATAGATAATTTTACAGTATTTTAATAAATACAACTGTGATTCTGGTCAAATTGTAATCAGGCAGCCACGGCCAAAGAATATCTAAATAATATTATATAATAAAAAGTAATATTCTAATGCAACCTACAAATTCAAAGAAAATTATAATAGGAGACAGAGATAAAAAAATAGGCAACGTAAAGTTCTCACCTACAGGTCTTACAGTTTAAGGCTTTTTTTAACATGCATTTATCAAGACACATTGAATAAATTACATACAAGTCGACAACATTTCATTTGAAAACAGTGAAAGTCTGTGGTGCAGGAGCGTGTTTAAAAACCATAGTAATGCTCATCGAAGCCACTTAACTACAGAATTATGCTTAAGCACAAAGTATACATAATTTCATCAAAAATTTCTTACTTTGCATCAAACACAAGATTTGACAAATGTTAATACTAAATTGCTGTCTGTCACCATGCAGACTATTGACAATACCATGGCATCCGAACCATGGTATCGAAACCAGCTAGGTATCAGTAGTCCGTAAATTGAAAGTAAATAAACATATTTATTAACCCTTATTATTTTTACATAATTAAAGTTTGTCAATGAATTTTTCCATTGTTTGAAAACATCAGTGACTTCCTGTGCTACTTCCAGTACTTCATTCTAAATTTTGTTTTTTCCTCCGTCTTTCTGTTTTTTTTTTCGCCGTTCTCTATAGCTATTGCGTTCGGTTGATATTTCCTCCAGCAAATTTATCAGTGTCTCACTATTACTTCTACATCATCTTTTGGATAGTGTTATTAGTGGAATTTTTTTTTACATGGCCTTTTTTTCCACCTCATGAGATACAAGCTCCCATGCATTGTCACTTTTCAAGGAAGATCCATCGAATTAATTTTTATTTTCTTTATAAATTTGAACTAAACATTTGAATTCGTTCTCCGTTCATAATAGTCTTACACCTTTATTATTTAAAAAAAGAAATAAAATAATTTCAGAAGAGTTCGATTTCTTTGAAAATGATGACAAATCTGACAAATTTTTTCCATTTTCCTTTAATGCAACATCACAATTAGACTCAATTAGATGAGCTATAGGGGTTTTGCGCCATTTTTACGTGTATTTTTAAAGGGGGGAGGAAATTCACATTTTCCGCTATCTTGAATTTTGAAAGCTCGTAGTCTACATCTAGGAGCTGTTTTAAGATATATGGGTGACATCATAAAAGCCCTTGTATACATATATGTATGTATATACCGAGTGTTCCAAAAGTATGGAAACCCCTGAATAACTCGTCAAGGATGCATTTTTTGGAAAAATGTTACATACAAAAGTTTCAGGATTTTTTCCTAGCCATTCGATGGTGACCTTGGATTTGACCTTGACCTTGACCTTCAAGTTCATTTCAAGGTCAAAGTCGTTTTTCAAATGGGAACCCCTATTTTTTATTGCGGATTTGGAAAGAGCAGGAAATACGTTCAGATATGTCCTTGACCATGTCCTTGACCACGACCTTCAAGGTCATTCTGAGGTCAAAGTTGTTTTTTCAGTTTTTTCAACGGGAACCCCTATTTTTTATTGTGGATTTGTGATAAGCAGGGAATTTGGTGTTCAAGCATGCTCTTGATTACGACCTTGACAATGACTCTCAAGGTCATTTAATTACATTAGGACTATTTTTTTTTTGCTAAGTTAGCAGAAACGAAAAATTAAATGTACGAATGACCATAATCATGCTCTTGTCAAAAAATTCCAATAACATATATGCTTGAGGATTATCAAGGAAACCCAATCAAAAGACGATTTCATGAAATGGAATTGCTAAAAGTCAAGCATCCACAAGTCTACCGTATTGAAAAACGCTGGAAATAAAGTGTATGTTGAATGGTTGGGATTTTCATCGAAACATAACTTCTGGATAAAAGTATTATAATCAAACAATATATTATAATCAATAGGAATAAAAATAAATTTTTAAAATATAAACTAGCGTTTTATTTTCCATAGTCATTTATTCTTGTTTTACATATATACAATATTTTGTCACTATGGTTTGGTCCAATATTGGTTCCAGTATTTCACTTGTATTGAAGATTCTCTGCTGAAATTGTAGCCTTTCGGTTGCGCATATACATATACCATTCACCCTTACGACTAGCTCCATAGGCAAAGTTCCACAATTGGAAAATGTGTACTTCTGGTGTTGGTATAAATCGAAACCTTTTCGGCATTCTCTACAGCTGTTTCTTGTGATTCTCATGTAAACATAGATGAGATGTTGAATTTCTTGATTGTAGATACCACTCTGCAGTATGACACCTGGAAGTATCTTGTTCTGCAGTTGTATTATCTTTCAAGCATGAACAGTTGGTGTAATGCTTTATATATTTAGAATTTACTTTGTGAACGTTTTCATATTGACAAAGAAATTGATAGCCTGTTTCTATTCTATCCTTATGCTCTTCTAGCAGAATAGAGTAATCGTCAAGGAATTTCTTAATACTCATCTGAAATATTCAGTTGGCTTGGTTGGTTGGTTAGAAAGCTGGTTTCAATACTTATCTTTTATTATTATTATCTTTTATCTTTTGGTAGCGTACGGAAAAAATATATTTATTTTCAGATGCTCGCCCTGATTTGATAACTAATTAAATTGTAGGAGAATTTATCTGGGACTTTAATTCTTTTGACCTACAAATAAGATCACTTGATCACAAGCTGACCAATCAGATGCGTAGCTCCTGATAAGACGTCACATAACATATACAAAGCAACCCGCGTACTTTGCAACAACATGTTCACACATGATCATTCGTGCCCCCAATACCTAATATGCTAACGTGATCACGACTTAAGATAGAAAATACACGTCAACAAGGAATGGGGTAAAGCTTTCGGCAGGGAGAGAGGGAAACCACACGCACAAGAGCTTTCATGACGTCACCCACCTTGAAACAGCTCCTAGACGTAGAGGACGAGCTTTCAAAATTCAACATGGCAGAAAATGTAAATTCCGACCCCCCTTTAAAAATATACGTAAAAATGGTGCAGAACCTGATAACTTATCTGACTCATCTACTTCGAAAATTTGTAGAGTTCCTGTAATTATTGCAAATAGTTATGCTCGTGATTATGTTGTGGTTAACCTCCGAGTTTTTGAACGACAAATATTAACCATAATTAACTATGGTTAACTATAGTTAAGTTTTTGAACACGCTCCTGGTCAACCTGAATGTTTTGCAAGCAACAATCAACTAAACAGCAAACTCAATTTTTGCAGCAACAGTATCAAATTTAACAAAAGAAGAGCAGCAGAAAAACATACAAAAGTGACAAGTAGTAGTTTAGTGTGCATTAACCAATCTACGATCTTTTCACTATAGTTGTTAAATAAATAAATAAATAAGTTCAAATGGAAAACGATAGAATACGATTGCTTATTCAAAAACAAATATCATTAACAGCTCCAATTAATTTATTGAAGAAATTTTTTGACGAGACATTTCGATAGTCCAATTTTTATAATCGAATGAATAGATTGACTGAACTTTTAAGTTAGATCGTCGCTAGCGGAACCGATACACAAAAGCGTGGTTCGGTAAAACGTACGATGACTAAACTTGAATACCTAATTGCGAAATTATTGACGATGAATTGCAGACCAAAGAATAAATACAATGTTAAAATAAGTTTAAACAACACAATACAGAGGCAATGGGCCTCGAATACCCAATCTTTAGGGCTTGACACATCAATCCTCTGGCAAAATGGCGTCAGACTCACGCTACGCTATTATAGCCAAGAGGCCCGCCAGTCATAGATGAAGGACCTGCGAGCGCGGCGCCCCGTTCGTGGAATTGAAATACAATTTTAAAGAATTGGATGACGCTTTGCTTGAGGAAAGCGCCCTCAAAGTTTAAAGACAATAACTTAAGACAGCCTTATTAACGAAATTAAGCATTTCAAACGTTGAGTACGTTCTCAAACGCCGTTCATGGCTAACCCCCACGGCATTGAACGTGTTAAGGTCAATTTACAATACAAATTTTCCTTAGAAATTTTTTTTATCGCCTGTGTTTACCCAACCAGATTGTCAAATTGAAGCTGGAAAATTCGTTTCCCAACCTTGTAATCGCATTAAGGATTCTTTACCTGCAACTGTCGCACAGGCAGAGGGCACATTTAGTGCGTATACAAATTTTCTGAAATCAATAAGGTCACAATGGAAACTTCAGGACCTCGGACTTCTAAACGTAGAGTAATTTAGCAAAATAGTGTCATTTGATCTCATTTTTGGAAAAGTTTCCAATAGAAAGGCAAGAAAAGTTTCTAAAAATAACTTGCATTTCGAATTTTTTGTAATTGTGTTATTGTGTTCTGTTTATTTCTTTAAATACCTAGTACCCAGGATGGGAATATAGGACTGGACCAGGAGACGAGGGACCACCTTAATGACCGGTTTCGAGGCTCGTGATGAGCTCGTTACGGCCCTCTATGAAAGTATATAAGTTTATTCTTCTACAAATAAATTTTCGTAGTAATATTATTCGAGGCAGCCTGACAGACAATGTTAGATACTAACTAGCTTAATTAAACATTCTTGAAGAAATTTCTAGTACACATAAAGAAATTATTTTCCGTGTTTAAACTTTTGCAGGGATATTAGCTGCGGTCTTTTCATTGGGTTCCGGCTTTGGTTCTGGATTATGTGAAGAGAACGATCCAGGTTAGCGATTCTTTGCGATTTAAAACTTGATATACCTGCCTTCCTCACATATGAATAAAATTTTATAATTCTGTCTGTCTTCTTGCGGAGAACACCGAGTGAACCCTAATTTTGTTTTGAATTAAAATTCAATTAGTTAATAATTGGAAGAGAATGGATATAATGAGGTAACGATTTTATACCTTTTTAAAATTCATATCAGAATGTTAGAGCGACAACATTTGCGAAACAAAATTCGACATCACCGCCTCTCAGAAAATTTTTGAACTATCTAGTTCTTTGATTAAGAACCGGATAAATATATGGGTTAGGAGTTGCTGTAAAATGCTGTACTAGCTATTAGCTGCGTTTTTTGCATCCGGGTCTGGGTCTGGTTGTGTCAAATGAAAAAAACGATCCAGGTTAATTACCCGGATAAGGATTTTTGTTTCTTAAAGGATGGCATGCCTGCCTAATGTAATGACAGCGTGGAAAAGGACGACCATACCATACTGAGAGCACCAGACTCCCTTGATCACCGAAATTAAGCAGCATAGGGCGCGGATAGTACTTGGATGGCGGACACCGTGAAAAGGAAAGTGTTTGTTTTCATCGCTGAAATTACAAAACAATCAGAAAATAATAAATCAAATGAATATTGAGCATTATTTACATATTTTGTACCTTTCATTTACTTATTACTCTCCCTTTTTCTACTTGAAGAACAAACTAAAAGTTCTCTAAGAGTCATATGTGCTTAAATTTTCTGATTTTGTTTCATTTATTGATCTTATTTTAAATTCTAAAAAATTCTTACAAAAATTATTATTATTAGTTTTTGAAATACCCCTCTTATGATTTCTATATATTTACGCCTGCACTGTGAACTACTACTAAGCCAGCAATTTCGATCACATTCCGTGTTTAGTTTATATTTCTATGCCCTGAACCAGATCACAAAAACGCAGCTATTGTTCCAAAGTACCTCTCCACGTCTTACGAAACTATTAAATGCTCTAATTGTGGAGTCTGCAAATCGGCGACAGGAAATAATCGAACCATTACAGAAGTTATACCAAAATTTCTTTGCTTTTATGATACTTAAAACCATTTAAGCAACTTAGAACTACTAAAATTCTATATATTTACCGGTTATTAATTCGCAGTGCGAATAAGAGTTGAATGATTCCTTAAAGTGCACAAATTTGCTTTTACAAACGTAAAAATCTTAATACTTTAAACTTCATAAACTCGTAATAAATCTAAATTTATTATTGCGCTGTCAAATTATTGACGTTCTGCCAAAAACGTCAGGTATACAGCCAGATGCATTTTCAACCTAAAGCCGGCAACACACGTTTACTGTCAGTAATGACACTTATTAAATGTTCAACTCATCAAAATATTGAAAGATTTAGCGATCCATATGAAAATCTATTGAATTTCCCCACTGTCAATAGACCATTCGTCCCATATAAAAATGGTATACTTTTCGATATCTTTTGCTAACACCATTAACCAATTTTGAACAGTCAGCTGTGGGTTTGAATTATTGCCAAATGTATTTTTGGAGCATTATTCAGTTTTAATGACATAAACGCATCAAGAAAATGCACTGACATTAAATAATTTATTTTGTATCTTAATTCCCTTAAAAGGAATGCAAACATGAAATTGCCCTACTTTGAGATAAAATTGAATTTTACACGATTTATAAGCTTTCGGCAGAACTTTTGTAATTAAATTATGATAATTAGTCTTTTAGTATTCCGTATTGCAAATTTTTATTTACTTACAAAAATTTTTATTTATTTACAAAAAACTTAGGTGGCGTAATGCGAGAATTAATTCAGATTTAATTGCATTATAACAAAAGCACCAAAATGCTCTAATTATGACTTTTGAGTTCTTAAAACAGTTGTTCCGCGATATAAATCGCATTACCAGAAGTGAGCATTTCGACGTTGTTGCTGAGAATTTGTCAATGAAAAAAGTGTTATGAAATGGAACAAGTAATCACAAAGAAAGGAAAATATGTATAAGTGAAAACAATTAAAATATGACAATTGAAACATGAAATGAAATCGCGCTACTATGATGGAAAAACTTTTAAATCACTTATTCTATGATTTCCTATAGAAGCGGACGGAGCGATTTTTGTTCCCTCTCTTTCGCTATGAAGCAGTGACAGTTCGTGAAATTACGTAAACTTAACGTTCTATGTCACAGAATTGTTACCGGGCTGAATTGCCGTTACCTTTGAATATAAAGCCTAAGATAACGCTGTTTCGTGTAAAAGCCCTATACGTGAGCATAGTAAAAACGGGGGCGCTCATAGAAAGAGAAATACGACTTTAATAAACGAGAGGGAAACAGCCAAGTAGCATGGGCATTCGTTTTTTTGCACGATTAGAAGTGTTCTTTTTACAGAGGGCGTTGAAAAAGGAGTTTTTGGAGGGGCTTGTGCATAATAAAATTTGTTTTATTCCTGTCTCCACTGTTGATTAATACAAAAATTGTGTGCACTAACACTAGTCGAACGTTTTTACGCTCGGAGAGTGATATCGCGTTACCTTATGCTTTATTTTCATAGGGTGTAAGCAGGAGGGAAGAAAAAGTGTACCATTTTGATATAGGCATTTTTTATGGGACGAATTTCTATATGTCAGTGACGACGTCTTAGGTCAGAGTAATTCTCCAATGGAGCGCTCTTTCTTTACCGATCTAGTTAATACCGCTGTTTTAATTTTTGTTTTAATGATTTATAGTGTGGCTAGGGTATTATTAGTTAAATGGAAATAGGAAATTACCATTCCATGTTTTTTAATTTAGTGGTTTAAAATAATAACTATATTTAACAGTGTACTGCAATGGGTGGTTGTCATTTTGGATGCTTTGCTTTGGCGATATGCTCTGTTTAGGTGTCGGTCATGGCGTTTGTGGATTAAATTGTTTTAATTGTGAATTTAGTGGGCTTGGCACTTTCTACTTACTTGGGAAAGAATTTTAATTGTTTTTTTTAAGTGTGGTTGACGAGATTCATAAAATGGCGTTAATTTGTTATCGTGGAAATAACATGAGCAGGGGCCACAGTCAATTAACCCGGTCTCTAGAGAGAATACTTGAAGAAGCACAAATAAGTGGAGAATTGAAGCTAACTAATAGGAAACTAAAGGAGTTTCCCAGAAACGCATCAAAGTTTAATTTATCAGACACGGTGACTGCAGGTATGAACATTTTCTTCCCAGGAATCAAAAGTATTGATGTGAAAGAGGGTGTGTCCCGTATTATCAAAAAAATTGGAGAATGAAATGATTCGTTTGTTTGTTTATAAGTCTCAAATATTCAATTTTCTTGGGTTCTAGTCACTGTTTCATGCTTTTTAATTGAAAATCAGTTATTAGGGATAATAACTTTTGGTTTTTATTACACATTACTAACAGCCTTACTTATAAAAACTGCTTAATTATGTGTTAAACAGTTGATTAGTTAACTAATGCTTAAAGTCTTAAGCAATGATTAACTTTTCTTCACTTATAAACATTACTTAAGCAGTAGTTAGTTAAATAGATTTAAAAGTCAAAAAACCATATTCCGATATGGCAACAATACTTCTCGGAGTACTAAATTTATTTAAGAATGCCGGAAATGTACAAAAATTGAAAGCGAAATTGTCAAATTGGCATTTGTACTTGAGTTTTGTGTATTGTGCTGTGAAAGTTAAAATGGAACTCAACGAGAATAAAAAAATAATGCGTGTTCGATCAACAAATTGGAGTGAAGAAGAGAAGGTAAGAAATTTATGTTATAACGTATTTTTTGAAATCAATTAATTCAATCGTTTTTGTTACTCTCTTGTTATATGCATAAATATTTTCAGACTCTGCTGAAAAATTTAATTAAAGAAAAAATTGAAATAATTGAAAATAAAGATACCAGCACTAACGTCCATTATAAAAAGAAAGTTGCATGGCAGGAAGTGTTGATGAAGTACGTCTCGGTTAATATAGTTGGCTTTTTTCTGGCTTATGTTCATATTAAACCAGATATGCAACAAGACTTTTTTATTTCAGTTTCAATTCCCTAAACTCGCAAAATAGAAGTCTAAAGCAGTTGGTGAACCAATGGAGGAATACTAAAAACAACTTAAAAAAACGGGATTTTGCGTATAGACGAGCTCGATTAGACACAGGTGGGGGACCACCTCCACCTCCTCCTCCACCAGAAGACATAGAAATAATCGAGCTCATCCCAAATGAGTTTGAAATCGACAGCAACTGCTTTGACAGTGATGGGATATTCAAAAAAGTGGTATGTCCAAAATAATTATATTTATTATATTATAGTTTGTATGCAACAATTTCTTTTTTTGTTTTTCAGTCCGAAACCGAAACCGAAGACTATGTGGCGTCAGCCGATGGTGTAATTAAAATCTCTGAACCAGCTGCAGAGACCCAACACGTTCCCTCTGTTAAGGTAATATTTTTATAATTGCGTAAATTAGCATAAGTACATGTGTTCTGATTTATAGTTATGCAGCTCTCAGCCCTCTGCATCAGGCTTAAATAAAACAAATTTAAGGAAGACTAAAAGAAAGGTTAGTTATTTTTTATTGATATGAATTTTCTTAAGAGATTTGTGGACGTTTTCAGATTGGAAATGATTTTGAAAAGGAGGTGTTTCTGCTCGTCAAATCTGCAAAAGAAAAGGAGATGACTTATGCAGCGGAGCAACACCGAATGAGGATGGAGATCATGGAGCTGGAAAAGGCTTACTGGAAAAAAAAATTAAATGAATAAAATAATGTAGTTGTGCTCAGAGAAACGTTTGTTTATGCAAAATATGTTGAAATAAACACTTCTCTAGCAGTATTATTTCCATGTATATTTTGCTCCATTTCATTAGTATCATCATCATCATCATCATATGTGCTGGGAACAAAGTCTGAAAATATGTATATTTTCAGTAAGAGTAAGTATAGGCTTTAAAGTATGAAATAACCTTCATCATTGATTTGTCCGAATTCAATGGCCAGGTTATGCAAAACAGCACAAGCTATAATTGTGGTTTTGATTGTACTAAAAGATCCCCTCATCACTTCCAATAATATGCGGAACCTTTGCTTCCAGACCCCAAAACAACGTTCCACAGCATTTCTAGTCTGGATGTGACTGATGTTATATCTCTGCTCTGCCTCAGTTTGAGGTCTTAGTATGGGTGTGAACAGATATGCAGTGCAGGGATAGCCACTATCCCCTAAAAGCCTCCCTTTAAATTCATGCTCTTCAAACCTTCTTTTGATGGAACTTTCCCGGAAGATCCTCGCATCATGAGTGCTTCCCCGCCAATGACATACAATATCACAAATTTTAAGCGAAGCATCACATACAACCTACGAGTATAAGAAATTTAAGTAATTAAAGAAAATAATAGAAAATATTTATCGATTTGCAGCTGTTTTCTCGTCTATCTACATCAATTTTATTCAATTAAATTCAAAAATTTTTGTTTATCTCAATAGAGAAAACAATATAGTTAATAATATACCTGTGTATTTATCGAGTATTGTCCTTTCCGGTTTACATAATATTGACCAGCTCTGTCTCCAACTTTTCTAATTTTTATATGCGTTCCATCAATAGCACCGATTACTAGAGGAAAGCCGCTGATATCAGAAAACTCGTCAATAACGATTCTCTGTTCTTCTAGTGTTGTGGGCATTTTTATAAAATTTAGTGCTTTTCTGGCAAGTGCTACAGCTACGTTTTTACACAGTCGAGACAATGTTTGTTGACTCATCCCATGTATGTCAGCACAATCATCTTGAATCTGAAAATATCATAGATACATTACGTACTATAATATTGAGTTTGCAACGACGAGTAAAAAATAAGTATACTTATTTATTGCAACATAAAATAATACGTTGATATGATACTAGTTAGGTTAATAATTGCACTTACCTCATGACGGCCCCAATACCTAATCACTGCCATTACTTGAATGTCCACTGATATACCACCACCGCGTTTATCCACTTCTAAATCACTTTTCAAAAGCTCACAGATCTTTCGCATATTTTCTTTGGAAAACCTATATTTTCTTAAAAACTCCCGATCACTTAACTCAACCATGGGGTTTATTTTAGATTTATACACCTTTGTTTCTCTACGCCTAAAATAACGCAATTCGTTTAAATCATTTTGAAATGATTGTAACTCGTTATTTAAAAAATCCATGTTTCAATTTTCCTGACTCCTTGTCAATTTGTGACTTGGAATTAATTAATGCTTAAACAACATCGGAGGCCTGTTTAATTTGACAATTGATTAAATGCATTGATTAACTGTTCGTTAACGTTAAACAGCGTTTATAAGTAAGAATTTTTTTTAAACAGCTGTTTAACAATTAGTTAAATTTAATCATCGTTTATAAGTAAGGCTGTAAGTGACTACTAAAAAATGTCGTGTTCCGGATGGTTTTAAAATGTGCCCAAGTCCTTAAATTCTCTGCTCTAATTTGTTAGAAGTACATATATATGTAATGTATTAGTTCCTTTCATATTGAATGCTGATAGAAACCTGGCAGTTATAGGGTTGATGTAATTAGGTACGTACACCAAGAGTTGAAGCTTTGACTCAATTGTTATGAGTGATATAAGAACTACATCTCCCGATCCCGACTAACTCCTGACAAGAATGGGACTGCTTATTAATGATTTAACGAATATTCGCATATTTCTTCGTATTCGCATCGGCATTCCTAAAAATCATTCGAATATTTTGCGAATATGATTATTACGAGACTAAAAATACGCTTGCTACGAACATTTGGTGGTGTGATCAAATATTACCTTAGTATAGGAAAAATAAGCCCATACTTCTTCTTCAAGCATGCTTGTTCACCTTTAACGATGTTAGAGGGTCGACATCATTTACCACTTATATCTTCATGCATAGTGATAGTTTAGTACCTAGTATAGTAAAATAATATTGAAGTATGACAAATCTAAATTTATAAAGAAGATTTGATTTATTGTACCTCGAGTATCAGGGTTTATCTAATATAATATATGGTGCGTATTTATTTTTCTCGATTTCGAAAGAGAGAGGGGGCCAATTTTTCAATTGTCTGATAAATTTATTCGTCGAATAGAATGTCCCGATAATCAACTTGGCTTTGATTTAAATTAACTATCAAACGGATAAATTTATTCGCTCATGCCTGTTCTCCAATGCAAAGCCCAACTAACCACGAACCACCCAAAATCGCGCCATCCCCTTCCTTATTCTTATTTGCGTCATCTTCTCCCTCGCTCGTATTTTGGTCAACGTGGCCAACTTTTTACATGTGTGCGTTTTAACCAAGAGGAATAGTCACCCATTCAGCTCTCGATCGACTAATTTTATTTGCGATTTGCCTGTTGGAGCTTTCATCGTTAAGTAATGTTATGGATAGCTGCTCCGTATCATTTAACTGCTTTCCAGAAAGCATTGCTACAAAAACAACATTTAATAATTTTGTTCATAGTATATATGCATAAACTTATTTAAAATTTTGAAATTTTGCGTCTTTAGCCGGAAAGAAATTCACAGAAGCTCGATGTGTTCATACGAATGTCGCAGCTAATATTGAGTTCCATTTAGAAATTACGTAATTTCGTCTAAGATAGTACCATTATGTTTATAATATTTACTGTCGTGTATTACTGATACATAACAGGCTTAGCTATAAGCAAAAAAGAATTTACTTAAAAGAATTTTACAGTGGAGAGCTCAAATATGATTCGTTTTAAGATGCGTGCATACGAATGTCTACCACTGTATAATCCTTTCAATAAACTCGGGCTTACAATGTTCGGCAGACATGTGATTCTCGTCGTGACGAAAGACGAAAAGACGAAAAAAACATGCAAAATTTGTTAACCCTTTTTTCGCGCCATTTTGACTTGAAGCAGGTCAGAACGGTAACCACAGGCCTCTACTTTAAGAATCTGCCCGATTTTGCCATTTCAGATAATTGAAAGGGATGATACACTGCACGCCGTGCAGCCGCGTGTTTTTGGTGGGGGCGGATTCAGCGCCCTTATGTTGGTGTTTTTTTTGGTAAAAGAAATTGTTAAAACTTTATTCAAAGTAGTGTTTACAATTCAGAGGTTACTTACAAACTAAAAACTAAAGTGAGGTGTTCAGTGATCAGACAACGGACTTACAGTTACAATTTACTGCAGTTGGGTTGATACAAATATAGCTTAGCTAAGTACTTCATGAGCAAGGCATATTTCAGTTGTGAACGAATAAAGTAGTTTATCAAATACTTAATACTCCCCCTCAACTGGAAAATTCATATTACATGTTCAAAAAATCTAACGGATGCAGTAAATTCAAGACATAATTTCTAAGTTCAAAAGTTTTAAACAATTATCTAACTTTGTTGATGATAGGGGTTTAGTCAACATATCAGCTGGCATCGAATTAGTGTTGAGGTACATAAGTTTAATTTTCCCTTCAGTAGCGACTTCTTGAATAAAATGGTGTCGTATGTCGATGTGCTTACTTCGGTTATTAACAGCTGTATTTATTGCCATCAACTGAGCGCTCTTGTTGTCATTGCTGATATTCACGGGGTCATCCGATCTAACTTTCATCTCGAACAATAAGTTTTTTATGTAGATTGCCTCCTTCGCTGCTTCTGCCAATGACATATACCATATTCTGCCTCTGCCGAAGACAAGGCTACAGTTTTTTGCTGTTTCGCGTCCCAGGAAATGCAACCGCCGGAAAGCGTAAATACATAACCACTGTATTGCTGTTCAACGTCGGTAGAATTTTTCGATCTTCCAGATCGCGGTACTCTGCTATTTGAAGCTTCACTTCCGGTTTCTCTTAACCTCTGGCAAACCCACGAAAATCTTTGGGATGCACTTCGATTAGGGAATCTCCTTTGATATTCCTGAACAGCCTCTCTTTCATTCCCGTCGACTAAACCGTAAATGTAAATTATATCGGTGCACTCCTCAAAAGTGAGTTCGACCATTTTTTAATTATTTCAGCTTAAGCACACCCATATTATCAATTGTATTTTCAACTATGATCGATATTTCCATCAGGTATTAGTAATAGAGCGTCAAGATACGCCCAAGTATGGCTGGCTCAGACAATCCAATTACGGTAATAAAATAAATTCTATTAACCTTTTTATGACTTTTCTGGAGCAATAATTAAAATTAATTACCTGTGTAATCTAAACATTTCGGATCTTCTTCTTGGAATTTTTGTTCGTTTTACGAATTTTTCAATTAATAAAACAATAAGATACCAGTCAGAATTCTGCATGGAACAGTTTTTCTACCTCAATTTTACCAGGACATGTTGTACCTTGTTGGAAAGGTAATAAGATGGGCCATTCGATAGAAATAAAAAATAAGTGCATTAATTACATGAATTTCGGAGATAATTCGGAGAAAGGGTGAATTTGAGGAAAAATTTGTTTTTCCAGTTTCGGAAGTGAGTGTACATACGGTGGTAGGTGGTGGTCAACATTGTTGACATCACATATTAGGATAGTCGATTTTTGGCGTGAGTTGGGTGTCGCTGAGTTGAGTAGATCAAAAGATTAAAAATATTATAAAATAACGATGGGCATACCATAGAAAATTTGAATTTACGAATCACTCTGTAATTCCCAAACGGTTGACATAATTTTTTCAATAGAAATCATGAAAGTCTTGATTTTATCAAGAAGGGTTTGTAAGGGGAAACCAAACAGTTGTTTGGATAGATTCAAAAAGCTCGCAATGTCACTATTTATGCCTTTTGTTTAGCCGAGGTCGTTGCAGTCTTTGGCGATTTTGCATCACCAGGGGTTAGACCATGTCCTGACCACTAACCCGAAAGAGGTGGGAAGCTCTGATTATTAAAAGTGTGATTTCCAGTTATAGCATCCTTATAACGCCACTATGGACCCTCGAGCTGTGAATCCTCTTGAAGTTGTCTGCTGTTTGTTTTTGGAACTGTTGCCTCTCATTTCTGCTCTCTATGAGTTTCATGTAGCTAGGGCAACCCCTATAATTAGATGGATGTCCAATCTGTCCACAATTAGCGCATGTGCGCGGTGTTTTCCCATTCCTTTTTCAACGGACAATCCTTAGTCTGGTAATTTTCTGCACACCTTCTGCAAGCAATTACCTTACCACAGTTTAGCGCTATGTGTCCAAACTGTTGGCACCTAAAACATTGTACTATTCCCTTACCCAAGACCCTTTCCCTTACTACGTATGCAGGAATGTCCTACAGTTAATAAGATTTGAAACATTCTGCCCTGGCGGAAATTTAACAGTAAAGAAGCCAGGATCAAAATTGTTTTTGTTTTCTAAGATTCGTTGAATTGAATTTACTGATGCTTAATGCTTGCCATTTGAGGGTGATTATTATTTCGTACTCAAGAGAGGATGTGATTTTTGTATTTGTTTATTACATTTTTACCCAACAGTTAATCAGCAGACTTAAATGTCAGATTCTGTCACCTGAACTTTTAATAATGTTCAGCATATAGCATTTGAAGAGTTTGCGAGTTCTGCTGTCCTTATAAATTGTCCTTGTTCTTATAAATCAGCAATTATAAATTATAAATAAACTGATACAATTAGCCAGTTGTTAACTTTAGATTTTAGGTTAATTGGATAAACTGCCTATACGTGAATTCTTAATGGTTTAATTAGAGGCTAATATAAAATAATAAAAATAGCTTTCATGACGTCACCCACCTTAAAATTGCTGCTAGACGTAGACAACGACGTTTTGATGCCGTTTCGAGAATTTAGACCTCCTGTATAAACCTTATGAGATTTTGCGCCAGAACTCTCATAGCTTATCTACTATTCTGTCTGAAAATAGAAAAGTCGCAAACAATGCCATCTATCTGTAATATACTAAGCTTCAATTTCCTATAGTAACTTTTAACAAGCGCATTAGAAGACTTTAAAATTGTTTGTTGTTTATCTATACTTATACTTAATATCTTAATACTTAATATACATAATCTTTTATATTATAAACAGATAAAGTGTGTTTGTATGTAGGGGGTAATCTCTGGAACTACTGGGCCGATTGAGATGACATTTTACACGTACATTGCGCATGAGCACCTTAGCGCTATAGGCAATACTTTGTAATTGGAAAGTGGAGGGGATAGGAGAGGATGGGGAAATGTTGATCTGTGATGTTTATGGTAAGTTACGCAAAAAAAATTCTATAGGCGTGTTGCGCATAACCTCCTGAGTAACAGAGTTTATGTATCATCCTTGGAAAGTGGAGGGGGAAGGAGAGATGGGGGGAAATGTTGGGCAGTGATATGTTTATAGTCAGTCACGCATAAAGCACTTATCCCATTGAGATGAAATTCTATGAGCATGTTGCGCATAACCTCCTGAGTGAATTTGACAAATTTGAAATCGTCATATTTTTATTAAAGTTTAGCTTTGTTATAGGGGTAGTTGTGGCCGGGCAACGCCGGGTACGGGCTAACTAGTCTTTTATATGCTCTTGTAATGTAATTATGTCTTCTTGCAAAAATCTATAAAAGTTTTTACACAAGATCTAGACTAGTTTTGATTAGCATAATGATATTATAAGATTGTAAACCACAGAGTCCAAACATTTGTTCTTCAAAAAGCTTTAAGTTAAACTTTTAAAAGAAACTGTTTTTACTTTTCTTATAATACACTAACACAAAATTATTGTAAGGCAGTCAGAATTGTTATACATATGTATATGCATATACTATATTACTATAATATTACTTCATATTCTTACAATCTAGTACTACTCTATAAAGTTAGAGATTAACACTAGGATAAGTGCACAATACAATTTGGATCTCGATGGAATAAAGAACTGAAGAAAAATTACTTGTGATTTTGCTGCTAAAACATAATAAGAATAACATGTCTTTTGAAAAGTCTGTTTTACTTTTAAGAGTTTTTACCAAGGGTACATTCTCTGGGAATAAATAATAGAAGTAGTTTTACGTCTTCGTCTGTTTTTTTTTGTCAAACAACTACAATTGGCACAATCATGTGGACTATGAACCCCTTCGAATTGGCGGTGGCCGTGCTTCCGATGGAATTTCGACACAAATAAGTTTTTTTTTAAATGAAATTTTGCTTCTGAATTTTTAAAAATTTTTGTTTCTGAACTTTTAATTTTGTTATGAAAAAATAAACTTCAAAGGTGAATAAATATGGCCTAAACATAAATATTTGAAAAAAAATTCCTACAACACATCTAGTTTCAAGCTTTCCAAATGAGAATACCCCCTTAAATTGATTTTGAGGTTTTAGGCCCGAACCCATAGAATCGAGGTATAATCATATCTTGGACACACTACTCGTAATTATGACGGCAGCCATCATAATAGTAAATATGAAAATGACGGTGCGATATACTGCTAAGCGTAATTTTGGATGACAGTTTTGCCTGTGTCGTTCATCATCCAAGTACTATTCGCGCTCTTTGCTGCTTAACTTTGGTGATCAGACGAAGGGTGTCCTCCTGTCGGGACCAAAATTTGTATGAAAAACTTTCAAACAGATCGTTTGCTATTTGAGCCCAGATGGTGCTGAACCGTCATTTGCGCAAAATGATTTTGGCCCAGAATGGAAATCTAGTTATGTACTTATTACAATTTTTATCTATGTAGTCTGTTTTTCTAGCATTATATTTAGAATAATATTGTCACTATAATTTAATTTGCTAAGGGGAATTCTTTTAAGTATAAAATGCTTTTATTTTTAATTGCAGATTTATCCAGAAATCGATTTTGTGAGCTTCCTGAGGAGATTACGAACTTTGTATTTTTAGAAACGTTGTTATTGTATCATAATACTATCAGAACAGTTCCCCAAACTGTGAAAGGACTTACGTCATTAACTTATTTGGATCTTCGTAATAATCAGCTTATTTCACTGCCTCGTGAAATTTGCTTCTTACCACTTCAAGTATTATTAGTTGCACATAACAGGTTAACAAATTTGCCTGATGAATTAGGACGTATGGAGCAGCTTACAGATTTAGACGTTTCTTGTAATCAAATTGGAAATTTACCACCAAGAATTGGAGATTTAAAAAGTTTACGATCGTTTTGTCTTAGAAGTAATCAGCTAGTTTATTTACCTAGGGGTAAAATGCGCTACAATAATTGTTAATTTGTTTTAATAAAATAAACATTTCTTCCTCTTAGAGTTGACTTTTTTGTCATTGGTATCCCTAGATATCAGTAACAATCGAATATCTACTTTGCCAAACGAAATACGACAAATGACATCACTAGTAAGTTTAAAGTTAGAAAATAATCCACTTACTTCACCGCCAGCAAGTGTAAGTTGTGAGTAATAATAAAATTAAATAAAGTACATATTAAAAATCTTTACAGCTGTGCATACGAGGATTAGTACATATTTTGAAATTTTTGGAAACGCAAGCATTTAAAGATGAGAGGAAAACAGGATGCACTGCAGATGGATTCGCAACTTTACGTCGTACGCCACGCAATTTATCAAATACTATCGATGACAATAAAATACGCAGATATCACGTAGACTCAGGATATTGCACGAGTGATGGAGTGGATAAACGTTGGTCCCAAGATACCACTAATGGTAATATTTATATTTTAATTTGATGTAATTTTCATAACGTTATAGACCAAACCTTATTAGTTGAATATGCTACTATATTACGCAGAAATGAACATTATTCTTATTATCACCCAATTGAAATTCGATTATCTTCCTATCAGCCCAATCATGTTAACTCAACAGTGGCCATACTCGGAAGTATTATTGTAAAGTTTAGACTTTGCATAGTAATTTTGCTTTATGTACTTAACGGCATCAATATGGCGGCATGCATTTTTCTGTGCAAAGTAAAGTGTTAATTCAAATACAGTGAAACCTCCATAATCGGGACGCCGAATGAGCCGACCTTTTAAGGCCGTTCTCCAATGCAGAGACCAATCAACAACGAACCAACCAAAATCGCGCTATCCCGTTCCATATTCTTATTTGCGTCATGTTCTCTCTCACTTGTGTTTTGGTCAACTTGTCTAACTTTTTACGTGTGTGCGTTTTAACCAAAAGTAATAGTCACTTATTCAGCAACCATTTTTACTAGCTGTCCCAGCGGTTGTTATCATAGCACTAATTATAATACAAGGCACTTGTAAAATTGTGTGCGATAATTCCAGCCCAGCACTAAAAGTGAAATTGAGCAGTTTTCCGCTCAAAAAGTGGTTAAAACTCTTTCAGTTTAAACATTTGCCCGAGGACGTTTTGACAGCTGGCAGGCACAACTATAGGCAAGGATTTGTACTTTACACGGGATTCAGTACTTGGTTGGTCGGGCGGCGTATTGGAGAACGGGCATTACTGTCCCGATTTCGAGGTATCCCTATTAGAGGTTTTTATAAGGTATGGAGCAAAACTAAGTAAAACTATATATAAAAATACTAAGTATAGTAAATATATATATTAATTAAAAATTAACAACTACCACTTTCGTAAGTACAAACAATAAACATTTTATTATAATTTCTTTTCAATTTATATACACTACTGGAAACTTTGGTATTTCTTGAAGAGCTGTATCTTTGTGAAAAATGGTCGTATGTAGATTAAAAAAAAACCATTTTGAAGTTTTAAGTATCTAGTTTCGAGATCTTTTGGCAGACATTTTTTATAAACTATGGTTATCGCGCAATCAAAAGAAATAGCGCGAGACAAAAATTTTATTTATTTTTTTTTTATCAGGGTCCATGGACTTGAGAAATTTTTTTTCAGTTAAACCAATGCATTGGTCAGTTAGCTTGTTTATTCAGCTTCAATTTGCTTTTATTTTTAATCTCTCTACGTTGATTTTTCGGTTAAATATCCGACTTTGAATGAAAAAGGATCCTTTTATCTTTGAGCATCGATATCTCAGCAACCAATAACCGCCCAGCAAATGTAAGGATGATTTTAAAAACTCGAATAAGTTTCTTACACTACCCTTTCATGATTTGTTGAGAAAAAATTTTTTTTCACTCACCATTAATTTGAAAAAAAGTACAAAAAATGACTTTTTACGGTTTTTTAGTAAATCTAGCGCCTATTTACAAATACTGATGGGGGCCTAATGTTTCCAGGTATTTTTACAGCTTAATGTACCCTCAATAGCCCTGTAAATTTTCAAGTTGATCCATCGAACCGTTTTTTCGGACCAATTGATCAAAGTTTTACAAAGCAATTAAACCATTAACCACTTTTAATCACCTTGTTCGTAAATTCATCATGTAGGCGAAGTTTACTACAACTGCGTGTTTTTCATAATCGGATCTGGATCAGATTAGTTATAAATTTTTCATTTAATTGAATTCTATAAGCCCTCTGCTATATAAACGGCACGTCAAAATTGCCTTGATTCATTCAATGATTTTTTTTTTTTTTTCATTTTTAAGATATCTTTGATTTCGGTATACCCGACGATACAACGACGATTCAACAGTGTTGTTACACTTCCGTGGCCATTAGTAAAGATTAAAGTAACAATACTTAAAAACAACGTCCTCATTGTATGCAACAAACAGACAAAAATACTTATTAAATACCTACTATGAATATTTAGTTTACCGTTTGACTCATCTAACTACAAACAAAACTCCTATCTTTCTGATGAGTGCTAATGCAGTAAAAATCTAACATCTAACTTTAAGGACGACAGCGAGTGACGTTACATAAAGTCAATAGTTCTTTCTATTCTTTTCGCCATTTATTCAAAGGTCAATCCACATGATTCTTAGTGAACTTCAACTGATTAATTTTATATCGATGGATCAATAATAAGACCTTATGCGGGCTTCCTGCTGGCAAACTAGCTTCTACTAAACGTGTTCTGATGGTACGTTCGGTTACAGATAAATTCAGTTCATTTTGACAGTTATAACCGGTATAGACGGTATCTTTTTCACTAACTGAACAATTCTTCAATCCCTTTTTTCAGATGTAACATGTGTCCTACCACGATTTTCAGGTTTATTTTCCATTTTAAAGCATTTGAAAATTTTTTAACAGAACATCCAATTAAATTTTGCGCTTTTTTGCATGATTTCACTTCATTTTAATTAGTTTTCTTTTAGTATTTGTTGGTTGTGTGTCGATTCCCACATGAGTCGTGGATAAAAAGTAATAATAATAGAAAAACCAAAAAAGGACGCCTACAGAAGGACGTTATCTACTATCCCGTTTGCGCGACCATAGAATCTACGATAACGTCCGCCTTCTCCTTACCTATTTGCAAAACTGTAAAAATGAAATTAAAACTTCGGGAATTTTTTTCCTAATTAACTATGACATAAGAAACGAGGAAAAAGTATGCTCGAATCAAATATGCGTTTTGTTTCGCCTTCAGGTAAGAACAGGTAAAGGCTGCCTCAAGGCACTCTTGCCAGTTTAAGGGGGTATTCTGGTCTAGAGGCATGAATTTCATGTAATTTTTGAAGTGTCATAAAAAAAAAACTATTAATATTTTTACTATCCATTTTTTTATTAGTCATTTACTAACATTAGAAGAATGCAGAAAAAAATCAAAAAAAAAAAAAGTTGAAAATTTCACAAATTAGCGGGTGATGAAGTGGGGGGTCGCCAAAAATTGGCGCGTGACCATACCCACGATTTCAACCCTCCTAGCAATCTGAAACTAAAAAAAAAAAAGATTATTAATCTAGAATAATGTCGCAATGGCCGGAACTAGGGAAAAGTTGGACAAACATTTTTTCACAAAATGGCGACTGCCTGAAAAAAAAAAAATTTGTTTACCCCTGTTTTTGACTGTTTCGAATTTTTTTAAAAATAGTAAAAATTGAAATTTGGGGATGAGGTTAGTTCCGGCCATAGACAAGTCTATAAAGAAGACTCTCTAAATATTTCAGGTAAATCGGTCCAGTAGAACCTGAGAAATCGTGGGTATGGTATTGAAAAAGATAGTTTCGAGAAAAACGCGTTTAAAGTTTCGCGTAAAGTTTTTCGCAGTCTAAATCATGAAATGCCGGGTCAGCAAAATACCTATATCTCCGAAAATAATTTGAATTTTGAAAAATCCTCTTTTAGACATATCCTTGAATAGTTAAGCTTTGAAAATATAAAAAAAAAAAAAATAGATTTTTTTTTATTTCTAGACCAGAATACCCCCTTAAGGGGACCCGGTGGTCTAGCACCCGTGAATTTAAGGAATTTTTAGGATTTTTTTTGAAGGTGAAAATAATGAACAACAGTATTTAAACTTTGTAGGTATATTATAATACTCCACAAGCATACAAAAACATTTTTATCATTATCAAAAAAATATTTTAGTTATTTAAAACATGGCGCTGAAGATGACCCCCTCGAAAAAAATGGACCTGGGCGGCGGGTGATATTTTAGCTCTTTCCGAATCCGAAAAATAAAAAACAAGAAAATTATTAATTTATATGACTGTAGCTATCGCCGGAACCAAAAAAAAAGAAAAAGAATTGTTTTTGACAAAATAGCACGTTCTTTAAATTTAAATATCGAAAACAGACTATTTTTCATTAGTTTTTTTACGTAAAAAATAAGAAGTTATTAAAGTAAAACATTTTTGGTGGTCCCGACCATAGCCACTGGTGTACTGAATAACATATTAAAATTTGAGATAATTCGGATGAATAGTTTTTTTGGTTTCCATCCCGCCGTCCAGAAAAAAGTAGTTTCGAGATAAATGAATTACGAAAAAAGCTTAGCTTCCATTCATGACGCGAACCAACCGTTCGTTACCTGCTATAAAGACTGTAGAACCTAAAATACCGTCAATCATTACAAAAATTTAACAGTATATTCTCGAAAAACAGTACTTTTGAATTATTAAAAAAAAAAAAATCGATTTTTTGAAATTTCTAGACCACCGGGTCCCCTTAATATCTTCAAATGTCAATTCATTACTTACTCCCGCAAACGCCCTTCTTCTTCCCCCAGAGTTTATCTGTTATCTGATGAACCTATCCCGAGTGTTTCTTCTCTTCGCAATCTTGGTGTCATTTGTAGCAGTGAACTAAATTTTCGTGATCACATTGACAGCGTGGTTGCTAGAGCTAACTCTGCACTTGGTTTTATATAGCGTTGGTCTAAGGAGTTCCATAATCCCTACGTTGCTAAATCCCTATACATCGTCAGGCCTTTTCTTGAATACGTTAGCCAACTTTGGTCTCCCTTTCAAACTACCAGCATCAATAGAATTGAAGCAGTCCAGCGCAGGTTCCTTCGCTTTACTTTACGTGAGCTTCGGTGGTCTGATCATCTAATCGTCTGAATCTTCCCCTTACGAAAACCGCCGATCGATGCTGATCGATTTGCAGCCCTTGACGAACCAGCGACGTGATCTCGCTAATATTACCTTCATCCATCAGTTGCTTTCTGGCGACAATGGCTGCCCTTCACTGCTTCAACGGACTTCTCATAAATAAATAAACAAATACAAATATAAAAATAAAAATACAATTAAAAAAGGGCAGAAAAATAAGAAAACAAAAATTATGTTTTCCGTCGTCATCTATCCTTCAGATAGATGGAAATGTACATTACCCTTAATTCGTCGTCTTTTAGTCGTCCATAAGACATCCATGAACTATGTATTTGAGAAAGATGTTTTAAGTATGTCATGTTTTAGTCGATTAAAATATGTCAGATTTGTAGAGACTAAAGCCGATTATAAGCAAGATGACTGAATCTGCGACATAAATCGTCTTTTCATCGTCCTTAATACGACAATAGTCTCAGTCCCAAAGACGTCGCAGTCCAAAGTCTGTAGAAAAGGAATATATACACATAGAAAGCAATAAAACACATTGCAATATTTTAAAGCCCGAAAAAAAACACATAGCAATATTAAGACGGTAGCCACCGATGTCGAATATAAGATCTACATATTTAGAATTTCAATACTCATTTTGATCGATAATAATCTGAGACAGCGCTTTTTGTTGGCCCGTTTTCTTTTCTCCATGGAAGAAAGAGATTTCTTTACTTTAATACCATTAAATACACAAGTTCAAGAACTTAAAAGATGGCAAATTTTCAATCCTATTACTCTACTTTTCCAGATTTTCCAAACAAATTGTAGACTTTTAAAACTGTGTAAACTTTCATTTCACCAAAGTTATGTTGACACTTGTTTTTAAAGTGATAAGTTACATTTGTAAATCAATAAATCAAATAGAGATTTCATGAAGTTTTACACTTGTAGACTACAATAAATATTTTTTTCTACCAGTCTCGAGCTGTCAGTAGAATTGTTTAAAACTGAATTATTAAATAAGAACTTATTTTAATTTGGAAAATATTGTTGAGTTTAACGAAAGTTTGCGGCTATCGTCGAGGGCAAATAAACAAAAAAGCGAACTAAAATAATAAAAGCAAATAAAAATGCATAAACTATTGATAGAAACTCTTTATTTTATTTTATATAACGAAACTGTTTTTAATTAAATAATTTAAAACTTTCAGCAAACGTTAAAAATGGAAATTTTTCTCTAAAGTCACCACCTTCAAATAATATATTATCAGATTCTGAATCCTCAACAGTGGTGAATACAAATAATAAGTGGCCAGTAAATTCATCAAACTCTGTGGATATAGTGAAAGATTCTGACATCATAGACAGTAATAACAGGTTCGTATGTTTAAGTATTGTTGTTAACAAGGATGCTGATATATTTTGTATATTACTTTAAATTTTTGTTCTTCTAGCTTATGTGTCGATGATGATGTTATTGATTGTCAAAAAATTGACGTGAAAAATAAAGACTTCTGTAACATTCAAACGTACAGGTATGAATTGACTCAAATTAATGGTTCTACCCATGAATGTGTGGTTATACGTTTTGCAGGGAGTACAAAGAAGCTTTAAGGCAGCAAAGAAATCAGGAAACAATTAGTGTATATCGAACAAAGTCTCAGCAAAGAGTTTTAAATGAAGCTACCAGTGACACAAATAACCTACTAATAGTTCAAGAATTAGCAAATACTGATGATTCTTCCAGATTGAATGGCATTCAACATGATTGTCAAAGTAAAAAAGAAAGCTTAGATGACACGGCTGTACCCCTTAAAAATGTTAGCATTTTTGAAGAAAATACATGTCAAACAAAAAAGCCAATACAAAAAGTAACGCCATCAAGAAATCTAAAATTAAAGAAAACAGAAGAGCCTAAAGTTGAATCAGATATTGAATGCAGTGAGTACATAAAACCTAGCAGCCCTTTTAAATGTAATGGAGTTTCGTTAAGTAACCAGTGCTTGATAACTAATAAAGCCGAAACTATTGTGAAAGCAGCTAAATTAAAATTGTCGCGGTAAGTTTGTATATATTTCAAGTGTAAGTTTATTAATCTCTGCTTCACTTACCATTGGAGCTGCCAAATTATCACGTTTTTTGTTAACACTCGCGGACGGCTACTGCACATGCAGTATTTTCACTTTATTCTTGTGGATCACTACTGCATATGCAATATATTATATTCTTCCATCTTTTAAACATTGATAGATTTACAAAAACAATGAATAAACTTATTAGTAAAATTTATTTTATTAAAAGTGATCATAATAACATCCTACGCAAATTCAGATCGACGGCGAACGTGGTAATTGTAATTAGGGAGGTCTAGATTTTTTTTATGGAAAAATTATTGCAATGAAATAAAAGAAATATTAGAAGTAGTTTCAATAAAATGTTTTCAGCCTCTGAATAAACTTATGCATTAGCTTACCCTTTTTAACTCGTCCTGTTATTACTTTTTTTTAAACTAGTGACAAATAGTTTCGAAATTCATAAGTATGTATATAATATTTTGTTTTAGTACTAATAATTTTAGTGCTATTGGAAAGCTGTTTCTTCCTAAGTAAAATATTGTTTGCACCTAACCTTAATACTTTAGCAACTCCGTCGTCCTTGGAATAGAGTACCTTAGGCAAAGTATATGTATCTTTGACTTGGGATATAAAATAAGTAAGGAAACGGCTACGGCGTGCAAAAACCCTGTGCATGAGCGACCACTTTCCTGAAGAACGGAGCAAGAGGGTTATACCCTTATTTTCAAAGTATTAATAGTGTCAGTGTGTAACCGAGCACGAGAAATTGTTTTTGTTTTAGCAGTGGGAGCATGGGTGTAAATTCTGAGGTAGTGGTGGCGTCTAAAAAGTACAAATTCGTGGAGTACGGGGGCATCTATTCTAAATTCTTTTTTTGCCTCCCTATATTATACCAAAATGTCGGCTAATGCAAGAGAAATTGTGGTACGCTAAAGGTAGGAGGTCAGCCATTTCATATTGTTCTAAAATCTTTGATAAGAAGTGACATTCTCTATGCCACCTCAAAGCTCTAACCCATTGCAATTCCTAAAACGGGATCGAGAAAAATGTCTGTTTAGATAAGGCAGCAAAAAACTGTTTACTATTCCTTATGCAAATTTCAATATTAGCCAATGAGACAAAAATAGGGAGCCACAAAATGTTCACCTACAGCGCTTACACTGTAAAGAATAATGTGAAGTTCGTAATTGAAGAAGAGGGAAGAGGCTGGTATCATACACAGACCATAAATACGGATGCGTTTGTTTCCATTTTTTCATTGTGCATTTTTAAAGCGTAAGGAGCCTGCGGTGTACGTGCGTGGTTCTAGCTAGCGAAAAGTACAGGGTGGTCTTGATTTTCGTCGAGAAGAGAAATTAATTATTAAATAAGAACGTGCATGTTTTGCTATAAATTTAATTTGTTTGTTTTAAAAAATTTGGGTAAATACTATATAATGTGATGCAGGTATCGAAAATTTGTAAAATATAAAGAGGCATCCTGCAGAAGTGTTTCAATTCTCGTTTCATTTCCTCTCAAATTTTTATCCTTCTCTTGTACATGGCTTTCTTATTATTATCTATTGTCGCTTCTTATCGTATAAAATTTTTTTTTTTTTTTTTACTTTAGGCAAATCAACATAAAAACTTAAGAATTAATAAGATTTCGTGGTAGTTTTCGGACTTCTTCGTGAATGAAGATATTATATATTGATTTTATTATCGATCAAACTTGGCTTACACATTCATAAGATTTATTTCTAAGTCGTGTACCAATATGGAGTGGGTTGGGGTTGGGTCGGTTAAGTTTGTAAATGGAGTGGGGTGGGGAGTTAATAACTGTACAGGATTGATTTCTTAGTCACGTATAAAAATGCTGTGGTATTTTGGAAAAGGTGTGGTTAGCAAATAATCCTTTAAAAGAACAGCATCATCCATTTCTATAAAAATTATTCTGTTACCGCGCTTCTCTTCGCATTTGTTAAGTGTTTCCGATCAAACCTTTTATATAAATTAAGGGAGGTACATACATATATGATGGACCACCCATCTTTTTTTATGAAATAAGTCTCAAAATCGAAACACTTATATTTATTAAATTCATAAGGAAAAACAATTCATTTTCATAAAAATAAATGCAATTTCAAAATACAATATAAAATAAATTAAAGAAAATGACAAGTAATCAAAAGAAAGGAAAAAAAAAGTGGAATATAATATGGACTAGGTAGTTCATATTAGCCGACGTATAATACATATTTGTTTTATACATAAGCCGCAGGTAAAGATGTCTCTTTCACATTCTGCACATTCTTCATGACTCCAATTATTGCAGGAGACACATTCAACCCATACCTCGCCATGGCGGTCTTCTGAAAAAAGGATAATACAGTATAAACATTGTGCATTTGCATCCTCTTTCACTTGGGCTTTTATGAGTCCTATCATCACCATCAGATTCGTCATGAAAACTGTGATTAGCATCCATATTTAAAGAGGATGAGGCTTTCTTCTCAAGCCCCTTTCTTGTTTCTAGTGGTGGTGAAATAAATTTTTTATTATATCATTCATAATATATTAATTTTTGCTAATAAAATATAAATAATATTTACTGATTATTATATATGAACTCCCTTGATACGATTGAAAATATGGTTTTTTTTTCGGACATTATAATCTGTAAAATTACCATTAAAAAACTTCTCTAAAAAAAAATAGAACCGCCTCAAACAATAAAAAGTATTAAACAATTTTATTTAAAAATCCTCTGGTACTACTTTCAACCTTGAATCTTGAGATCTTACTAGATGTTTGAAGTCGGTGCGAAAAGCTGACTGATATTAAGACAATACTCGTTAATGAAGACAATCAGTTTGTCTTGATTATTTAGTATTGGATAGTAGCCTGGAGATATGAATGAATGAACGATTAAATGGTTGTATAAATGAAACCCAGTAGTGGCATAGACGATCTGCTACCCTAAGGAAAGCCTGAAGATCACCCACAGAAGAATTACGGACCTCAGCCGAGCTTTAGAACTCCTTACCGAAGGTCCTGCTTCTAATCCGTGCAAGAGTCGGACAATCACACAAGATGTGAGCAGGTGTTTCCTCATCCTCTATGTAGACAACAAGCTTTCTCCGCAAGCAATTATTTTTCGAGGAGATATAGCGGTTTAAAACTTCTAAAAAAATTTTGATTTTTTTGACACCTTAATTTGGAACATTGGTGTTTTTAAAGTAAAGAAGTTATCAACATCCGTCTATAACATTCGTCTTTATGTGTTGTCAGCCATAAACAGCAAGTAAAAGTGTAGTTCGATTTGATCGTACCTTTTTTTGACTAAGTGGTGACGGTCTATAGAAGAAGTTTCAAAATAGACTAAAAAAATGAAATAAAAATAGGTGAGAAAAACCAAAATAAATTGAACAATCGGGGTCGTTCACATGCACAGGAATATAGGAGGATTTAGAGAAACTACTCTTCAGTGTACGCTAGTTTTTTCAAACATTTTACTAAACAAGAAAAATTATTAATTATATTTGAAATTTGGGAAAAAACAATTTTGTTTTATGTTTTAAATGTAGTAACATTTCTGAAGGTACTGGTATGAGTTTACGATCAGTAATAAATCCTTTAAAGTTAAATTGTTTGAAATAACTACGTTCAATGCGCATTGCAACCACTTATTTTTTAATTAATGAGTACGTATTTTCGATGATTTATTTGTTTTTCTTTTTATTTTCAAATTTTTAAAACATAACTTAAAACATTTCGGGGCGATGGGTAATTCAATCCCCAAAATCCATATATCTGCGCGTCTGATGTTATTTATTCTTTTTTTTTGCAGAAGCCCTTTATGGAATGCAGAAAACTCGTCCGAGAAATTATCTTTTACCATGAGAAGAGAGTTTGATAAGCAAAAAGAAGAAACAGAGTTAATTTCGCAACTTAGAAATGTAAAAAAAAATTGCAGATAAAAAAAATACAGTTTAAATATATCTTTTATTAGATTATAGAAACGCGATTGAAAATGAATCTTCCTGATGATTTGGCTTCTGCTCTCACAGACGGTGTTATTTTATGTCACTTGGCTAATTATGTTCGACCAAGGTCAGTTGCTAGCATACATGTGCCGTCACCAGGCGTGGTAAGTTGATTGAAAACTCGTTTAGATCTCTTTTGTTTTCCTTTTGTCTTTGTCGTTATTACAACATCCTCTCCCACACATGTCCACTCCCACCTTCCTACACACATTGGATCTTCCCAAAACTAATGCAGTTTTTTTTTCTTTTATGACATCTTGTTTATGACGAAAGGTATTCCTTCAATACTGTTCCGTGCTCGTCTATAGAAGTTATATTTTGTCCGTTTAAATTCTTTTTCTTCTAACAATGACTTAAGCCGCTTAAACTGCTTGGAGTAGATAATTGTTATCGTTTGGTTTGGGTTCAAAGGTTCAAAGTGGACTAAACCTTCCTATCTCACTAAACAGATAACAACGGCTTACGTGAACGAAGATTTGTTTAGTCTACCACTCTACCACGGTTTGCAGAATATTCTTGTCGAGCTCGACAGATCTTGCAGTTTATGTGGCGATTCTTCTGGCTGGTCAGAGTCCAATTAACACTTATAAGCGCGTCATTCTGTACGGAACATGTAAGCGTCTCCTTCTCATTTGGGTCAGTTCATCTATAGCATTGACTGTTGAAGGGGATCCCCAGCATAGCTTCGGCTACCCTATGGCCCAGTGATTTATGTACACCGCCAAAAATCTGGAAATGTCCTCACGGGTCAGATTTGAATATTCTGGAGACATCGCAAGTGCGAAGGTATATCCAGTGTTTGTTGGGAATAGAAAGAAAATGGATTTGTATTTCCTTTTTCATTGGTTTCAGATGATCATGAAGTAGCTCCTCCTATGTTTCCTCATTTGTGACGCCTTCCTTAGCCAGGCCTGTCAGCCACTCCATTTTCTTCTATGTGCCTTTGTCCTGCCTACGCACGACATTGTTGTGCAAACTTAGAGGAAATTATACTCAAATCAAGAGCTCTGGGATTCAGTGAGAATAGCATCGTGGTTTTAATGAAGCATGCTTTTATGATCGCCAGAACTTCCGCCTGTAAACACTCGCATGATTAGGAAAGCGAAAGGACCCTTTGTAATTAAGATTATTTGAGAAAATTCCGGCACCAACCCTTTCCTCGGCTTTGGAGCTGTCTGCGAAAATCATTACAGCGAAGTATTGCAGTATACCATTCTGATCTCTAAGGAAACTACACTCTGAAGTTCTTCTCGGGGATCAGTAATAAGAATAGTACAGTATGTTTGACATGTTGCTAGTTCGCTGGGTATAAGCTCCAGAATTTTATTGTGACCATATGATCTAACTGTCCACCATCTTGACTGCGGAATAAGCTTTCAAACACTTTATGTGAAGCAGATATGCAAAATATATTGAGGACATTAGTCCGACAGGACTAAGGCTCCCGAAGCGCCTAAACACGCTGTTCTTTGTACACATCACGACTGTATACATTCACTACACCATTTTTGGTTGAATCTCATATCTTCTACCGAAGGCGTTTTTACAAGCAATAGAGGGTTATACAAGCTTTCAGGCTTTCCTTAATCGAGATATTTTGCGAATGAGGACTGGACTGTAATTTCTGGCTCAGAATTTCTGGGACCGTCGTTGACATTGTCTTACGCTTATTGTCTGATCCCTATACACTTAAACTGTAAAACTTGATCTGCACTCCTCAAAGCTTGCACTAAGCATAAAGACAATGTGAATTTACTACCTGCCTTTATAGCAGGTGGGTGCATGTAATTTATCCCCTATCCTTTTGATTTTTAGTTCATGTAATTGGAAAAAAAAACACATTATTTATGGTATAATCTAATATTTAGTTTGTAATATTTAATTTGCAATATCACAATTCTCGGAAATGTTGTATTGTTATTTGTTCTTTTCGTATTGTTAATAATAATAATAATTTGGTATATTTCAAATTTTTTAAATTAAGTTCCAAAAGCATATTAATTAGCAAGCATTTGAAATTGTTATTATTAATTTCAGGCAAAATTGACGATGGCGCGTTGCCGTAGAAATGTGGACAATTTCTTAGAAGCTTGTCGTAAAATTGGTGTGGATGAGGTAAATATATTTTTTTTTATAAATAGATTATATTCTTATTCAGTTTTTCATTAAAACCTTTCGTATGATGATAGAAAAATGTACGAGTATGAGCAAACTAAGTTTCGTATATTTGATTTATATTTAAATTAATTTATTTGCGTCACGTTTCAATTAATCAATATATTTTTATTTAATTTATCATAATATATTTATTAGAGTAGATGCTTATATGGGCCCTATTATTGAATCCGTTCGAATCGAATCGAAGAAAGCTTACAAAAACCCTTTTGGGACAAAAATTTCTTAATAGTTTCTTAAATTCTCACAAATTTATTTTAGTTACTTTTTAGTCCAGTTAATTGGGTATTTTACCGTGCTTTCTGGGTAGGATGCTATTTTACTTTTTTTTATAATGTAGGGGGCCAACAGGAGTTTAAGTTTGAGTTTTCGGGGTTGGGGATGCACTCATTTGGCCGCCATCTTAGAAATAAGGGTGAAAATGTTTTTTAAATATATCTTGAAAACTTTCACCCCCACAAACATTTTGTACAGAGCTTTTCCGTAGATAATAATTTGATCTAATAATTGTTTATATTTTGATTATTTTTGAGGATTTTATAGCGCTTCGAATGGAGTAACATCAAAAGTAAGTGAGGTATCTTGATAGGAAAAAATCATCGTTGCGTCATTTCTATCGATATACCATTTATATAAAATAATTATATTTTATGTATTTTTATTACCTTACAAATATATTTTTTATTAATAATACCATCTTATTTTAAGTTAATATAGTACATATTTTATTTATTATGTATTAAGTGAATTTTGGTGTTTTAGAAGGACCAGGTTGTGGGTCGATGTAATCTTCTTGGGCACTGTCATCAGTTGAAATGTCTGCTTCTTCGAGAGGAATTTCATTTAGGTACGATGCCAACATTGATAGGCAGTCTTCTTTAATTTCTTCTTCATCTAATAACTTAGTAATTTGAAGTACGTTTTCGCTATTAACTACAGCCTCTTTAGCAATACACAATTTTGAAATGTTCGCTTATGACACTTTCCAAGAAGACTATCTACAACCTGCGCCGTTCTGAGAGACCAAAATTTACTTAATTAAACAAAGATTCCTGGATTACCTTACAGTGGATAACACAAAAAGAAAAAAAAAAACGTGCCTAACCCTCTACCTCACAGGAGGTGTGGAAAAGAGTTCAAAATATAAAATACTAACAAATGCCTGCGACTACGTTCGCGTGGTATTAATTGTGTTAGTTTAGTTGATTACTGCCAGTCTAAGTTGAACTCTCAATAATATAGAAGCACTTACGAAGCACAATTCAAAATAACTGGAATTATGCAAAAAATCGAACACAACGTAGCGGGCAACGACAAATTTTTCCTTTTACTTTATACTTATATTTGAGTGACTTCCTATGGTCGTTTTGCCACTAAATACTTACAGCTTAAAATAATCACTGAACTATTATAAAGAAATTAAAAAAAGCTGTTTCACGATATCTTCAGTAGTTTTTGATTTTATTTACATATATATTTAGAAGATTATTGACGAAAGACGGACAAAAATTATACATATATTTGGTACGTTTGTCTTTTGATTAATTATCCTAATTCATTTAATTTAATTATCCTAATTCATTCTCCACTGGCGCCCAGCACTACAGCTGATGATGTAGTAACCCAGTACATTGCCGCCAAATGTGATGTCCCGCTAGGTAATGCGTTCACTTGGGCTCTACAGCTGATGATCGCTTCGTGTCATCATTTAAAATATTTACTGACCACAGTCTGGGGAAGTCATTGTCTAACAGAGGCCTTTTGGCCAACTGGGACGATCGTTCATGAGTTCATTGCCCGGAAAAAGCATTTTCTAGGAAAAAACTCCGTCATACACAGAGAAAAATCTAACAAGAATTTACTACCAGAATGTAAATGAATTGACAAAAGTCCCCACTGCTTTCACGAATTCAGTGTTGTCTGATTAGGATATTATAACTTTCACTGAAACCTGGCTATGAGGATCTCTTTTGGACACAGAATTGATTTCCAATGATTTTCAAATTGAACGTCGTGATAGACACCAGAATCGGCTTCATAGCTGTATTGGAGGCGGTGTCTTGATTGCGATAAGAAATAAAATGCTTGCAGAACGTATACACGTATTCGGATCGGAAGATAAGGAGTTCCTTTGCGTCCGTATTAAAATGGCCTCGTCTTCGCTGTTTATATCGCTCCTGGATCTAACAATGCTACTTATGCTGACTACTTAACCTGTATCGATTCAGTTTTTGATATATGATAGACTGACAAGATAGACTGATTATCATGGGAGACTTCAATCTGCCTTCTATTTCTTGGATTGTTTCACTTGATGAGAATATTTTTATTCCCTCCGCGATTACCTCTGTGGCTGGACGTGATGTAATCGACACTTTATCCTCCTGCGGTCTTAAGCAAATTAGTGGCACATAGTGATCGCAACAGAAATTTGGACTTGGTTTTTGTTAATGAAGAATGTAAATAATTCCTGTACTTCCATCTCCTCAATCCCACTAGTGAGGAAAATCCGAGATCATCCGGCTCTGGTAGTCCAAATAGACGATTTCTGTGATTACCTCACTCAGTTTGACGTAAGTTTTAATTTTGATTTCGCAAAAGTAGACTTCGAGAGGCTTAACACTATTGACTGGTCTATTCTGAATAATTATTCTGATATTAATTTTTGTCGGTCAATTTTTTATGATTTAATCTTTAAATGTTTTATTGCTGTTGTACCAATCCGTAAAATTAAAAATTGTGATTGTCCGCCAAATTGGTTCGATGGCAACTTACGTAGATTGTGCAATGCACGAAATAAAGCTTGGAGAATCTATTCAACCACTAAATCTAAGAAAGATTATTCTAGATAGTCTGAAAGAAAGTTGTTTAAGGATCAAGCGCAGGTAGTGTATTCCACATACTTAAATAATCTTGAGTCTGACTTAAAAAAATGACCGACATTTTTTTTTGGAAATCCATTAATTCTAGGCGGAAGAGTGACGGCTTCCTTAGTTACATGACGTTCTCTAATAACTCTAGTCAAGACCCATCAGTGATATCAAACTTTTTTGCTAGTTTATTTTCTGACTCTTTTTAACCTTGTCAATAACACTAGTATTAGTTATTCGTATTTATCGTCTTGTCTTTCTTCCTATTCCTCCTTTGCTGTTAATGAACCAACTGTTGATGACTCATTGCAGTATTAATTTGTCCATGAATTAGATGACTTCGGAGCCCTTACTATTTATTTTAAACATTTTGAACTTTTAATTTATGCTGACGATGTTAAGATTTTTAAGCGCATTAACAACTATAACGTCTGCTTCCTTTTACAGAGTGACATTTAAGTTTTAGTTTGTGGTGTATGTATAATATCTTGTGTTTGAATTTTCGTAAATGTATTATAGTACTCAAAGCATTTAGATTATGTAATTAATAAAGCTCTATCATTGTTTGGTTTTGTCAGACGGTGGACAAGGGAATTTCGCGGTCCTTACACCTTGAAGGCCATTTATGTATGAATCACTTGTAAGACCTGTGATCGAGTAAGGCTGCCAAATTTGGAATCCCTATTACTGCGTCCACATTGATAGGTTGGGATCTGTTCAAAGAAAATGTTTACGTTTTGCTTTGTGTCGACTTCCGTGGAATAATTGACTTGTGCTTCCTCCTTATGTTGAATGTCTGAACTTGCTTGAGATCACTTCACTTTATAAAAGGCGAGAGATGCATTTATGTCTATTTGTACACAAATTATTGGTTGGTTTTATCGATTCCCCTGCTAATCTTCTATTTCTTTTAACGCAGATAACAGATCTATGCGCTCGCGAATTGTCTTTTACATCAAATATCATCGAACAAATTATGATGTTTTTGAACCAATAACCGCTATGTGAAGATGATGTAATAAATATTTCCAGTTTATTGGTTTTGATCTTGATATACATAAAATTAAACAAAAAGTCCTCTCATGTAGGTAACTTCTTAGGTCAGATTACTCATTAAGATGTATATTGGCTTGTAAATCAATAAATAAATAAATAAAAATTGCTTCTTTGTCCAATAAAATTCCAGCGCTGTGCCTGTTATAATAACAAACTGTCAAAGTCGAGATGAAGAATTCTATGGGCCACCCCTCTGCGTTACGCGCTTCAAAAACTTTGAGAGCTTTCAAGCTCCAAGCCAAAGCAAAGTTGACGGATTCTATGGGCGCGGGCCTTGAAGGCCATCAACTTTGTATTGCGTTGCGTTGCGTTGCAAATTGAAATATGTACATGCTTTCTTATGTAACAAGACGCATGGAAATGCTCAGCCGCAGAAAAAAGTTGAACATTTTTTAACTTTCGTCCTTCAGTGGCGCGTCAGCGAGAGCTTTTAAGCTTTGAAGACTGACCAATGCGATGCCTTCTCTCCAAAAAAGCCAAACATTCATCGGCTTCTAGAAGTCCTATTAATATAAATTTAACAAATCTATTAATATCCATCTTAGGCCGGCCATACACGTTACGGTTTACCGGAGAGGTATACCTGCGCAGCTGACCTGTTCAGGTATACCGGAGCGTGTGTGCGAGCCACTTCAGGCAAACCTGGACAGGTAAAACGACCTGCGCAGGAGACCGGAGAAGAATCGAATTTCAATTCTTTTTACCCGCACAGGTTTGCTCACCTGAGCGTGTGTGTGGGCCGTCCGGTATACTTCCACAGGTTTGAGTCAGTTGTGGCGAATACTCAGAGAGCTTCGCGTTCTTTGCAATCGCGCGCCACTCGTCTTCTATTGTTGACATTTTATTGTTTTGCAGTGTTTACGTCATCATGGCTGTCCGAAAAGGGAACCGCATTCTAGAGGAATTCCTTGAAATTTACAGATCAGAACCCTGTTTGTGTCGAATTAAGAGCAAGGAGTACCATGACTGTGATGTGAGAGAGGCCGCTTATGACAGAATTTTTTTTACTGTTCATAACCAATAACAAACCCACCAAAGCAATCATGTCATCTTGTTCGCTCGCCATTTCTCTGCTGTAGAAATCCTTCACCCATCCGATTTACCGTAACGTGTGTGAGCTCTCGGCTGTACAGGTATACCGGAGAGGTATAGCTGCGCAGGTATACCTCTCCGGTATACCGTAACGTGTATGGCCGGCCTTAGTCTTTTCAATAAAAATTGCTTCTTTGTCCAATAAAATTCCCGCGCTGTGTTTGTTAACAAATTGTCAAAGTCAATATGACGGATTCTATGGGCTACTACTCTGCAATACGAGCTTCGAAAACTTTGAGAGCTTTCAAGCTCCAATCAAAAGCAAAGTAGACGGATTCTGTGAGCGCTGGCCTTGAGTTCACAATTCAAAGTGGGCTTTTGGGTCAGAGTTGTGTCAAAATTTATCGTACACCTTTCACAAATATGATTTCAAAAGTTCAAATCGATTCTAATTAGATACATCTATTGCAAAGAATCCACTTCTTTTTTAACGCCTTCTAATGATTTTAACTTATTTATTTTGACTGTTCGCTTTCCTACATGAATTAGGATAATTTATCAAAAGTCAGACCCCCTTCTTTCACTGTACGCTGGGTAAGAGTGGGACATATTTATTTAGAAATGAACGTGCAAGGTGAAACAAAAGTCCACTCTGGAAGTTACGCTGAATTGTGAACAGAACTCTGAGCTAAAAGCCCACTTTGATTGTGTACTCACTAGCTATATTCTTTTCATCGAGTTCAGGCGCTTTACATACAAATACAAAAACAACTCCTAACTCACGTATTTATCCAGTTCTTGATCAAAGAACTAGATAAATAGATCAAAAATATTCTAAGAGAGGCGGTGGTGTCGATTTTTGTTTCGGAAATTTTGTCGCATTAACATATTGATTGGAATTTTAAATTGTCAGGAAAGTTAAGGTATAAAATCGTTACCTCATCACATCCATCTTCTCCAAATTTTTAACTAATTCAATTTTAATTCAAAACAAGATTAATTTTCACTCGGTTTTCTCCGCAAACAGACAAAATTGCTAAATTTTATTTATGTGTGATACAGGCAGGTATACCAACTTTTAAATCCAACGATTCCCTAACCCAGATCGTTTTTTTCACATAACTTAGAACCAGAGCTGGAAGCCGGTGAAAAGAACGTACCTACTATAAATGATGACCGTCCAGCACTGCACCGGTGGGGATGCGCTTAACTGCCGAACGTAGCAGGCGGTCGATCGACAAATATGTTTTTCTTTCACTGTATATTTAGGGGAGTTCCTGTGGTCACATTTTCATTAGATATAAGTTAAATAAATCACGACGCCTATCAATTCGAAAATTCGGACCCATTACAATAACTTCCAAATGGAAGTTAATAAAAAATATAATAATACACTAATATAAAATATTATATAAAATAATAAAAATAAAATATAAGAATGATTAAAAGCATTATAAATTAATAATAATTAAAATATGTATTAACTTAAAATAAGATGGAATTATTAATAAAAAATATATTTGTAAGTTACCTAATAAAAATACACAAAATATAAATATATGTATAAACTAGCTGTACCCTGCGCGCGTTGCTACGCCACCAACTAAAATCAGCGACCCCAAAAACTCCCAAGTACCAATTTTGGTGGAAATCGCATAAACTTCAAAATTTGACAGTCCGTCATCTTGAATTCGTAAATTCTGACAGTCGGGTTGAAATCAGCGACCCCGAAAACCCCCAAGTACGAATTTTGGTGGAAATCACATAAACTTCAAAATTTGACAGTCCGCCATCTTGAATTCATAAATTCTGACAGTTGGGTTGAAATCAGCGACCCTGAAAACCCCCAAGTACTGATTTTGGTGGAAATCGCATAAACTTCAAAATTTGACAGTGGCGCGCCATCTGTCGAAAATTGATCGTACCAACTCAGTAATCTTCTTTGGCTCATGTACAACAACTTTGCTAAAGATCATCACATGATCAAATGCATAGTTTACGATTCTATAAAGGACATACAGACAAACATTCATTTTTATATACATATATAGATGGTACGTCGATAGAAATGAAGCAACTATGATTTTTTTCTATCAAGATACCTCACTTATCTTTGACTTTTCTCCCTTCGAAGTGCTATATAACCCTCAAAAATATAAAAAATTATTATATCAAATTATCTGTTGCAAAATGCTCTATAAAATAGATCGGAAGCAATTTACTCAAAAAATTAATAGAAAAAAAGTTATAAACGAAAATAGTAATTTCATCTCCAAAATTTTTATTAATTTTTACTTATAACTGAATTATTATAGAAGTTACAAAAAAAAGTTATTAATAAAGACTGTAGATAATATTATCTACGGAAAAGCTTTCTACAAAATGTTTGTGGGAGTAATAGTTTTCAAGATATATTAAAAAAATATTTTCACCTTTATTTCTAAGATGGCGGCCAAATGGGTACACCCCCGACCTCGAAAACTCAAACTTAGGAGTTTGGACCTCCCCATATAATAAAAAAATAAAATAGCATCCTACCCAATATGCACGGTTAACCATTTTTTAAGCCGGATGTACTGAACTATTTGGTTACAATTAATTTTGCCGCACATAACGTCAAATTAATTCGATTGGATTTTTCTATCGGATTAGTTTAACCACTTTGGACGAAAGAATTATGTAATTGAAGTCAAAGGTAACTGAAATGAATTTGTTAAAAAATTGGGAGCGTTATGAAGGAATTTTAATTCAAAAGGTTCTTTTGAAAACTTTTCGATTCGATTCGAACAGATTCAAGAATAGGGTCTATAAATAATTTAATTAATTTAAAAATCGTTAGATTACGAAAAAAACATTCCTGCACTTTTCGAATATGTAAGCAGTATTTATTGAGTCCTGCGTTAATTAAATAACTCTCGTTTGTGTTACATTTTTATTCATGTGGCGTAATCAAAGGCTAATTATATCTGCACATGTGAAATAACGATTTATTAATAATGAATAAATGCATTATTAATTTGAAACAATAATCTGATAATTTAAAACACAATATCATATTTTACATTAATATTAATTCCGTGTTTGTAAAATAATCTTACTTTAGACTTATCCTTATGCCATCCTTTATAATAATATTCCTTAATTTTCATAAGAACCACGTCCTTTTCTTTTTGGTGTGTTTTTTGATTTTGTTTAAGACATGGGTTGGAAATATTTGTGCTATGTACTAAAACCTTCAAGGTATTTTCGTTCTTCTATTTCGCTTGATTTTATAACATGTGTAGAGTGATAATTAACTAAGAAGATGCTTTTTCTTGGGACAATCTTCCAGACATCTTTCTCTTATTTAGCTTGTTTTTATAGCATGTCTAGAGGCAATCAATTAATAAGAGGTGTTATTTAACTTGAATGCTGTAGTTACACAGTTTCAATTGAAATCTTTTAAAAAGGGACACGGAATTTGAAGATATCAATTCATTATAATTTAATAAAAGCGTTAAATCAATGCATTCAAAATGTTACTAGGAGGGAATTGATTCTTATTCAATTTATCAATGTCTTCTGGTATCTTTCCTGACTGTTGGAAATTATAATTGAGCTGTTTATTTTGAAAGTGGTATAAGTCCAAACTGGCATAAGGTCGAATTTACCTTAAAAGAATTTAGAAAAATCGACCTTATGACATTTTGGACTTGTACCACTTTCAAAATAAACAGCTCAATTCATTATACCTTTACGCAAAAAAGGTCGTAGGGATGATATTTCTAACTATAGACCGATTTTTAAGTTACCAGCTCTGGGTAAACTTGCTTGAGGCCGTTTGTGATATTTTAATGATGATCAACATGGCTTCGAAAAAGTGAAATCAATGGTGTATAATATTTTAACTTTCTCGTCTTATGTTAATGCTATTGAAAATGGCGGACAGGTTAATTTTACATATTTATACTGATTTTAGTAAGACTTTTGATAGAATCAACCACAAAATATTGATTCTCAAGATGAAAAAATTGGGGTTTCCTTCAATAATTTTAAATTGGCTATCAGCCTGTCTACTCGACTGCAAATTGTAACTTTTCGAAATGCATTTTCTCCATCTATCTGTAGTATAATACTTCGGGCATTCCACAGGGAATAAAAGTTCTCTTTTTATTTTATTTATTATGACGTATGCGTTTAGAATAATTAACAATGTTAATGACTCCTTGCTACATAAGAGGGCTTTAACAGATTTTTTGAATGGTTCTGTTTGAATTACCATTCTTGAAAAAGCAGAGTGTTATAAAATTTCATTACTTATTGAATGCTATGGAAGTGGAGTGACTTAACTTAGTAAAAGATCTGGATGTTATATTCAAGTACAGGGCCGTTTTCGAATTCGCATGTCCTTGCACTTTTCACTAAGTCTTCGGAACCGCACTTGCTATTGACACCTTGCTTCCCGCTTATAGGCTGTTAGAATTTTACTGCTCTATATTTTGTTTATGACAATATCTATAAAATTCATTTTTAGTTTACTTTAGAGAACACATCAAGTTTGACGGATAAAAAAGTGCTAGTGCAAAACAATCTACGCCCTACGCACCATTCGGAATTTTTCGGAGAACATTTAGTTGGAAAAATAGATTTAAGTGCAAGTGCATGTGTACATACGAAAATGGCCTAAATTTAGCTTTGACAACCACATTAATATCATTGTTAACAATGCAAATTCATTGCTGGGTTTTATCAAGAGATCAAGAATATAATGTTCGTTCTACTTATATTAGAATACGCCAGTCCTTTTTGGTCACTTTCTTATAGATCTCACTCCGATAGAATTGAGTCTGTAGAAAAGCGATTTCTAGGATTGGGCTTTGGAGCTCTTCTTTGGGTTAGTTCCTTATTCCTGACATCATATTGGAATCGCCTAAAAATTATTTTCATCACCAGGATAATCGCACGGTTTCTATAATTGTTGTTAGCTTTAACATTATGTCTGGTGGATGTGACAGTCCACAGCTGCTATCTGTATATCTGTTCCTCACTTTGGACTCAGATGTTGCTATCTACTGAACCAATTATATTTATCGCAAGACTGTTCAATTCGTATCATGACATTATTGACTTTAATTTGTCTAAAACATCCATAGCACATTAGGTACAGCACAAAAAAATGTTTTCGACAAATCGAAAATGGTGGGGCTAACTTCACACATATCTATATATAACCTATTCACAAATAATTAATTCAACCATAAACAAATAAAAAACTTTTCAGACATTTATTCCAATGTCATAAATTCAAATAGGCTGTAAAATAAAAAGAAATTTCCTTCCAATTTAAATAAGCATTTCATCTTAAAATTACAGCATTTGTGTTATTACGGTTTTTTTATCTTAAAAATTCGGTAGAAGTTAGAGTAATTCTTTTTTGATAAGAAGTGATCACCTTGATGATATGATTTGCCTGTGTCTATTTAAATTTCGCACTAAAAACAGGCCAAGTTAATAGCGACAAAAACGTATTTTATTGCTGGAAATCTATCATTTTAATAAATAGCCGAGAAAATATCAAATGAATAGATATTGCATGGGAGCTTCTTCCTAATTCGGGTGTTATTATAGGCTTTTCAGTTATCGTAGCGCTTGGTAGATAAATTTAAGGAAAATGAGAAAAATGAGTTCAATCCAATAGAATCAGCATCATTGGACAAAACCAAGTATCTTAGTTTGGTAAGATAAATTACTAAATGGTCATAAACAGTAACAACAGTTCAGTGGTCCAAGGTGCTTTATATTGTATATAAACAGTAAAACAAATTGAAGCATTTTTTAATCTCATGTATGAAATTGAAAACTGTCAGGCATTTAATTTGTTAGAAATTATATTTTTCTTTAGGAATTCTTATCCCTAAAGTATACTTAAAATCAAAAACATTAATAAATTATCTCATCTGTTCTTATTGGTGTTGGTTGCAGGAGTCGATATGCTCCTGTGCGGATGTTGTCAGTAATGAGGAGACATTGGGGGAATGTGTACCAAATCCCAGAGCCCTATATAGAACAATATCTGCATTATTTGGAATATCTCATCGCCAGCAACATCAGCAAATAGATCAGGTGATCTCTGCAACCAACTCCAACAAAAATGGGAATCAAGACATTGAACTGCAAGGGAAACCGCCAATACATAAGAGAACTGCGAGTCTTTCTTGTCCTTTTGTGGATAATAATGAGGTAAAACTTCCAGAGGGAAGTAATGACATCTCATTGAGCAGGAACTTGTGTGACGTAGCTTTATATGCTCAAAAAGAAAATTCAATAAAGATAATTAATTCAAAAAATATTTGTTGTTGTACAGAGCAGGCACATGTAAAGTTTGATAAAACAAATGATTCAATTCATTTAGAAAAATCAGGTAAAACTATTGAAAATGAGATTCTTCAAAAGAATGAGGTCATGAAAGTAAATGATTTAAATACAACTAAATGTTACAAGTTAAGTAATTTTCAAAATTCAAGAAATATAAATATAAATGAAGAACAAAATTCACCAAAAAAAATTGTTACAAAACGTATAGAATTTTTCGAAAGTAATGCAACTAACAAAGTGACTTCTGATAGTAAGATTTTTAGTATATATAATCCCACTTTAAAGCAAGAAGAGAAGCCTTCAAGTAATTATGATTCAATAATCTTAACAGTATTTTTATCCTCGGTTTTTGTGTTAACATTCTTCTTACTAATAATATTTCCATTACCAAATTGAACTGTTTTCTCTTTTTGTTTCTCCACAAAGAGGCTTATAAATATTAAAGCTTTAAAATTAATTGGGACTAGCATTTTCCATTTTATTACAATACAAATTGAAATCACTAGCTGTAAGAGCTTGAATTTTTAAGAAATAATTTTAATTTGCGTTTTGAGAACAATGTCCCAGCAAGTTTTAATAGCACTGATACAATTGTATGGTTATATACCCAATATTTTTTGTCACCAAATATTTTCTCATGTGTACTCTAATTTTATACAATTTATTTTAATACAAAACGAAGAACTTAAAATCAAGTGCTTTTATAATTAATTTTTAATAAATATTACTTATAAATAGGCTTTTTAAGACATGAGCTATACGAATGGTAATTACATATAACATTGAAATGAATACATATATAATAAGTAATATATTTATATTTATTTACAAAAATTAAAATTTTGTCTACGATTTTAAAGTGAGACTCAATAAAGGCTGAAATTTCCACTACATTTGCATTTTGAAATTATTATGAAAAAAATCAATTGTTTGGTTTTTATTAATATATAAGTGCCAATACATTATACGTAAAATAGTGGTGGCGAACTTTTTTCTTGTGCTTTGAAAAATTCATACATTTAATTGGGTGGGATCAAAAGCGGCACAAGATTTGTTTTAATCGATAGCAAGTAATAGGAGAAATAATTTCGATATAGCCGGAAACTGAAAAACAAAACAACAATGGGTGTTAGTGGACGCACGGCCATTATACATTTATGTACAATGGTAGAATCTCTCTCTTTCTCTCTCTGTCACTTCCCTCTCCCAAATGAAACAAAATGTTAAAAAATTATATAATTATTTATTTATAACTTATGACTAAAACTAATAAAAGAAGCCGTTGAGGTGTTTTTGTACAACTGTACTTGAATTGAAACAAAAGTCAATTTCTAGAGTGGAATAAAATCGCATGAAATAAAGCTAATAAATAAAAAATATTAAATTTAATTTACCTTCGAATATCATGCATATTTATCACAACCTTTATTTGATTTGTACTTAAAATATCATTTAATTCATTATAACTATATAATTTATGTTATTACTGTTCTTTAACACGTTTGTGGGCGGGAATGCTATAGCATTCATTCTCACAGTGCCGCCGGATTCAAAATGACTTCTCCGAAAAAGTGAAACGAATGCGGATCGGATAGACTCCCGCCAAAATGGATTTGTCGAATTCCATAATCGACATGAATATGACATGAAAGCTTAAATATCCATTAAACAAAAATATTTCACTTAACTTCATATATTTAATACCTTATGGTGCCCATCCAGTAACAGGCCGCCTGCAGATTCTGATCTGTGGCACTTTGACTGGAGGTCGAAATTAGTGAAGATTACACGTTCAGTTCACGAGAAGAGTTCAAGTCTGCAGGGCGTTGTCTGTTAGCCCCAAACCTGCAGACCGCCTGTGATTTCACCACACACGTACAGGCCGATCGTCGATCGCGATCTCTCAGATTTAAATTAAGACAAGACCAATAGATGTCGACTTCGTGGCCACACACTTGTAGTTTATCTGGAAGTATTAAGTTTGTAAGAATATATCTTTGAGGTCCAAACCCGCAGGACGTTTGTAATTTGGCTAGACACTTTGATTATTACGTAGGTACAGTTATGGTAAGGATTCTTAGATCATGTATATTCGAGCTAACTACCCCCGATTATCTTGTTTTCACAATTAAGAGCTGAATTGGGACTAAACCACAAGTAAAAATTAAATATCATACCGAGTAGCATTTTCAAATACATTTAAGAAATATATGGGAATATTCTAAGCTGAATTTCTTGAATAATATAGATATAAATGACAAGTTTTAGAAACTGAAAAATATTATTTGTAATTGCCTATGCTTGAAAGAATTACCTACTTCTTTAAAGCATTTTACGAATTTTACACAGTTGAACGAATACGAACTGACGTGTGTCGATAAATTAGATATTGCCTGCAGGTATAACCCTAAAACTGAAAGATAAAATTACCTGGAGAAATGAGTTTGTTAAAAAACTGTAAATTTGGGGCCTTATTCTTATATCCCTTCGAAATAAATCTAAAATAGCTTACAAAATCACCTTTTTAATTAAAATGCCTTTACAAATTTCCTAAATTTTTAGCAAATTCATTTCAATTACCTTTGACTTCAATTAATTTTTTCATTCAAAGTGATAAAAAAAAATGTAACTAAAATGAATTTGTGAGAATTGTAGCAATTTTATTAGGGAACTAGCCGTATGCCCGATGAGATATCTCAGGAACCATATTTCTAACGTCAAAAATGACGAACTTCCATATAAATTTTCATCCCTTATTTAACCCGCTTAGGGGATGAATTTTCAAAAATCCTTTCTAAGTGCTCACTTACGTTATATAAGGAACTCTTGTCCAAAATTTCACGTTTCTAGACCCACCGGTTTACACTGTACGTTGTCTGTCAGTCAGTCAGTATTTGAGTTTTATTAAGTAGATTTTTGTCCAAAGAGGGCTTTCGTAAACTCTTCGATCCGATTCGAACGGATACAAGAATAGGCCCCTTTATTAGGAATTTCTATTCAAAAGGTGTTTTTGTAAATTCTTTCGATTCGATTCAAACGGATTCAAAAATAGGGCCCTAGTTTTCGCCGGTTAGTCTAACGACCACGTTGGATCCAGCGTTATATTTTCCAAATAAATAATTTAAAATCCTCCTATCTGTGTCCAAGGGCCCTGTTTTAACTTTCGTACGAAAACGAATTTGGAAGAAAGAAGGTGGGAAGTCAGAAAACCTATTTACTTGAGGTACGATGTAATATCTATTCCATTTATTTAGTAATTTTATTTTTACAACTTACTGCTAGGGCTAGGCTCTATACCAGTTCCATAAAAAGTTCTTTAATTAATTTTTGCAATTATTATATGTAAACAATTTTTGATATTTTGACGCTTTTATTTTCACAAGTTGAAATTAAATCTAGATGACTGCTTATATTTAACTTTTTAATAATATTGTAATGTAATCTTTATTATTTTTTTTAGAATTTACTATGTTGTGCCGCTGATGTCCTGGAAGGTAAAGGTGCAGTACACATAGCTATAACAGTAGGAGAACTCTTTCGGTTGCAAGAAATGCATTTTAATATGAAATCACCCACTCGACTTCAAAGGTGTAACGTGTCATCATTTTCATCAGCAACAACAACTTAAGATACCCCATCTACTGAAATAAAATCGAGTTTCGTTATATTGTGAACGTATTTTACTTAAATACTAATAATTTCAGTTTAATTTATGGCAAAGCTTAATAACTTATTGTTTTTTTCACTAGATAATACTTTTTCAATTTAGAAAACAATAAAAGAGCTGTTTTTCAATTACAGAATATATTTTTTAAGTTTTTAATCAGAAACTCGATTTTTGTCTAAAGAAATTTATGTCGGCGGTAAATTTATCTAGTCAAATACAAAGATAATTAGTGCGATATTCTTAAAGTAAGTTTGTTTATATTTGTTTGTCTATAGTCATAATTTTAAATGAGTTGATATCGCAGTCATTATTATTTACACATTTCTTAAATAAATATTTTTAATTAAATGTAGTCTGATAATAAATTTATAATAATATAATAAATTGTCCGTTAATTGTGTTTTATATAAATTCTGAGATTTGAAATGTTTATATTGCTGCGGTGGTCGTGGGCGCTTTTATTGAGGCGCTGCTGTTTCCGGTGTTGGCGGTGGTGAAGTCGCTGCGGTTGACGTTGTTGATGATGACGTCGCAGCGGGTTCTTCCGGCCTCTTCGGTTGGCCCGTTGATTGGCGATTTTTATTTATGTTTCTTTCACTTTTCTTTCTTTACTGTTACTTGATTTATTTTAATTTTTTATAATTTTTTTACCCTGATTTTACAATTTAGTTCAAAATTAAATTCCACTTTTAGAGTTCATTAAAAAAAATTAATTTAATTTTGACTTGTTTTGTTCTTTTGGTTTGCTTAAATTATATAATTTTATTTTGGTTCACTCTTATTTTACCTTTTATTTTACGAATAAAATTTGTTTGTTGACAATTTTATTTTAAATTCAACTTTTTGTTCACTTTGTTTTGGTATATCTATGTACATATGTTAGATTCAACTTATTGGGTTTCACTTGTTTTAGTAACTTTATTTTAAATTTAACTTATTGTTTTTCACTTTGTTTTTAGTACATTTATGTTAAATTGAACTCTTATCGTTTTTCACTTGGTTTTAGTACATTTATTTTAAATTAAACTTGTTGATTTCCACTTTTTTTTTGCAAATTTCGTTTTAAAGTTAAATTATTATTTTCCACTTTGTTTTCCTCTTTTCCTTTTTTTTTCTTTTTATCTAGTTTAAAATCTAATTTATTTATCGACAAAAATTGTTACAGTTTGTTACAATTTTAGCTTATCTCAACTTTACTTTAATACTCTGATAACTTATTTCAAATTTCGTTTATACAGGCTGTCATCTTCAAAAAAAATCTGAACGGGGAGGTGTGAGGGAAGTTTTCTCGGGACTTTTCGGAGACGCCGGAACCGGATTTCTGAGATTCGTCCCCCACACAAAAGAAAAGCGTGGGCGACTGTAATACCCCAGAATATTCTAAAGGGACTTGGGGCCGATCCCCTGCACAACACGCTGCACAAATTAATGGGATCGCGTACATGCCTCAAAAAAGACCAGAATTGCCACCAGCGCGAAACATTTTTCTTTTCTCCTCTAAAAAAACCGAGTTGCTCGCGGCACTTTCGCTTTTTGTTTTATATCTCGTCGGTATGCATGCGAAACCTTTTCTTTTTCGTCCGATAACTCGTATCGCCACTCGTCAGTTATATCCAGCCAAATATTTTCAACAAAAATAGTTAACCGGTTCGTTCCCCGGGATACGCCCGGCCAATTCGCTGTTCAAGAAAGGAACCCAAGGAACGGTTTTTCCGTGCGATTCCTTACATCGGCCTCGTGAAAAAAGTGCCGAGTTCTTGGGGCTCGCTCGGGCTGATTCCCATAGGCGGAGGAAAAAATGATGTTAGAATTAAATTATTGCTTCTTTTTTTCATGACCACAACAACACAGGTCCGGTGGACTCGCTACCGGGACCAAAGGAGCTGAAGAATAGTCAGGATCTTGGCGGTGCCCACCATGTGGTTCGACCAACGACCCGAGTTTAGTCCGAGACTGAGCCGGCCAAATTCTGAAGTGGACTTCCCTGGACCCTAATGAGAGGTCAGTTGGTCTTGTGCCGACTCGATCACTCACTCCCATTGGCAGAGAAAACCAGCCCTAATGAGGCGCAGGTTTCCCCGTCAGTGAAGGAGCTGCTAACCCATCTCGGGCTGACCCAGATCCTAGTGAACGTGTATACAAAAGAAATAAGGGTGGCTGTAAGCCCCCCCCGGTCATCCTAGTCCCAAGATGAACACCCGTTCCGTGGATTCACATACCTCCAGGCGCCAACTGAAGGGCGCTACTGTTCACGGGAGTCTGGAGGTGGAGTTGTCGACTTATAGACGAGTGTGATTGGTGTAATTGGTACCGGTACCGAGATATAGAGAGTAGGAGTTACCCACTCAAAAGTGGAGTGGTGTATCTAACTAAAGCCCTAAGGGTGAACCGATAGAAATGTAAGACCACCCAAGGGCAAGCTAGACTGTCGGTGGTGAACAAGTGGTGAGTATGGGGTGTAAAGTTGTTCCCTGCAAGGAACTAGAAGAAAAAGAATGCAGTTTAAATCTGTCAGAGTATTTATTTATTTATTCTGTTCGCTTAATACAAGCTACAATATGTTGTTTAAACTAAACTAAACTAAAAAGAACAAACAACTTAATTATAAAAACAGTTAAGGGGCTGCAGGATGCGTTAATGTAAGGGTGGGTTCGGCGAGTAAAGAGCTTGCTTAAGGAAAGTTTTGTCGACATGTTAGTGTGCCTTCCGCAGCATTCTAGTGAAAGGTTCCAAGTGACCGTAATTGGTACGATGATTTTCGATGCGAAATGTGGGGAAGACCTAACGTTGCGAGGGTTAGTGTTAAGGGATATGCTGTGTAGGAACTCGGGACAGTCAATCGAACCAGCTGGACTTGATAGAGGAAGATAATATCAGCGACATCACGACGTAAGGAAAGAGACTGAAGGTTCATTAATTGTAGACAACTTTCGTATGGAGGGAGGTTGGGCTGATCTATCCAAGGAAGGCCACGCAAACCGAAGCGAAGGTATCTGCGTTGAACTGATTTAATTCTGTTAATAATCGTAGATTGAGAGGGTGACCAAACCTGACAGGTGTACTCAAGAAGGGGCCTAACGAAGAAGATATAAAGAGATTTAGTTACGTAAGGATTGAAGAATTCCTGATCAAAGTGGGAACGGAAGTTAAGCTCACTATCACAAATAACGCCAAGATCGCGGAGGGAGTCGACCAAAGGTATCGATTCTTCTGAGAGCACGTATAATCGAGGAGAGATGGAGGAATGCTTACGGGAGAAAGTGATCGATTGGCATTTGGAAACGTTGAGATCAAGAAAGTTCTTCGAGGGTAGAGAAGGTGGAGAAGTTATTCAGGCCGCTTTGAAGGAGGGAGAAGTCGGATGTATTGGTGATTTGTTTGAACAACGTTCACGACATCATTGATGGATAGTATAAAAAACAGGGGGCCGAGGTAGCTGCTCTGAGGTTCGTCGAAATGGGATTAGAAAACAAGGAGTCGAAGCGAACCCTGTAATGGCGGCTATCGAGGTAGGAATTAATCCATGAAATAAGTCGGGGAGGAAAGCCGAGGTAGCTTAGTTTGAAAGTGATAATTTTATGAGAGATTTAATCAAAAGCTTTACTGAAATCGGTGGCAATAACATCAACTTCCGCAAAGGTTGTCAAGTTGATAGATGTAAACCGACCTTTGAGAAATCAGTGTAGAGCTGAGGACAAAATGGACTTGAAGTGGAATGTCACTGAGTCGTACATAAGACTTTCGAAGAGTTTCGGTATGCAGGATAATTTAGCAATTGGACGATAATTTGAAAAATCGCTCTTGAAACCCATCTTATGGATTGGGGCGATGTAAGAATCTTTCCAACGGTCGGGGAAGACACCCTCTGAAAGTGAAAGTTGGAAAAGGGCGGTAAGCGGTTGAACTAGGTGAGTAACGAATTTGTTTAAAACAGCGGCAGGTTCAAAATCATCAGTAAGCGCGCTGATTTTAGCGAATTTTTATGTTAACGAAGGAAGTTTGTGAGGAGTGCAACATGAAGGAAAAATAGTTGCGGAGGAGCGGGGAGTCAAGGTCGCTAAAAGATTTCCGGAAGAAATCTGCAAAAGGTTAGCAATAATTGTGGGATTAGATGAAGATGTGTCGTCAAGCTTAAGGACAGGGGTATCCATTGAATTTTCTTTTTAAATGAGTTCGCAACTTTCGGAGAAAAGGGAAAAGATGGCGGCATAGGAAGAGTAGTTAGAATCAGACCTTGATCGAAGAAAGGAATGCCACAATTTATTTCTCTTGTTACGTAAGGAGCAAAGCACTCTTGTATGGCCTGTAGTTGCTAGAAAATTACCAAGGAGTGGTAGAAAACAGCTATTTGTTTTTAATTGTTTCCTATTTCCCTTCAAATTGATTAAAAACAGGTTAACTAACGCCAAGAATTTATGCTCCAGAAGGCGTATTTTAGAAAATCAATTTTTCATTTTTTATGGTCTGTGGTACCTAAATAATTACCAAAAATGGTAAAAAACCTCGATTTGTCTCGGATTTTTTGCTAATTCCCTTCTAATTATTTAAAAATCTTGACGTTAACTAAGCCTTCCAATGAAAATAATCTTTCTGCAGGTGCTGATGAAGTTAACTTTCACTGACAACATTTTTAAAAGTATAGTCACTGATATACGCTAAGAACAAGGTTTCTACAGAATTACTATGAACAGGAAAAGAATAAATTGCACTTGTTGGTAACAGGGGAATATCAATATAGATTATTTTAGTATGAGTACAAAAGTGCTTTTAGGCTAAGTACGTGTAAACAAATACTTTGCGGCTGAGTACGAGTATTCTTACTTAGCTCCGAAACAAAATGAGTACGAGTATAGCGATGAAACTTGAATTGAAATGTTATACTAATATGTGTTAGTACTAACAATATTGATAAATTTTATTATTAAATATAATTATTAATAGTACTTTAGACTCTTGGGTGTCATTTTTTATTTTTTACATTCACGGTCGAACCCAATTATATGTTTGCAACAAAAATGAAACGCGTCAGAATTTACATATCGTTCCTTTATTTTATCTTTTACATTTTTATTTTTTGCTTCGATTCACTTCACAAGACGCGTCATGGCGGCGAAGGAGTAAAGGAGTGAGTGATGAGCTCGGACCTTCTCTTGCCAGAAACGAATTCGTAAATGAGTATCGATTTTCGGAGTGTACTCCTTCGTTCGTAACACTGACATACATATTTTTAATGGACTGCTCCCGTCTCAAGTGTTTGCCAATTTGAAAACTTTAATCGGCTAAATCGGCCACAGTACTATACTATATTACACAAAATCTTGATTGATTTGATTGTCTGCAAAATTTACTAAAAATAAAATTTTTGCGTTTTTTTGGAGTAAAAATTTCGTTAAATTGTATCTTTCCTCGACTGTATTTCAATCCATCTTAGACTTACAAGAAAAGTATAACAAAATAATCCGGAATTTTATACTCTACAATTTTTATTTGAACATTTTTCTCATATAACAAACCATTACCGATTCTTATTCTTTGAAAACTTGTTTTTTATAATAATAGATTTTATTCTTTCGCACTTCTCAGCATGATGCTGGCAACATCCACCTTACCCCGTACCTGTAAGGTACAAGAGGTTATGGTCTGTGGGTCCAATCATTTACCCTATATAACAATAAAAGTAAAAAAGCTTAATCTACCTAAAAGCCGCTCAGACATCTAATCGCTGGTATAAGAATAGCGTAAAAAAAAACTTACTGGCTTCTTTTCCGTTCTTGCTTTTCCTTCCTTAAGAGTTCTTTTTCTCGCGTATTATAGTTGTGCACTTCATTGTTTTTTTTTCCTGTTGTTGTACATTTAATTCAAGATGGCGGCTCGTGCTCAACCGCCCTCTACCCAGGTTCGAAAACTTGTACTGTATTGAATCAGGATCCCTATTCAAACAATATATTTCAAAATCATATCATCTTTTGTCAGTCAAAATCCCCAAATGACTGGACTATAGGGTCCAAGAATACAAGTAAATAATAATTAACAAAATCCATAATACAACAGGGCCTCTTCACTTCAAATTGCATTTTTCTTTTTAGAGCATATTTTTTTTTCAAGGTCTATTTAACTTTTTTAAGTTTCAGTTCTTGAGCTTCTAACTTTCATCTCTCTAAGTTGTCTATTTTAATTTCCGTCAATTTAACTTTCTTTAAATAGAAAATCCTTCTTGACATTTTACTTTTCTCCTTGGATTATTTCATAATGTGCTCTTACGAGAAAATTGTTTAAATATTAAGTGGCTTCTCTAATAAAACACGTTAATCAATGTTGATTGTCCACAGCTTAGTCTTCGTGTAGATTCCGGTATGGTGGGTGTAACTTCAGTTAATGATGGAACTGTATCAGCAGTCTCATTTTCCACTTCCGTGGATATAGTTTCTTCAATTGGATTTCCACAAGCTTTTACTCTACTTATACAATCAACAGCGTTATCAAGTGACATCAAATTAATAACAGCCTCTTCGATGGAATTTAGTATAACAATCTTACACGGCCTTCCTGCTTTCCCGGCTCTCAATTTTTGTTTTCCATTAAAGTTTTCTTTACAGAAAATTTGTAAGCCGGTCAAACCTAACACCGGCAGTACCTAAATATTTCGCAATCACTTTTAATTCTTAAAATGTCTAACCTTTTGCTCTCAACGTCCCTCTTAGATGGTCCGTTTGAATTTAACTCATCTCCTAATTCCATCCATAACCCTTAGTCCACACCGGGGTACCACAAGTCTCATTTTTTTTAACTTCACTTTAAGACAATTTCAGTTTTGCAATCCAGCTCCATCATTAGTTAAGAGGACTATCTTCTTTATAGAACACTCAGCATTATTGTAAAAGCGTCATTCTAGTTTGGATCGTTACGGGAAGTTGACAAGTGCCCTCAGAGCCCAGTGTAAATTATGGTTTTTAAAATATTTTTTTTTATGCTGTTTTTCACATCAGTATATGTAAAAGAATAATTATATCACACTTTACAGTGTTACATTTTTTTTTCAAGAGAAAATAATATTAATTAGGTTTTATTAACTGATACTCGCAAAGATGATAAAAAACAAAAAGAGCATTTTCAACATCATTTGAATTTCTGATCTGAAATTTTAATTCTTATGTGTTATTTCATAATTTTGAAACATTATTTTATTAATTAATTTTTTTTTAAATATATAAGGTTGATTCCATATAGCAAACAATTTTTCATAATATTAGTATTGAATAATTAATTTCCTAACGTATACATTTCCCACTGAGATAATGCATAAGTTTAATTTTTATATACTATATTTAAGACTTATATCATTGTACATTACTACACATTTGAAAGACAAGTATAGTAGTATTTGTTGCGTATTTGTACTAGGAGTGTCAGGACGCCATTGAAACTGCCAAATCCATAGTAAAACATTTACAAGAACAGGCTGTAACAGGGCATTCCATATTTTGTCTGCAAAAAATTATTATTTAGTTTCAAACACATATGTAAGGTAGTGTAATCGCACTTAAACCACTGAATTAAATGTTCTGTGTGCCCTCCATGGCGACAAGTTTGACACCAGGAAAACCACTTTGAAAATGGTTTTAATTGCCAGCTAATATTCTCATTTCCTGCAGTAACTTGCTGAAAATTACTGGTAGTCGTTCCCATATGCAAAAGGCAAAGTGAACATCGAGGAAGTGGTTTACGGCAATTTGGGCATGAAGAAAGCTAAAAAAAAAAGGAATTTGGATGATGTAAACTTAGTTATTTATGAGTACTTTGTTTAAATTTGAAGAAGCATTCCTCATCCTAGTATCTTCTTGAAGTGTAGCTGAGACAGACTTTCCACAAAAATTGCACAATAAAAAGACTGATTGCATTGTCTTTGAAGGTGCACGAATAGTTTCCATCTTTATTTCCAGTTCTGCTCTCTTTTCCCATAAGCCCCATGTATCCAACAAATCCAGGTAACTAATTAACGAAAAATATATTTTTTATATTCTTTGAATCACATATTCATATGACTAAGCAGGAATCAATTAAGCAAACATTTTTGAAAAACAAGTTTTGTTTTTAATTAAAAGAATTAATGACAGGCAGCTTTCCCAAATCGTTTGAGGAGTTTAGGCTGTAGGTGGAAACATATCCACATACCCGTAAAACACAGTACCCTCTTTTTGGCTACGCTATATTCTGATAAAAAGAAAAAAAACTGATGATGCAATAGTAAGTCTGTCGATTGTACTGGTGCCACTTCGATCTTTCGACGCCCTTGGTACGGGGGAACTACCGACGCGACGGAGGATCTCGCCTTACAGGTATATCATTATTTATATTTATTTACAATTCAAGACGTAATACACTACTCCAAAAATCTAAGGGAACAGAATTTTTTTTTAATTATTTAGGTATTTTTTGAAGAGCTGTATCTTTGTGAAAAATGGTGGTATGTAGATTATAAAAAATAACCATTTTGAAGCTTTAAGTTTCTAGTTTCGAGATCTTTTGGCAGAACATTTTTATAAGCTGTGGTTATCGCGCAATCAAAAGAAATAGCGCGAGACAAACATTTTCCAAATTTTTTTTTTATCAGGGTCTACGAGCTTGGTCAGTTAGCTTATTTATTCAGCTTCAATTTACTTTTTTTTTTTAATCTCTCTACGTTGATTTTTCACTGAGATATCCGACTTTGAATGAAAAAGGATCCTTTTATCTTTGAACATCGACATCTCAGTAACCAATAACCGCACAGAAAATGTAAGGACGGTTTTAAAAACTCGAATAAGTTTCTTACACGACCCTTCCATGATTTTTTGAGAAAAAAGTTTTTTTCACTCTCACCATTAATTTGAGAAAAAGTACAAAAAATGACTTTTTATGCTTTTTTTAATAAATCTACCGCCTATTTACAAATACCGATGGGGGCCTAATGTTTCCAGGTTTTTTTTACAGCTTAATGTACCCTCAATAGCCCTGTAAAATTCAAATTGATCCATCGAAACGTTTTTTCGGACCAATTGATCAAATATCAAGAATTAATCACATGAATGTTTGTAGATCGAATATTGAATACAGCTTGGGGGTATCAACTTTTCATAGATGCAATTAATTTAAGGTGACAAAAATTATGGTAAGCAAAGGCCGAATCGTGTCAAAAATGAGTTAGTACTGTTTCCTGAAATTTTTTACCAAAATAGTTGACTTTTTCTTCTCTCACTTCATCCTAATTTATTTTAAGGCTCGCCGTATAATTCATAGACTAGCAATTGATGACTTTGAGATATTTTGGGATATTTTGGATGTTGAAGCTAAAAGTCGAGCAATTGAACGAGTTTCTTGATCTAAGAGTATAGTTTTTCTCCAGATGTATTTCTGGATACAATTCCATAAAAATCATTAATTCTCTTGACAACTTGGTGACTGGTTCCAAGCTTAGTCAAAAAAGCATATATGGCAGAAATGCACAGTAAAATAAAAAAAAGACGGACAAGTGCGAGTAGAACTCACGCGTTGAGGGTTCCGTATCGTTATACTTTATAATTATCTATTAAATTTGAATTATAAAAAAATATGTGATGTAACTAAAAATTTAAGGTTTTCTGAATTTTTCCTTTATATGTGCTATAAATCATTGCTTCATGCCAAATTTCAAGATTCTAGGTCGACTGGAAGTACCCTTTAAGTTTTGATTCCCTTGCGAGTAGTTGCGAGTTTGAAAATATGCGGCTTAAATTGCTGTTTCTTTTGATTGCGTTGACATAGAAGTTTGATTTTGTTACAGCTTAAAGGTATTATAGACCTAAGTATTTGATATGAATTTCAACTTAATACCTCTACGCGTTCATGAGGAAAGGGGTAGTAAGTTTAAAATTATTAAAAATATTTTTATTATATGATGTAACTACAAATTTACGGTTTTCGGATTTTTCCCTTTACTTGTGCTATAAGACATTACTTCTTGCCAAATTTCATGATTCTAAGTCAACGGGAAGTACCCTATAGGTTTTGATTGCCTTGCGAGTGTCAAAATATGCGGCATAAACGGCCGTATCTTTTGATTGCGTTGACTTAGAAATTTGAATTTTTCACAGCTCCAAGGGATTGCAGGCCTAAGTATTTAATATTAATTGCAACGTGATACCTCCACACGTTCCTGAGAGAAAGGGTCTTGACAGGCAGACAGACAGACGGACAATGAAGTGATCCTATAAGGGTTCCTTTTTCCTTTTGAGGTACGGAACCCTAAAAAGGAGTGTGTATACTGTGATCTCAATTTTTTGCAAGAATTACATCGAATCGAATCTGTCTAACATCAATTAATATATAATTGAGTATTAAGAAACATAGACTTTACTATATTTTGCTATTTTATGCTATGCTAGATAGGTTGATAACTAAAAGGAAAAAAGTAAGAAGCAATTTAAAAAACCCAAACTGAGCGAAAAAGGACTACAATTCAGATTTAATTAAATAATTAGAAGTCTCGCTTGAGCTTTCAAACCGGGCGGACGTGCGAGCGATAAGCCAGTCAAGTGCGGGAAAAAAGAAGTGCAACCAGAAACCAAATAAGTGAAGTGAAGTGCATAACGCGTATGATCACAATCGATATAAGCAGAACTAAATGCACAAAACGGTCAAATAGTGCAGGTGTAAAAATGCAACCCCCAGAAGAAGAGGAAGAGGGGAACATGGAAACAGACGTTGACCTCCAAAATTTTTGCGTACCAAACGGTAAAAATGCTAACCATGCAAATCCAGCGGGCATTGAACGCTACTTCCAGGTAGTGCCTCGGAAACGCAAACGAGGGCAGCTAAATGCTGAAGAATCGGAAAATCGCGAACAAACAATCAGTGACAAAGCGATAATGCGTGGAATGTCGCAAGGTGCCCCAGAAACCGCATCTAGCAACAGATACGCAATGTTAAAAGATGAATTAGGCACCCCGGCTAAACTACCAGCAATCTATGTGAGTGTAGAAAATAATGTAGACTTGATTAAAGGCATTAAATCAATGATAAATAAAGATCTCTTCTATGTTGCGGACATCAAGAGAGGTAACCTGAAAGAAACAAAAATCCAAGTCCAAAGATAGGTGGACTATTGCCAATTAGTTAACTGGTTGGAGTAGAAGCAGCCTACTGCCCCCCAAGATACACAGTGAGCAGCGACCTATTTGACAAATTTTTTAAACAGCTTGGCAGCAGATTCATAGCAGCTGGTGACTTTAACGCAAAGTCACACCTATGGGGATCAAGGATCACATCACCGAGGGGCAAACAACTAGAAAAGGCTATCTAAGCTGCATATCCGGCAAAAAACCAACTCACTGGCCATCGGATAGACGGAAAAAACCAGATGTAATAGACTTTGGCCTAGCCAAGGGGCTAAACCACCATCAAACTAGCGCCACGACAATCGACGACCTTTCGTCGGACCACTCACCAACTATCATCAATCTTAGCGGAAACCCGTCTAACTACCCAACAGGCTAACAAACAGCAGAACAAACTGGCTAAAATTTCAAAACCTCTTCAGGAAAAATTACTGCCCGCATGTTAAATTTAAAACAGAGGAGGATGTAGAAAATGGCATCAACTAACTCAATGACCATCAAAGAATGTACGCAGCAAGTCACCCCTAAACCCCGGACAGCCGGAAGATCACCAGAAATACAAAGCCCCTCCACCTTGGAGCTGCTTAACAACAAAAGAAAAGCAAAGAGCCGCTGGCAAGCAGCAAGATCACCTCAGGCGAAAGCGGAATTAAACCAAGCAATCAGGAAACTCAAGAAACGCCTAGAAGCTGAAAAGAATCGTCGCCCTCCTTCTGAGAGTATATCGTCGCCCTCCTTCTGACGTCTATCACTTCCATGTAGACTCATCCTGATCTCATCAGTGAAGAGTACATTACCCCACTGCTCTAACGTCCAGTCCCTATGCTCTCGAGCAAATTCAAGTCGTCCTCGACGGTGGGCTACCGTTAATGCTGGGCCTGTTGCAGCTCTTTTTGGAGTCAGGTTCCGTTCAGCAAGTCTCCTTCTGACGGTATCCGAACTTATGACCACTTGGTGTTCGTCACGCAGACTTTGTTGGACTTTAACTGCGTTGAGGCGGCGATTTTGCAGAACAGTAAGTTGGATGTAACGATCATCATTCGTACGATGGACTGGCCAGCTCGAAGCCCGGACTTAAATCCGATAGAACATTTATGGGATGAGCTGAAACGTCGGTTTCGAGCCCAGGTACCTGCTCCAACAAGGCTTCCAGAGCTGCGAATCACAATTGAAGAGGAGTGGAATGCAATTCCTCAAGATTTCATCGTCAGGCTCGTGAGGTCGATGAATACGAGGGTGCTGGCAGTTATCCAAGCAAGGGGAGGGCATACTAAGTACTGACCAACAACTTTTTCAAAATTTTTTCTTTGTTTCTGGCTTTTTTTTTTTTTTTAATTTTATGATTACTAACGATTAACATGACTGGAAAACGACTTTTCTTTGCAAAATCCCTAATAAAAACTTAATAAATTGATTAATCCCAATGAGTTTCCATTCATTTTCATCATCATGAAACGCACTTTCTTTTGGTATAACTTTGACAGTTGTAGGTTTTATACTTTTTGAGAAAATCGAATCAGAGTTCCAAGATAGCGGGTGGCCCGGTTTATTTGCTGTCAAGTGTATATAATTTTCTCAAACTTCTTTCTTTGATTATTCGAATAGTAATAAATTTTTGATTCTTTCAATACACTATTTTTCTGCACTGCACTGTGCAACGTAATTATTTAATGTTCATTAATTAGAAGTAGAGATATGTATATGGGATCAAAAAACCAAGGTATCCCATGCTCTGTGCTTCTGATATAAGAGTTAAGACAGCGTAACTGAAGTCACTTCTTTTCGGATTGTTTGACAATTGAAATTTAATTATTGAAGGTGTATTAAACCGTATAATTAAAAAAAATGGAAACATACCTTGAAATCCAGTATTGGATACGATATTCTGACAATAATTCATGATTAAAAAATCGAATAGCAATCAGCGAGGCAGTCTGTACATCATCTGTCCAATCCAAATAGCTTTGTAATAAATTTATGCCGTCATTGTTCTCTCCAGTTAATAAGAGCCCATTTAAATCAGCTGAATCTATACAAGACTGGATCGTTGTTTTAACAAAATCCATAAGCTTATTATCACTCAAATATTTGCAAGCAAATGCTACTCGGTCTCCCAGAGATATGCCTTTTTCCATCTGAGAAAAAAACATATAAAATATTTAAAATATTGTGAACAAATATTTTACAACTCTTACCACAACAGCATCAAAATGTTCATTCTCAGCCGTCAAAAACCCAAATAAAGCTCTTAAGTGTGGATCATGTATTTGCAAATGACCACGTTGATTCCGAAGGATGAAATTGCATCGTTCTGCATTAAAACCTGAAAGTGCTATGGCTGCCATCCGCAAAATACTTGGATCAGAGCACTTAATAAAACAATTGATAAAAAAATTATTATTCGTAAAATTAAAATATTTCAGCGGATATATATGTAGGTTAACTGCATTAGGTATGAGTATTTGCTAAATACATTAGGAATTGAAGATGTAAGTTTAATGTACATAACTACTAAACGAAATTCAATTTTATTTAGTGAAGATTTAAATGTCTGTCTTGGAATTGAGAGTTTCAAATTTTGCGACAGTTCTACGTAGGTAGCGGATCATTGTAATCATATGCAGTGTTATGTGCAGGAACGCAAAGTAACTGAAGGCAACGAATATTTCTACACAATTTTATTTTTGTTGAGATGTGTGGCTAGCAATTGCTAATTATTGTAGTTAATAAGTTAGAAATTTATTTTCAATTTTGTCAGTTACATTTGCGAACTAATCCTCAAGTAGAGCAGTGAGTTTGTTTTGCTTATCAGCAACAATTATACATTTTTGTAATTAAATGCGACCAATGCTGTTTAAAAGTGATCACTGGTTTTAAATGTGAGACATTTTATTAATTAAATAATCAATGGGGTTGAACATTACCACTCAATTAATGGTATACCATTCGCATTGTTAATTATTTAAAAATTAATGACCAATTTTATTATATTGCATTACTATTTTAATGGTAATTATTTTGATTTTGTGCAAAAAAGTATTGAAATCCGTGATGAAAACAAATAAAAAAAAAAAATACCCTGTACATACCTGATCTGCAGCTCTCAAAAGGATGTCAATTGCCTGTTTTATTTTCAATTGAAAAGTACAAATCATCGCCGCCCTTGAAAATTCCTGAAAAGAAATATAATCTAATTAATATAATACATATATTTATTTATATATTTATTAACAATTAGCTTAAGTGCCCAGCTTTATATGAAAGCATTCGGCCCTACTTGCGAAATATTTTTCTAATTTTATAGAGAAACATACTGTTACAAGATTTGCCTTCCTTGTAATTCACACTCAGAGTTTTAATCGAGTGGATATGGGGTCTGCTTCGGCAGACGAGCATGTATTCTCACAAAAACCAAAAAGTGTAAATCCGGCCTCATATCGCGGATTACAAGTGAGAGTCAATCGTGCAATTTTGTCAGCTAGTCGCTCGGCGGGCAAAATTGTAACAGAACAAGAAGGAATCGTACTATAGGTACTACTGTTTATTTATTGTAAATAAGCGGGACTATTTTAAAAACAAACAAAGAAAAAGTAATACAAGAACTAATATTCTAGAATTCTAAAATGTCTCTCATTACAGAAAAAATTTTAATTTTTTAAAAAAATTGTCGCTTTTCAATTTATTTGCTGTATCTTACCTTTCGAGCACACAGATCTGGTATAAATTTATTTTGAAAAACGTCCATATCATTTTCAAATATCCAACCGCTTAAGCTTTGTGAAAAATCTCTCGCTTCGCTTCTAAAAATAAAAGTTAACAAATAATTCCAAAAATTAAAAAAACATCACGAACTTATAGCACAATAAAGACTGACTGCTGCTTATAGATTCGGGCCATGGCAATACCACGGTCTCACTTCTCATGACTTGATTTCCATCGGAGTTCACATATGGACTTAAAACATCTCGAATGCTTATTAATTTTTCATCTCTTACCATATTAGATAACACATTCCAAACGTCTTTGAGGTTACTGTTCTGAGAGAGGTCCCCATTTTTTTTAGTGTCGGACTAAGATTTTAATCAATAGTTTTGTTTAATTATATTCACTTGGGGCTGAGCCTAAAATAGTGTACATACCATTAAACCGTAGTCGTTTAATGTTCTTTTATACATTATTTGGGAAATTTCTTCTTTAAAAGCATCATTAGTTGTGCATTCCCATGCATCCTTATTGTCCAAAATATTATTAGAAGACGTATAGTTCATGTCCGGCCCTACTGATTTCCACAAATTATTTTTGATATCCCATGCTACAGCAGTGGTTTCCGGTATCTCGAAATCATTAATGGTTCCTTTAATAAACAATTACTTAACTTTATTACATTAAATAAATATATTTCAGATTTGGGCGTTTACTACCATTGAGGAGATCAATTCTAGCCTAAGTTTAAATTTCACTACCATTGAAAAATTAATGATTATGCAAATTCATTACCACTACCATTATCTCAATGATAGTGCAAATAAATTCTACTTCCATAAAAAACCTTACTCAACTCAATAGTAGTAAGAATAAACCACCATCAATGAAAATTCAAGCGCCACAATTTCTAAGGGGAATAAATTTATTTTTGCGTTAATTTTTAGTTAAGCTCCATTTACACGATCGAAATTTTGTCGTATGAGACTCGAGAACTAGTGATGAAGGAAGTGGGGGGAGCGCTTGCTCACGTCAGAACAAAGCGAAATCGATTGAAGGGGTAGGGAACACATTCTTACTAGTAGGGTGAAATTAATTTTTTAATTTTTATATAGACCTTCTTAAGGAGTTACACCACCTTCAGATTTTCAAAAAATAAAAACTTTGTTTTTAGCCTAGATTTATTATTAATACTTTTAAGAATATTTTAAGAGTTTTCACATGTCAAAATTCCATTTATTACCTGAATTACAGCCAATTTAAATGAGCGCGGCAGCGAATATTCCTTGCATTTCAAGTTTAACCTTTTTTTTTTCGCGTTTGTTTTCGAAACTTTATTTTTAAACTGGTGTACAAGATATCTCAAGACCTACTTAACCGATTTTGATAAAATTTAAACCACATATTCTTTAGAACATTATCTAAGATGTAGCAAGGAGGAGCAAAACTGTAACAGAATGTGGTATGGTTAAATTAAATGCTCATATATTTTAAAAATAAATGAATAAATTTCTTAATTTTTTCACTCATTCGCTTTATTACACCTCCAGAAACGATAATTATTTTAGCTTGATTGATTTTACGATTTTTTACTTTACAAAAAAAAAAAATAGTTCTCTAAAGAGTCTTTTTACAATTTTCCACCTGTTATTTTTAGAAAAGCATCGTGGTGACACACTTGAAGGACCACTTTTATTTCCTTATCACTCATTGAATATTTTTCAGGAACAGGAGGCATGTAAAATTACTAAATACGGTAATATTTTCAGTTACTTTTATTTATCGGTCTTACGGTACAAAAGTTAAGATTGAAATTAGAGTTAGATTTGATTCTAATGGAAAGAGTTGGTATTGGACTAGAAATCTTGACGAAGTACCTGAATAAAATAATGAAGGAAAACCATGAAGCATAGTCCTGATAACATCATCGTGTGGGCGTGTATTACAAATAGTGAAGTCGAACCGTTTGTAAAAATTGGGGGGATAGTGAAAAAGGAGCAATTATTAGATATTTTCAAAAAGATGCTCTTCCCGGATGCTATCCACCAAACAAAAAGTAAGAAGAAAAATGTAATTTTTGAACAAAATTGAGAAGCAGCACATCAATTGTAGAAACAACATAACAATTTTTTACATGGGTAGCTCAAAGCCGGAATGTCCATAAATTCGATAAAAAATGCGTTAGCTTGTATGAAAAATTAAAAAAACTTTCCGGGGGCAGGCAGAAGGATAGGAAGAGGTAGATTTCAATGTGGTAAAAATTATTTTTACATAAGGGTATGTAATGCTGTAATTCTCCACTTCCTTTACCGATTCACCCTACTGGGATCAAAATCCATATAGAAATGCGGCAGCTATCGGTTTATTTAAGTTTATTTATTTTTAAAATATATGGGAATTTTATACGACTATATCACATTCCGTTAAAAATTCGCTCCTCACTGTACATATGTATCTAAGCTTGTATACATCGTAAAACAAGGGACTTCTCAAACTTCAAAGTCGTTTTTCTCGAATTAATATTTTTTGAAGGCTGGGATACTTGAAAAATAATTAACCTATCGAATTAAATCCTCGTTAATATATTACCCAGTGGTCTTGGTAGAATCTTGACCTAAATATGAACTTGTTCAAGTTTTATCCACTACTTTTTGTGCCATTTTCACAACTTTTTTAATTTTGACTTTATGCTAATAAGACGTTTTAGACTTCCTGGACTCGAGTTATCCCGGTCACCGGGATTGCTACCTCTTTTTTGAGGCCTCTACTTCGATGCCGTGTACAATAATCATAATATGTGAAAACAAAATTTTTGTGTAGTTTTAAATGTTTACTTAGTACTAAAAAATAATTGTATCTCGAACTAAAATTGCTGAGAAAACAATTCTTGAAAATTGTGGTTTTTTCGTTGAAAAAATGAGGACATGACCTTAAGGGCGAACCTGGTTTACAAGATCGAAAATAGATCGTTTGGTAAATTTGCTTTTGTTAATATCACATTCAATATTTTTAAAATTGTAAGATATATGTATTTTTTAGAATTTGAAAAAATCATTCAAATTCAATTACATTTTTAACTTACCTTTTTCTGATAATACAAGAACTCTTTCTAAATCCGAGAAATGCCACGTCATGTCTATGATTGTAGAATTTTTATATGCCGGATATCCTTTTGTTTGGAAAGGTGATAAGAGGCGTTTAGTGCAAAATAATTCAGTGGAGCCATCAATATCAGCGCAATGAGTATTTATAAGTTGCAGAAATGGAGAATCGCGTTGAACCGTTGACAGCATTGCCGCTCTATATTTTAACCAAGTAATTATTTTTACTAGTATTATTATTTAAATTATTGTACCTAGATGGACACCATGCTAAGCTTGTTATATTTTTAGAATTTTGAAGTGTTATTACTGGCTTCTCCAAATTTCTTAAATCCCATAAGCCAACAATAGAATCGGCATAGCTTGCTAAATAACGATTATCAGAAGATATACACAATCCATGTACTAAACGTGTGGTAACCGTTGAACATGTGCTCCCTTCTGCAAAGAAAAATATTTTATTAACTCTATTACCATATTAATTTCATTTAGCATTAAAGGACCTCACAGCATAGCAGATAAAATAAAAAAATTAGTTTATAATATCTGTTTACAAAAATAAACATCCAGATAGTTTCATCAGATTCTAATGATATTTAAATAAATGAAAATTTTTTTAGGATATACATATAAATGATATATAATAATAATTAAAGTTAAGTGTCCGGCGTTACCCGGGCACAACTATCCCTATAATAAAGCTAAACTTTTTAGGGTACTGTTTTATTTTTTTCCCGGTCCCATAGGTCAACATTAGTTTCTGGGTCTAAAATTAATCCTCCCGAAATTTCAGACTCCTAGATCAAACCTGTGTACTATGCAAACAGAGTTTATTTTCCCATACAGTTTGCATGGGAAAAATTACTCTTTTACATAAACAAACAACTCGTTGACAACTTGTTAAAAAATGTCTCATGGCATCATTTTGTTGAGAATAAAATTTCCTACCAAAAAGGTTTAAAGGGCTAAATTCGTAAATCCAGAATTTTTCAAGGATTGGATCCTTTGAATATTACCGTAAAAATTCATATTGATAGAATTCGACCGCTTTGTACGTTTTAAGCTTAGATCAAAGAGTACAGGATCGGACATACCTGTAAAATCCGTGTAAATGAGTAAAGCAATTTCTCTCCTTCAGAGCTCGAAGGGGACATTTTTTTCACATAAGTGGGAAAGAGATAGAACGAAAGTAGGAGCTTTCTTGTCAACCCTGATTTTGCCGTGATTTGCGAAAAGTTTATTTTACGAAATATTATACATCTTTGTAATAAATTTAATCAAGTAAAATAGTTTTTTTCAAAACTAATCAGAAAAGTGTATTAGTGTGTGCTCAGTTATATTTGTGCTTTTAGTTAAGTATTTATTTCAGAAAACTAAGCATTTGCACTTTTTCAGGCAAGTAAATCATTTAATTATTGCACAAAGTAAGCACGCGTAGAATAAACAACTTTTGTGTGATTAAAATGCAGAAATAGCTAAAACTTAATATTTTAGCAAATTATTCCCCTTCCCTAAAATTGTTCAGAGAACTATCAAACTTCACCAGGCCTATCGTAGAGTCGGCGTGTATAAAAAGTGCACAGGGGGGCTGTGATCTATGTTGGCTTAGTGCCCCTTTTCTCTCCTTTCTAATAATTTCGGCGGCACTGAGCACACACCCAACGGATAGTTACTAACACATCACGGGAATTGCTTCAACTTAATTTGCTAATGTTTTATCCTGTACTCTTTGATTTGAGGTTTTAAAACTTTCAGAATCTAAAAATTCGCTATCTGCGGTAATTCTAGAGATCGTAATTTTTCTTATTTGCAATGATACAAACTTTTGTACACTGTTAACAAGTTTTCAAAGAATATAAACTAAACTGCGGATGAAAACGTTGAGAAAATTGCCGTATTGATACTACAATTCGAACGCGAGTTATATTATAGGCAAAACAAATACTCGAAAAATATGCATCAAGAATTTAATGTATTAATTTGAATTTCCCGTAGATAAACCTAATTTTGTCATGTTCTAGGTGTAAGTCCTGGTATAACGAGACTAAATACGCTAAGGGGGAATACCTGAGCTAAAAACTTCAAAATATTGGCTTAAAAAATTCTATGATCTTTCCGAAATACAACGCCTTAAACCGCATACCAAAATTCAAATCCTAACGCGCGCAATGAGTCTAGTGAATTTGAACCTAGGTAAATGATGAAACATGATTTCAAAACTTTAAAACCAATCTCCCAACAATTTTGTTTTTTGGTGTCGTATAAACCAGTGGGCAGGCAGTCCTAGTCTATGAGCTTTCGATCAAAGTACAATTTTTGGGATACTAAATACTACATATATTCTAAACTACTCGGAGAATCAACTGTAGTTAGAATATCATAAGTGTTTTTAAGGTAAGGCTTGTTTACCAAAGTTCATCAACTATCAATTGATGCCTCACGTATTGTTCTAATTTCCAGTGTAGTTAGTTCTCCGATTCATTTAGTTGTAGAAGCACATTCGACAGAAATGGAAGCTCAGTACCATCAATGCTTCAATGCTTTTCTGCCAGCACTGCCCAAAAAGTTCGGCAAAAAAACCATTACTTTTTTTCATATCGCATATTTCTCATTACGGCCATGATTCAGGCAATTTGTTGTATTTTTGTCCGTTTTTAGGGTTCCGTACCTCGAACTGAATAAAACAGAACCCTTATAGGTTCACTTTATTATCGTCTGTCGATCTGTCAAGACTCTATTTCCCAGAAACAACTGGAGGTATGGAGTTAAAGTTAATACTAAATAATAATGTGTCTAACTCAGTACAATAAGAAGACACAAAGTGTACTCTCATACTGACAGACTAACTCACTGACTGCTACATCAAAACCTATAGTAAGGGAAACTATTCGAAAATTTTTAATTTCTAATTCTACTCCCTATATAATGGTACGGAAACCTTAGACCGCTAGTCCTACTCGCATTTTTCAGTCCTTTTTACCCATTTATTCTGGATCCATTGATTTGCATTTATGGTTTTTAATTTGTAGATCGTCAAACTTCAGACAAATTTTAGATATTTAACGCAAGTATATCCCCTTTATCCTATAGAAGAGCTGCAGGATTCGGCGTCACCTGACTCTGCCAAAAATCCGTTTGCTGATTGAGACTATTGATACAGTTCAATATTCTTCCGTTTTTTTGGGTAAATTAAATAAGAAATCAGTTTATCCCGAACCGGGCGAAGACAAAAGGAAAATTTGAGCGTCATACTAAAAAAGGTTTTTCCTGAAGAAGACCGTGTGGAGGTCTTACGTGACGTGAAATTTCCAAAAAAAGCTTCAATAGATGATCATAAGCACGAAGACTTAAGGCCCGTGCCCATCGAACGCGTCAACTTTTCTTTGCATGGAACTTGAAAGCTCTCAAAGGTTTTGAAGCGCGTAACGCAGAGGGCTGGCCCATAGAATCCTTCATTTCGACTTGGACAATTTGTTAACAAGCACAGCGCGGGAATTTTATTGGACAAAGAAGCAATTTTTGTTGAAAGGACAACGATGAATATTAATAGATTAGTTAAATTTCTATTAATAGGACTTCTACTTTCAGAAGCCGATGAATGTTTGGCTTTATTGGAGGGCAGACGCCGTTTTCATTGGTGAGTGGTTAAAACTTGAAAACTCTCGCTGAAGCGCAAAAGTTGAAATATGTCCAACTATTTTCCCGCGAAAGAAAACGTGTATTTCAACTTGCAACGCAGCGCAAAGTTAACGCGTTCTATGGGTTCGGGCCTTTACGAAGTTTTGATAGATAGGGGGATCAAGCGAAATGAACTTCTCTGAATGAATCTGAGGAAGACTTCCTTGGCTTCTGAAGTGAGACTGAATAAGCTGAAATCCAGGATCTGTGAGATGTAGACCTGGAAAGCTCGAATGGTTTTCACGGGAAATCGAGGCAGCTCTAGAAAGTAGTATCGATAAATGAAAAGCAGGATTTAGCATACGAGAAACTGAGGAGCTAGAAGTTGCAGGCAATGCTATGTAGAAGAGTATGTTTTTATCCTTAAGAAAAATACCTAGAACTTGGTGGAACGTTTTGCGGGTCGTATAGAAGTAACAAATAAATACGCGCAGGAGGGAATATCACCAACCCAACGACCGAAAGGATATACTAAGAGTGCTGGAATGGATTATAAGCTTATGTGCTAATAGCTTTGGTGAATAAATTTTCACCCCGTTTAACATTTCTTTTCAGATGACACCATAATGTGTACATATTTCAATGCAAAGTTTTTTGCTTTCTTACAAGCGTAAAACTCTTCTAGAAACATCTATGGAAATTAGTTTTAACTTTTGAAAAATAATAAATCTTAATACTTACGCCTCAGATCAAAGACCTTTATATACTTTTGACTCATTCCTGTCACTAGCATTTTATAATCTCTATCCCAACATAACGAATGACCTGTTTCGGATAATCCAAATAAAGTGCCTAAAAAGCAAAACCAGTTTTGTTTTTTCTGAAATTAATATTTAAACATAATTACATGATTCTTTTGATCCTCCTTTTCCAGTGTCCCAAACTGTTATGCAATAATCTGATCTGTTTCGATCATGACCAATAGCTAAAATATTGTTATCCACTTCATTCCATGCGAGGCATAAGCAAGTTCGCTGTTGTCGTGGTACTAGGATTATAAATATGTAAAAACCAATGAACGCTTCTTATGAAATATTACTGAATTCGCTGGCTGCACCATTGCTCTGATTAAAATTACAAAGAGAAACTACGCCATTCGCCAGACCAACTGCAATCAGTGTTTCCTTACTAAATGATGGTTTTACGCAACGTATGTATTGATACCTTGTTTCTGATGCTTGGAAAATTGCTGAAGATTTAGGAGGAATGTCTTTGCAAAAACCTGATTAATGAGGAATATTAATTAAAATTTTAACAAAATTACCAAAGAACTATAACCTTCCGAAATTTTCTTCTCTTCATTTGAAACTATTTTATAAAGATTAATCTCAGTTCCCCATGTTACAAAATTATCTACAGTATTCGGTAGCCAACAAATGCCATGGATTAAGTCGCTCATTTTGTAAATTCAGTTTTATTCTGAAAATATGATAAAAGTCAATAATAACATATTTTCGATTTTGTAAAATATACTTAATTAATCGAGAAAAATGATAAACGTAGTTTTAGTTAAATAATTATATACGTTAAGTAGGGTTAAGTAGGTTTAATTTATATTTTAATTTAGTAAGTTAAGAATTCACTGGGTTTTTAATATATGTATTTGTCTCGTAAATTAAATATTGAATAATGTTCTACTAATATATAAATGACAAATAAGCGTCAAATAAATAAAAAAAAAGAAGACCTTTCGGTGGTAATTAAAAGGAAGAGTTAGATTTCAATGTGGTCATTAATATATGAAGAAAACTTTAAACTTTATGCATTAATAAGGTCAATACCTCAGTCGAGTTTGGAAATGCAAACAATTGGTTAATGCGATAAGTGTTTTGATCGGCTATAATTCGGATTTTCATGTAAAATGTAGAGTGACCGGCATCCGATTCACTTCAACTCTTCAGCAGAATCCTTCGATGAACATGCATCAAAAAGAGTATTCCTCCAATCACATGGCCTTTAAAAAGATGGCAAGCATCGTAGAGTTGGACGTATAAGAAATTGGTGTAAGCCTTTAAAATTAATCGTAAGATGCAACCGGCAGGCGAAATTAAGTTAACCCTTGTTATCTTCCTGCCTCCATGCTCCAATCCAACTGCTCTGCTCTGCTGATATAATTATAATATATAGCACACTCACAGAAGTTATAATTATAGATGTTTTCACACATCCATTTCTGTTTAACGGACCAAATTCATGAATTAATACGAATTGTTAGAATACTTTCGCGGTATTGACATAAATATTAGTAACTTAGTAAATGTGAAATTGGTACACCATTTGCAAACATAAATTACATTAACTCACAAAACCTTCTTGTATTCAATCAACAAATCAGTTATTGTCACAGCTAGGCCATTAATAATCAAAATATCGTTGAAATATCGTTTCAATCTCAATGTTTTGACATCAAAATCAACTATCAGATTTGACATTGACACTTTTGGAATCGTGTCTTAGAGAAACTAACTAAGAATGAAATACGCACTGGAAAAAACTGACATACAGAAAAGGACCTCTTTGAGCGAGTTAGGCGGAAATTTTAAAAACTGCATTTATTTTTAGTTGAATCCTGCACGATTAAATCTAATTCCCCTAAACGTAGCATCAAATCTCAGATAAATTTGCAGTGAGAAATTTCTGCAGTGACCAACCAACCTAACGAATATCACTCAGATAAAATAAACTAATACCCATGTTCTGCATTCCGAGTAAAATAAAATCAAAAAAACCTCACAACACTCCTTTTGAATTGAATTTCCTTAATAAAATTCTTAAAGCTGTAACAAATTCATTTCAGTTACCTCTGATTTCAATTAGTTTTTTACAAAAACTACAAAATATTTCGATTGTATTTTTCTATCGAATTATTTTAACTACTTTGAACGAAAAAATTAATTGAAATCATAGATAACTGAAATGAATTTGTTAAAATCATAAGAATTTTATTATGCAAATTCTATTCAAAAGGAGTTTTATAACCTCTCCTTGATTTAATTTCACTCGGAATGAGGACTTGGGCGAAAATCAGCTCTGGAATTAATTCCAGTAGTTTCTCTGAAATGCCTGGAATAAAACAAATTGATCTATTAACATATAATCACGCTATTTCGCACTGATATTTCAATTAAACTTCCTGCAATAAACAAATTAGCAGTCATTTGAGAGTTCTCCAGAGAATTGTCAGAGAAAATCTTTAACAGCAATTCAGCCCACTGACAAATCTCTGACATTATATAAAGTTTATTTTACGTCATTTCACGAATTGTCACTGCCACAGACCGAAAGAAAGGGAACAAAAATCACACCGTCGGCTTCTATAGAAAATCATGTATGTATGTTGCGGTCCATTGTATTATACGTCAATGGGCGGGCCATTGCGTGGGCTCCACGAATCCACAGTCCCCAGTTTAATGTGATCGGAAAGGAACTAAGTTTATTAAAGCTACAAAATTGAAGAAGTGTTTTGTTTACATGTATCCCAATAGAAAGCGATAGCAGTCTTGAACATGTGGGGCTCACATCAAATCTGAACTTAAAAATGACCTCACGAAATCATCTGCAACCAATACGTGACTTGTGTGACTGAAGGTTGGCAGTTGGCAGCACACACACTCTCACAGAGTTTTCCCGCTAATTCAAGTCTGCGTGCGCCAAGCGTCCTTTTGTTTAACTTTTGTTCGCTGAGAAATAAAGCGTTTAATTCGAATCTAAAGTGTAATTGATTTTTACTTTGCCCCGTGTAACCGGAATTTTAATAAAATTAATACATGTGAATAACCCCACAAACACATTATTATTATTTGGATATAATAGCACCCCCCTCAAGATAATCAAACATTTACAATTCCTAATATATTCATAAATTTGAAATGTTTAACAGAAATTAAATTTTAAGTAAACATGTCTGCAGGCATGTCTGATGTCGACATATATTTAACATGAACAATTTTATTGCATATCATTTCTCTACAATAATAGATGCGTCCCATTGTAAAGTACTCCCGATTACTTGATCAGCTCTGAGCAACTCAAGCTCTTAATGGTAAGGCTACGTTCATAATGCCAGCTTGGAGTAGCGCAGATTTCCTTACTCTCTCGCACTCATGTGCGTTTTCATATCTGTATCTCCTTCTAATCCACGCTCGACACGCTGCCGCTGCACTCTGGAGTAGGTTCTACTCCTACTCCAGAGTGGAAATTTTCGAACAATGTTCGAACTTGTGGATGAACTTATTTCCAATAGATGGCAGTGTAAAAGCTCTTATGTTGTTTTATTCTAAAAACCATTTATTTTTTAACAAATCTATAAAATTTTAAAACGGGAATTTTAATTTGTAAATACATATATACATATATAGTAGGTGATCTGAGTAATTTTGCCACATTTTCTCGCCAGACGGATGGTGGTTTTTGTACTGGTTTGCACAGAAATTAAAGCTTTTCCCTCATTGTTGGTCCAAGCTTCTGCTGCTTTGGAGTTATCACAAGCCTTAAAATAATTAAATTTGAGTAGTTTAGATAGCAAAACACATTTATACTTATATATGTATGTAAATCTTACGATCTTAAGCCTAGTATGCTGTTCGCAAGGAAACAGCTCAAGGAAACACATATGGTATTCCCAGACGGAATTTTAACAGTGCGTCAATTATTTTTGATAGTAGGTCAATTAATTTTGTTGTTTTGTTGTCATTTTTCACAGAATCAATTAAATTTACGAGTATATCGAAATCCACGTATTCTCCACCTTCCATTTCGTAAATTTATATATTCTCCAGACGAACTGTCACTTTTACCTCAATGAATATGTGCTCGGACACTTATTCTTTGAAGAAAATTTTACTTTTTGACGCACAGCGCCATCTGCTTGAAGAATTGGAGCTGAGTTTTTCCTCTTCCGATTCCTTGCGAACAGCATACCAGTTTGACAACCGGAACGGAAACAAAGGCTTAAGTTAAGCTCCCTGAAAAATCACCGATTTAAATGAAACTTTGCAAAAACATTCCATTTAATGCCAAACGGACGAATATTCAAAAATTTTTTGGGGCAAACCAGTAGTTTTTGAGATATACTACTTTTAAAAAATTTTCCAGCTGTCACAACTGTCAAAAATTGTTACCATCTTTTTCCGCGGTTTTTGCAAAATTTCACTTAAATTCACTGCACTTCTCACTTCCACTGGACTCATAACACTCCTTAAGGCCCATATTTACCATTTCAGCGCCCTGCAACACTCTGAAAAGGCAAAAATTCATCATTATTATCAACTTACCTGAATTCCTCCTCCTACTCACAGCTGATTCGAAGTGACATTCACAGCTGACTGGAACTGACATTTTGCTTTGCATCTTTCGGACGCGTTCCGTAAATGACCATGAAATATTTGATACTTTTTAAGAATTATATGTTATTTTTAGAAAAATTAAAGTTGTTAGCAATAGTTTGTAAATAATAAATAGTTTTTTTTAAAGAACTCAATATTCATAAAAGTTTGGTTCTTTCTTTTGCAAACTTATTATATACAGCACATAAGTAGATTTGGGGTAAGTATTATTTTTTATTTCTAATTCTATGAGGCTTTTGGAAGTGAAAAGAGAGGTTGTCCATTGCTATAATCAAACGCATATAAATACCATAAATAAAGCCATTAGAAAAACAATATTTTCGTTTTATGAACGTCTCGCGAATGTGGTTCCATAACAACCAACCGAGGTAAATAAAAGCATAAAATTAAATTAAATTATGTTTATATTAAAGAAATTAATTTAATCCAAAACTGTATAAATCGACCGATAAAGATTGGAACTATATGAAAAGACGGTTAAAATTTAGCAGCTCCGAGAAAAGTAAAAGAACCGGAAAAAATTGTATTAATTTCCCTAAAGTGTATAATTTCAATAACTAAAAGGTATGTTCATTAGAAACGTCTAAGAAAGTCGTTGGAAGAGTCTACGCGTACAAAAAAGCTGGCTATTCCAAAACGTAAACCAGTGGGGCAGATCAACAAGGTGGCATAATATAAAGGTTGAGCTATTTTTTGCGTTTTATTTTATAGCGTCGGAAAGAATCATTACTCTTTCTCCATTCGCGTTGAAGTACAAAGGGTCTGCTCGGATAACTGAATTAGCAACAGCTAAGGAATACCCGAAGGAGCCAGACAACTTAAACAAGATCTCTCCTTTTGCTCTTAAGTACAAGGCGACACCACGCATCATAGAGTTGGCCAAGCCCATTGACGTTTAATATGTACATATGTCTGTGGCCAAGCCCAAAGGAGAAGCTAAAGCTTAAGTTATATTGTTTGAATGTCATAATTTTGTATTCGTGTAATGAGTAGATAGAAATTTAAAATATTTAAATCCACCTGAAATCCTACTCCTTCGATTCTGGATAAAAGTTAAGAGCTCTTAACTACTATCAAAAATCACTTTAAAGGAATAAATATTCCACCTCAGTTTTAAAGAAAAATGCTAGAAATGAGCTCTTCTCTCAACATTTGTCGTCATTTTCTGGCAAAATAAATGAATATGTTTGATGCTTTTTAAGAATTATATGTTATTTTTAGAAAAATAAGAGTTGTTAGCAATAGTTTGTAAATAATAAATAGTTTTTTTTTTTAAAGAACTCAATAAATACAAAATATTCATAAAAGTTTGGTCCTTTCTTTTGCAAATTTATCGAAGGTATTTAAAGTTTGGTCCTTTTGCAAACTTATCGAAGGTATTTAGCAAGACAAACGCTAAATAACGTTCAATTCTTTTTTGGGATCTAAACATCCATCGAGTGAGTGCGACAAAATTTATTCGGACAAAATTTATAGTGATAAAGTTCTATAAGTGATGTAAGTTCTAATCTTATCTAAAATGGTATGTATTGCATTTCTTTTTTTTCGGGTGTATAAATACACAAAAATAATTCTAAATCCTTCCGATAATTGTTCGGAACAATAATTTTAGTCAGCAATATCGGAAGGATTCATTTTGACAGACGATATCAAAAATGTAAATTTTCTCTCTCATTAGTTATTTATTATTAAATTTTTTAGTATAGAATATAGAATATAAGTTTATCCTATATATAAAAGTGTAAAAAATAAGTGTACCTCATTTTAATACAACATCCATACTATAAATGGAGGAAAAACGGAATGAGAGAAAAAAGGAGTTCTAATTTGGAAGTTAAAACAAATAAAATAAAAATAAATACAATAAAAGTAAATGAAATAAAATAAAAATAAAAATAAAAATAAAATGAAAATAAAATAAAAATAAATAAAACAAATAAAATAAAAATAAAAATAAAAATAAAAATAAAAATAAAAATAAAATAAAAATAAAAATAAAAATAAAAATAAAAATAAAAATAAAAATAAAAATAAAAATAAAAATAAAAATAAAAATAAAAATAAAAATAAAAATAAAAATAAAAATAAAAATAAAAATAAAAATAAAAATAAAAATAAAAATAAAAATAAAAATAAAAATAAAAATAAAAATAAAAATAAAAATAAAAATAAAAATAAAAATAAAAATAAAAATAAAAATAAAAATAAAAATAAAAATAAATATAAATATAAATATAAATATAAATATAAATATAAATATAAATATAAATATAAATATAAATATAAATATAAATATAAATATAAATATAAATATAAATATAAATATAAATATAAATATAAATATAAATATAAATATAAATATAAATATAAATATAAATATAAATATAAATATAAATATAAATATAAATATAAATATAAATATAAATATAAATATAAATATAAATATAAATATAAATATAAATATAAATATAAATATAAATATAAATATAAATATAAATATAAATATAAATATAAATATAAATATAAATATAAATATAAATATAAATATAAATATAAATATAAATATAAATATAAATATAAATATAAATATAAATATAAATATAAATATAAATATAAATATAAATATAAATATAAATATAAATATAAATATAAATATAAATATAAATATAAATATAAATATAAATATAAATATAAATATAAATATAAATATAAATATAAATATAAATATAAATATAAATATAAATATAAATATAAATATAAATATAAATATAAATATAAATATAAATATAAATATAAATATAAATATAAATATAAATATAAATATAAATATAAATATAAATATAAATATAAATATAAATATAAATATAAATATAAATATAAATATAAATATAAATATAAATATAAATATAAATATAAATATAAATATAAATATAAATATAAATATAAATATAAATATAAATATAAATATAAATATAAATATAAATATAAATATAAATATAAATATAAATATAAATATAAATATAAATATAAATATAAATATAAATATAAATATAAATATAAATATAAATATAAATATAAATATAAATATAAATATAAATATAAATATAAATATAAATATAAATATAAATATAAATATAAATATAAATATAAATATAAATATAAATATAAATATAAATATAAATATAAATATAAATATAAATATAAATATAAATATAAATATAAATATAAATATAAATATAAATATAAATATAAATATAAATATAAATATAAATATAAATATAAATATAAATATAAATATAAATATAAATATAAATATAAATATAAATATAAATATAAATATAAATATAAATATAAATATAAATATAAATATAAATATAAATATAAATATAAATATAAATATAAATATAAATATAAATATAAATATAAATATAAATATAAATATAAATATAAATATAAATATAAATATAAATATAAATATAAATATAAATATAAATATAAATATAAATATAAATATAAATATAAATATAAATATAAATATAAATATAAATATAAATATAAATATAAATATAAATATAAATATAAATATAAATATAAATATAAATATAAATATAAATATAAATATAAATATAAATATAAATATAAATATAAATATAAATATAAATATAAATATAAATATAAATATAAATATAAATATAAATATAAATATAAATATAAATATAAATATAAATATAAATATAAATATAAATATAAATATAAATATAAATATAAATATAAATATAAATATAAATATAAATATAAATATAAATATAAATATAAATATAAATATAAATATAAATATAAATATAAATATAAATATAAATATAAATATAAATATAAATATAAATATAAATATAAATATAAATATAAATATAAATATAAATATAAATATAAATATAAATATAAATATAAATATAAATATAAATATAAATATAAATATAAATATAAATATAAATATAAATATAAATATAAATATAAATATAAATATAAATATAAATATAAATATAAATATAAATATAAATATAAATATAAATATAAATATAAATATAAATATAAATATAAATATAAATATAAATATAAATATAAATATAAATATAAATATAAATATAAATATAAATATAAATATAAATATAAATATAAATATAAATATAAATATAAATATAAATATAAATATAAATATAAATATAAATATAAATATAAATATAAATATAAATATAAATATAAATATAAATATAAATATAAATATAAATATAAATATAAATATAAATATAAATATAAATATAAATATAAATATAAATATAAATATAAATATAAATATAAATATAAATATAAATATAAATATAAATATAAATATAAATATAAATATAAATATAAATATAAATATAAATATAAATATAAATATAAATATAAATATAAATATAAATATAAATATAAATATAAATATAAATATAAATATAAATATAAATATAAATATAAATATAAATATAAATATAAATATAAATATAAATATAAATATAAATATAAATATAAATATAAATATAAATATAAATATAAATATAAATATAAATATAAATATAAATATAAATATAAATATAAATATAAATATAAATATAAATATAAATATAAATATAAATATAAATATAAATATAAATATAAATATAAATATAAATATAAATATAAATATAAATATAAATATAAATATAAATATAAATATAAATATAAATATAAATATAAATATAAATATAAATATAAATATAAATATAAATATAAATATAAATATAAATATAAATATAAATATAAATATAAATATAAATATAAATATAAATATAAATATAAATATAAATATAAATATAAATATAAATATAAATATAAATATAAATATAAATATAAATATAAATATAAATATAAATATAAATATAAATATAAATATAAATATAAATATAAATATAAATATAAATATAAATATAAATATAAATATAAATATAAATATAAATATAAATATAAATATAAATATAAATATAAATATAAATATAAATATAAATATAAATATAAATATAAATATAAATATAAATATAAATATAAATATAAATATAAATATAAATATAAATATAAATATAAATATAAATATAAATATAAATATAAATATAAATATAAATATAAATATAAATATAAATATAAATATAAATATAAATATAAATATAAATATAAATATAAATATAAATATAAATATAAATATAAATATAAATATAAATATAAATATAAATATAAATATAAATATAAATATAAATATAAATATAAATATAAATATAAATATAAATATAAATATAAATATAAATATAAATATAAATATAAATATAAATATAAATATAAATATAAATATAAATATAAATATAAATATAAATATAAATATAAATATAAATATAAATATAAATATAAATATAAATATAAATATAAATATAAATATAAATATAAATATAAATATAAATATAAATATAAATATAAATATAAATATAAATATAAATATAAATATAAATATAAATATAAATATAAATATAAATATAAATATAAATATAAATATAAATATAAATATAAATATAAATATAAATATAAATATAAATATAAATATAAATATAAATATAAATATAAATATAAATATAAATATAAATATAAATATAAATATAAATATAAATATAAATATAAATATAAATATAAATATAAATATAAATATAAATATAAATATAAATATAAATATAAATATAAATATAAATATAAATATAAATATAAATATAAATATAAATATAAATATAAATATAAATATAAATATAAATATAAATATAAATATAAATATAAATATAAATATAAATATAAATATAAATATAAATATAAATATAAATATAAATATAAATATAAATATAAATATAAATATAAATATAAATATAAATATAAATATAAATATAAATATAAATATAAATATAAATATAAATATAAATATAAATATAAATATAAATATAAATATAAATATAAATATAAATATAAATATAAATATAAATATAAATATAAATATAAATATAAATATAAATATAAATATAAATATAAATATAAATATAAATATAAATATAAATATAAATATAAATATAAATATAAATATAAATATAAATATAAATATAAATATAAATATAAATATAAATATAAATATAAATATAAATATAAATATAAATATAAATATAAATATAAATATAAATATAAATATAAATATAAATATAAATATAAATATAAATATAAATATAAATATAAATATAAATATAAATATAAATATAAATATAAATATAAATATAAATATAAATATAAATATAAATATAAATATAAATATAAATATAAATATAAATATAAATATAAATATAAATATAAATATAAATATAAATATAAATATAAATATAAATATAAATATAAATATAAATATAAATATAAATATAAATATAAATATAAATATAAATATAAATATAAATATAAATATAAATATAAATATAAATATAAATATAAATATAAATATAAATATAAATATAAATATAAATATAAATATAAATATAAATATAAATATAAATATAAATATAAATATAAATATAAATATAAATATAAATATAAATATAAATATAAATATAAATATAAATATAAATATAAATATAAATATAAATATAAATATAAATATAAATATAAATATAAATATAAATATAAATATAAATATAAATATAAATATAAATATAAATATAAATATAAATATAAATATAAATATAAATATAAATATAAATATAAATATAAATATAAATATAAATATAAATATAAATATAAATATAAATATAAATATAAATATAAATATAAATATAAATATAAATATAAATATAAATATAAATATAAATATAAATATAAATATAAATATAAATATAAATATAAATATAAATATAAATATAAATATAAATATAAATATAAATATAAATATAAATATAAATATAAATATAAATATAAATATAAATATAAATATAAATATAAATATAAATATAAATATAAATATAAATATAAATATAAATATAAATATAAATATAAATATAAATATAAATATAAATATAAATATAAATATAAATATAAATATAAATATAAATATAAATATAAATATAAATATAAATATAAATATAAATATAAATATAAATATAAATATAAATATAAATATAAATATAAATATAAATATAAATATAAATATAAATATAAATATAAATATAAATATAAATATAAATATAAATATAAATATAAATATAAATATAAATATAAATATAAATATAAATATAAATATAAATATAAATATAAATATAAATATAAATATAAATATAAATATAAATATAAATATAAATATAAATATAAATATAAATATAAATATAAATATAAATATAAATATAAATATAAATATAAATATAAATATAAATATAAATATAAATATAAATATAAATATAAATATAAATATAAATATAAATATAAATATAAATATAAATATAAATATAAATATAAATATAAATATAAATATAAATATAAATATAAATATAAATATAAATATAAATATAAATATAAATATAAATATAAATATAAATATAAATATAAATATAAATATAAATATAAATATAAATATAAATATAAATATAAATATAAATATAAATATAAATATAAATATAAATATAAATATAAATATAAATATAAATATAAATATAAATATAAATATAAATATAAATATAAATATAAATATAAATATAAATATAAATATAAATATAAATATAAATATAAATATAAATATAAATATAAATATAAATATAAATATAAATATAAATATAAATATAAATATAAATATAAATATAAATATAAATATAAATATAAATATAAATATAAATATAAATATAAATATAAATATAAATATAAATATAAATATAAATATAAATATAAATATAAATATAAATATAAATATAAATATAAATATAAATATAAATATAAATATAAATATAAATATAAATATAAATATAAATATAAATATAAATATAAATATAAATATAAATATAAATATAAATATAAATATAAATATAAATATAAATATAAATATAAATATAAATATAAATATAAATATAAATATAAATATAAATATAAATATAAATATAAATATAAATATAAATATAAATATAAATATAAATATAAATATAAATATAAATATAAATATAAATATAAATATAAATATAAATATAAATATAAATATAAATATAAATATAAATATAAATATAAATATAAATATAAATATAAATATAAATATAAATATAAATATAAATATAAATATAAATATAAATATAAATATAAATATAAATATAAATATAAATATAAATATAAATATAAATATAAATATAAATATAAATATAAATATAAATATAAATATAAATATAAATATAAAAATAAAAATAAAAATAAAAATAAAAATAAAAATAAAAATAAAAATAAAAATAAAAATAAAAATAAAAATAAAAATAAAAATAAAAATAAAAATAAAAATAAAAATAAAAATAAAAATAAAATGAAAATAAAATAAAAATAAATAAAACAAAAAAAATAAAAATAAATAAAAAAAAATAAAAATAAAATAAAAATAAATAAAATAAAATTAAAATTAAATTAAAATAAGGTTAAAATAAAATAAAAATAAAATTAAAATAAGGTTAAAATAAAATTAAAATTAAAATAAAAATAAATAAAATAAAAGAAAATAAAAAATAAAAATAAAAATAAAATTAAAATGAAAATAAAATAAAAATAAATAAAACAAATAAAATAAAAATCCCTATATATAAAATCGAAAGTTTGTTTGTTTGTTTGTTGCTCAATCACGTCTAAACGCTGGGTCCGATTATTTTCATTTTTTGAGTGAAGATACTACGTATCCCGGCCTAACATATAGGCTACTTTTTATTCATGAGTTTCAAAATGGCGGACCCAAGATGGCGGCCAAAAATTGTAAATTTCAAGGGATTACCATGAAAATTGGTATTTGGGGGTTTTTGGAGGTCCTGAATGCGGAATCTACGCTCAAAATTTGGAAATTCGAAATGGCGGATCCAATATGGCGACCAAAAATGTTCGAACTTCAACGAATTCAATTGAAAATTAGTACTATGGGTACTTTGAGGCCACTAATTTCGAATCTACTATCAAAATTTTGAAATTCAAAATGGCGGACCCTATATGTTCGTTGCTTAATCACGCCTTAACACTTGGTCCAATCATTTTCATTTTTTGAGTGAAGGTACTGCATATCCCGACTTAATGCATAGGCTACTTTTTATTCACGGGTTTCAAAATGACGGACCCAAGATGGCGGCCAAAAATTGTAAATTTCAAGGGATTACCATAAAAATTGGTATTTGGGGGTTTTTGGAGGTCCTGATTGCGAATCTACGCTAAAAGTTTGGAAATTCAAGATGGTGGATCCAATATGGCGACCAAAATTTTTCGAACTTCAAAGAATTCAATTGAAAATTAGTACTACGGGTATTTTGCCGATACCCAAGTTTACCCTATAAAGTTGGGCGTTATTTACTATTAAATATTATTACATTAAATTAATTAATTATTATACTAGGCTCAACAACAGCATATCAACATCACAGACATAGTTATGTTAACGCTTGACCCAAAAGCCTTGATTGAAAAATTAGGACAATGGGGACTCCTTCAACAAGAAGGCATCCCCAAATGTCCTAATTGCGGGGGCGCGATGAAACTCGTGCAAGACGCGTCGAGGAAAGACGGGTTCAAGTGGAATTGCGGAAATAAGAAAAGAGTACCGAAGAAGAAGCCAGTGATGTGTGGGATGTCACAATCGCTGCGCAAAAACACTTTCTTCGGGAAATCACAGCTAAGCTTACAGCAGGTATATGTTAAATGTAATTTTTCATATTACTGGAAAACTAGCAACAATTATTAATTTCAGATTCTTATTTTTTCGCACCACTGGGCGCACAATATGCAGATCCAGGACATCCAGCTCGAAGCTCGGATGTCGAAAACGACAGCTGTGGACTGGAACTCATTCTGCTTCAAAGTTGCCCTTGACTTTTGCTTGAGACAGGAAAAACCCATTGGTATGAATATAAATAACATTATATTAACATTTAAATTTTCTATTTCCTTAAATTTAGGTGGTCCCAACATGACAAGCTTTTATTCATAATCATACGAATACAGAAATACCGTGAAGAAATACGTTAAAGATATATTTTGGTTGAAATATATTTTAGGCCCAAAATTAATAAGCTTAGACACTTCGTCAATCTAAAATATTAAAACTGAGGTATTATTTTATTAATTATTTCATAGAAATATTATTTTCAGTCTAAATTAATTTTAGCAAATACTTATTTTTTCCTATTTAGTATATTTTTATATTTTATTGTTAAATAAGAGCTTTTTTTAAAATATATTTTTTTATTATGTAATTTTTTTTCAAACAATGTCTAGAAATCAAAACTATTCTATTTGAGGAAATTACTCTTTGAAACTGACGGAACTTTCTAAGGAAAACCGAGCTATTGAACCCCAGGAAATAGTACCCCCTCCTGAACGAAATCGTATAAAAATTGATTTGTTGGCAATTTTTCTTCACAGAATTCCAAATATGACTGGACTAAATTATGTTACTGAATGTGAGTCAGTAATGAGTGTACCGCCTCATATAAAATTTGATCTCCTAAGTAGATTGTCGGCTCGGGGATAAATTTGTAATTAAAAGACATGTTTACTTACTAATATGTGAAGCTTTATGTACAAACAATAATTCGATTACAGTTAGAAATATGCAATCTATTTAGAAATATTTAATTTTAAGCACATTAATATTAATGCAATAACTTTAATAAAACGCCTATCGATTTGATATTCCCGTGTTTACAGCTTAGTCAAGATTTTTTTTATTATGTTTTCATTTATTATATTATATAACATACTTTGGTCACAAAAAAAAATCTTCAATAAATATAATAAAATTTCATAAATCAAATGTATCTCTATTAAAAGTAAATAAACTTTGCATCGTCCGGACTTTGTTCCATAGGACATTTTAAACTGCAATCAAACATAATTAGGAATGAGTTTAATTTAATTTTAATGTTCTTACATTGGCCCATTGCTTAGTTTATTAAGTCCGTCTCGTGATATAACATGTCCACAAGTCAATTTCATCGGAGGATTATCTTCGGAAGTGTGTTGCCGAAGAATTGGGCAAGCAAATATAGAATGATATCTGTTTTCAGGATCCAAATCTATTTCAATCTGGAATACATGAATGTGTTAATTTTCGTACCATTCTTACTTGAACTAATTAAATCGAATGTGATTCCAAATAAAAAATTAAATACTTGCTGGAAGTTCATCTCTCCCACTCCAAATGACGAGGACTTGACGAGAAAGCATAACTTGTTTGATGTTTAATAAAGCGAGTAGGGCCGTACATCCGGCATAAATTATAATAGATAGCGAAGAGTCCTTGTTTATACCCAAGGTGTTGCAGGCATCCTTAAGAAAAATGTATGATGCTTCAATCTACATTTCTGGCGATATTAAATGCTTATATGGAGAATTCTGAATGCCAGTGGGCAAATAAATCAGCATTCCCACTAAGTTTGAATTTCTCTTTCAAAACGAATGACAAATTTTGAAAAATTATTTCGAGCATAGACAATTGCTTCCGTTTGGGCGCTAACTCCCCTCGAAAGTATCTGTAAACTACTCTGCAGTAAAATGTGAAATTTTCAAAAATTCCTCTAATGGAAACAATAACTAAATATCAACAATTACCTCTTCTTCGCCTCCTCTTCTGCTTTTTTAGCTGCAGGTGTTGCCTGCCCAACTTTATCAGTCGCCTTTCGCTCCTTTGCTCATTTCGACTTTTTGAGCCTTCGCCAACTCTTCATAGAAGTCTCTCTACCGGAAGTCCTTCCTCTCCTGGATAACTTTGTTCATATCTATGTTATTAGTTTATGTTTATCTTTGAATGCACTTTTCCCTTTGGTTCTGGTGGCAAGGTAACCCGTAGTGGGCATATTTATCTGCTGGTTTTGATTTTGTTTCGGGTTCTTTGAACGGTTCTCCCTCATCTTCAGATATTTCTATGGCGATAGTGTCTCTGTTCGGCGATATACGTCTGAAATCACTGTCATTGTAGCTTACAAGACGCAGGAATCCCTTTCCAGCGTTCTGCCGTGAGGAGCTGGATGGTTTGGGCGGTGGATGTGTGCGACTGATTGGACTTAGGAGGTAGAGCCTGGAGCGAAATTGCATAAATTGTACTTAATTTTATTTAGCTGATCCTGGTAAAATTGAGGTTGGGACATGCAACTAAAAAATCGTGACAAAATCTGCGTTGGTAAAAACCGCTCGGAAAAAGATTTAGCGTTGTTAATATACATACATACATATGAAAAATTAAAAGTTTACTTTATGAATTTTCTATCTAATATTCATTTTCGTTTACGAGCCAATATTTGTGGAGGAATATCATCTATCCAAATAGCTAAAAAACTAGAAGCTGCATTTCTATATTAAAATGTGCATTGCATTTAATTTCAAAATAAAATTAAATAAGTTTTCGGAAATCAGGAATATCGAATATCCAAATGCTGTTATAATCCGTAATAGCAGCAGACACCAATTCCATTTGGTTTTATTATTAGGAAAAGATAGATAAGGAAAGATATTATATGTATTATATAAAGTTGATTAAAAACTATTCTATATTTTGGCAAAATATATTTCATATGCAGCATTAGTGTGTACACTTTCCGAAAAAAAAAATGCTACCGAACCAAAACTTTCCAAACGCTACCAAAGCAAAAACTTTCAAAAAATCGTAACAGAAAAACGTTTACTATTGTCATACTTGTGGTATTGTATCAAAAGTTCGAACTCACCATACTTATCGTAATCGCTTGAAAGTGAGATGGTAGTAGCTTAGACGAGCAGAATGGTGACTCGCACTCACCACTGATCAGAATCCCGGCCCAATACCAATACTGGTATAGCAAAAATTATAAAAATATTAGTACTAGCAGCCACCAGTACCATACGAATAGCATCAGCATAAATTAAATATCAAGAATGTAAAAAGCAATTGACAATATTATTTATAAATAATTACACGAAGAGTTTTCAATAGATTTTAACATTTGTATTTTAAGATCTTCATATCTTAATTCTTTATAGACTAGCGAGCCATTTTTTTAATATCATAAAAGAACGACATTTTGTGATTTAAATGAGTTGTTTTTTCTCAAAATGTTATAATTACTCTTATTATTTTGAAATTCAAAAATTTGGCTCGACAGAAATTGTGTCGACCATGGAATGGGAAGACTTTTATATTATAATCTCAATTTTCATACACAATTTATTGTAAAAATATTAATTAAATATATTTTGTTTGATGTCGAAAACCCTTAAGAAAATAATAAATTTAAAAAGTAAAATAAACTTGGATTTCATTCTATTTTTAACAATATGTTTACCCGAAAAAAAACCAATAAAACAAGAAAATTCACACCGGCTGGACGTTGGGGTGTACAAAGTTTGATAGCTGTACCAATTTGCCCCAACGATTCCGATTAACACTCATATGATACTACGATGTAGGTGACTAGTCGTTATATGCGTACACGATTATGATACTTATGTGCATCGTGGTAGTCGTCAAACGAGTATTTGTATCTGTACTCGTATGATGCTGTAATCACTCGTGCAGACCTCTATGAAATATCTGCTGAAGAATATCCGGTTGAAGAGCTCTGAAACACAATTACAAGCTATTATAAGTTTAGTTATATAGAAAAGAATCTATTCATTTGTAATTATCAACCTCATTTCTGAAAAAAATTTCAACAGTTTTAAAATATTTTTCAGACTCTTGGGGAAAACGAAAACTTAGCTTAATAGTCCGTATTATTTGTTCAAACTTTATATTTTATTAAATTCTATTTAATATGAATAACAACACTTTTAAAGACCTATTTTGAAAAATTTTAAACTGTTTACATTTTCCCCATGGAAGAAATCTGTTTTGTTTTAATACCATTAAGCGCACAAGTTCAAGGAATACATTAAAAAATGTTAAATTTTCTTTACTATTACGATTATACCAATAATAATTTATCGTACTATTACTAAATTATTATTAAAAATACTATTCCCGATTTTCCAAAGAAATACTGCTAGAATTATTTCAGGACTTGTAAGTGTCAAAATCTAGCAGGAATACCTTTTATTCTCTATGCCGTGAGGGTGGGGTCCTGTTGTCGATTCTTTGCAAGCTGGCCCTAAATGACTTTCTCGTCCACCTGGACTAGCGTTGAAAATTCTGAAAGAAACGAAATGTATTTTTCGTGAAAAAACCCAATCATTGGTTTTTTTCCGTTTTATTCAAGACAAATTGGAAAAAAACATATATAATAAATTTCAAGAAAAAAACAAGAAAAATTTGAAAAATGCAGTTTTTTTCGATGAGAAATGTTTTTTTCGTAAAAGTATAATTGAAAACTATCCATATTATTTAATTTTGAAAATATTTGTGCTGTGGATACAAACTAAATATAAAATATATCTATGTACATACAAAAAAATTAATTATATATTATACTAATTGAAAAAAATTAATATTTATATAACGACAATTAATAACGAAATGAGGTTTATGATAGGCTTGGAAAGCAGTTGGAATAAATGCAAAACCGAAGTTTTTTTAGGTGATTATAAGATTTCACGTTGTTTTAGGATTTTTTCAAATCGACACGTTTTTTTTGGTTTTTTTCCGTTATTTTTCGGTTTTTGTCCGTTCTTTTCTGTTTTTTTCATAAAAGCTTTGTAAAATTCGATGACAAGCTTTCATGTTTTTTTCGAATAAAACTTGATAAAAACAAGCTGTTCGGAAAAAAACGGGAATTTTTCATGCTTTTTTCAACGCTAACTTGGACAGATCTGGTTGCAAGGTTGTCGCGTATACCGATGATATTGCAGTAGTCATTTCAGGTAAGCATCTGAGCACTTTGTCAGAAGTGCTTCAACTCATCTTCATTAGAATCTCATTGTGGTGCACTAGATGCAGTTTAAGAGTTAATCCAGAGAAAATGGAGTTGATGCTGTTCACGAGGAAACACCCTTTACCATGTCAATACTCAATGGAGCCAGTCTCAAACATACAAATCAAGTTAGGTATCTTAGCTTTGTCAATGACAGGCAGCTGAGTTGGAAAGCCAACATTCAGGAAAAGCTGCGCAAGGCCACAAGGCCCTGTGCTCTTACGAGAAAGCTATTGGGAAGAGGTGGGGTTTAGAACCACGTTTTATCCACTGGCTCTACGTGGCCGTCATTAGGCCCATACTTGTTTATGGTGTGCTGGTTTGGTGGACTGCTCTGAATATGGCCTGTCATCGGACGGATTTAGAAAGGGTACAGGGGTAGTGTCTCTGCTTATCACAGGCGCCCTCAGGTCTACCTCCTACAAGGCTCTAAACACCATTCTCAACCTTATACTGCCACAGCTGTTCGGTAAGCAGACGGCAGCGTCCTGGCTATGTGGCTAAACGCGGTTCACTTATCAGGATCATGGAACGGTGTACTTCGGCGATTAACTATATAATTCCTAAGTCCTCTTTTGATACGGGGTTTAATGCCTCCTTTCCATCTAGGCAGGAGTAGGGTGAGGGCCTATTTATGCAGCTAGAGCCGGTTCAGATGGCTACGGCTCTAAAAGGGATGGTAAAGTTGGAAGGGGTTTTTACTCTGAAGAACTAAATATTCCAACCTCGTTCCAATTGTCGGACTACTGCAGCGTTTTTCAAGCGAAGGTCGTAGCAATACCGTAGGCGATTGCACGTAGATGCGATTGCACAAAATATGCAACGCTACTTTCCACAGTCATCTATATTTGTACTGATAGTCAAACCCCGATTAAATCACAAGTGTGTATATGTATAACATCCAGATTGTCGCTTCAAGTTGGTTGAGTTGGTAATTGATCACAGCGGTTTTAAAGGCATTCTAATCGGTTTTCTTTGGAATAAAGGTACTTTGCATGAGCTCTGAGCACCCGGGGATATCGAATCTTATATGTTGATGATCCGACAAAGACGCTTCGTCAGACAATCGCCAGTTCGCTATTAACCCGGATAGAACCCTGCTGGCTAGAATGCAGCTGTAGCTGTAGTGATGAAAGTAGGTTTGCACCCTCTATTTGTTATATCTATGCTATAATTAAAAAATAATTCAAAAGGTACTCACTTCTTTCATTGATGCCGCTGCTACCCCCATACCATGTGGTATACATTAGCGTCGCAACGAATGATGAACTGTTGGTTTGCTTGTCGATAGTATTCGACAAGTTCCTAGACTTCGGTTGGTGGAATCGTGCCATGCCTAGCGAAGTATGTAGGTGGATGCAAGAACAGTTTCCCGCATGCTGCCTAGAGTGGGGCGCCTCCTGTTGTTCGTCTATTGTTCTGCAGTGTAACCGATTCCCCTTTGGCATAATGCAGGCTCGCCCAGAGCACCCGAATGGTACTCATTTGTGTACCTCTCGCGCGGGACTAATTGACAAGCTTCGTTGCCTTAGCCTGTCAGGGTTCCTTGACTTTGGCCTATTCTACTGGCGGCGGCTTCCGATGTTTAGTTTCCTCTGCAGTCTTCGTTGAAGGCGCGACTGGTTAAGAGCCCAGCACTGGGTGTAGTCTCCATTGACCCTTTGACTGGTGTGGCACTGCTGCAAGCGCCGACTGCCTCTTCCCTGGAAAAGGGTAGGTCCATCGACTCTAATCCCTTCTTTTCGGGCTGAAGATTGGTGTACTCTGATCCTTGGTGGAAGTGGGATTAATTTTACTATATGCGTGAAACAGCAGGCTATCCTGCCTTTCGTCTTCGTAAGCACCACCATTGATTTGTCATCAATCGCGAGATGAGGTGAAGCATCTCCCCATAAAGCAACCTCTTCCCCACCTTCCACTGTACAGTTGAAAGGGAATTTGGGCATCTATTATTGCCAGGCCTTCTCGTTTATGAGGGAAAGGGTTAGAGGAAAGTAACCCCGGAACACATACGTCCGAGGAAAGTTACCGTCCTCAAATAGGGTGATGTCAAGAGATCTATTAACACGAATTTGCTCAAAGTTTCTCCTGACCCAATCGGCTGTCTGAGCATTTGTGCAGACAAGGGAAACCCAGCCGGCCCGCGGGATGCAACCCTCGAATTGTCACTGAATCTACTCGCCTGTACGCTCAATCATGATATCGACAATCGCCTCCTGCAGTAAAACCATCTGCTCCGCTGAGAAGGATCGATTGACCTAGTCAATCAAGACCTAATCTGTGTTTTTTTCATATTAATTTCGGTTCTATGTTTTGCAGGATATTTTACACTGAATTTGAATTTATGAACAGTTGCCTGTACCAAACAATTTTTATTTTGTGTGTACTTACTTTGCTTCAAAATTATCATCCAGAAATTTTTCTGGTTCAAGGTTTGAAGTATGGATGGGTGGGTTAAAATCATGAAAATTCGAAGCACTTTTCTAAAAATTTTAAATCTTGATATTGAGGTGGCTTTTAAAATTCAATTTAATGCAAAATTTGCTATATAACCTGAACCAGATAGGAAAATGAAAAAAACAAAGCTCCAGTTTACAGGCTAGCACTGTCAGGCATTATAGTTCAGACAGAGTATGCGTCTGAGGACTCCTCCCCAGATACGAATAGTGTACTGCATACCCCGTCTGTTACTTGTCTGCTCAGGCGATAGTGCGGGCAGAGTAGGGGCACTGATGCTTGTCAACTCTGATGATGCTTCTGCAGTGTGCCCACTGGTAGAAAGGATCAATCTTGTAGCTCACTGGTTTTCAAGCTTTCCGCCGAAGGGAAGACGCTGCTCGTTCATCGGGTGATGCAGTTTTGGGGTTTGAAAAGAATCCATAAAATTTGCGCTTCGTTTCCGTTATGCAGGAAGTCTAAATTAAACTGGAGGGCGCCAGGTATGCAGAGTTCACATGCTCATGACCAGGCTCGCCTCTTGGCCCTCCCTTTCGGGCACTTTATGTGCAAGTTATACGGAGAGCCAATGTGTGTAGATTAGTGATCGTGAACTATTGTGTGAATAATAAAATTAAGCGTGAAATATTCACTGAAATGATTCTCAAGCAAGGAAATTAGGCGTCGTACGAATTGAAGCCGAGGGTCATCGAAAGGCATGACATGTGAATTGTTGCTTCAAAGACACAGACGAAAAAGTTTATGCAAACTTTCGTGACAAGTGATGAAAAATGGATACACTACGATAATCCAAAGCGCAAAAGATCATGGTGGTGGCCAGGCAAACCATCTACATTGACGGCAAAAGTGAATATTCTGGGCGCCAAAGCTCATACTCTGTATTTGGTGGAATCAGTTGGGTGTAGTGTATTATTCCCGTTCTCCAATGCAGAGACAAACCAACCACGAACCATCCAAAATCGCGCCATCCCGTTCCATTTTCTTATTTGCGTCATCTTCTCTCTCGCTTGTGTTTTGGTCAACTTGGCTAACTTTCTTCATGTGTGCGTTTTAACCAAAAGGAATAGTCATTCAGCAACTATTTTATACCAGAATAGTGACAGCGTCACAGCTTTTCCAACAGTTGTCAAAACATCATTGCACATAAGGCACTTGTAAAAATATGTGCGGTAATTCGAGCCCACCATTAAAAGCAAAAGTGAGCAGTTGTTCCGCTCAAAAAGTGGTAAAAACTTTTTCAGATTAAACATTTGCCTGAGAATATTTTGACAGCTGGTAGGCATAACTGCAGACAAGGACTTGTACTTTACACGGGATTCAGCCAATTCAGCACTTTGGTTGGTTGGTCGGCGCATTGTAGAACGGGCATTATGAGTTGCTCAAACGCAACGAATCCATTACTGAGGAATATTACGAAGAATAAATGATGCAACTGAATTGAGCACTGAAGCAAAAATGGCCAGATTGCTCGAAAGGACATGGCAAACTGATTTTCCAGCACGACAACGCACGCTTGGACTCGTGTTACGATACCGGCCAAAGAAACTTTAAAAGCGCTTAACAGGGACACTTAACCCGCCGTATTCTGTAGGAATTGCTCCTTTAGATTATTACATATTTCGATGAATGACTCATGGCTTATCTGAGCAGGACTTCCATTCTTATGAGGATACAAAAATTGTTATTAAAAATATTTATTCATATATACATATTCATATATATCTTAATTTTTAACATATTTACCAGGTTTGGAACTTTATGCTATTACCTAAATAATTCGTCGTTTTTGGATTTATTGTCACAGTAACTATGTATAAATTATCTTTATTCCAATTAATATATTTTATTGTATACAAACTGACGTTATATTCTAAATTGTAAAAGAATTATAAAATATTAAAGACGCTAAATTCCATGCTTTATAAACTTTCAATAATAAAGAAATTATCTTTTTAAGTTCGATCGTCTGAAGCCGATACCAGAGATCAAAACTTGTGAAACTTTGAATATAGTCACAAGTTAGGGTCTCAGGGAACCAGCCAAGCAAACGTATAGAAAAATCTCAATTTTTATTCATCACAAAGTTAAATTATTTCATATAAATTTGCAAGGTCCACTGAGCGATAATATTGGATAAATGGTATTGTAGAGGTGTTCAATAAATACTCATACTAAAAATTCAATAATACCTATTATGGTAAGAAAGTGACGTTTAGATGTGATATCAAGGTTTCAACTTAATGTATTATATTTATATGTATTATATTTAGATAATAAAATAGATTAATTTATATATTTGCTAGTAAATAAAATTAATAACATACAAGTTTCACACAATTTCATAATTGTTCATTTATATTAAAATTTATAACTTAATCATCTAACAGTAGGGATAGTTCGACAAATTTATTTATAAAATAATTTTCTCTTATATATATACATTATATATATGATACTTTTTATCAAAAAAAATATGTTCACGTGGAATAATCAAAAAACAATATCTCTGGAACGGCTCAATGGAATAAAAAAAAGCCTTCAAGTTTCTGGTACGCACCAATAGACGTCGCGAAAAATGGTTCTGCTACTCACTAATAGATGTCGCCATAAGTATTCCAAAACGGGCTCATTTTGTTTTAGCCAATCTATGTAACAGAGAATACTAAGCATTTCAGAAGTCTTCTCTGTTGCTTATATGTACATAATACTTACAAAACATAGTCCAAGTTTAGTTTACTATTTCATGCACTTTGTGGGTTACCTGATGAGAAAGTACAAGCCAAGTACAAGTTAAACCAAGTACAAGTTAAGCCAAATACAAGTTAAGCCAAGTACAAGTTAAGCCAAACTGGCACACGGCCACAATTTAAAATAACAGTTAAGATTGATTCACATCATTTTATTTGGTTATTATATTTTGCTGACTATTGAATTTGAAGAGGTATACAGGTACAAGAGAAAAATAAACTAAGAAATTATAAGTTCACAATAAAATATCAATAATAATATATTTTAATGTTTGTTAGTATACTACACTAAATGTACAAAGTTTTATTTATTTTAACTCTTCCATTGATGAAATTGCCAGATCAAACTTCGAAGTTTTAGTTTATGTACCTATTATTTTCTCCACCACTGTAAGTAGGTCTCGGCTTAATACAATATCATGATGGGCAAGAATGAAACATCTATTCGAATAAATTAAAGT